>OZ014525.1:99137034-99756961 GCA_963966055.1 Lathyrus aphaca | reverse complement strand
AGAAATCTTGGGGATTCGCGGGGATCCGTGGGGATGGGGTTGTGGGACAAAATCCCCCCGTGGATGGGACCCAAGACGGGGATGAGAATTAAATTCGAGGGCGGGGATTGAGATGAGAATGTATCCCCCGTCCCTGCCCTGTCCCATTGACATCCATATTCATCCTCCTAATTGGGTTAAGATTAATTATGATGGTGCTTCGATGGATAAGTCGGCCCTTCTACCTATGGAGGTATTGTTAGAGACTTCAACGACAAATTTTATGAGATCTTTTGCTCATTTTTTGGGAGATTCCAATTTTCTCATTGTCAAACTCATAGGTGATTGATCTGACCTGATAAGGAGAAACCTTCCAGTGATGAATAGTTACGGCGGTGAACTGGGGGGTGTACCTGCAAGGTACTCTGATGCCAAAGTGAGAAAGAGTTTATGGAGTGCAAGTACAAAATAGTATAATAGAATACCTGGCCCTCTAGTGAAAGAGTCTATTTATAGTGTGCCCCCAACACTAGGTCAAGATTCTCCTCTTGGGTTGGATTAGCTAGGCCCAAGGAAGAACTGCCAAGGATTGCATAGGAGCAGATAAAACCTAGCATGTGATCTTGCCATTGGTTCAACTGCCCCTAAATATTAGGAGATAATGGACAGTTGAGTGAAGCAGATAAGACCTAGCACGTGGTCTTTCCCTTGGTCCAATTACCCCTAAATATTAGGAGATAATGGACAGTTGAGTGAAGTGGAACACGTGGGGGAGACGTTCTCGCGACGTCCCCTCGTATTGGACCGTGGGTCGGGCCCGACGACTGGGCCTCTATTTGACGCATATTGCGTTGGCCCAATCCACAAGATCCCCCCAAGTCGAAACTCTGGTGCGAAGTGATGACTTAAGTGCAAGTAAGTCGGGTTGATGGTTCACTAGTGACAAAGCCAGTGGATGTCGAGGACATTTTCCGTGTTTATTGAATCTTGTTAAAGACGGCACAGGAAAGGTCTCGCTGGAGTTTCGATATGTCGAGGAGGATTACACGCTCGAGGTTTCTTTTTCATTTTTGCGATGTTGAGGAGGTATGTGCCCGGTATCTCAATGAGTAGTTTGGTGGCCCTTGGAGTCCCCAAGGGTGATGTGTTTGTCTTTTTGTTTCCTCACATAATGGAATTTAATGAGCGTCGCTTCGTTCTACGCGTGACGTCGCATTAAATGTCTGACTTCCTAGGAGAATCTAGGCATGTCCCCACATGGGAGCTTATAAAAGGGTTTGAGGTGAGTTTCTCCTCATTTCTCATTTTCATTCTCCCAAGTTTCCTCAGAAGTTCACCAGACGCTCTAATTTTCTCGCAGGAAAAAGCATCGTGGACGTCACTGCAACCGCATCATTACTTCACCAGTAAATATGTCAGGTAAGCTCCTTCCTTTTCTTGAAATATTAGGCTTAATATGCTTTTTCCATGGTGGTTTCTTCCACTGGAGTATCCGAGGAGGCCCTTTCTCGAGTTTTGTTTAAGGGAAATCTGATGAGTCTCCCGGGCACTCCTCGCATTTGCTATGAATGCCCCGGGAAAAATCATGAATCTCTGATGAATGCCCCGGGCATCTTTTGAATTTTCCATGAATGTCTCGGGCATTCTTATGATTTTTCGATGAATAATGTCCCAGGAATTCTCATGAATTTCTAATGAATGTCCTGGGCACTCCCATGAATTTTCGATGAATGTCTCGGGCATTCTCATGAATTTATGATGAATGTCCCGGGCATTCTCATGAATTTATGATGAATGTTCTGGGCATTCTTTGGGTTTGCGATGAATGTGTCGGCCGCTTCTTTCCCCGGCCCTGGCCTTCACCCTTCACTTGAACAATGGTGGAATTGTGGATTTGATGCGACACCGAATTCACTGATTTCCTCTGCTTTTCGAGCAACATGGATCCTCAACAGAGAGTCGAGTATGTCCCCGCAGAGGACATCGACATAAAGTTGGACGAAGAAGAATGGGATGAACAGGAACGTGACATGGGTAGGAGTGTGTTTGCTGCCTCTAGGGAGCCAGATCTATCTTGGGTCGGGGAAGAGTCGTTGGAAACGGGCTCCCGCTTTGTACAGGATTCTCGCACTGCCCATACCGTAGAGGACTTGCGCCGGGGGATCCTCAGAAATGGGAGTGTTACGCCCCCTCCCCGAGCAGCGGATTTGCTCGGCTTTTCAGGGAACACACTTCCCTATGTACGAATTCTATTTTAGAAAAGTGGGGATCCGACTTCCTTTCACTAGCTTTCAGGAGGGCGTCTTCAGAAGGCTTAACTTGGCCCCCTCCCAACTTCATCTTAATGTCATCGCGTTCGTTCGGGCGTTCGAACTGGTGTGCCAACACCTTGAAGTCGGTTGCATACTACCCCTCTTTTCCGGGTTTTCCACCTGCAGCGGTCGAGCGCGAACGGGCAAAACAGTTGGGTCTCGTTCAAGCAACCGATGAGGCTTTTCTAGACTTACCATGATTTTTTCAGGAATTTTAAGGACATATGGTATACGGTGAAACCTCTCACCCCGCGTGCTTTGAATAGTATTTATGCCAAGCAGCGGGACGCCCGGGGCGAAGAGCGTCTTGTCTCAACAATTCCACTTGAGTGGTAGCGGACTCATTTTAATTGGGCGACATATTACTTTTTTGTGAAGCCCGGGAACCTAGGACCTGAGGATACTAAAGCCTATAATAAATTATTGGCTTATGTTCAGAGTTTTACTCTTTCCCTTTGTGTGGACCGGCTGGACAATCCCGTATTATCTGATGACGAGGAGCCCATCTTTGAGACTCAATTGATAAACACCAAAGCGGTGCTCAAGTGTCAATCAGACGAGGAGTCCCTCCACCTCCTAGGTAGTTTGTGTTCGATTTATCTTTAACTTAGTCGTTTTTTTATAAATAATTGACATGTTGTTTTTCGGTTTTGCAGCTGCTATGCCCAACCTCAAGAAGCATGTTTTGAAGCTGTCAAACAAAGGTGCGGGCAAGGCTTCAAAGAAGGCTACTAAGAGTCGTGTCCTCCAGGTAGTCGTTGATGACGCGGCTGGTGGCTAGGGAACTCCTCCTCCTAACTCTCCCAATGTCGTGGTGATGCCTGTCAGCCCAACTGTCGAGAGAGAGACTCATCCTGCCAAACGCTAATGTGATGAAGGCTCACCAAACGATGTTGCTGCTATGGGTAAGTGTCTGTTCGAGGATCGAGGGACTTACCTCCTTCCCTCCTGCCATCTTCAAAGGGGATTTTCAGCGGGGAAGGCTCTGTCGGGGTGGCGGATGTCGAGCACAAAGTGATCATAAGTCTGGATAAGGCTACCAGACAGGTGAATTTGTCTCAAGACATTGTTGTCGCGATTAGGGTTATGGAGACGACATTGGTCTTGTCCGACAACACCTGCCCACAGTCTGAGCTGGAGATCATGAAAAAGGCATTGAAATCAGCAAAGATTAAGAAGGAGAAACTCTCACACGACTTCTTCAACTACAAAGAGAAGTATCAGCTCCGGTAGGGGTTGCTGATCGAACTGGGTGAGGTTAGACTTGAGCGGGATGGCATGTTGGATGAGAACAAAAAGCTCAGACAAAGAGGTTAAATTCAATGAGGTTTTCAATGAGAACCAGCGCCTACGCTTGTGGGTGGCGGAGTTGGAGAGGCTGGTCGCACCTGTAGACGAGGAGGGTGAGGAGGATAAGGTCTTGGAGACTTGGGCCGACTACGTGAAAACCCTCACGTTGGGTTTTGAAAATGTTGTCAAGCAACTCAAGATTGTTAACCTCGGGGTGGAACTTGTGACCAAGGGGACTGCTTATAACTATGATGTGGTTGAAGGGAAGATTGTCTGTCCTGTTAAGGCTTCGACGAGGAGGAGGAGGAGGAGGAAGAATGCAAAGAGGAGGAGTAGTTTTGGCCTGCACACCATCATCATTTTTTGGCCTGCGTGTCGTTTTTATTTTATTGGCCTACATGCCATTTCATTTTGTTGGCCTGTGTGCCATTTTTATTTTGTTTGTACTTGGGCGTAGTCCCTTTTTTGTAACTTCGTGCCGGCCAGTTTTGGTCGGCTGTTTGAAATGAAAATGAGTTTTACCATTTCACTATTTTTGCATTTATTTTTGAACTTTTATTGCCCGACTTGTTAGGCTCGTTGGTTTAGGGAACACAGGTGCGGTGAACTTGTATTGCTCGACTAGTTGGGCTCGTCGGTTTGGAGAACCGACAAGGTTATGGGTTTTACTTCCGTGGGGAGGCGGGGCGAGGACCGTGGTCGGGGGTCCTGGTCCTGCGTGTTGGACTTTCCCATCGCGAGTTGGGTGTCCTGCCGACGTTGTACTGCAATAATGGAGTTCGTTTGAAGTTTCCACTGTCGGGGAGGGTCATATTCGTCGTACCGGAACGGGGCCCTCCGTTCGATCTAGATGGAGAGTCATGGTCGTACCTTCCATGCTCTTATTATCGTGTCGTTACCGTTGTTCGGGCTATTATCGCGCGGTCTGTTTAGTTGTAGTATTGCTTGAGTTTTTTGGTGTTCCAAGGTCGAGTGAGTTCTTCACCTTGTAAATTTTCAAGATAGTAGGCCCTATTGTTCATCTTATCTCAGACTCGATACGGGCCTTCCTAGTTCGCGACCAGCTTGCCTTCTCGTGGATTCTTCTTATTCCGCCGGAGGACGAGGTTGCCGATCTGGAATTCTCTTTTAATGACTCTTGCGTCGTGGCGCAAAGCCACTTTTTTTCCAGGGATGCTTCTTGAAGAGCCGCCTCAGACCGTATTTCCTCGACAAGGTCGAGCTCTACTCGTAGGGCTTCGTCGTTCAAATCCTTGTCTAAAGGCGCCTCTGTCCTTCTCGAGGGGTCTCAAATTTCTACCGGGATGAACGCCTCAGTTCCTTAGGTTAGCAAGAAGGGGGTTTCCCCAGTTTTTGAATGAAGAGTCGTGTGGTAGGCCCATAGTGTAACACCCAAATCACCCCACGGGAATATTAAAAAAATCAGAGTAAAATTTTCAACTATTATTCGAGTGTCACAATCAACTTCATAAACGGCTCATTGATATGTTTTCAAAAACATTTGTTCAACATGCAGCGAAAATAATTTTTAAACCAACAGAGATCAAACTTCAATTACAAAAATTGTTTCTAAAAGAAAATCAAATAAAAGCAATGTCGACCCAACTCCCAAAGCGACGTATCAGAGTCGACACCCTAAAGACGAGAAGTACTCTGACTTCACTGACCACCACTCGACTTATCTTTCTCACATGCACGTTACCAACGGGAGGGTAACATTTAAACAAAAGGGGTGAGGTACTTACATCATAAAGATAATATAATAAGAATTAAGCAAGTATCATAAAAATACACTACTTTTCGACAATTACTATTCGATAACATCACACACAACAACGACACCTAAACCACAAAATCATATACAACAACCACAACAATCATGCAATGAGACTCAAATTGACTATATGCATGCGGTACCATGTTCGATCTCTATTTCAAGATCCAGTTCCCGTCAGAACTCTCGACCCCTCTTTCATGGTCCAGTGTGATCCCTATTTCATGATCACACCATCGGCCCCTATTTCATGACCACGTATGATCCCTATTTCATGACCACGCCAACATCACAACAACGAGATACCCCACCTTGGTATGTTAAACAACTTATGCAACATCAATGACATACATGTATACTCACAACATCTACATCATATAACATCAACAACAACGACCATATATCGCAACATCAATCAATATACTACTAATTATCATCATCACAATTATTATACATTTCGTAACATATAATCATGTGATTCAACTCATGTCATAACAACACAACACACAACATATCATAACATATGATATACTCATATATCATTAATAAGCATATGGAGCACAGCATCACAACAACAACAACCACAATGAACACATCAATCATGTTTAAACTCAAATCACACTAATTATCCCTACAATTAAGTGTATACCTTATCTTTCACTACCTTCCACTATACCCCATCAATTCCTAAGCATTAAATAATTTTTTCTGAATTTAAAAATGAATTTTTACGCTCCAGGGCTCGCTAAGCGAGAGTCATAGCTCGCTAAGCGCTGAACTCCCTAACTCTTCTCGCTAAGCGAGCTCTGCGATTTTGAAAATCGCCCATCCACCCTCTTCTCCTAAGACCTGTTACTAAAATAGTTTTCCACAACACCAAAACCAGCCAGAATTCTTAGCAATTACCAATTCTATTCTCTAATTCATGCAATTATCAACCAACATCAACAAACAACTTTTAATTCAATGAAACCCTTCAACTGTTCATCACAATCTCAATCCCTAATTCTAAACCTACCCAATTCCTATTATAAAACCCTTAAGATTGAAGAATCTCACCCTTACCTTAGGTTTCGTTGAGAAATTCTTCTGCTTCGTGAACTCTTCTTCCCGATTAAGCATTTTCCTTTTCTTCTCCTCTTTATAATTTTCACGATTGCTTCTCTGTTTTTCTAATATGATTATGTTTTCCCCTTATCTTATTTCCAACATAACCCCTAAGACCCAACTTATGATCTTCCCCTTTTACCCTTATTACTTTCACCAATTGACCACCCTGTCCTTATCTCTTATTTATTCTGTTTATTTTATTTAACATCTAATAATACAATTATCCACCAAAAATATAATTTTCAATCACAATTATATTTTGATAATATACATTATTCTTCACACACTACAACACACATTCTCAATAAAATATTGAAATAAAATTCGGGGCGTTACAACTCTATCCCACTTAAAAGGTTTTCGTCCTCGAAAACTTACCTAAAGCAAAAAGATTCAAATACGACTCTCGCATCTTGCTTTCTAATTCCCAAGTCATATACCCAACGACAACTCCTTCCCAAAATACCCGCACAAGGACAATCTCCTTGTCTCTCAACTATTCTACCTCTCGATCATCGATTCATTCTGGTAATGCTTCAACTGTAAGATTATCTCTTACCTCAACTTCATCCATCGGTATCACATGTGACGGATTAGGAACATACTTCCGAAGCTGTGACACATGAAACACATTATGCAAATTTGACAATCTCGGTGGCAACACCACTCTATAAGCAACATGTCCAACTCTCGCCAAAATCTGATACGGCCCAATAAACTTAGGAGTAAGTTTCCTCGACTTCAAAGCTCTTCCAACACCGGTCACTGGAGTAACCCTAAAAAATACATGGTTTCCTTCCTAAAACTCAATATCCTTTATTCTCTTATCATGGTAACTCTTTTGCCTACTATGTGAAGTCTTCATCTTATCTCGAATAAACTTTACCATCTCATTAGTCTGTTGTACAATATCAGGTCCAAGTACTACACTCTCACCCGACTCATGCCAACACAAAGGTGTTCTACATCTTCAACCAAACAAAGCTTCAAACGACGACATCCTGATACTGGAATGATAACTATTGTTATACGTAAACTCAATTAACGGAAATTGACTATCCCCACCTCCTTATTCAAGCACACAAGCCCTCAACAAATCCTTCAAGGATTGTACCGTCCTCTCTGTCTGTCCATCAGTCTGAGGATGATAAGTGCAACTCAACTTCAACTTTAAACCCAATGCCTCTTTCAAACTCTCCCAAAACCTCGAAGTGAACCTCTAATCTCTATTCGACATAATACTCGAAGGTATCCCGTTCAACTTCACAATTACACCCACATACATCTCTACCAATTTCTGCAAAGAATAAGTTATGTCAATCGGAATAAAATGCGTTGACTTCGTCAACCTATCAACAATCACCCAAATGAAGTCATGCCCTCTTGGAGTAATCGGTAACCCTGAAACAAAATCTATTGATATAATATCCCATTTCCATTCGGGTATATCCAATGTTTGCATCAAACTAGCGGGTTTTTTATGTTCCACTTTCAACTTCTGGCAAGTCAAACACACATACACAAACTGAGCCACATCTTGTTTCGTACCAGGCCACCAAAATATCTTCTTTAAATCCTGATACATTTTCGTCGCTCCTATATGAATACTCAAGCCACTCCCATGCCCTTCTTCAAGAATCATTCTCTTCAAATCAACATCATCAGGAATACAAATATGATCCCGAAATCTAAGTACTCCCCGATCATCAACCTGGAACTCATTATTTCCAACTCATTCATCATTAACCATCAAATCCACCAGTTTCACATCTGACTTCTGACTTTCCTGAACACGATCAAGAAAATCATTATTAACTTTCAGCATTCGCAACATCACATTATGAGGTGTCTTTTCACAAACCAAACTCATATCTCTGAATTGCTCAATCAACTCCAACTCTCTAGCCATCATAACCGACATGTGCAGTGTCTTCCGACTCAAAGCATCAGCTACAACATTAGCCTTACCTGGGTGATAATTCAAACTAAAGTCATAATCCTTCAGAAATTCTAACCAATGTCTCTGCCTCATATTCAACTCTTTCTGATCAAACAGGTATTTCAAACTCTTATTATCACTATAAACTTCAAACCTCGAACCATATAAGTAATGTCTCCAAATCTCTAAGACAAAAACTATAGGTGCCAACTCCAGATCGTGAGTAAGATAATTCCTCTCATGAACTCTTAACTAACGTGAAGCATACGCCACAACCTGACCATCTTGCATCAATATTCCACATAACCCCATTAAAGAAGCATCACAATAAACCACAAATGGTTCATCCACTTTCGGCAAAATCAAAACCGGTGCAGTAGCCAGCTTCTTCTTCAGCTCGATAAAATTCTTCTCACACTAAGAATCCCACACAAACGCCTTGTTCTTACAAGTCAATTGGGTCAATGGAAGTGCCAACTTCGAAAACCCTTAATAAACCTTCGATAATAATCAACCAATCCTAAGAAACTTCTAATTTTTGTCACTGACTTTGGAGTCTCCCATTGTAACACTGCATCTACTTTGGACGGATCCACGACAATCCTTTGTTCCGAAATCATATGGCCCAGAAAACTCACCTCTTTCAACCAGAATTCACTCTTCGACAATTTCACATAAAGCTTTTTCTCCTTCAACACTTGAAACACAATTCACAAATGTCCAGCATGTTCTTCTTCTGATTTAGAGTAATTCAGAATGTCTTCTATAAACACAACAACAAACTGATCTAAATACTCATGGAAAATTCAATTCATATATTCCATGAATACACCAGGTGCATTTGTGACTCTGAATGGCATCACTACATATTCATAGTGTCCATACCGAGTCCTAAAAGCATTCTTCTGAATATCTTCATCTTTCACTCTTATCTGATGATACCTCGGTTGCAAATTGATCTTATTGAACACACAAGCACCAACCAATTGATCCATCAGATTATCTATCCTTGAAAGCGGATAGTTATTCTTAATCGTCACCTTATTCAATTGTCTATAATCAATACACAACCTCATTCTACCATCTTTCTTCTTCACCAACAATACTAGCGCTCCCCATGGCGATACACTCGGTCTTACAAATTTCTTTTCTAACAGTTCCTCTAACTATTTCTTCAACTCAGATAATTCGGAAGCCGACATATGATACGGTGCCATTGAAATAGGTATCGTTCCTGGCACAAGATCGATATTAAATTCCACTCTCGCTCTGGCGGCACATCCATAACATCATCTGGGAACACTTACGGGAAATCTCTCACCACTTACAATTCACTAATTGCCACATCATTCTCCACCAACAACGAAGCAAACAGTGTCAAAACTTACGCTTCATCATCCATAAGCTCTTTCAACTCTCGAGCAGACAAATAAGTAGCTTCTTTCGCCTCTTCACCAGGAGTAAGAAACCGAACCGATTTACTAAAGCAATTAATATGAACATGGTTGTACTCCAACCAATTCATACCTAAAATTACATTCATACCTCTCAACGACAAGCAAACCAAATCCACACCAAAGTCCTTACCATAGTCGATAACGTACAATTCAGACATACAAGAGAAGTAGTTAACGACCCATCAGCAAGAGTCTCAATAACCATCTCTCATTACATCAGAGACACAACAAGTCCTAATTTACTCACACAATCAAGAGAAATAAAACAATGTGTCGCACCAGTGTCAATCATATCAATCAAAGGAATACTATTAATGTGACAAATACCTCTTATCAAACTACCCTCGTTGGAAGTATGTGTCCATGTCAAAGCGAACATATTTCCCCCAGTTGCAGCTTTCTTGGGCTTCTGACAATGCGTACTGATATGACCTTTCTCTCCACAGTTGTAGCAAGTAACCATATTTGCCTTGCACTCAGCAATCAAGTGTCCAGGCTGACCACAATTGAAACACTGCATCACATCACTCGTGCACTCACTTACACGGTGACCCATCTGTCATACCCTAAATTTTGACCGAAATTTTTCAAATCATTGCATTTTTCAACGTATTCACATCGCGGTATCGATAGTCGGTCGTTTTACATTTTAGTCTATTTTATTAATCACACATTTTACCATTTTAAATGTCATTTATTTATTTTAGAATTTAATTCAATTTTAGAATTTATTTAGAATATTTTGTCTCATTTTGCAATTTAATCATTTTTTCTTTTTAATATTTAATTTGGTTTATTTTAATATTTGTGTAGAATTTATTGTAGATCAATTTTATTTTTATTCTATTTAGTTTAGTTTTTTCATTAGTTTAATTTAGCTTAATTTTCTATTATTATTAGATTATCTTGAATAGTTAATTTTATTTTTTATTTTTTATTTTTTATTATTTTATTTTATTCGTTAATTTGTTTATATTTTAATTAGTCACAGTTTAATTAGTTTAATCTTTGATTAGATTATTTTAAATTTAATTTAGTTTAATTATTTAGTTATTTAAATTAATTTAACTGAATTAGTGTGTTTAATTTTTATTTTCTGTTTTAACTCTGTTCTCCAACAAGCTTTAGTGGAGTGTATCCCATGTGACATGCTACTATCAGCCAGCAGCAACAAAATAGGTATTTCCCTGCACCAAAGTACGTACAACAATAACCCAACAGTTGCTAAAGAGCATCAACAAATGTGCCTCGAGTCAATCACTACAATACCACGCCAAAGGTGATGTCGACTCTATACAACACCATCAACACGCCATTGACTTTCACCCAAATGGACAAGTAAAACCTGCATTCAAGAAAGGGGATTTTTTAGGAACGAAAGAGGAAAGATTCGAACAATATGAGAAGAATAGTTTTATGCAGAATAAAAAGGGGGGGGGGGGGCGAGGCATAAGGAAAGGGGAAGAGGGGATGTTCTGGAAAAAAAACTCATCTTCAAACATCATAGCAAGAACAAAAAAAACCTTGAGATTCCACAAAAAAACAACCATTCAAAATCCAAAAAACACCAGATTGAACACAAAAAAACACCATAGACCGCATACCTTGATCCAGACCTTTTCCAATCTAACCCAACAGACCTTCAAAACATCACAACATTCAAACCCCCTTCATCTTCCAATGAACAAACCTTCATCCTCTTAATCTCCTTCCATCAACCTCATACCACACTCAAACATAACCACCGAAACACCATAGACCACCTCCCTTGAATCCAAACACAAACGAAATCTTTCCCTACGAGCTCTCTCGATCTCTTTCCATCCTCTACTCATTTTTTACTCACTTATTTTTATTCTTCCTAAATCACAAATACAACTCAGCCCTCTTCACACTTTTCTTCGCTATTCCACCTAAAAAAAACCAAATCAAAAGATAGACCTGCAAAATACACAGAACCCCCCACTCCTTCACAACATACAAACCATTCAAACCTTCATAAAACCCACAAAAAACCAACGAATCTCCATCGCACATCTCGTCTGAAATCACCGCAAAACCGAACACCCTCCACCACCTCCCTCAAACCCAACACAAACCAAATACACAACAACAAACAAACAGACCGTCAAACAACCTTTCCTCTTCTTCGACCCACCGCTACCATAAAACTACACCGCGAGAAACTCACTCGAACCACCGCCGCCCATTAAACCACCTCCACACAAACCTTCACTAAAGGAAATCCACGAGTAAGACGAACAGAAAATAGAGCTGAGAAACGGAAGACGTTGGGAGAGAGACGGTGAGAGTGAAAGATTGAGAGAGCTACCGTAAAAAAATCACTGCGATTGAGACCGGATCGAGCGAGATCGTGAGAGGAGGTTGATTTGTTTTTCCTTTACCCTGTTTTGTTTTGGAAAGGAATATCATGACCTTTTTGATATTGTGCTTCTTGCAGTTATCATATTTTTTATTTGCATTATGTTTTATTATTATTATTGTTTATTATTATTGTGATCTTATGGTTCATAAGCCCATACGTCTTTGCTATACAAACACACACAAATCAGTGGTATACCCCCCTCCACTTTTTGTTATGTTATAAACTCTTTTGGGTTTGGCCCATGTATTTTGCTCACTAGACACCAGATCCAATGCCTCACCCCTCCTTTATTTACTTATTTTGTTAGACTTATTTTAGTTTATTTGTTTTTAATCCTTTAGATCTTTTAAATGTTTATTTTCGGGCCGATGATATAATAAAGCCACGATAAATTGTTTCCGATTAATTGTGGCCGATATGAGGCCATCTTATTTATTTTATTTTATTTATTCTAATTTCACAATTTATTTCGTTTATTTAGGTTATTTATTTATTTCCTTTATTTCTCGCACCTTTTTATATCATATTAATTTCTAACTGTTCCGATTAATTCGTACACTGCACACACGCTTCCTCTTGGGCAAAATACAACGATACCATTTATTTCTTCGCAATCTCATGTAAATTATCATGTATCCCTTTCCCGTTTATTTTTTAACGCAATTTATTTTTTCGCCTTTATTTTACGATTTAGTATTATTAGGAACACCTTTAGGATCTAGAAACCGAATCCACTTAATTAATCAATCAAACAATTCATCGCGTCTACATTTGCACACACGTAAGTCGGTCACTTGTGATCGCCGTCTACATGACATTACGCGTCTAATAAATTAACGTAAGAACTAAACTCAGGAATCCAATATTCCTCGGGTTTTTGAATTGAATTACTGTTGGGGCTAGCCTCTGATTTGTAATTCACTCGCTCTTTCGTCTTCAAAACGTAAATCTTAAATCGCGTCTTAATTCAAATCAAATAACGAGTAACTGAACTCCGGAGTCTAGCACTCCGCACGTTCTTGAATTAAATCACTTTTGGGCTAGCCCCACGTGATGTGGTTTATTCACCTTCTCGTTCCTAAAACACGAAAACCTTTTAATTAATTATACGAAGAACTGAACTCAGGAATCTAGCATTCCTCGGGTGCTTGAACTGAATTACTGTTGGGGCTAGCCCTCGATTTGTAATTCATTCGCTCTTTCGTATTCAAAACAACTTAACAGCCTTAAAATATTAGACACAATTCACTTCCATAGGAAAGATGTTCCTCCTATCCCCAAAAACACAAATCAAATCTTACAAACAATTATTCTCAAAGGAAGAATATGGCATTGCTTGTCGATACTTATATCCAAGTTTAAAGCTTCTTCCGATTTTATTTCTCAAAGAAAGAATATGGCATTGCTTGTCGATCCTCGTATCCAAGTTTAAAGCTTCTTTCGATTTCTCATTCCTCAAATGTTTGTGGTGGATTAGGTGGGATACATCCCCTTAAAGATGATGACTTATCTCTTTCTTTTCAAATACAACTTAAAACTTAACAACCAATACAAACTATTTTCCATAATTAATCAGCGAGTAACCGAACTCCGAAGTCTAGCACTCCGCACGTTCTTGAATGCAATCACTCTTGAGGCTAGCCCTCGAGTTGTGCTTCATTCGCCTTTTCGTTTAAAAACACTTTAACAAAAGTCAAACCCTCTTCTTTAAACGAATATTGTTTAAATCATTCTATCTCGCAAACAAACTAGCGCTTCAGCCTCCACCGCGAGTATAAGCCAACGCTTAGCAGTAGAATGCATTTTAAACAATCGTTCAATAAAAACCACAAATCGTAGTCATACGAATTACGAAGCTCTGACTTTCCCATTGCACAAGGGAATACGTAGGCACGGGGATTTTAATCCTTCGCGAGCACAATAATAAAAAACTTAACATTTCCCCATAATAAATAATAACATCTTTAAACAAACATCAATACTTAATCATTAAAAGAAGACAATAATAATACGTTAACATTTAAAGCGCAAATTAGACTAAGAGGTTCCCGTTGAGTACAACGGACGTGAGGGGTGCCTAATACCTTCCCCTTGCGTAACTGACTCCCGAACTTAGAGTAGTGGTTTCGTTGACCATTTCTTATCCTTATTTAGGTTGTGTCTGTATCTCCCTTTTCTCTCGTAGAATAAATAGAATTAGGTGGCGACTCTGTTGTTTATTTTAGGATCATATATTTTTTGAGGTACAACACCATCTCATCACACCTATAACACTTAAGCAAAGTAGGAGCACCTCCCCACTTGTCCTTTTTCCCTCATTCTGCTTCGCTTACCCTTATCAGCAGGAGCTGCATAAGGTTTGCCACAATTCACTTGTTGCTTACCTCTTCTCTCAGCTAAACCTTTGAAGTGCTCAGATCGAGTCTTACTGTCTTCTTCAAAGCAACAGTCCACTAGATCAAGAAACATTACAGATCTTCTGATAGCCAATCTCCTGCTTGATCTCAGGCCTCAAACCATTCTCGAATTTAACACACTTCGAGAACTCAGTAGTTGCTTCACTGTAATGCGAATAGAACTTTGCCAAATCAGTGAACTTCGCAACATACTCAGTCACAAACATGCTTCCATGCTTCAGCTCCAAAAACCCGATCTCTTTCTTTCCCCGAATATCTTCAGGAAAATACTTCCTCATTAATTCTCTCTTGAATACAACCCAAGTGACTGCCTCACCAGATGTAGCCAATTGTTGGCGAGTGCCAACCCACCAGTCATCAACCTCAGATACTAGTCTGTGTGCACCCAACCGCACCTTCTTCCCTCTGAACATTCCATAACTCTGAAGATTTTGTCAATCTGCTTGATCCAATCTTGTGCTCCATCAGGATTATACTTCCCCTTGAATTTTGGCGGATCATTCTTCCTGAACTCGTCACTTTCATGATCCCTAGCATTCCTCGGATTTTGCACAGCCTGTGCCATCGCTTGCATAGCAGCGGCAAGTGCATCATCATTCCTCCCAACCTTTCTAAATCTGTCACATAACACAACACAATCCAACAACGATTTAAAATCAACAACAACAACACAACTACAACGCATCAATAATATGCAACACTCAACAATAACACAATGACTCTACGACTCAACTACTTGGTCGGATGGACCGACCTGCCCTGATACCAATTTTTAACACCCAAATCACCCCACAAGAATATTAATAAAACCAGAGTAAAATTTTCAACTATTATTCGAGTGTCACAATCAACTTCATAAACGGCTCATTGATACGTTTTCAAAAACATTTGTTCAACATGCAGCGGAAATAATTTTTAAATTAACAGAGATCAAACTTCAATTACAAAAATTGTTTCTAAAAGAAAAGAAAATAAAAGCAACGTCGACCCAACTCCCAAAGAGACGTACCAGAGACGACACCCTAAAGACGAGAAGTACTCCGACTTCACTGCCCACCACTCGACTTATCATGTTCACCTGCATGTTACCAACGTGAGGGTAACATTCAAACAGAATGGGTGAGATACTTACATCATAAAGATAATATAATAAGAATTAAGCAAGTATCATAAAAATACATCACTTCTCAACAATTACTATTCGACAACATCACACACAACAACGACACCTAAACCACAACATCATATACAACAACCATAACAATGATGCAATGAGACTCAACTTGACTCTATGCATGGGGTACCATGTTCGATCTCTATTTTAAGATCTAGTTCCTGTTAGAACTCTCGACCCCTCTTTCATGGTCTAGTGTGATCCCTATTTCATAATCACACCCTCGGCCCCTATTTCATGACCACATACGATCCCTATTTCATGACTGCACCAACATCACAACAACGACATACCCCACCTTGGTATGTTAAACAACTTATGCAACTTGTCATGCAACATCAATGACATACATGCATACTCACAACATCTACATCATATAACATCAACAACAACGACCACATATCGCAACATCAATCAATATACTACTAATGATCATCATCATGATTATCATATATTTCGTAACATATAATCATATAATTCAACTCATATCATAACAACGCAACACACAACATATCATATACTCATATATCATTAATAAGCATATGGAACACGACATCACAACAAAAACCACAACGAACACATCAATCATGTTTAAACTCAAATCACACTAATTATCCCTACAATTAAGTGTATAGCTCATCTTTCACTACCTCCAACTATACCCCATCAGTTCCTAGGCATTATTAAGCATTAAATAATTTTCCAGTAATTTTCCAGAATTTAAAAATGAATTTTTACGCTCCAGGGCTTGCTAAGTGAGGGTCATAGCTCACTAAGCGTCGAACTCCCTGACTCTTCTCGCTAAGCGAGCTCTGCGATTTTGCAAATCGCCCAGCCGCCCTCTGCTCAAAAGCCTGCGAAGAAAACGGGGCGGGATGGGTGGACACTTTAGAGGGTGAGGGTCTAAACATTTGGCCCTGCCCACACTAAAGTGTGGGTAAAACGGGTATGCCCAACGGGCCGGGCCCGTTTTGCCACCCCTACTTCTTAGCAATTACCAATTTTATTCTCTAATTCATGCAATAATCAACCAACATCAACAAACAACTTTTAATTCAATGAAATCCTTCAACCGTTTATCATAATCTCAATCCCTAATTCTCAACCTACCCAATTCCATTGTAAAACCCTTAAGATGGAAGAATCTCACTCTTACCTTATGTTTCATTGAGAAATTCTTCTTTTTCGCGAACTCTTCTTCCTGATTAAGCCTTTTCCTCTTCTTCTCCTCTTTATAATTTTCACGATAGCTTCTCAATTTTTCTAATACAATTATGTTTTCCCCTTTTCTTATTTCCAACATAACCCCTAAGACCCAACTTATGATCTTCCCCTTTTACCCTTATTACTTTCATTAATTGACCACCTTTTCCTTATCTCTTATTTATTCCGTTTATTTTATTTAACATCTAATAATTCAATTATCCACCAAAAATATAATTTTCAATCACAATTATATTTCGATAATATACATTATTCTTCACACACTACAACACACATTCTCAATAAAATATTTAAATAAAATTTGGGGTGTTACACATAGTTCACTATGTAACTCTTCGACCCAAGCTCTTTTTGCTTCTCCTAGTATGTGTTTCAGGCCTCTTAAGATTACCCTGTTCACGATTCTGCTTGGCTGTTAGTCTGGGGATGCTCGACAGATGTGAAGTGTTGTTTTGTGCCTAGGTTGGCAACAAAATTTGGGAACCTTTTGTCCGTGAATTGCATCCCGTTGTCGGTGACGAGGCCTAGGGTATGCCGAACCGGGCGAAGATGTTTCTTTTGAAGTTTTATAATTTTTCTTTGACGAGGGCTAAGTAGTCGATGATGTTGTCGTTCTTAGCCTAATACTCTCCTCATACCTGGAATGCTACGAACTGATAGTCGATGGATACTTTTTACTTCTTTTGCCCCTAGGTCCTCGACTAGTCGCAGACCTGCCATGAATGCTTCGTATTCTTCCTGGTTGTTCGAAATCGGGAAGGCCAAAGCTAGTGATACTTCGATCAAGATGCCATCTTCGTTTTAGAGGCTGATACCTGCGCCGCTTTCTGTCGATCTGGAGGCGCCGTCCACAAAGATTGTCCATTTATAGGCGTTGTTACTCGGGATTGGTTGGTATGTCATCTCGGCGACAAAGTCGGCCAAGACCTGCGTCTTTAAAACATTCCTACTTTTATATTGGATGTCGAACTCCAACAGTTTCAGGGACCATTTCAACATTTTATCGGCCATATTGGGTCGTCCGAGCAACTGTTTTATGGGTTAATCTGTTCAGACTTTAATTGTATGGGCGATGAAGCAATGTCGTAATCCCCTTGCTGCGTTTATCAGGGCTAAGGCAACCTTTTTGATATGCTGGTATCTGAGCTCGGTGCCCTGTAGGACCTTGCTCATGAAATAGATAGGTTTATGCCTGGTAGTTGTTTTGTGGATGAGGGCCATGCTAACCGCCTCGATAGCTACGGACATGTATAAGTACAATGTTTTCCTTTCCTGTGGTCGTGATAGCATCGGTGGTTTGGAGAGTGCCCTATTAAGGTGGAACAATGCTTGTTCGCATTCCTCGATCCATTCGAATGTGGCTTCTTTCTGTAGTAACTTGAAGAAAGGAAGTGCGTGCTGTGCGGATTTGGTGACGAAACGAGATAGAGAGGCGAACATTGTAACACCCTTCTACCCCAAAACATAATTTTTAAATAATATCAGAGTAATCATCAAAAAGGATATTACATATCTTCAAAAATCAACACAACAGTGTCCTGTCCCGTAACACGGGTTAATCAACATCAAAATAAACTAAATCATTTCACAGCGGAATTTAACTTCAAAATTCAAAACTTCATAAATATAATTTTCACCATCCTGAATTTAACATCATATAAATAGGAAAACATTTATCCAATAATAACATAATTGAAACAGTTAACAGAATAAAACCCATCCCAGTGTTACATGACACAGAGCAGGACACATAAACCATAATCACTTCTAAAGAACACTAAAGCACACTCTGAGACTCATGAATTACTCCTATTGCACTGCAGGACTATTCTTCGACATCTGCAAGTTACCCACGAATGAGGCAACATTTCCAAGCAGGCAGGGTGAGTAATCATAATATATCATAAACTTACAAGAATATAGAATCATAAATAAATTAGCACACATATCATGACATCGTTAACTACAAAATTCAGCATCAATCACAACACTATCATGAAATCAATCAACACCAACACAGTCATGAAATTCATCCAGAATATGCAATTCTAACATCCTGATATAAAATATGCATGTGGTACCATTTTCATCATGAGATGGATACATGACCATCAACCCTCCACAAGGGAGCACACCGTAATCATCGAGACACTTCAATCCACACAATGGGATTGAAGCAAAAAAAATAGGCCGAAGCCCCATCGTGAATGTTATGAAATGCAATGATGCGCTACATCGAAAAATTCATCAAAACAATTCGCATCATTCATTTCAATCATCAAAACAACCATCAAATATTCATATATATCATCATGACATTACACCCTGAACATTGGTTTTCTAACCACTCCGACACATCAAGATTAACCCATACCCGTTAATTTATAAGGTAATTATAAGGTCATTTCACAAATTCATTTATCAAAAACTGTTGCATTTTTCTCGTTTCTATTCATCAAAATAAAGTTCAGTTTGTGCTCTTTCCGACGCTTCAAACGGAATGCGAATCGAACTTACGGTTTAAAAGATATGAATTTTCAAAAAATTAAAATTTGCCATTCCAACAGTGTTAACCGGTTAACCCATAGCGTTAACTGGTTAACGCCGACGAATTTCCAGAATTTTCCAAAAATTAATGGTTAACCGGTTAACCCGTAGCGTTAACCGGTTAACGCACGTTTTCCAGCAGTTCTCTGCTATACAATTGCAGACTGTCCCAATTTCCAAAAACTCCCAAAACCCCATTACGGATTTCACATCATAACACCCAAAAATCATTCAAAAACATCAATTAAACCTCAACAACATCCAGGCAACAATTATACAGACAAATATACAATTATAACTCATTCTAATAGCTCTAATTTATCAAGATTTCTCATAAAACTCAACCTAACTCAAAACCCCAAAAACCCCAAAAACCCATACCATCCTAATCCATTCATATTCCAATTCCTATACATTTATCATAGATTATGAAAACTCCCCATACCTTAGAGAATTTCGTCGATTTACACTCTTCACTGGGGTTCTCCACAGCCTCCTGACTCTGAGTTTCTCCTTTCTTCAAAGCACTTCTCCAAACACGATAGAAACAACAAAATGAGAAAAACTGATCGTATTCTCTTCTTTGGACATATTATCCCAGTTTAGCCTTTTCCCACCTTACCCTCATAATTTCACAAACGGACCATCTTACCCTTTTCTTTAATATAGTTTTAATAATAAAAATAAAATAGTATAATAAAACACTATTTATCCTTATTATATAAAAATACTCATTTTCTCCAAAATTCTCAAAATAATCCAAACTCTCCAAATTTTCTAAATTAATTAAATAAATAATTAAATAATTAAATTTAGATTTTCGGGGCGTTACAAGCATCCTGTTGAGGGACTGGTTGGTTTTCTTCGAATTTGGTGTCGGGAATTCCGAAAATGCATGACATTTGTCGGGGTTGGCTTCGATTCCCCGCTCAATGAGGTAGAAGTTGAGGAACTTCCCAACCCGTACGCTGGAGGTGCATTTCTCGAGGTTGAACCTCATTTTGTATTTTCTCGCATACTCAAAGACCTTCCTGAGGTGCTGGGCGTGGTCTGGCTCCTCGTGAGATTTCATGGTCATGTCGTCCATGTAGACCTCAAGCATACCTCTTATCTCTCCCCGAAAGACTTTGTTCATCATGCGTTGGTATGTAGCACAAGCGTTCTTCAGCCCGAAGGGCATTAAGTTATAGAAGTAATTGTCTGTCGGGGTCATGAAGGTTGTATGTTGTTTATCTGTGTCCGACATGAGGATCTTATTGTACTCGTTGTATGCATCCATGAAGGACAAAAGTTTGAAACCTGCAGAATTGTCTATTAATTTATCAATGTTAGGTAAAGGGAAAGCATCTTTGGGACATTATGCCCTATTAAGATCGGTATAATCAATGCACATTCTCCATTTTCCATTATTTTTCTTAAAGAGGACTACATTAGAGAGTCAGGTTGTGTATTGGGCTTCAGAAATAAAATTTGCATCTATGAGGTCTTTTACAGCCTGCTCGGCAGCCCCCGCTTTCTCGGGGGACTGCTTGCGCCTACGCTGTTCTACGACCCTAATGGCTTGATCTATGGCTAACTAATGGGAGACGATCTCGGGGTCAAGGCCGGGCATCTCTGCAGCGTTCCACACGAACATGTTTGTGTTCTCTATGAGATAGGTTCCGAGTTATTCCCTTGTCGTTGACGGTAGACCGGTGCCAAACTTCATGCTCATATCGGGGTTATTGCCCAAGGGGATGAGCTTGAAATCTCCGTCGAGAATTGGGCGAACTGGATGGACTGGAGTATGCCTGTTGGTAGGGGCCTAGTCTTCAGTGCCATCTTCGTCGAGTTGATTGTCGAGATCGATGGAATTGATTCGTGGGGAAGGTTGGATCTCTTTGACCCAAAGCTTATTCTAACCTTTGGATGTGTTGATTATGGTTTTCCTTTGATGGTTGCATCGAAACATATTCGAGTTTCCTCTATGTCCCCGTACACTGTAACTACGCAACCCTACTTGGTGTAGTATTTCATCGTCAAATGGACTCTCAAGGATACCACAGTCAGTTTGACCAGAGTTGGTCGGCCAAGAATGCAATTGTATAGTGAACGCATTCAATCACCAAGAACTGGATTTTGACTTCTCTGGCCGTCTCGTTTTCTCTGAACAACACGAGGATCTCTACATATCCCCACAACCTCGTGGTGGCCCTGTTGAACCCCAGAAGGTCAGATCCGACATACAGGGACAAGTTTGTTTTGTCGAGCTTGAGGTTTTTGAACAGGTGGGCGTACATGATATCCACGGAGATTCCCTAGTCGACCAGGATGCGACAGACATCGAAGCATGCCATTTTTGCTCTTATCAGTAGTGGGATGCTAAAGTTAGGAGATCTTCCAGGGAGTTCCTCGAGGTATAAAGAGATGGGGTTGGATTTCCCTCAAGATTCGGTCAACATTGCCAGTTGGTTAGGTGCGGTCAACAGGAGCTCATCGAATTTCGGTTTTACAGAAATTGTGGCGTTCTCATTGTTCATTCTGCCCTCGGAGATTACTAAGGTTGTTGGGAAGTTTTCCCAAGGGCTATGAGTAGCAAGGTATCCTTATGTGTGAGTGTCGGGGAGGCAGAAGTCTTCAGGACGAGACACGCAGAAGGCCACAGGAAAAAGGGAACCATCAGACAGGGTGTCCTCGAGTCTTCTCTTCGAACCTCAGTCCTCGTGCCGAGGTGTCTCATTCTTCTTGGTGTACTGCTTGAGGTGGCCTTCCTTGATCAGTATCTCAATTGTGTCTTTCATATGAACACAATCCTCGATTACGTGTCTGTGGCTTCTGTAAAAGCGGCAGTACTTTGATTTGTCGGTGTAGAGTTTGGGTGTTGCCGGTTTGGGGAACCTTAACCGGCCTTGCTTGAATTCCGAGTTGACACATTCGGTGAAAATGCGTTCGTGAGGAGCGTTCAACGACGTGTATTCAAAGAAGCTCTCAGCTAGCCCTCTTCCTTCGCGGACTTTGCGAGGCTTGTGATCTCTTCGTTTTTGTCTAGTGCAGCGAGGAGCAGTATAGTCCTAATTCTTGGAGTTTATAGTGTTGTCTTAGTTGCGATAGCTCCTGACGTTGTGGGAGACTTGCTTTTCTTTGTACCTGATATACACCTGAGCTTTGTGCAGGATCTCGTCCAGAGTGCGGGGAGGCTCGATCCCTACAGCCATGTTGAGTTCGCTGCCGGGGAGGAGTCCCTTTTTGAGGAGGTACTTCTTCATGTAGTCATTCGTATCCACCTCGACAGCCTTTTGGTTTAATCGCTCGATGTAAGAGCTCAATGTCTCATTTTTTCCCTGAATGATGGCTTCTAGCGTAGCCTCTATTTTTGGGTGGCGTCGAGAGGTTGTGAAGTTCCTCGTGTACGCTGATCTCATGCTTCTCCAAGAGGTGATGGATTCGGGGGCCATGCTTTTGTACCATGTCATTTATCCCTTTCTGAGTGTCGTGGAGAATAACTTGCATTTGACATTTCCCTCGATATCATTGCAGTAGTCTAACATGGTGTTGATGTTGTCGACGTGATTGTCGGGGTTAGTTGTTCCATCGTACGTCGCAAGGTTGAGGGCTTCTCCATGCCCGCTGGAAATTGTCTCCATGATGGCCCGAGAAAGTGGATAGCGATGGTCATCCTCGTCGCTCCTCAAGGGCGAGTAGTCCTTGTTCCTAGGACTTTGGTCTCGACGGGGAGACACCCTCGGCTGGCCGTCGGACTGCTTGGGTCGTCCTCTGGCTTTGTTCTTCTTAGGCTCAGGGGAGCGCCGTCCCTGGAAAAGAGTGGAGCGCACACACTTTTTGGTAGCTTCGGGTTGGGTCCTCTCTAGCTGAGGTTCACGCCCACGTCCGGGGTAAGAGGGGCTACAAGATCAGTAGGGCCTATGCCGAGGAGAATTGGCTCTACGCTTAGTTTCCAATGCGATGATTCTCTTCTATTGTTGAAATAACATTTGATTTGTCTGGTTGAGCGCGTTGGCCATGGCTATGATAGTGGGATCTCCTTTGACCGATATTCGGATGGGCACGAAGGAAGTTGCGACCTGAGGCGTGGGACCGTCGTAGGCCTCTAGTTCAGGGGACAGAAGTACGGGTTGTCCGTCTCGTGCATTAGACTCGTGGACGACGTGATGGTCATCATCACCACCAGTGGTGTAGTCGATGAGTCCATGGACGCGGTTGTCCCTGTGTTCGTTGGTCATGTTGGTTGGTTGGGAGAAATAGGGTGAAGTTTTGGTCCTTTATTTCAAAGGACAGGAAGAACTTTTATGTTCCCACAAACAACGCCATTGATCTGACCTGATCAGGAGGAACCTCCTAGTGATGAACAACTATGGCGGTGAACCGGGGGGTGTACCTGCAAGGTACTCCGATGCCAAAGTGAGAAAGTGTTTACGGAGTGTAGGTACATAATATTAGAATATAATACATGACCCTATGGTGAAAGAGGATATTTATAGTGTTCCCCCAGCGTTGAACCAAAATTATCCTCATGGGCTGGATTAGCTAGGCCCAAGGAAGAACTGCCAAGGATTGCGTAGGACCAGATAAGACCTAATACGTGGTCTTTTCCCTGGTCCAACTGCCCCTGAATATCAGGAGATAATGGACAGTTGGGTGAAGTGGAGCACGTTGGGGAGACGTTCTCCCCATGTCCCATCGTATTGGATTAAGATTAATTATGATGGTGCTTCGATGGGTAAGTCGGTCCTTCTACCTATGAAGGTATTGCTAGAGACTTCGACGACAAATTCCTCAGAGATTCTGCTCATTTTTTGGGAGATTTCAATTTTCTTATTGCCGAACTCATGGGTGATATTCTTGCAATTGAGTTCTCCATTGAGAAGAGTTGGAATTGTTTATGGTTAGAATTGGATTTTATGACTGTGGTTCATGCTTTCAAAGATCAGTCGCTCGTTCCTTGGAAAATTC
This sequence comes from Lathyrus aphaca, assembly GCA_963966055.1. Classification (NCBI taxonomy): domain Eukaryota; kingdom Viridiplantae; phylum Streptophyta; class Magnoliopsida; order Fabales; family Fabaceae; genus Lathyrus; species Lathyrus aphaca. Next base: position 99,732,402 of record OZ014525.1, on the reverse strand, counting down.
GAAACAAATGGATTAATTGTGTTAATAGTACTAATAATTTTCTTTTATGGCGTCTCACATTTATAGGAATAAAATATTTGTACTGATTCTCTGGCTAATTTAGGTCTTTCGGCTAACGATTTCATTAGATTTTCGGAGATTCCTAATTTTTTGTAGGCAAATTTTATAAAGAATTGGCTTAATTTTCTTTTCTTTAGGTTCTTTTCTCATTGAGATGGTTTTGGTATAGTCCCTCGTTTCGTTTTTTTATCGATTTTCCCTTTATATATATTATCTTATTAAAAAAAAGCATCAAAATCCATAATAAATAACATATGGTTTATCTTGTGGTTTCTAATGAAGAAGTCCAAATAATCTTTGTAACTCATGCCAATTTGGATTGCATGTAAATGTTATAAACAATTTAGGAAACCCGTCTTACTACGAATAACAATCTCATCATAGTACAATTGATCCATAAACCTATGACCACCAATATAGACGATGGCAATACCACTATTTTTCCTGTGTTTGAACCCGATGTTTAACTTTGATCACCTTCTTCATTTAGACTATTGTACTTGGACACTCTTAGATTTTCTTGATTTTTACGGATCCATTGTAATCTTTCAGACTCTAATATTGTGTAACCATCAAACAAAAATTGTTGGAATAATCTTTGTGATGATAACAAAGTTTTTGCTTCATTCGACCTATTTTGAATCAGAAATGAAAGTCATTATCTTATTGTAAGTCTATTTCTCTTGTTGTATTGGAAGATGTCTAAGTCTCTATGTGCTATGTTAGGCCTATAACCATCTTCCCTATATGGAAATATCAATGGATATTGATAAGCCAAGTAACTTGCATGGAACTTGTCAGTTCTATAAAGCTCCTCTCCCTTTGTTTGCATGATTATATTCTTTTTTTATGATGTGTCAACATCACCAACAATTAATGTAGCAACTTCTAATATGATTGGTTGATTATATATTCTTCCATATGTGGTTCTATCAAAAATGAGTCTCAATTTCAAGTTTTAAATATTACCATTAGCTAATCTTTGTTTCGTCATCTGAAAACGTCTTACATGAGTATTATGCTCCAAAAATATATCATAGAATTGATGTTTTTTGTGTTCTGTAAAGTAAAAGTAATGAGTTAACATTGGATTTATGAGACTAAAGGGAACAAATGAAAAAATGTTGTAGCAAAATATCACAAAGTTATTGTTGTAAATTAATATATAACTCACATAGAAAATATATATTTTAGACCTTGCATCCTATTTTGGATTGTTTTCAGTGTCATAAATAATTAGTTGTGTAAATTTTGGTGGTTGATCTTCGGGATAAAAAAAAATTACCAATTTGATGACATGGTTGACCTTGAATCCATAATATTGGTGGTCCACCACCATTATTAAAACGATTATCCAACTTTGTATTTGGTGATGTGAATGCAAACATCATGTTTTAAATGAAAATTTGTTTTTGAAACTTCCTGCTAACTATAGAGTCTTGATCAAACAAGAGATGTGATAGTAAATTTGAATGTTGTTTAAGTAACGGAAATTCAATCTTTTTATTTCCATTACATATTGAAAATTTAGGATTTGCTGAATGACAATGTTTATCCATCCTCTGTTGATACCACATCATGAATTTATAATAACGGTATTATAATAACGACATTTGATTAGAGGTCCCTAATATCATAGTAAATCATAGTGTTACAAATAGAAAAGTCACTTAAAATAAAATTTGATCGTGTAAAGATGTTATACCTTCATGAGTTCCTATATAATTCTCATTAATAGTAAAAGACGGTTCTCCATTTGTGAACTTGTATCATCTTCACATTGATAAGTTATAAAGTTTGATTGGTCATTGGTCATTGGTCATTGGTTGTAGTCCAGTTTTTTATTCATTAATATGGCTTGTTCCAGTGTCTAATAGTATCTTTATTCAACTTAGTACTTAACTCAGAAGTATCTTTATGCAAGTACTTAACTACAACCTTGACTATAGATTTTTTAAGTCATAAAGAAATTTTTAGTTAAATTTTAAATTCAAGATATTTTTACTCATAAAGAAATTAGAACATGGTATGCTTAAAAATGGTTTTATTTAAATGATTGTAATCTAAGTTTTTTCTTTTTCAAGATTGAGTCATCAAAGTAACTTTTTATAAATAAAAGTTATTATATATATATATATATATATATATATATATATATATATATATATATATATATATATATATATATATATATATATATATATATATATATATATATATATATATATATATATATATATATATAATTTTATTTTGAGCTAAATTAGTTCTCAGGATCTTTTTTATGTATTCTGTTTTTGTCAAGTGGTTTATTAAATCGTCCTTGTATTATTAATTAAAGTTATAATATTATTTTTTTAATAAAAATTTATACTCAGTGTTTTAAAAATTGGACCGGTCATCAAATCGGTAAGGGTACTGGATCACTGATTTATTGATCAAATCACTGGGTCATTAGTCGAAGCACATGAGTAAACCAGATTAAATCTGGCAACTCGATTGAATAGATCAATCTTTAAAACAAAACTATATAGATATAAAATTAATCGAATCAAATGATTCAGTCTCTATAAAACATAACTAACACTTAATTTTTTTTAAATATCATATTATAAATTCATAACTTCACAATCTAAATTCAAATTTTTCATAAGTTCACAATCTAAATTAAATTTTAAACAAAGGTATCACACATAATAAAATAATATAAAATTACAAAATCTAATTACAAACAAAGTCTAATTTTAAAACATAGTTTAATTAAATAATTTATAACAAAATAATTGGATACTTATCAAATTTAACTCAAATGAGAGTCTAATTGGACAATTAAAAGATAATTGGATACTTAAGTACACTTTTATTTGTTTGATGTAGTTTATGTTTTGTTTAAACAGTGACTTGAAAAATAATAGATTTTGACTTAGTTATTATTGAATTACACTCTAAAATGTGCCAGTTTGTCATTTTAGTTACCATATTCTTGATTTTTTTTCTTGAAAGTTACAAAACAGAAAGAGCATAAAAAATGACACATACTACAAAGTCTCCAAAATATTTCTAAATGAATACAAATTGTTGAGAAAATGATAGCCAAGAGGTCTTATGTCAAAGAACCTCATCATTTCTAAACCAATTACATAATACTATGATACTAACACCCACATAAACAATGTAGTGCTAATAGCTAATGACATAGTGCTCCAATACCATTATCAAATTCACTTTCAGGAAAACATTGAATAAGTTATCGTAGGAAAAAAATAGCAGCTCCTGAACAAAAATTAAAATTTGTCTAACAAATAAAAAAATTTAAATGTCAATCTCAGAGCAATCACAATAAAAATCAATCATCCATAAAAAAATCTCAGGGCAAGCACAATGAATTTCAAAGCATTAAAAGAAATTTCGTAATTGTTACTCTTCAAAATTTGTCTTCAACGTATAGTTACAAGATAAGTTTGTTTTTAGATATGCATAGAGAATAGTGATCCCGTTGATTCTTGTCAATTTCTCGTTTTCTTTTGGAAATACGCAGAAAAATAAAAAATAGTGAAAGATATATAAAATTATTTAAATATTATATAAAATTATTGAAAATAAACTTAAATTTGATTTATTAAACTTTATAGTATTTAATTGAAAAATTCTTAAAAATAAAAAAAAAAGAATTACTAATTCTTAATTCAAAATAAACGGACAAAAACAATAAAGAATTACCATTAACTTTCTTTTTAAAAGCAAGAAAATAATATTAATCGAGTACAAATCGTACTCATCCAGGAATACAAAGGTACGAGCAAAATTTCGACAAAGAAAAAAAATTATCGACCAAATGAGACCTACGATAAATAAATCCAAGGATCTTTCTCAAAATCGTATAAATCACAATTGGGATGAATAATTTTCCCTATGAAAGCCCACCTTCACACCAAAAACTTCACCTTCCAAACCAAATCAATAATATTCCACTTTGCTTTCTTGAAAATAATGTCGTTTCTTGTAGACCAAATTGTCCAACACGCCGCTAACCAAACGCTCCCTTCTCGTCTCTCCTTTATCTTCTTCGATTTACAAAATTCAAACCATCGTAAGAAGGACTCTTTAAAATCCCTATCACAATGATAAGAAGATCCTAACCACATTGACACCTTCGACCAAATCAATTTCGACACCGAGCATTCGAAAAAGATATGCTTCAAACTTTCGGTGTGCAAATTGCAAAAACTACATTTAAAGTCTCCACCCAAAGCTATAATTCCTCTATGAATTAATTTATCCCTTGTCGGTAGTTTGTTCAAAAAGCTCCTCCACCCGAAAACGTTTATTTTCGTAGGTACCAACACTTTCCAAATCAAAGTAAATGCTTTATCCCCTCGATTCATAGGACCGAAAGGAACTTGAAAAATGTTAGTCAAAGAATAGAAAGCTCTAACGGTATACACCTCCCATCCCTCACAAATCACCTTGTCTACATCATTGTTGATGGGCTTAGAATTTGTCAGAATTTGGAACAAATGACTATAGCTCCCCGTCTCCGTTGCAGACCTGTTATGTCCATTTTAATAAACTTCCAACACTTTTTGATGAAAAGAAAAGTATAGCCATCCGGTCCCGGACTTTTTGACCCCTCACAATCCCATACCGCATTCTTTATTTCCTCCTCTGAGAATGGTCTTTCAATAGACGAAGCTTCTTCTAAATTAAGAGTGTTAAAATGGCCACCCACCAAAATAGGTCTACTTAAATCTGGTTCCACAAACTTTTCCGCAAAATGTTTTCTAACCTCATCCTTAACCTCCTCCACCGAGTTTAGCATTCCTCTACTAGAATTTATAGACCCTATATAATTTCGCCTCCTCCTCTCCTTCATAATACTATGAAAGTAGTGACTATTGTTATCATCGTCATTAATCCACTTTATTCTCGCTTTTTGGATAAGAATGTTCTCTTTGATCCTAAGATTCAACCAAAACTTACTCGAAGTCACTTTTCGATTTTCAACTTCTTCCTCCGACAAAGAACCCAAACACCTAGAAACCTCCAAATCTCCATTATTGATGTCTTCCACGCTCTTTTCCACCGCCAAGTCATATTTGCCAAAGACCTCCCTAATCCATCTTCTAAGGCTCCCTTTTAATAATCTTAATTTCTCCTTTAGCACAAAATCGCTTCTACCTCCAACTCTCAAATTGTTCCATTCCTTTTCAGTAAAAGAAATGCAATCCTTGTTACTAAACCACGCGTTATTAAATTTGAATGGTTTAGGGCCCCAGTCCGAAGAATCTATCATCAACCAAACTGGACAATGATCGGAAATATCTTTATCTCCAATAAATTGCCCAACGATATTCCACTTATTGATGGCACCCTCCGATAAAAGAAATCGATCAATCTGACTCATAGCGGAGCCGTCTCCACTCCACCAAGAAAATTTCCTCCCCTTGCAAGGCATGTCCACTAGTTCACTATCTACAATGAAATCCGAAAAACAATTTATTTCCGCTCTCCTACTATTCGTTCCCCTCCCATTTCTCTCCCTCGATGAAGTGATCAAATTGAAATTTCCACCAATGCACCATTCTCCATCCGCGAATCTTGATTTCAAGAGAAGAAGATCGCTCCAAAGAATTCTTTTATGCTCCAAATCACAAGGAGAATAGACATTAACCATGTAGTAAAAAAATTCTTTCCATCTCACTTTAACACCAAGGTAACTGTCACCTTTAAAGCTACAAAGAACATTCACTTTGTCAGTCTTCCAAAGAATTACAAGTCCTCCCGATACACCAGATGCATTAGAAAAATACCATTCGATATCCTCCTTAGACCAACAACTTCTAACCAATTCCTCCGACAAGTTTGAAAGTTTCGATATGCTTCTTGTACTCATCTCTGACTTTCTTTTTGTCTTTAGCCGTAAAAATTACTGTCAAGAAAGTTGTTGTCAAAGGTACCTCTGAGAAGATGGATGAAGATCCACCAAGCAACGTCAGAAAAATTATAACAAAGGTATAACCTTCGCTTTCTATATTAGTTTTTTCATTCTTCCAGAAGCTAATCAATTTTCTCTCCACCAATGCACTATTCATAATATTAAAAAATTATAATAAATAAATAAAAATAATCAGTATGTGGCCAACAAAATAGGCTTTAACACCCTAATGTCAAAATAATGTTTGATATCACGAAAGATCCGTTGGAAATCATAATGATCAGTAAAAGCTATTAACATCACACACACCAACATTGATTGGTTGATTCCATCATTTATTATGAGACCTAATACACATGTAACATATAACTCTGTATTGTGCCATCATATAAATGGAAGGATCAAAACCATGGTATAAATAGAGATTTTCATCGGTTATATTAGTATCACCATATTGCATCACATGAGAACCTAATGCATAAGTGTTGTAATTTGAGGTACAATTAAATGCAAATACAGATCAAAATGTACAAACATCCAACTCCCCTAAATTTCCACCCCTAATTAAAAATGTTGAAGAACTAAATTATTGTAAATTTAGCACCCATGCCATATTTGTGAAGTTAATTATACTTGGCTCTTTTCAAAATTGATGTCTCAAATATGAACTGACTTGCAAATGCACCCAATTAATAATATTTCAAATAGGTTGTTTGTTTGTAGTTTTTTTCCACTGTCATGGTACCAAATGATGTATATTTCTCAAATTAATGAGTAATGATTTAACAGGAAACCTGAAAACCATTTTTATCAAAGACTAAGACAATGACTTCTATTAGAATAAGAGTTTTAGGTATAGTTTCAATTGATGCTAGACTAAATAAACAATATGGACAAAATGTCGAGGTCTATATATATATATATATATATATATATATATATATATATATATATATATATATATATATATATATATATATATATATATATATATATATATATATATATATATATATATATATATATATATATATATATATATATATATCGATCTAAAAATACAGCAACTCACAGTGCGACCATTGATTATGTGCTTATCAACAATGACTTTCTCAGCAACATCAGGATCAAATGGAAGTATTATTTTATAAAATATAACCAAAGCAACTCAAACCCTATGCAATAAATAAATAAACACAACACTATTTGTTTAATCAATATTAGAAAAACAAACCTCTTTAAAAAACTCTTTCAATTGATCCTCATGAAAACTCTGAACTGATAAAACTTTGACAACAACGTCATGCAATTTTGAAACTACCGATAAATACACAAAAATGATAAACAATATTAAGATAGAAAAATATTAAACATTAAGTTGTCATGGAAGCTAAATGTTATTCATGCAATATACTGCAAGGTTACAATCAAATAGACTTCAGAAACTGGAGACTGTGACACCATTACAAAGCAAAATTCATGAGCTAAAATATGCAAGATAACAGTAAATTTCAGCAAGAAGAAAACGAAATGCTTAATTTAACACTTCCTGATCCATGCCATTCAGCACAATACACTGTCCCAAATGATCCTGCACAGAGAAAAGATCAACCTTATTTGGAGCCACTGTATCATTTATGTTCTTTCAAAACTGAAATCATGAAGATATGAACAATATTTGGCACAATATTGGCATAAGAAATCATCAAGATATAGCTAGTAGGAGCTTTCATTTGTACATTAAAAAGTGTCAGACCTAAATATAACAACCAATATCTAAACTAAACACAATATTCATTGACATGTAATAATAAAACAAAATGTAGCATTCAAAATATTGACAATTTTACATAGATCCAAACTAAACGAAAAGGTAATCAGTATATATATATATATATATATATATATATATATATATATATATATATATATATATATATATATATATATATATATATATATATATATATATATATATATATAGAGAGAGAGAGAGAGAGAGAGAGAGAGAGAGAGAGAGAGAGAGAGAGAGAGAGAGAGAGAGAGATTCGTACGGTTTTCGCCGCCAAGAACGGAGTGGACGGGCTTGTCCCTTCCAAAAATGCGAAAAATCATTGCATTATCAAACTCTCATTGCTTAAAAAGCAGTCTATACCCTCATCCAAAATATAAATATCATCAACATCTATATTGTCTTCATCACCAAAAGTATTCATATTGAAAGAACATAACCCGTTTTCTAACTTCCAAAAGAAACAAAGCTAAAATTCTAAGGTAAAATATGTATAAAGTCAGTATTACTTCTGCAACAATTCCACAACTTTTTCTCAATCAATTCAAGTTAGATTTCAATCCAACATACATCATCTCCAACTTCTTTTGAAATTATTATATCTCACAATATATTTATTACAAGTTTCAAGAGTCATGTTAATCGGGACAATTTTTGCAATATTTTGTAAAGTTGTTTCAATTTTATGTATAAAAAGAATTTTAAATAAAACTTATTTTAAAACAAATGAAGTAATATAACAATCAACTTATTCTAAAAAAAATAAAACACAATATTTTCAAAAACTAAAGTATCCTTAATATCTAAGACACATGTTTAAAACAAAAGGAAAACTTTTTTCCACGTGCCTTGTAGAGAGAGTGTCCAAGACATTAGTAAGAAAAAACTATTTACTTTAAAAAAATACTACAATTTTTTTTTGATATAACATTATAATTACAAGCTTTCAAATCTATGTAATTTAAAGTGAGACAAATAGAACTTGCTAAAACCCAATTTTCTCCCCGCGACCATGTGAACATCACTCCATTTTCACTTCATATCTTCAAATTTATTGGTACCTAAAATGTAGTTGTAAGGGTCAATCTTCCATCATCCATATCAAATCAAACAAAACATATAGTATAGTATTATAAAACAAATATCTTCGTAACTCGGATTTGCGTGAAACCAACATCAAAATATCTGGGAGATCATAACGTAGATGCACTTCAAATTTAATTTCTATTTATAATACTATACTATATGTTTTGTTTGATTTGATATGGATGATGGAAGATTGACCCTTACAACTACATTTTAGGTACCAATAAATCTGAAGATATGAAGTGAAAATGGTGTGATGTTCACATGGTCGCGGGGAGAAAATTGGGTTTTAGCAAGTTCTATTTGTCTCACTTTAAATTACATAGATTTGAAAGCTTGTAATTATAATGTTATATCAAAAAAAAATTGTAGTATTTTTTTAAAGTAAATAGTTTTTTCTTACTAATGTCTTGGATCAAAATCCGGGACATTACAAATGGTATCAGAGCAATAATCCTTGGACAAATTATATCTTTTGGGTGGGACGATTGATGTGTGCATTTGATTGATGTTTGTATGATTTTTATGAATTTTGAGTAATAGATCATTCATGAATAGTAGTAAATTCTTTCTAAATATTTATAAAATATTGGTGACTTAATTTTGTGTAAGTTTCTACTAGGTTGTATATAAGTTGGGTAGTAACTTGACATGTTCAATTTTATTTCATTTTTAGCACAAAAAAAAATATTAAGGAATAATCATGTACATAATTGTGCACGTATTTTGAATTGTTGGCTATAAGTAATTATATATGTTGATTTTCTTTGTCTTTTTGAAATATATTTAGAAAGAAAAATAATTGCTTGTTTGTTTCCCCTAAAATTAAAATAAAATTTTAATTTTAATTTTGTATTAATTATTGTGTGTATTTGATGGAGGAGAACGAGTTATAGGTGAATTACGAGCCATCTACGTGAAAGTGAAAGTAGAATGAGATGAAATAACTGAATATATTTTATTTTATAAAAATAAAATGAATGACTTTTGATTTATTATAGTTATGATGAATCATTGAAATTTAAGAATTATATAGGTGTTTATAATGGAAAATGAAATACGTTGTTCATGTGCTTACTTTTAATCTAACTTTTTGTTTTTTTAGTTTTATTTCGCTTAAGTTATAGAAAAAGAATGACATTCTTTCTATTTTCTTAGAAATTCAATATCCTTGTAAATATATATACTATGCTAATCTTTCTTATTATTTACAGTAAAAATAATTATGTTTACTATTTGATTCATAAAATTATTTTGAAATTAACTAAAGTTATGAATGTACTTTACTATTTTTATAAAATATATATTATTTTTGTGAATCTTTTGAAATTATTTAATAACTATTTGACCTTTTCATCTATTAATTTAATGATAAAATGAAATAATTCCAAATAATGATAATTTAATAAGGAGAAACTGAATTAATTTCAATTTAAAATGATAATATTTTTAGTTACTTAATAATTATATCATTTGATTATATTTTTAATTATAGTGATTAAATATACAAATTTATTATTTAGTATGTGTTCTAATTGATTGATCATGTTCATTTTGTAATGATAAAAAAAGGAGTTAGAAGAATGATTACAATATGTCATGAATATTTTGTATTTTTTTTGTTTTGCTTTATTACATATTTGATTTTGAGTATTTTCTTTTTTATTGATTAGATGTATGTAGAATAGTTAAAATAAGTGGTTTATTTTAATAATATTTGTATGACAAATTTTCATTTAAAATATTTGTTAGAAATTATGGTATTGGATTATATAAATTAATAAGTCATAAAATTCGGATATAAAATAAAAATTAATTGATTATAAGTCTTGCTTAGAAATAAATAAATTTTATTATTATTGAATGATTATTGATATCAGAGTGCGCAACGGTAAAATATAACCTTATTTTTATTCGACCATAAATATTTATTTCTCTGTCAAATTTATGTTTGTATTTTTGTTGTGTATATTTAACGAAATAACTTAAAATTTCCTATATTTGTAAATAGATTAACATACTTTTAAATTTGAATTTAGAAAGATACTTGTACTTTTTTATAAGACTATATAGTTTTAAGGACGAAACTATTTTAACGGAGTAAGATTGTAACATCTCAATATTTTGTTAGATTATAAATTTCTTTTATAATAATTTTTATTATTTATTCGTTGAATTATTATGTATATGAAATTTAATGAAATTATAGCATCCTTGATATTTCTAATTTATTATAATTGAAAATATAATTATTTTATTTGAGGGAATTAATCTCTTTACTCTTAGCTAATTTAAAAAGAATTTCATCCTATCTATTTATTTATCAATCAATTTGATGTGGATATAATAGTTAAATATCATTGACATAATTTAAATTATTATTTATTCTTATATTTTAATAGTTAATATTTTTATAATAGATTTCATATGACATAATCTAGAGGGAGAATATTATTTTATTAATATAGTAATATTTGATTAAATATTTATCTTGTGGTAACTTATATCTTGTGGATTAGGATTATAATCCTCTCTTTATTTTATAATGTATAAGGAGATGTTTTCAATTAAAATATGAATTATTCTATTATTTTCGCGCGTGAAGTTATTTATTTTCATTACGTTATTGGTTATCATTTTGTGTTTTATTCAAATAGTTGGTATAATTTATTTATATAATAATAATACTTATAATAATAATAATAATAATAATAATAATAATAATAATAATAATAATAATAATAATAATAATAATAATAATAATAATAATGGTTGAGAAAGAAAAGGGGTGGGTGGAACGTTTGTGTGTGTGTGTGTGTTTTTAGTATTTGGAAATGGTAAAATATTGTTCCTACAAAATAGTTTAGTGGGAGTGTATAATGGATTAGGTATTTAAAAATAAAATAAAAAGAAAAATGAAGAGGAATAGAAAATAGGAAAGAGTAACCGTGACATTGGAGAAAAAGAAAGTTTAGGGAAAATGCTATGGAGAAGAAGACAAATATGATTCGGTTTCAAATAAGCTTTGTAAAGAAATTCTCTCTTCTTCATCCAAAAAAATTTGTAAGTTATTTCTACCATTGTATTAGTTAAAATTTGTCTAATTATTTGATCTTACAATAACATTTTATCCCTGGTTGTATCTTCATCTTCGTAACTCGGATTTGCGTGAAACCAACGTCAAAATATCTGGGAGATCATATCGTAGATGCTCTTCAAATTTAATTTCTATTTCGAAAGGATGATGGGTCAAGGGAGAGGGAAAATTCTAGACGTGAACTTGAATCAATATGTAGAAGCATGATAAAGATATAATCTTGCTCGTGAGGACAATTTAACATGGTTTGGAAAGCAAAACACACAAGGTAAGGGCACTTCCCCATACTTATTATAACAAAATTAATAGTTAGGTATTATAGAATAAATTGTGACGTGTGTGAATCTTTATTTTGTTTGTGATGTGTTATTATTATATGTGATTGTTATTATTATGTGTGTTTGTGATGTGAATCGATTAAGATTGGATGGATGATTATGTGAAATAAATTCTATGATAATGTAGATGATGTGATACTATATGGTCGTATAATTGCCTAAGCGGCGGTAGTTGCCTAAGTGGCGTGATTTGCATTTGCGTCATCATTTCCTGGCATATGCATCGTTTGCCTTAGTGGCAGATTGCCTTTGTGGCGGGTTATTTCCCCATTGACATGGGATGAATTTTTTGTGGTGCCTTAGTGACGGGTTGATTATATCTGGATCATGTAGTCCTAAGAGCATGCATATTCATACGCTAAGACAATTGTAAAATAAAGAATTTGTGGATTTGATTCTCTTAAGAAGTTATATATTTGTTTTATAATACTATACTATATGTTTTGTTTGATTTGATATGGATGATGGAAGATTGACCCTTACAACTACATTTTAGGTACCAATAAATTTGAAGATATGAAGTGAAAATGGTGTGATGTTCACATGGTCGCGGGGAGAAAATTGGGTTTTAGCAAGTTCTATTTGTCTCATTTTAAATTACATAGATTTGAAAGCTTGTAATTATAATGTTATATCAACAAAAAAATTGTAGTATTTTTTTAAAGTAAATAGTTTTTTCTTACTAATGTCTTGGATCAAAATCCGGGATATTACACTTTCCCCTTTTGTTTCCAACAATTAGGGTTTTGTCTAACCTTTGATTAGGTTTTCTCTCCCTTTCTCGGTAAAGCTGTGGCGGTGCTCCGTCGTATCCCAGATTTCTTCTGGGTCTGTGTCTGTTTTTGTGCATATTTTCTTCCCTATTGTGTCTGTGCTCTTCGTTATCATGGAAAATTGGAGATCCATTACTCTATCGAAGGAGGAGGAAAAAGGATTCGTAGCGGCGGAAGATGAAGTTCAGGAAGATGATTCTTTTCAAAGGTCTCTCGCTGGTAAAATATGGACAAATAGTATCTTCAATGTTAGAGCATTCAAATCAACAATGTTGAATGTGTGGAGGTTAAAGAATCTGGTAGAAATACAATATCTAAGTAAGAATTTGTTCATATTCAAGTTCACTTCTAGACGAGATCTGAATTTTGTTTTGAAGAGTGAACCATGGAGTTTCGATAGGTCGCTTTTGGTGTTGAATCACATTTCAGGGGAGGAGCAACCTTCAGATATCAATATGCATTTTGCCTCTTTTTGGGTTAGAATTTACGAGTTTCCGTTGAAGCTTCGCACAGAGGCTATGGCACAAAAAAAGGAAACATCATTGGTGAGTATGAAGAGACTGATTCGAAGGATGCACACCGCAATGGTAGATTCCTTCGCATTAAGGTGAGCATCAACCTTACGGATCCGCTGAAAAGAGGAATTGTGGTGATGTTTAAAGAGAAGAACCTTCATGTGCACTTTAAATATGAAAGGCTTCCAACTTTCTTCTTTGTGTGTGGGAAAATAGGACATCAGATAAAGGATTGTGAGTCTATAGAAGAGCTGAACAAAGAAGGATTTGAGGAGATTGAAGAAAGTGATCTCTCTTTTGGTCAGTGGTTGAGAGCTTCTCCATTACCCAAAGTTGGAGAAGATATGAGAATACGTGATTCGGGCTAAAGTTCATGTAGCAAGGAACTCTTTAACACCCCGTCTTCGAGACATAACAGATGTGACCAAAGAGGCAAAAGTAAAGGTGAAGATGCTGAAGTAATTTAAAGATCAAGGGTCATAGCTAATGAAATATCCGTACCGGAAGTGGTGAAGGAGAACATTAACAAACAGGCTGAAATCGAAATTGTCACTGAGTCTCTAGAAGCGGTGGTTATCTCTGCAGAGAAAGTTAATGTACCAGTGGTTGCAGAGAACATACCTATATAGAAAAAGAAATGGTCAAGGAAAATGGCGGCGAAAGCTGAAGGGGTGATTCAAAGGAAAGATCCAAGGGATACAAAGGCTAAGCGATAATTGGTTGATGTTATGATCACTGAAGGTTATATAGAAGAGTGTATTGTAAGGGATAATAAGAGAAAACAAGGAGAGGGAGAAGTGGCTATTTCAAACTCATTACCAGAGGTGGTGTTGGCTAACCAACATTGTCTAGATCAATGAAGATTCTTAGTTGGAACTGTAGGAGCTTGGGGAGCCGATGTGCAATTCGAGGCCTTGCGAGGCTTCTTCATCTTGAAAACCCTCAGTTATTTTTCTTAATGGAAACGAAACTGAAGTTAGAGGAGATGGTTACAATTAATGATAAGTTAAAGTTCAAGAATTTGGTAGCTGTTGACTATAGAGGCTCTGGTAAGGATATGGAAGGGGTCTGTGCTTGCTTTGGACGAAGGCAATGGTTGTCAATATCTTTTCTCAGTCATTGAACCACATTACTGGGTCTTGTAAACTAAAAGATGAAGAGGATGTTTGAGGGTTTGGGGGGATTTACGGTTACCCGTAGGAAGGCAGGAAATGGGAGACTTGGGAACTTGTCAAAACTTTGGTTCCCAGTGGTGGTAGGAATTTTCTCCTTTTTGGTGATTTTAATGATATTACAAGAGAGGATGACAAGAAAGGGGGATTGAGAAGATCCTCAATTCAATTCAATGTGAGCAGGTGCGTTTTAGAAACTACTGGCATGTAAGAGATTCAGTTTCAGGGGTATCTTTTCAATTGGACAAACGGTAGAAGGGGAAAAGCTAATATCTAGTGTCGGTTGGATATAATTCTTAGTACTCAGTCTTTCAAAAACCAATTCCCTCATTCCAAAGTTACTCACCTGGGTAGATTTGGGTCTGATCATGCAGTTGTTCAGATATTCGTTTTCAGAGATGTTGAGGAACTGAGGAAAACTCATATTTTTAGGTCTGAGGAAGTCTGGGCCAGACATCACATGTGCGAAAACTTGATGAAGAATCTTTGGAATGGTAATTCAGGATCTGTTTTCCAGAAGATCAATGGTATTCAAGCCCTGCAAAACTATTTTAAGAGTTCCGTACAGGGAGTATAGCGAAGGCGTTAGCTAGAATTGGTGAGTTGCTAAAGGATGAAAGAAGGTGGTCTAGTGATCCTTCTGAGTTAAATAAATATCATGCTCTTGAGGTGCAAAGAGACAAGCTGATTAAAGTTGAAGAGATGATATAGAGACAAAGAAGCAGAGCTATTTAGCTTAAGGATGGAGATAAGAACACTAAAGTTTTTCATGGTAAAGCGGATCAAAAGAGAAAAACCAACATGATTAGAAGGTTAAAGGATACTGATGATTCTTGGAAGTATGGTTTTGATAATTACGAAATAATTTTGGTTAGTTAATTTGATGATATTTTCTTTTCCGCTCAACCCTCTAACATCTCAGATGTTTGCTCTTAGATTCAAGGGCGTTTATCTATTGCTCAGAAGGATTTGATTTCTGCCCATACACGTCTCAAGAGGTTTTTTTTGTGGTGCAACAAATGAATCCGTTAAAAGCTCTTGGTCCTGATAGTTTGAATACTTCATTTTTCCAAAAGTATTGGCAACACGTGGGTATGGATGTTACTAGTCTGGTGTTGGATATTATTAATTCTGATAAGGATCATTCTGAAATAAACTCTACTTTTATCACTCTCATTCCCAAACACAAAAACCCCTCAACACCGGAAATTTTCCGTCCTATTAGTCTTTGCAATGTTACTATGAAGATTATTGCTAAGACCATTGCTAACCGAGTTAAAGGTGTTCTTCCAGATGTTATTAGTGCTGAACAAAGTACTTTTGTGCAGGGCAGATTGATTACGGATAACGCCCTTATTACGATGGAGTGTTTCCACTGGATGAAGAATAAGAAGAATGGGAAAAAGGTTCATGGATCTCAAATTGGACATTTCAAAGGCCTATGATAAGCTAGAATGGATTTCGTGCTCGAAACTCTGAGAGTGACGGAATTCCCGGATTCTTTCATTCAACTTATCAAGAAATGTATCACTATAGTTTCTTATAGGATTCCCATCAGTGGCCAACCGAGCGAAAAAATTCTGCCCTCCAAGGGCCTCCGTCAAGGGGACCCACTATTTCCTTATTTGTTTGTTATTTGTGCAGATGTTTTGTCTAGTATGCTAGCGAAGGCGGTTAAGGAGAAGAAGATTCACAGCTTATCAGTGGCTAGAAAGGCTCCATCAATCTCCCACCTTTTTTTCGCTGATGATAGTCTCTTCTTTGCAAGAGCCAACATAAGAGAGGTGGACCATATCAAGTTCATTCTGAATTGCTACTATGAGGCTTCAGGTCAACTGGTTAATGTGGAAAAATCTGAGATTTCTTTTAGTAGGAATATGGATGAAAAAAACAAGGAAGGGATTCAGAACAAGTTAGGCTTCCAAGGTGTCGTTTCCCATGCTCGCTATTTGGGGCTTCCCGTGATTTTTGGTAGGTCAAAGAAGAAGGTGTTTCAACTTGTCATTTATAGAGTTTGGAAGAAGGTGAATGGGTGGAAAGAGAAGTTTCTATCTCGTGCATGGAAGGAGGTCCTTATTAAGGTGGTAGCACAAGCAATTCCGACCTATATTATGAGTTGCTATAGAATGATTGATCAATGATGTAAAGAGATAGAGAGAATTCTGGCTAGGTTTTGGCGGGGAGCTAAAGGTGGGGACCAATATATCCATTGGCTCAGTTGGGAGAAACTGTCTCAAAGGAAAGGAGAGGGAGGTGTATATTTTTGTAACATCCAAGATTTCAACCTTAGTCTTTTGGGTAAGTAATTCTGGCGTCTATTGCAGGGTGATGGTTCTCTATTTGAGAGGTTTTTCAAAGGGAGGTATTATCCTCGTAGTTCTATTCTAGATGCATCTATTGGTCAGCTTCCTAGCCATGTCTGGAGAAGTATCCTAGGAGCCAAAGATGTGATTCTGTCGGGGGCCTGTTGGAGGATTGGTGATGGTTTGAATGTGAGAGTTTTTGTGGATAACTGGATTCCCATTATACCTGGGTTTAGACCCAAAGCCATAATTTATAATCTGGAAGTTGTTCTAAAAGTCTCTGAGTTAATCAATCAGGTGGACCATTGTTGGAATAATCAAGCATTGAGTTCTTTGTTTTCTTCTGAGGAGATTATTCATATCAAGAGTATTCTCATTTCTTTAAGGTTTCCTCTTGATAAGTTGATCTGGAGCTTGGAAAAGGATGGTAATTTTTCAGTGCGGTCTGCTCATCATTTGCTTAATGGGATTCGAAAGTCATCTCTCCCTAATGCTTCGAATGTTGGTGGTCCAATTAGATAGAAGTTGTTACGGAAGGTTAATGTTAATCCAAGAATCAAGAACTTTATGTGGCGTCTCGTGAAGAATATTCTCCCAACCAAATCCAACCTCCGTAGCAAAGGTATGATGCTTGATAATTCTTGCTCATTTTGTAGTGTGTGTCTGGAAACTCCTCTCCATCTTTTTCTTCGGTGCAATGTAGTTAAGAGAATCTTCTTTGCCCTTCCTTTAAGCCTACCGGTTCCTACATCGGGGATCTGTTGGATTGGTTGGATTCTATCTTTAGTTGTAAAGATAAGCTCATTGCAAAATCTATTTATACCTCATTGTGGTTCATTTGGAAAGCTAGGAACGAACTTGTTTTTAAGGCAGTTAATGTGGATCCGGTTGAGATTGCTAAGAAGATTTGGAGGCATGTGGAGGATTCTATCCGAAATCAGACCATTGGTGCTAGTCTTTCCTATGAGGTTGATCTTGCGAATTCTGTTGGAGGATGGAAGGTCCAGACTGATGCAGAGTGTTTTAACAATGGTAGTATCTCCCTTGGCTGTGTCATTCGAGATTCGGATAACATCGTTTTTTACTCTGCTACGCATAGGGAGGATAACATCGTTGGTCCTGCTCAAACTGGGGTTTTAGGCATTCGTTGGGGGATGCAGTTGGCTCTTGCTTTGGGTCTTAATGATGTGATTTTTCAGTCTGATGCTAAGATGGTGGTGGATTGCATTAATGGTTGTGATTTTTGTGCTAGTATCGATCTAGTTGTTTTGGATTGTAGGAGCCTTTTGAATTCAATTTGTAATTCTGTTTTGTTCTTTATTAGTAGAACTTTAAATGTGGATGCTCATAATTTGATAGAGTTAGGCAAAATCGTTGGTTCTCGATCTTGGTCTAACCGTCTTCTGTTTATGGCCCCAGCTTCGGTAGCCCTTGTGGCAGCTTCTCTTTGTTTATGAATTTTATTTGATATATATATAAAATAAAAAAAAAAGGAGTGTGTCAACGAGGGACAAAGATTGTCCAAAATGTGTCACCATGTTGTATCATATGCTCGGTTGGTAGTTATCCTCTGCACGTTTTTCGACGTGGCAACGAAATTATACAACCACCGTTGGATTCGATAGAAATTCTTTAATAGTCAATAAAGAATCCAATCGTAGGGCCATAAAGCCACATGAAGAAGAACAAGCGTAAGTGGATTATACGTAGCAAACAAAACATCCCAACATGTTCTTTTGACAGTTGCAATCTGAACGCTGAGTTGGTAATGGCACGCACTATCGCTTTTCGCACCGTCCCATGTATGATTATTACACCCACTCCTACCCCACCCTACCCCATTTGCCAACAAAAAAGTTGGAGTGAAAATTACACACCTCTGGATCAAGAAAAGCTGTTTCTCGAAAATAATAACTTTTTTGGTGGGGTCTTTTTCCTTTTTCCTAAGTTGTGAAATCGCTTTTTATTAGATCTAGCTCAATTACTACAATATTATTTTGATGTTGATGTAGTATGGTGTTTGCACATAATTAAAAGCACACATGTTGTCGTACGTATTATGTGACATTTGAGGTAACGGAAATCTTTCAATAAAAGCTCAAATCAACTCATCAAGGTGAATAATTTACTTAATTTGATATAAATTTAAATATAATCTTACAATGTTTTAGTATATTTTTGCTTTATAATCAAACTAAAAGTTCTATTCTAAAATCTAATGTTTGAGTGCGATGTATTTGACGGTAATTGCCCTAAAGTTCTATTCTAAAATTGTAAAAAGATAAGCTTAACATTCAATACTTCACATAAAAAATGGTAACTAGCTTAACATTCAATACTTCACATAAGTAAAGAGTGACGGGTTATAAGAAAAGAGTGACGGGTTAAGAGTTCCAATCAAGAAATAAAGGGCTTTTATTATAAAGTGTAACATTTGAAATTATTGATTCTTTAATGAATTTATTGTACTTTTTATTAAAAAAATATTATTCTTTTAGAATATTTATTTGGTTAGTACATGTAAGATTATTTTTAAAAAGGAAAAATAATATATAAAAATATAAAAAAATAATAATTTAAAAGGGTTAAATATATATATAAGGCACCTGAAAATATTTTAACCTCTAAGTTTAGTCCCTCTAAAAATTTCCTTTAAATATTGGTCCCCTGAAGATTTTCTGTCTCTAACTATGGTCCCTCTCGTTAGTTTTCACTAACGAAGGATGACATGGCGCGCCAGCTGATTTTTTTTCGTTTGTTGATGTGTTATGTATTTTTCACGGTGATAATTGAGAGGTATAGTTAATTTGAAGTAGAACAGTCATCGTTCAGCTTCATAATATTTGTGTCCTAGTCTTCCTTCAATTTGAAGTTTCAGTCCATTTCAACGCATTCATGCCCTAGTCTTCCTCAACCGTTTTCAAATTATTCGTTGTATTCAAGGGATAACGAAGTTGTGTTGCAGTGGTCCCAAGGAGAAAATGTATGAATCTTAGTTGTGGTCTCAGGTATGTTTCTTTGTCGCATCCTTGATGTAGTGTTTAATATTGATGTTTACCTTCTTTTTATGTACAAGTGGTCCCATTACTATTAAATTCTTAGTCTGGTTGTTGTAATGACATAAATAAATTGACCTAATATTTGTTTACTGAAAGTAAAAATTAGGGTTAGTTGATGTTTATTCTGAAATGGTAAAAATTAAAGTTAGGTTAATTTATGTTTACAGTGGTATGGATACGTTCACAGTTGCATTTTACACTAAGGGATGTTTCGTAAAAGACACAAACCTAAGATATGATGGAGGATGTGAATGCTTTTAGGGGGTAAGATCTTGATTTTTGATCATTCTTTGAGACCCGTGATTTAGTCAAGGTAATTGAACTCGAGTTTGATTATAATTCTATTAAGATGTGGTGGAAGCATGAACAAGGGAGCCTTGAACAAGACCTGAACCCCTTTAAGGATGATGGTGATGCCTCTGAATTAGCCTTGTATGCAATAACAAATAATTGTGAGGCGGGGATTTACTGTGAGCCTAAAACTGAAGGTAAGGACACCTTTATGGAAAGTTTTAGAAAGAGAGGAAAAATAGTGAAATGTGATGGAAATGTTGATGTTTTGAGTGAATCTAGTGATGAAAGCAGTGATGATTCCGTGGTAGGTGTTCATTTTGAGGATAGTGAGGATGGGAGAATGACATGTTTTGATGAAGGTTTAGATGATGTATTTATAAATGATGTTGATAGAGAGCAAAACATACCATCTACTGCAACTGATGGGGGGAATAGTTAGCAAGATAATAAGGTATATATCACTCAAGAAATGGGCAAGGGACATGTTATTGAGAATGAGTACATGACAAATGAACTTGACAGTGGTGGTGATGATGATAGTTGTGATGAAAGACCATGCATACTGAGGTTTAGTGAGGAAGAATATTTGAGCATAAATTTTGTTTTTAAAGTTGGTATGGATTCTCTTCTTTAAGACAGTTCAAAGATGTTATCCTAGAACATAATGTCTTGAATGAGAGGGAAGTAAGGTTTGAAAAAAATGTTGTTAGATGTAGGGTATTATGCAAGGACAAGAAAAAATGTGACTATATTGTGCTATGTAGTAGGGTTCTTACATCAACCACATATAGGATCAAAGCTTTGTTTGCAAAGCACGAGCGTGGTAGGAAATTTTACAATAGAAATGCTAGAGCATAGTGGGTTGAAAAAGTGATTGTGGATGGTTTGAAGAATAACTCTAGAATGAGGTTAAGTGAGGTAGTGGTTGATGTTAGAAAGAGGTATGCAACAAAGATACCGGGGTGCAGATCTTTCAAGGCAAGACAAATAGAAAGACATATTGTTGAAGGTGCTCAAGCAAACAATATAATCTATTATGGTCTTATGGTGCTGGATTAAAAAGGGTTTCACCTGACAATACGTTTAAGATTAATACATCTGCTCCAAGTGAAGGTTTGAAACCAAGGTTTGAGAGATGTTATATGTCATTTGATGGAACTAAGAAGACTTTGACTAACGTGTGTAGACCATTCATTGGCTTGGATGGATGTCACTTGAAACACAAATATGGTGGAATTATTTTGATTGTTGTTGGTAGAGATCCTAATGACTAATACCTTCCTATTGCCTTTGTTGTGGTAGAAATGGAGACCAAAGATTCTTGGAGTTGGTTTATGAAGTTGTTAATTGAAGACATGTGTGATGGAAGGTGGTGCTTCGTTTCTGACCAACAAAAGGTATTCATGATAATTTACATTAATTTGATGCAAGTGTTATTGTTCCTTGTTATATTACATTTATTTGATATAACACTTATTATTCTTTGTTAGGGTTTGGTCCAAGTATTTGAAGAAGAGTATCCTGCATATGAACACATATTTTGTTTAAAGCATTTATATGTCAACTTCAAGAAGAAATTTGGTGGAGGGACTTTGTTCTGAGATTTAATGATGGCTGCTACAAAAGCCACTTACTTTGAGGCACATGAGGCAAAAATATTTATGATAAAAGAGGTCAGTCTGTCAGCTAATGAGTGGATAGAGGCTATTCCAAAGAAAAAATGGTGTAAGCTTGATCTTCTAGTTTTTTCTAAATGTGATGTCTTAATGAATAACCTGATTGAATCATTTAATGCAACAATATTGTTACAAAGGGATAAACATATCATTACAATGTTTGAGTGGATTAGGAATTACTTAATGGGTAGGTTTGCAACACTTAGGGAAAATGTTGAATCTTATAAGGGCCAAATAATGACAAAACCCTTGAGGAGGTTGGATAAGGAGATAGAAAAGAGTGCTAGCTTGACAGCTACATATGCTGGCAGGTTGACATTTCAAGTAACCCATGTTTTATTTACTGATAGCTTTGTTGTTGATTTAGAGAAAAAAAAACTTGTTCTTGCAACTTTTGGGAGCTTATAGGTATCCCATGTAGACATGTTGTGGCTGCCATATATAGGAAAGTAGATGAACCTGTTAAGTATATGCATAAGTGATACCATAAAAGCACATATGAAGCATGTTACAATGAAGTTATCACACCATTGAATAGGCAAAATAAGTGGCCCAGGACTACCAATGAGGAAATGATACCACCTATGTTTAAACGTGGCCTAGGTAGGTCCAAGAAACTAAGGAGGATGGAACATGATGAAGGGAGCCAAACAAAATGGAAGAGGAAAAATACAAACCACATATGCAAATTCTATTTTGCAATAGGTCATAACAAATGGACTTGTAAAAAAATAAGCAAATTGTGCTTGTATCTGGTGCTACAACAAATGCTACTCAAAGGAGTGAATAAATCCCCACTCAAACAAGTCAGGCTAATGTAACATAAAAAATAATATTCATTCTTCACTATAATATAGTGCTCAACACTTGTTATTAAGGTTTATATTATAAATAATTTAATTTTACTTGTTTACTGCAAGAGAGGCCTAAGGGTGCATCAAACAAGGAGGGAAAAGAACATAAAAAACCAAATCCTAACAAGCCAGTTACCAAATCAACAACATCCAAATTTGGGACATCAAAAAAATATGTTGAGGCAAGTCAGACTGTTGAGAATCAAGCAAATCAAAAGGCATCCAATCTGAATATGAATGAAAAAAATCATAATGATCATAATGAAGTAACTCTGGAGGCAACAAATATGAATGTGAATAAGGCAAGTCAGACTGATGTGGATCAACCAACTGAAGAGGTCAACAATGTGAATTAACCAACTGTTGAAGAAAGTGCTCCAACTTTCAAAGAAAATTCAACCACTTTGGATGAAACAATAGAAGCAATTCTCAGTGGTGGTGATGTCTTGTACATTCAGCCACTTAGGGTTAACAAATCACCATTTAAAGTATATGAGACAAGGGGTCCCAAGGTTTTCTTTGGAAAGAAACCTAAACAGTCCAGGAACACACCATTTAAGCCACCTGGTATAAGAACAAGTTTATCCAGGCTTAGCAGTATTGAACCAGTCAAATTTAGGACACAAAGTAGGTACAAAACAACTAATGATGTCAAAGCTGAAAAAAGAAGTAGTGATAGGTTGAGGACACTAAAGGCTAAGAACTTACCAGGTCCAGGAAAGAAGGTTGAAGACCTTGTGGTTATACTTGAAGTTGATAGCATAACTGGGAAGGGTGCAACACAGTGAAGGAACTGTTGTTTACTTAACAATTATTATGATGTTTTGTTGAATTACTTATGTTAGTATTTTAGTGAACTACTTATGTTAGTATTTTGGTTACTTTTGATTTAATCTTCTGGTTAACTTTTGATGTAATCTACTGGTCTACTAAACCTTGTTGGATGCAATCATATTATGATATTTTGGTAACATATTGTTGTAACACCCTAATTTTTTCCCTAAGATTTCTTCGCATTTTGTCTGCATTTTGCATACAAACAAGATCGCACTGGTCGTTTCTTCTCAGATGAAGGGTCTATGCTTCGCAGGGGATCACCATTGTTTTTTACTTCTTTGTATTTGTTTATAATTACTAACCTCTAACCAAAATACCGAAAATATGTTGCAGTTTGCCTCTTCTTCTTCTATGTGTTGCAGGTTTGCGAAGATAAGACAGTAACTTCAATTCAGATGCGTTTGTTCAGTTACAATTCGATTCAGATGGACGTTTGACCTAAATTTGGTCAAACTATCAAGTAAATTGTTTCGACTGCAAGTTGTGTGTGCCAGTAGTCTATTCCTCAGACAATGTGTTTTCAAAGTTTAAGTTGTGTCATGTGCTAAGATCATTGGTTTATCAGGCAGTTGTTCTGTGTGAAGTTTGTTTCGAATCTTCAATGTTCATCAGTTCACCAGTTCATCAGGGGTTCGTCTGTGGATTTATTTTCCTCAACACGTATTCAAATAATCAAGGAAATTTTCAGATGATTCAAGTGGTTGTGGCTGAGGTGGCAAAGTTTCAATTTATTCAGTGGTTCAGTAATGGATGTGTTCATTTTCATCAGTTGGCTTGTGAGAAAAAATCCGAAGTTGGTCGTGGGCCTTGAAAAAAATCATCGCTTCATATCATTATCCATTTTTTTTCGTTCAAACCATTTTATTTTCATTTCTATTATCCCTTATTATTCAATGACTTTTTTTTTTCATTATTCCTTTATCCAAATATTCATTTGTTGATATCCAATTCTATACCAATTATCCAAATATTCAATGACCATTTTCTTAATCTATTCTTACTATCCATTTTTTTAATATCATTGTTCATTTTAAACATCCAATTTCCCATTTAAAAAAAAATCACTTTTATCCATTTTTTATTCCTATTATCACATTAAAAAAATAATATCCATCAACAGCTTTTGCCAAGCCTTCACATCATCACAAGCCCAAGCCTCACGCAGCAAGCCAACAATTTCATAACAGCAGCTTCCCAGCCAGCATCACACAAAGCCTAAGCCAAACGCACGGACTGGTCACGCTTTCTCTCAACACCAAAACGCAGTGCGAAAATAAACAAAACGCAGGAATTTTGAGGATGAGAAACGTGAGCACAAAACGCAGCAGGGTTGAACATGAAACGCAACACCAGCCAAGCAAAACGTGCAAGCCCAAATGCAAAGCAAAACACACGCGAAATTCACCAACAAAAACGCAGCAGCATCAACGTCAAAACAGCAACCAAAACTCAACTTCAAAATTCTCCATTCACCTATAAATAGAACCTTCTCCTTCAATCAACTTCAAGCTTTCATAGCCTCTTGAATCCCTGTCAAAATCAAACTTCAAATTTTCAATTTCATTTTTTCGTTTCCAAATAACCCTCAATCTTCTCAAAGTTCAGAAATTAATCACAGTTTCAAATATTCCACATTAAGTTCTTCATCAACAACCTCCAAAGCCAAATCGGAAAGAAAAGAGGTTGAGAATTTGAAATCTGTGAAAGAAGATCGGCAAGAGTGAGACGAAGCGAAGGTTGATCGATTTTGAGAAAGAGGAGGCCGTCGAGTCTTGTTGAGTGGATCGTGATACCGTTTCTGCTTGATTTTGAAGGTGAAAGGTGTCGCGATGAGTTATGGTGATATGCCCTGTTTTGCCGCGGCTTATGCGAAGAAGAAGAAGCTTTCTTCAGCTTCTGTTACTTTTTGTTCTTTTTATATTTTTAGACTTTACTTTTATTTTTTTATTTTTTTTTATTTCCTTTAAACCTTGATGGATCTTAGTTGATCCACCTGCTATCCAATACACCTGTCTTGTGTTTCCCCTCCCATTTTTTAACTTCTATTTTTTTTATTATTAGCTTTGTTCTTTAAAATTTGTTTCAAATTTTATTTTGATGTAAAATTTAGAAAAAGTATTTTAGAAAAAATTTAGGAAAAAATATTTTAGAAACAATTTAGAAAAGAGATTTTAAGAAAAGGATTTAAAAAATATTTTAATTTCTTTATGGATTTATTTTAGATCCATATTTCTTTTTCATCTCTTATTATTTCTTTTTTTTTTTGGTCGATGAAAATCTCCGATTCGTGATTGTTGAATTTCGAATATGTTTAACCTTTATTATTTCAAATCTATGGATGAATGATCATTTGGATCATTCTCCATACTTTGGGATCGTAATAGGTTGCATTCGATAATTTAACGAAAATCTCGATTAAGATTAGATCGTTCTTTTTTCTTTTAGTGCGACATGTGTTTCGGAGAATGATCCATAATATCATTTCTCTAACATGTATTAGCACGAATATTTTCCACTTTAATTAGTGGTGGCCGACCTCATTTGTAGGGTAATTACTTCGTAAATTACTCGGCGATTGCTTAACATAGACCTAAATTTGTCCCGATTCGGAATAAGATCCACTTGGATCCGGTTGCCTCGATTTTTTTATTATCTTTTGTGGTTGTGCTTGATTAAGTTCATCATACCACTTATATGTAAATATTATAATAATATTAATATACTAACCATTTAAATTCAATCTCTCGCACCTTATCCTCTTTATTTCAATTTCTCGCAACTTATCTTTTTTTATTATGCTATTATCATATTATATCATATATCATATTGTTTATATTTATATTGTTGCTTGTGATTTTTCTTTTGTCCATTTGGACACAAAAACATTAATAATGGATTAAACACCTAAAAGACTTGTGACTTTTAATTTCGGACTATGGTTATTATCCTTAGCAATGGAGTTTGGACTTAGATTTAGGATCTCTCCCTTTGCTCAAGTTGTGATTGATTGAAGACCTTAGCCTCGAATTAACTTCATTTGTCTTTGAAGATGGAATTCCGGTTACATTGAGGAAATGTTCATAATATGGTTTGGTCGCTCTTCTCTTAACTTTTAAATTCAAGTATTAGGATAGTCCCTTCATCTCCTCCCACTTCTTAAATTTTCAAATCTTCTCCCTATTTCAAAAATCTTCTTGGTTTTCAAACTTCAAATGTTTTCATAATCAAACCTTGACTTAGGTCAAGTGATTTTATCCTTTTCACTTTATTTTCTTAATAAATGTTAATCCATGTAAATATATTGAAATTCTTTCCTTAAATACTTTAAAAAAATCAAAACTCACTCAATTGTTCTTGTGCCTTTGTGCACTTTTATTTTCATATGTTTAGATATGATTCATTCTTTCTAGCGGAATTATTCGCTAAAGAATGACGACTTATCTCTACATTTTAAAATCAATTCAACTCATTGTTTCTTTTTAAATTTTGTACCACAAACTACGAGGTTTTGATCTCGCATTGCACTTTGTGGGTACGTAGGCATGAGGCGTTAAAACCTCTTCAAACACCAAAATCTTAAAAAACATTCTTCTTCTCATCCCTTCAATATTTTTCAAGCAAACCAATTTCAAACCAAAAAGCAATAAATATGTCAAAGGGCTCCCGTGGAGTACCACAGACATTTTGGGTGCGTAAAACCTTCCCGATTTGTAACTTATCCCCTTACCCGTTCTCTGTTTGTTTCTTTTAGCTTTTGCTTTTAGATTCATTAGGTTTTACTCGTTCTTTTTACCTTTTCCCATTTGGAATAAAATAAAAGCGCGGTGGCGACTCTGTATACCTTGAGTTAAGTTAATCAATAGCTTACACTCACGATTTTACCGCTACAATTGTCTTTTGTTAACTTGGGTACAAATATAAGATTCAGATGAAAGCAATAAACCCCTAAACTAAACAACATGAGTCAAAAATTAACAACTAAAACCAAATTTCATTGAATTCAAACATTACATTACAATATCCATTACAAATATTTCAGACTTACAACTAAAACCAAGTTTCTTGATCATACCAAATCAACCTAACAAATATTTCAGACATCTTAACAATTACTTCAACAACCTAACAAATATTTCAACAACTACACCTAAAAATAAAATACATGTCTATCAAAACTGAAATAATAACACAAGCAGACTTCAATTTTCCATAAAATGCCTCTGCCTTGACCTTTAACTACAACCTATTATTTTTCTTCAGTGAAACTTCATACAGTTCCCTAACTGTTTCTAGAATTTGAATATTCCTTTCATATCCTGCTTCAAAGACGTGAATAACATCCTTCTCTTCTGCAATTTCATCATCCCAAATGAACAAATTACATGTACCCTGATTTTTCCAGATTGAACATCTCTAAAACAACCTCCCTTGATTCGTTCCCTTCATGCACATGTATGACACCATCGCACGATTGCAACAACAGTTTTTAACTTCGCGCTGTGAGATTGTCTTGCTTGACCTAGTTGATGTATACATGACAAAACTAAATAGGGTGACTAAACGAAAAAACTTGAGGAGCGATGATGGAAGAAGAAGGTTGTAGAAAGAAGGTAGAAGAAGGGGGTAAGGATGAAGACGACAATAGTTAGGTAAAAATGAGTCTTATGAAGAAGCAAAATTAGGGATTATATGTAACATTATTAAATCAAATCTGACGTGGATTCAATGTAAAACACACTTGGCAGTAAAAAATTACACAGCTAGCACGCCATGTCGTCCTCCATTAGTGGAAACTAACGGGAGGGACCACAGTTAGAGACAGAAAACTTTGGGGGACAAAAATTTGAAGGAAATGTTTAAAGGGACTAAACTTGAATGTTGGGATATTTATAGGGACCTTATACATATTTAACCCTTGATTATTTAATGAGTTTATTGTACTTTTTATTAAAAAAAATATTATTCTTTTAGAATATTTATTTGGTTAGCACAGGTAAGAATTTTTTTTAAATGGAAAAATAATATATATATATATATATATATATATATATATATATATATATATATATATATATATATATATATATAAGGCAATTAAGAAGCAAAACTCCAAAACCTAATCAGGAATCAAACTCTCTCTCTCTCTCTCTCGCTGAAACCAAAACAGGCTAAGACCGCCAACCACAACAAGAACAAAGCAAGAGACTACAAGCTACAACCACACCATAATACCCCTCAGGGAAGGGACCATCCTCTAGAACCATTATTGATAAACGCATATGATATTCTGTCAATCTGAGAGCAAAATTGAGTTCCCATAAGACCTGCACACAAACCAGTTCTAGGCCAAGAAAATGCTATTCTCATCCACTTCTTCCATGTTTGTTAGGATATCAGAAAATAACTTATTATTATGAGCCAATCAAATTGTTCACACTATAGTATGGAAAATCATGACAAAACCCCTAACCTTAATCCTATCTCCTAAGGATCAAAGGAACTCATAAAGGGTGTTAATTTCCCTAGGGAGGGCAGTGTGGACTCCCTACCATCCAAATATCCTATACCAGACACCAAAGGTTAAGTTACAGGTAACAAATAAATGAGAAGCAAATTCAAGGGAACCATCATAAAGAATACAAGAGGCACCCTATGGATCAACGATAACTTTTCGCTGGACTAGATTCTCTTTAGAGGGGAATCTATCCGAAAGGAGTTGCCAAGAAAAAACCTTCACCTTAGATGAGGCCCAATTGTCCCGAATACGGAGAAGAATAAAGATATCTCTTTCACCCTATCTAAATGAGAGGGAAAAAAGTTTCATTTAGAGACTATACGTAGAGGCCACTGAAAAGTGCCTTATTTACTATGTTTTCAAATTCACCTATTAGGATCCAAACTAAGATGAACATGCTGCAAATTGAGAATAATTTAGTGGTCATTATCTCCTCATAGTTAAAGAAAAAAAGTTTCATCCACCTAAGATCTCTATAAAGTCTCCCACCAACCCATTTTCCTATCCCATCCACTTTTTCATCTTGCACTTGAGAGATGGTAAAAATCCTATGAAATATTTGGGACAGGGGATATACTTTATCCAAAGGTCATGCCAAAATGAGGTTTAGAGACCAGATCCAACCTTCTTAATCAAGCAATCAAGCCACCGTCAAACAAATAAGAGGGATCATGTCTCTTAGCTCCAAGGAGAGAAACTCCTTTCCACCAAGAGGACACCAAGACCATACTATAATCCCTACTAACAGATAAAAAGTAGAGATGGTAAGGCCCATAACGGACAAGCAAGATATTACACTAGAGATTAGAGGAACCCGAGGGAAGTTTCCATCTCCATATAGCTAGCAAGGCGAGATTTACTAGACAAAGATCCCTACTACCCAAACCCTCATCCTTTTTGGTTTTACACAGATCAACCCACTTGACCCAAGAGATTTTAGAATCTCCTTTCAGACCTCCCAAAGGAAATTTCTATGAATTCTAAATAGAATATTCCAAACTTTCACAGGCATCTTCATAAAAGACAAATAGAATACAGGTATAACATTGAGAACCAAATTAAGGAGAACCACTCATCCCCAAGCTAATAAATATGTATCTCCAAGAATCAAGTCTCTTACGCGTCAAAGAGATGAGGGATTCCCTGGTGATTTTCAATCTAGGATTTACTCTAACCATAAACCTTAAATAGTAAAACGGGGGAGACTCAATCTTATAATGGAGGAAACCCTTAGGTAAATCTTGAAAGGAAGGATCAATATTAATACCAATAAGACTACTTTTATGAAAATTAACTTCAAGACCAGGGGAAGCTAAAAAACCCTTATAATAGTTTTGAAAATTATCATCATCGTACTGAAGGTGAGTAACCTCTAAAGAAGAGGACACAAGTCTAACGCCATAAAAAATACTAAGTTTTTTAACTCTACAAAACAAATCGCTTAGGCCTTTATCCACCAAGAGAAAGAGAAAGAAGGATGAAGGTCCCTCTTGCTTCAAACCTCTTTGAATCTTAATCTTTTGAGTTGGGGATCCATTCACTAAATCATATAGGTTATCAATAAAGACATAAGCTCTGATCCAAGCTTTCCATGTATCATTAAAGCCAAATCTAATAAGCATATAGTCCAGGAAACTCCAACTAACTGAATCATAAACTTTCACAAAATCAAATTTAAAAATAAAACAATACTTTTAGATCGTTTGGCCAAATCAACCAACTCATTGACCACTACCACACCATCCATTGACATCCTACTTTTAAGGAATATAGATCGGTTAAAAGAAATTAGATTTCCCATAACCACCCCAAATATCTTAGCCAAAACTTTGGCTAGCAGCTTATAAAGGGATTTGACCAAGGAAATAGGCCAAAAATCACTAAAGATAGAAGGATTCTTAACCTTAGCAATAAGAGTAACAAAGTAAGAGGCATAACTATGAGGAAGCACAAAATACCATGGAATTCATAAAACATACTCCCAACATCTCCTCTCAAAAGATTCCAATTATTTTTTAAAGGAAGAGAAGTTAAAACCATCTGGCACAAGGCTCTTACTGTCCTCACACTGAGAGAGAGCCCCATCTATCTCTTCCAACAAAAATGGTGCAATCAAAAGCATGTTATCCTCCTCAGACAAAGGTGGGAAAGGGACACAAGAAAGTATAAGCCGATAAATATCCGACTCCTTAAACTTTTTAGTTAAATAAGAAAATATATCTTGCCGAATATCAACTACCCATTCAATCCTAACATAACCACCTTAAGAGAAAGAATAAATTTCCTCTTGGCCTCACTTTTAATAGATGTATGGAAGATAACAGAGTTCATATCACCTTCATTGAGCCATCTAGATTTAAATCTATGGGATAATTGAGTATCCTTAAGCCTGAGAAGAGCCCAAAGATCAATGGAGGCTTTGAACCAAGAGTCCACCTTCTTTGAAGAAAGAGGCCTTTGGTCAACCAATATATCTAAGTTCTTAATCACAATAAAACAATCTCAATTTGGAAATCAAGATTACCAAACACTTTTTTGTTCCAAGGTTGAAGAGAAATTTTAAGGACTCTAAGTTTCCTTATCAAGACAAAAGCCCTCCAACCCTGATTAAATGAGGAAGACCGTGAGTCCAAGACCAAATTAGAGAAATACGGATGGGATAACCAAATTAGGGCCCCACAACTGATTAACATACTTGAGAATGATACGGAAATGATCAGAGACATCTTTAGGGAGTGCCCATTGGGCAACAGAGCCCCAATTGGTAAAGGTGAATAGACATACACATTTCGCCAATTTCGAAAGCATGAATGTTCATCACACACATAACAAATATGATATATGAACATTGAAGAAATTGGTAAAAATAAAATTAAATAAAAATATGGAAATAAAAGAAACATACGATTCTTCTCTCTCTCATACACATCCCATTCCTGTTTATCAAATACGGTTCAAAACACTCATTCTTCCATGAATCCAACAATAATCTCTCTATTACAATTTTTAAATCAAAATATTTGCTATCTCCCTCTCATGAACAAACAAACACAAAAACAAAATTGCAGCATCCTCCATTAACGTTCAGTAGAGCTCAAAACAAAAATGACTATAACGTTTTCTCATACAACAATGATCTAACAACAAAATGATTCACAATGACAACAAAAGCGTGCAACAACGGTGACAACTCGAAAACAAAGAGGAATAAAAACTACAATAGTAAAGACGACGAAGGTATGTGACGACAACGATAAAGGGTGATTCACGCGCGGTGGTTTGCACCACATGAATTTTCGACTGCGGTTATGATTTATGCTGAATGGTGAAAAAAAGCAATTGATGATTTTAGGAGAGAATGGATCTTGCCTCTTGAATTCCCTTTGAATGCATTGAGTTAAGAGAGAATGAATGATTCACATGAAAAATATAAAGTGGCTTTCCACTTCACAATGTGACCATTGAGTTGCTTTGTTGAGTCTTCACTGTTTGAAATTTTTTCAATTAACTAATGTAACAGGATCATCAAATTGACATTCATACAATACTAAATGTCAAACTTCTAAAAATATACGAAAACACAATTAGTCCAAATTACTCTTCAAATTAAATTAATTAAACATGATTAAAGAAGGATTGTCATGTGAATTAAACAACTTATTCTTTTATTAATTAGATATTAGATATCATTATCATATTCTATCATAATCAAGTTTCTTATAAAATTTGAAGAGTAGTATAAATAAATATCTTGTAACCAAAAAATATATTTAATGTATTGTATAATTATTTTAAATGTATTCTTTGATAACTTTTATTTATTTTAAATGTATTATTTGATAATATTTTTAAGGGTTAATTATACAAACCCCCTGCCATTAGGGCGAGATTTGGTATTCCCCCTGAATTTTTTTTCTAGAATCCCCCTTATAAAACTCAAAATCAGATTTTACCACACTCTCTTACCCTCTATGTTGACTGTGCGTCTAATGAATGAGGAGGTGGCATGTTGACTGTGTAATTGCATATAATGTTATATTTATTATGTTAAATTAAATTAATTAAAAATATAAAAATAAAAATACTAGAAATAAAATCTGGATTGCAAGTGGAAAACAAAAACACCCAAAAGATTGATTTTTCAGAAAAATTGGTTTTAGCACATAAAAAACATCAAATTAAGTTCAGAATATTTCATCCATATAAGAATTCAAACAATATATTTGTTATAATTATGCCTTTGTATCAGAAAATTTCAACATAAGAATTTTTTACTTTAACATAAAAAAATAATAAAGCTAAGATTTTTAAGCCTAAAACCCAGAAAACCCAGATGCATATTCTTCGATACCCAGAAAACCCAGGTGCATATTCTTCTATACCCATATGCAAACCCAGATGCATATCCCCTCCATCTCCATTTCCCAATTTGGGGTTAATCCCTTCTAACAGGATGACGATTGTTAATCAACCGGTGAATGTAGCACACTTCCAGTTACATCCATCTACTATCCGCCAGTTAGAGAGCAAACCTTTCTCCGGAAGAATTAATGAGGATGCAAATAAGCATTTACAGAGATTTCTTACTACCACAACTTCTTTGAAGATCGAAGGTCATTCAGAGGAGGCAAAACGACTGGTGATGTTTCCATTCACACTTACTGACGATGCTGAAGAGTGGTTCTATTCTCTTCCCGCAGCAAGCATCACAACATGGCAAGAGATGGAAACAGCTTTCCTAAACGAATACTTTCCTGCTTCAGTGTTCATCCGGAAAAGATATGATATAGTCAATTTTAAACAAAAAGAGGGTGAATCACTTGGAGATGCTTATAAAAGATTCAAAAGGTGTTTGACTTCGTGTCCTACTCATAACATGGACGCAACAGAGCAAATGCAAAACTTTGTGAATGGGTTACGACTCAAGACAAAGCAACTTATTGATACTGCTGCAGGTGGCTCAACAAACTTTTCAACAGCCACAAGTATTAAAAGAATCATAGAAGCTATTGCTGCCAATGAACACCTTGAGTTATATGATCGCACCGTGAGTCAACCGGACGGGAAAATCGATCTTAAGCTGACAGAGCAGGTTGTAAAAATGGAAGATGAAATTGCCGCAGAAGTTGAAAGAAGGTTAAAGAAGATGAATCTGGGAACTCACACAGTTGCTCAGGTTGAACATGTTCAAGCGGTGATCTGCGAGATATGTTGTGGTCCTCACTTTGCCATGCACTGTTTGGCAACTCAAGAGCAGGTTGGGTAGATTAATATGTTGAGGCAGAACAATCCTTATGCCAACACATATAATCCGGGGTGGAAAAATCACCCAAATTTCTCTTGGAAAGATCATCAAGGGAACATCCAAAAACCGGTTCAAGGCCAACAACAGTATCAGCCCCAGCAACAACCTTATCAGCCTCCAGTGTCAAGAAAAGCTGATTGGGAGATTGCCATTGAAAAGATGGCAGCTCACAATTGTCAATTTCAAGAAGAAACAAGAAGTAACTTCAAAAACACTGGAGCCTCTATAAAGAATCTTGAAGTGCAAATGAGCCAAATTGCTCAACACCTTGCCATTCCACAAACTCCAGGGACTCTTCCTAGTGCTACTGTAACAAATCCTAGAGATAATCACAAAGTAAATGCAGTCACAACGCGAAGAGGTAAAGTTAGTGAAGAGGTTCAAGAAAATTCTGAAGTTGAAAGTCAATTGATTGAGGTTGAGCTTGAAATCAAAGAAAATGAAGAGGTTGGCAACGAAAAAGAAGTTACCCCAGCACCGGTCATCAAAGAAAAAGCGGTTGAACCGAAACCGGTGGTCAAACTTCCATATCCTACAAGAAACAAGAAGAAAGGGCAGCAAGAGAAGAATTTTGAGAAATTTCTTGACTTGTTCAAAAAGCTGGAGTTGAATATCCCATTGCTTGAAGCTCTTGAACAAATGCCCACTTATGCCAAGTTCATGAAAGATATAATTGCTAAAAAGAGGACTATGGGAGCTGAACCTATTATTCTAACCGAAACTTGTAGTGCTATTTTGCAGGGACTAAAGATTCCGGTGAAGAAAAAAGATAGAGGAGCTGTCACCATTCCTTGCACTATCAGTGACCGATCGTTCAAGAGAGCTCTCATTGACTTGGGAGCGAGCATCAGTTTAATGCCTTTATCCATCTATAAAAAGTTGGGTATTGGTGCTGTTCAAGACACTAGGATGACTCTCCAATTCGCGGACCATTCTGTGAAGCGGCCGTATGGAGTTGTCCATGATGTCTTGGTTAGAGTGGACAAATTTGTGTTCCCGGTTGACTTTGTGATCCTTGAAATGCCAGAAGATGAAGAAATCCCCTTGATTTTGGGAAGACCTTTCCTAGAAACCGGGAGAGTAATGATAGACATGGAAGGTGGAACACTAACGTTGAAGGTGTATGATGAAGAGTTGAAAATTGATGTTAGGAACACTTTAAAGTATAAAGATGATGTGGGCACTAGTAGTAACATACAAGTGTTAGAACAAATGGAAGCTAGTGAGCATTTAGAAAGTGTATCCAAATTACCTTTAGAGAGGGTGCTGAGTATGTCCATTTTTGAAGGTGATAAGGAACTTGGAGATAATGATATGGAAGTGGTAGTTATGCTTGAAACTCAACCTATCTTTAAAAGAGTTAGAATGCACCGGTGGGAAGAGTTGCGATAGCCTATAACGGTTGATGAAGGCAAGGACAAGCCGAAAATATCTGAATTGAAGCAACTTCCCGAGAATCTCAAATATGTCTTTCTTGACACGGACGAAAAATGTCCCGCTATTATTAGCGCTAATTTGAAAGACATGCAAGAAGGCAAGTTAATTGAAGTTCTTAAAAAATTCAAGGGAGCAATTGGGTGGAAGATTGAAGACCTTAAAGGTATAAGTCCCACAGTGTGTATGCATAAAATACTTATGGAAGAAGATCACAAACCGGTTGTACAACCACAAAGGAGATTGAATCCGGTTATGAAGGAAGTAGTGCGAAAAGAAGTTGTTAAGCTATTGGATGCGGGATTAATTTATCCTATATCCGATAGTGCTTGGGTTAGTTCGATGCATGTGGTGCCTAAAAAGGGGGGAACAACTGTTATAACAAATGAAAAGAATGAGTTGATTCCTACTAGAACTGTTACTGGGTGGAGAGTGTGCATTGATTATAGAAGATTGAATTTGGCTACGAGAAAGGACCATTTTCCGTTGCCATTCATTGACCAAATGTTGGAAAGACTAGCGGGACATGATTACTATTGTTTTCTTGACGGCTATTCCGGGTACAATCAAATTGCTGTTGCACCGGAAGACCAAGAGAAAACGGTGTTCACATGCCCCTATGGCATTTTTGCTTATAGAAGGATGCCATTTGGGCTATGTAATGCCCCCGCTACATTCCAAAGATGCATGACATCCATTTTTGTGGATATGCTAGAAAAACACATGGAAGTGTTCATGGACGATTTTTCCGTGTTCGGATCCTCATTTGATCATTGTTTATCTAACCTTTCACTTGTTTTGCAGCGATGTCAAGAGAGCAACTTAATATTGAACTGGGAAAAATGCCATTTCATGGTGCGAGAAGGCATTGTTCTTGGTCACAAGATCTCACAAAAAGGGATCGAAGTTGATCAAGCCAAAGTGGAAGTGATCTCTAAGTTACCTCCGCCAATCAACGAAAAGGGCATAAGAAGTTTTTTGGGACATGCGGGATTTTACCGCAGGTTCATAAGAGATTTCTCGAAGATAGCCAAACCTTTAACTACTCTGTTGGTTAAAGATAAGGCTTTTGTTTTCAATAAGGAGTGCAGCGACGCTTTTGAAACACTAAAAAAGGAATTAATGTCTGCACCTATTGTTATTGCCCCTGATTGGTCCCTACCCTTTGAGATTATGTGCGATGCTAGTGACATTGCGGTGGGGGCTCTTCTTGGACAACGAAGAGGAAAATTGCTTCATGTGATTTACTATGCTAGTCATGTTTTGAACCCTGCACAGATAAACTATGCAACTACCGAGAAGGAGTTGTTAGCGGTTGTGTATGCCTTCGATAAATTCAGGCAATATCTGTTGGGTTCAAAAGTGATTGTTTATACTGACCATGCTGCTTTGAAATATCTTTTTGCTAAGCAGGATTCAAAGCCCAGGTTGTTGAGGTGGATTTTACTCCTCCAGGAATTTGATGTGGAGATCCGTGACAAGAAAGGGTGTGAAAACACTGTTGCAGATCATCTTTCTCGGATGTCACTAATTGAGGAGACGGAAGAACAACGCCCTATAAAGGATGAGTTCGCTGACGAACACATCCTAGCTATTATAGGGGTGCCTTGGTTTGCAGATTATGCAAACTACCTCGTTGGCGGTATAATACCCGACGATTTTGATTCTAACAAGAAAAAAAAGTTTGTTCATGACTGCAGGTTTTATTTATGGGACGATCCGTTTCTCTACAAAAGAGGGGTGGATGGCCTTGTGAGAATATGTGTGCCCGACGAAGAACAAAAAGATGTGCTGAAAGCATGTCACGACTCTGAGTATGGTGGACATTTCAGTGGTGATCGAAGAGCTGCTAAAGTCCTACAATCAGGACTTTACTGGCCATCTTTATTTAAGGATGCTCAAGAGGTAGTGAAAGAGTGTGACAGATGTCAGAGGACTGGGAATATATCAAAAAGAAACCAGATGCCCCAAAACTCTATGCTCGAGGTTGAGTTATTTGATGTATGGGGGATAGACTTCATGGGACCGTTTCCACCGTCGTTCGGGAAAAACTATATTTTGGTGGCTGTGGATTATGTGTCCAAATGGGTGGAAGTTGTTGCATTACCCACCAATGATGCTAAGGTCGTGGTAAGATTCCTAAAAGAGAACATCTTCGCAAGGTTCGGTGTCCCGAGAGCATTAATAAGCGACGAAGGGACACATTTCTTGAATCACCTTATGGAGAAGCTGCTGCAAAAATACAATGTTAAACACCGAATAGCTACTCCATACCACCCCCAAACGAGCGGCCAAGTTGAGGTGTCCAATAGACAACTGAAACAAATCTTGGAAAAGACAGTGAATTCATCCAGGAAGGATTGGTCTATTAAGTTGGATGACGCTTTATGGGCGTACCGAACGGCTTTTAAAACGCCTATAGGTATGTCACCATATCAACTGGTTTACGGAAAGGCATGTCACCTACCTTTGGAACTTGAACATAAAGCTTTTTGGGCGTCTAAGTATCTTAATATGGATTTGTCAAAAGCTGGAAGTTCGAGGATTCTTCAACTTCATGAGTTAGAAGAATTCAGGAATCGGGCGTATGAGAATGCCAAGGTTTACAAGGAGCAAACGAAAAAATGGCATGATAAAAGGATTCAAAGAAAAGAGTTTTGGGAAGGACAAATGGTCCTTCTGTACAATTCAAGGCTGAAGCTGTTCCCAGGCAAATTAAGGTCTAAATGGTCGGGACCTTTTGTAGTTCACAAGGTATTTCCTCACGGAGCTGTTGAGATTAAAAATCAGACCAATGGAGATATTTTCAAAGTGAACGGGCAGAGATTAAAGCATTATTTCAAAGGCCAGACCACTGGTGATGTGCATGTCACTCATCTTACTCAGTAGTACGACGGACCGTCGAGCCATGCGACGTTAAACGCAGCGCTACGTGGGAGGCAACCCACGAGTTTTTCATTCTTACTTTTGTTTGTTTCTGTTTTGTAGGTTTTGTTTATCACTGGTTATAAGAAGGAAAGAACGAGGTTTGAAGTCGGGCTAGGAAGATCAGAAAAGCAAGAAAAACTGAAAATCAGAGGTGCAACACGGGTGCCCGTGTTGAGCAACACGGCCTGTGTTGCATGGCACAGAAAAATGTGATCTATGTGAAGATTTGAAGGGAATCCAGGGATGCAACACGGGTGCCCGTGTTGTGCAACACGGCCCATGTTGTAATGTCTGGAGGTTTGTTTTTTTCAAGGAAGTTTAAGAAGGAAACCAGGGGTGCAACACGGCCGCCCGTGTTGTGCAACACGGCCCGTGTTGCAAGCACTGAAGGAGAGTGACTTTGAAGTGAATTAGTTGGAATATCCAGGGATGCAACACGGGCGCCCGTGTTGTGCAACACGGCCCGTGTTGCGCATGCGGGAAGCTGAAAATTCAAAATTTTTGAGTTTCCCAACTTTATTCTGTGGGCCTCACGTGTTTATTTTCATAATTTCCAATTAAGTGCTCATTAACCAAGCAATTATCATTATCCTTCATCTTCTCCAACCTCATTTCTCTCTCAAAAACCCTAACACCATTTTTATTCTTCACAAAACCTCCATTTTCTCAAGTACCCACTCACCGAAACCAACTATCCCGTTCACAAAAATTGTTCCCCATCCCTCTCTTGTCACTTCTACGGTGACCGATTTCTCTAATATTTCAATTTTTTTCGTGTGCTTCATTTGTGCAGGTGAGAACAATGCCTCCTCGAAGGGATACCGGTAAAAATGTTGCTGAATCTTCTCGTCCTCGTAAGAGAGCACACCGAATGCCGAATGCTCATGGCATCTTGTTTGAGGACCCGGAGCATCAAGCCAAGTATGCAAAGTTGGTAAGGCGTAAGTTGATACCGGCTCGGTACATGTGCAATGAAACTCTTGAAAATCTAGGGCTCAAATTTGAAGTTCATAGAATGTTTCACAGTATCGGTATGTTAAATTTTATGCAATATGAAGCGCCAACTTTTGAGCGCATAACCTTGGAATTTTTGAGTTCTTTACAGTTTCAGCTCAAGCATACCTGGACCGGATCCGACACTGAGTACTTCGGTACTTTGAAGTTCCGCCTATTTGACAATGATCATGTGATGTCGGTGGCTGATCTGGGGAAGATTTTAGATCTCCCAGTTTATGGGCCTGGTGCACCGCCGAGTACATTCGTGGCAGGATCATTCTGGAAGGATATCACCGGCAATACCGAGTATGCCGCGTCGGCAGCAAAAGCCTCATGCATCCATAACCCGTGCTTCCGGTACGCTCAAAAAGGGTTAGCTTATACCCTTTTCTGCCGAGGTGATAGCACAGGAGTCGCAACTCTGAGAGAGTTGTACTTCCTGTATGGAATGGCAAACAATGAGCTGATTAATGTTGCGGCCTTCGCAGCAGACCACCTGAAGCGGGTAGCCAATGCTGCCTCGGGTGAGATTTCTGTTGGAGGGATGATTACACAGATTGCTCAGCATCTTGGGTATAATGAAAGGTTGCTTGAAGTGCCCGCAGTGGCAGGTAAGACCAAAATTGATCTTGAAACATTGATCAACCAAGGTATGATTAAAACTGCTCATAATTATTATGCTGTGATGACTCGTAACAAGCATTTGATTTCGTTACCTGCGCCTAATATGATTACTATAGATAATAGAGCTAACTGGCTGTATGAGGACCCTATGCAGGGTGGTTCCGATCAGTTTGATGAGTATTTTTCAGATGAGGAGGATGAAGGGAACCAAGCTGAAGAGGTCCCGGTGCAAACTGCTGGTGGTTCATCTAACCAAGCAACCGGTCAGTGTAATGTGTCCAAGGACCAGTGGGACGAAATGATCAGAGAGCAGACCCGGCAAGGGGACCTAATTGATGAGCTGCATGCATGGATGCAGCAGATGAAGCTTCATGGATTTCCTTTCGAGCAGTGATAGTTGTGAGTCCCCTCCGACATTGGTTCTTCAACAGTGAGGACACTGTTGAGTTCAAGTGTGGGGGGGTTTAGTTTTCATGTTTTCGTTTGTTTTATTTTAATCTTTGTTTATTTTTAATAGTATCGTAGTGTCGGCTTGAAGATTATAGCTATATGTTATCTGAAAAAACACCCCTGAGTTAACCTGTTGTGTGTTGCAAGTGAATTATGAGAAAGTATATAGGATGTGAGTGAAAAGAAACCCGATGAGAAAATATGGAAAATTTTGATGTATAGGTACCACATGAACACACTGAGTCTTAGGAATTAGGAACGAGTTCGACATGTAGATTCGTGCCATGGTACTTTGATCTGAGAAGTAAACCCGAAGTAGTTTCTATTGATATATCTGGCTTTATCTATAATAATTGTGTGTACAAAGTTGATCCAAAAGAAAAAAAGCGTGAAGGCACTGGAAAAAAAATGAATAAAAACATTAGAACGATCGATCCTTCTAAGTTGGGTAACTCTCACAAGGTTATTCAACCTAACGGCGGTTGAACATAAATGTTTCCCTAAGGGACAAAGAAAAATCGGTGCCAACAATAAAAAGGGGATCGATCTTGTACACATAGTGAAAATCATTAAAAGCCTTAAAAGTGATTGTCCGAATGAAAAGGGTTGAAAATCGAAAAAATAAGACCTAAGCACGAAGCATAGTCGGAGAGGTTACCGAAAAGGGAGATTCAGATCCGTGGTTTTGCACGGTGTAGTGTTTGTGTGATAGCTATACTGAGAGAAAGGTACCAAAAAGAACTCATTGGGTGAATTGGAATGAAGGATCCACGTATGAGTATCATAATTCATCTTGCTAGTTTTTAAGGTATAAATACAAGATTTTTTGCTTGAGGGCAAGCAAGAATTCAAGTTTGGGGGAGTTTGATCAGTGATATTTAGTGGTAATGTTCAAGCCGGTTTTCAGTGTCTTTTGAGTCTAATTTGGTTTGTTTGTAGTATCTAGTTCATGTTTTGTCATAGTTTTCTCATTATTGCGTGCAAGTTAGTGTTCATCGTTTTACTTTGTTTTTATCAGTGGAATGGGTTATGTGGTCGTTTTCTTTGTGGTGTTTCAGGTAAATATGTAATCGGTTGTTCGAGGCGTCCGAGAGATGATCCAAGCATTTAAAAACGACAGAAAATGGGATTTCAGAGGCACAACACGGGTGCCAGTGTTGTACAACACGGCCCGTGTTGTGAATACCAGAAGAGACTAAGATTTGCAAAGGAAAAGAAGAAGTCAGGGTTGTGACACGGGTGCCCGTGTTGTACAACACGGCCCGTGTCATGGCAGCTGCTGAAGATGTGGTTTTGTGGTGATTCAGAGGCACAACACGGGTGCCCGTGTTGCACAACACGGCTCGTGTTGTGAAGACCAGAGAGAAATCTTATGTTTTGCTGCTTCAAGGGTATTCCGGACATTTCGCGGTGCTTTTGAAGGCTGATTTATATTTGACAATTATTACTGTTAGAAAACACTTTTTTGATTTGGGGATTTTGGGATTGAACGAATACGGGAGAAGGAGGATTGATCAAGAGCGGAAGCGATTGACGATCCAACAAATCCGACGTTAATTGTAATGTCTCAATTTTCTTGCTCTGTTTTTATTTTCAGTATGAACATGAGTGGCTAAACCCCCCAATGCCAGGGGGGTGTCCCTGATTTGCTTTATGTAATGACTTTTTGAATTCTTCAATTTGGGATTATGTTTTTAGTTTCGTTTCTTTATTTTATTGCAACGACCTTAATGCTTTATCATTATTGGAAAATGAGATAATTGATCGTGGTTAGGATTTGGTCTGACCAACCATCCTAACCTTGTTGCATAATTTTATCGTGAAAAATGTTACTGAGTTATTGGGATATTTTTACGAGAACCTTTTTATGTCAGAATTATTGCTTGATATTCTTCTTTGACCATTGAGGAATCACGGTCAATGAAGAATACCAAAGGTTTTTCTTTAAAGGAATTTTGGAAAAACATTATAAACTTAGGAAAGACACTTTCTAAAGCATATCTCTAAAATTAAGGAACATTTGAGTCATTGCACTGCGAATCATACACCGTACCTGGCATTACTTTCATATTAGTGAAATTATTTGTTTTAGTATATGTTTTATTCTCTTTAGTTTATATAATTTAATTTCAAACCTTTGAACCATGAATTTTGTCCAATTGAAATTAATCACTAAGAACTTATTTTAGTACGCAGTCCTTGAGATCGATATTTGGGGTTAATCCCTTCTATTACTACATCGGTAAAAATAGTACACTTGCTATTTTCCGATCATTCACGTGCCCTGAAATTCAGACACCGACACAGACGATAACGTTCTTGTGCCCTGAAATTCAAATCCCATTCAATTCGATTCAAAATCAATATGCATTATTTCATTCTGAATACTCGATTATGACCTTAAAGGAATGAGATTCATACATGTGACTATGAATCTGATGATGCATTGTTGTTGCGGCTCATCGAGTCCAGATTGACAATGCGTTGTTGTGATTTCAATCTCAAATCTGAATCTGAATCTGATGATGACAACAATGATAATGATCAAATTGACTTGACTTAGGCGAGATCTGAATCTACCCTTACGAATGATGTGTTGTTAGTTCTATTTATAAATATGAACTAATGAGATAAAATTACCAAAATAGTAGCAATATTCATAATAGTAAAGTTACTAGCTTCAATATAGGTTTGTTTGGATTTACAGAAGAGTTGTGTGGGTTGTTTTGGATTTGTGTGGGTTTGTTGTTGTGTAGATGTTACTGAGTTTGAATTTCATTAAATAGAGGGTTTGTTATTGTGTATTTTGTTTTGGATTTGTGTGGGTTTGTTGTTGTGTAGATATTTGGTTGAAGAATAATAGGGAAGATGGAAATACGATTTGAAGAATGCAGAGAGATGATACACAACAAAGACGATGAAAAATATAAAGCAATTACACAGTCAGCATGCCACCTCCCAATTCACGAAACGCCCAGTCAGCATAGAGGGTAAAAGGGTGTGGTAAAATCTGATTTTGGGTTTTATAAGGGGGGTTCTATAAAAAAAACTTCAGGGGGAATACCAAATCTCACCCAAATGGCAGGGGATTTGTATAATTAACCCTATTTTTAAAAATTAAAATGTGTTTGCTTTATACTTAAATTATTATATCTTTTATCCCATTATTTCGTTAACATATTGCCCCCTTATAATTTTTTCTCTTGTTAGTTAATCGAGATAAAATAAGAATACTTAAAAGTAATTAATAAATATCATTTAAACTATTAAAGAAACAAGAATAATTTTCCATGCAATATTAAAATTTTACAAAAAGAATAAAAACATTGTATCTGAGTAAATTGAGTAAATTTTG
Source organism: Lathyrus aphaca (assembly GCA_963966055.1). Classification (NCBI taxonomy): domain Eukaryota; kingdom Viridiplantae; phylum Streptophyta; class Magnoliopsida; order Fabales; family Fabaceae; genus Lathyrus; species Lathyrus aphaca. Next base: position 99,688,004 of record OZ014525.1, on the reverse strand, counting down.
AGTTAATCACAATCATCGATTTATTTAAAAGATTTAAATTTTATTTTAATCCCTTAAAAAGTAATACAAATAGATGATTATAATGTTTTTATTATGAATTATAATAAATAGATGTGGATGTTCATTTACCCAACTTACTATATTCTTTAACTTCAATAAATTAATTTCCTAACTTTTGAGTATTCCTTAAGTTAATGGTTATTCATTGATCATATATTATAAATAAGAACCACATTGCAATGTAAATGATACTTTTGGAAGAAGATAATACAATATTATTTTCTCTCTTCTCTTCCTCTCTCTTTGATCTCTATATTGTTTTACTTAGTTTCATAACACGTTATCAGCACGATGCTCTAACTATATGAAGCTCCAAAATTTTGAAGGTGACATTATTATTATTTTTGTTTTGTAATATATATTTCTACTTGTGTCTATTATGCATTGATATATTGATTAGAAGAAAAAAATCAATAATGATTTTCATGCATCCCATAAGGATTGGATGAATAATGTTAAAATATCTCTGAAAAACTATAAAATAATGTGTTTGTTATATAGTTCCCGAAGAACTTAACAAATATCCTTGAAGGATAGAAAAATAATAATTTATTATATAGTTCCTGAAGAACTTATCAAACATCCCTGAAGGATAGCAAAATAATAATTTATTATATAATTCCTGAAGAAGTAATCAAGATTCATGAATGATAGAAAAATAATAATTTATATAGTTCTTGAAGAACTTTTAATGCATCCTCGGAGAATTGCATGAAAACTGTTTATCTTTATCATTGTTTGAAGATCTATGATCTACCTCTCGGAAAGAAAAAAAAACTAAATATATATATATATATATATATATATATATATATATATATATATATATATATATATATATATATATATATATATATATATATATATATATATATATATATATATATATATATATATTAGAAAGGATCCCCGAAGCATTGTTCAAAATATATATATTATAAAGGCTCACCATTTAAGTATTCCTCAAACTAAATACACGTTGAAACAAATCTAAGCCTCATTTCAAAATCAAATCATATCCTATAATTCAATCTCAAATTCATACCATTCAGATCTAAATCAATTCTTGTATAATATTTTTTTTAAAAATCAATACACCAATACCAGATTAAATGTGCAATCTCTAATTTATTTTAGTCTTAATATTAATCAATAATGATTTACCTAACAATAGAATAAATAGATTTATATTTTAAACCCATATAAAAAATTAAAAAATAATAATCTAATATAAAAAAGGTTAATAATAAAAAAGTTTTAAATTTTTTAAAATAGAAAAAAATAGATTGTTTTATTTTAAATTAATTGGGCAATTTTTAGTTTCAGCTAATTAAATATAAAATAAACCAGATTTTACTATAGTGCGACATTTATTCAAATAGAAAACTTCATAAAGTATAAATTATAAAATATCAAAAATGTTAATAGTAAAAAATATTTCAATTTTTTAAAAAGTAGATTGTTTTTTTTATCAATGGGGGCAATTTTATGTTTCAACTAAATAAATATAGAAAATAACACCCCACTATAGTAAAATATTATTGTTAGGTAACTATAAAATATATTTTGAAAGCCAATAATATTCTAACGTATATAAAAAGCACTCTCCCTATATTTAGATATGTTGTCTGATTTCCACTATCCGGCTCGACCCCCACGCTCTTGCAATGCCAACTCTAACCTTAATTAATTTCTCAATATCGTGAAAAAATCATGTTAAATAACCTCTCACTCTCGTGACAAAGCTATTTAATTTAGACTTGGAAATTAAAACCAAAACAAAATTTTAATCATAAGTTCGCACCTATTATTTTCTACCGAGTCTCGTCGATAAAGATAATAGGCCTAACTCTAATGGTAGAGTAACTCCTCGATGTGAGAAACTACCCCATTTTACAATAGTGATTTCTGCCTAAGAACTACGAATAACGCTTCCGCACACAAAACTTGGATACCCCGTTAAAGCCAAGAAAAAACCTATATATCGAGGTAATTTTGTTTTGTAACTTCTATGGACCATAAATGAGTGCTGGGGAAAGTGGAATTAATGGGAAGTTTGAGAAGTAGTGGGCGGTTATGGCTGAAGACGCGGAGAAAAAGAAGGGAAAATGAGAAGTTATTTCTTAAGAGATTGGTGGCTGGCGCCACCTCTTCCACACTTCCCTAAGTAGCTTACGCCACATAAACAAGGTGGTGGGCGCCACGCCCACTATGTGGCTTGCGCCACATATTGTGTGTGGTGGTGGGCCTCACCCCTTATTATATTTTTCTTTTATTTTCTTTTTCTTCTTTTCTTTTCTAATTTCTTTTCTTTTCTTTTTCTTCTTTCATATTTTCTTCATAACTTCTCATTTTCTTCATATTTCTTCCTTTAATTCTTTTCTTTTATTTCTTTTATGAATTGATCCAAATCTCCTGAAAACATAGTAAATGAGATATAAATTGAAGCATGAATAAAATAAAACAAAGGAAATCATAACTAAAATTCATATAAGTCAAGCCAATTAAACAACATAATTTAGCGTTATCAAACTCCCCCACACTTAAACTTTTTATTTTCCTCAAGCAAACCATGACTCATAAGAAAAATAGTGCATACAGATACTCATCACAGGCTACCAAATTTACTTTGATTAAGTTTGTGTCAATAAGTACTTGCTCACACACAAAGGATATCGTTACAACATAATTCCGCTTTTAGGGTCATCAACCTCCATCCTATACAAACCAATTTGAATTATGACATTAATACCTAAGCCTAACTCACCCATCTTTCTTTCACCCCTTTTCATTCTGGTGCAATCACATTAAGCCTGTTATCCTTTCACACTCATGGTAGGATAGCCTGTTTGTGACTATGATCTTTATTATAATTTTTTTTCTTTTGCACGCTTGCTTAAATATTAATAAAATAAAGAATTTCTCACCGTTGGGCTAAATGATCGGGTGAAGATCACCTAACTTAGAAGGAGCATTTCTTTTCATTCATTCATCATTTTTCCTTTTCTTAGTTTACCTTTTAATCCTGAGATCATACACTTATTTGCATCAACTTCCTACTTAGTGTGTGCTTAGGATGGTGCTGACTGCTAAATAAACTAATTATGGCTACTAGAGGGATGAGAACTTAAGGCTATGGTATAAGAAGTACTCAAATTGATTTCCATAATTGGGAGGTTCACAGTGTTAAGACATACCAGTCTTGCGGAATTTTCCCAAGTCTCACAATCTAACCTCAATCTTGTCTATAACCAAAGGTTTTCAAAAGAAACACTGTTTTTGACTAAAAAAAATTCAAAATATTTGATGTGGCTCAAGGGAATGGGAAATTGATAAACAAAAAATCACGTATAAAGACTTAACAACACATGTAAAGACGCAATGAAACAATTTTTTTTTAAATCATGCTAGAAAATAGTAAATCTAACTAGAAAGCGGTAAAATGAAAGTGGTAAAGTTCCTTCCCCACACTTAAATCAAACATTGTCCTCAATGTTTTGATAAAATATGGTAAAGGAAAGATAGAACCTGTATGAATGCCATTGCGTGCTACCACAACCAAATTCACTCTGATTCTTCCCTTGTTGTCCGTATCTTATCTGACCACTTCTACTCCGGCGTATTATACTACGTGATATCTGAATTTGCTGAAACTTCACTTTACTGAAGTCACTCTCGTACTACCTATTTCCGAAGGAAATACCTGTAAAAGTGTTAGAAAAAAATATGATGTGATGTGTGTATATGGAACCTAACCATACAAAAGGAAAATGAGGAGATGAGTTATGAATGGGAGAGACATGCCATTTCTTATCATGCTCATCATCAATGTCTCCACCAGCAACGACATTCGTAGGAACGTCCGTGGGCACCAACTCATCTTAAGAGATTTTCATATAAATATCTTTCGCCTAAATGTAGCTGAAACGTGGCAAGCTATACAATTCTTTATTTTCTGCAAACACAAATAAAAGAAAACATTAAATTAAAAGCTTGTGGGTTGCCAGCCACACAGAGTTTTGTTTACTTTCAATAGCTCGACAGTTATGAGTGTTACTCTTCGGTTTCCATGGCCATTTATCAAGCCATATCACATATCCCTCACCTTTTATTTTCTTCCTTATGTGTGGTAGGTCACTCTTTTGAAATTGTGGTGGTTCTAAATCTATGCTAAGTATTAGCTTCTCAAGTTTGGGCTTAGTTATTTCATCCACCATCTCAAAGGTTAACCTAACCCTCTTAGCACTAATGATTTCCCTAGTTTCATGCTCCTCAATTTCTCTCTTTTTATGTTGGAGATCGAATAAGGATACATTGGTGCAAGTATATTCAAATACCTCCACATAAGTTTTGGATTAGGATTCTACCTTAGCTTCCACAAAACTTTGCAGGAAAGGAAATGGTGGGATATATGGAGGGGTAACAACAATAGTTGCTTCATTATCTACCTCTATGACAACCTCCCTTTCGGATGGTTTCAGTGGATTTTTCTCTACTCTTCCCTCACCAGAACTCTCATCATTCTCATTATCACTCTCCTTAGGATTTTCGAGTTGTTTTTCATTACTAGTTATTATAACATACGCATTGTCCTCAGGGGATGGTCCTATAGATGTTAGTGCCAGTAGTAAGATTTGGGTCTCCAATGCCTCAGTGTGAGTCACGAGGGACTCGACCATAATGTTCATCCACCTAAGCGTTTCATGAGTATCGAGATGTTATCTTCTAAGCTCTTCATTTTGGAGAGTTTGTGTCTCCGCAAAGCGCTCTATCATAGATTCTAGCCTAGAATTGGTTGTTGTTTCAACGAAATCCTCCATTAATGTTTCGAGGTTGGAATTAACATATTCTGGTGGTTCCTCATAATATTCAGAATGATGATCGTAGGGGAAATTTGGGTGTGGTTCCTCGAGATAATGGACGTGAGTCAGTGTCGCATTGAAATCCTGAATTAATAGTTCTAGGTTTGGATTATGAGATTCTTGTGGTTCCTCTAAATATTGGGAATAATAATCATAGGGATAATTTGGGTGAGATTTCTCAAAATACTGGGAGTCTTGCGGTTGGTAATTGTAGAGAAAATTCAGGTGCAGCTCCTTAAAGTTTTGGGAATGATCATCATAGAGGAAGTTTGGGTGATACATAGTAATAAAGAGAAGAAAGTAAATGCCTTAGTTTATACGGTGCAACAATGGAATAACAATATTGACAGTTGGTCCCCGACAATGGCGCCAAAAACTTGATGCATCCGCAAGTGCATAAAAATATTGAAGTTATTTAAAAGATTGTCGAACCCACAAAGACTAATGTCAGACTACTATAATTTATCGTTGCTTTGTAAAGATAACGCTAATGAATATTTGATTAAGAGGAAACTAAGAATAAAACTAAAAATGAACTTAGAAAATAAGATAATCAAGAGAGGCCGAAATATGGATTACGCGTTCATAAAGGTCTCTTTAGAATTCAGTTACTAATTACGACTTTAACTTAGTTTTGTAGAATATACCGACTTAAAAACTCATCCTCACACTCTCACGGTATTAACTAAAGTCATATTTCTTAATCCCAAGATTTTGCTCTCGCTCGCCCTGTAACTAGGAAATATATTTTGAAAGCCAATAATATTCTAAACACATCTAAAGCGCTCTCGCTGTATTTAGATATGTTGCCTGATTTCCACTATCCGGTTCGACCCCCACGCTCTCACAGGGTCGACTCAAACCTTAATTAATTTCTCAATATCGTGAGGAAATCATGTTGAATAACCACTCACTCTCGTGACAAATCTATTTAAATTAGACTTGGAAATTAAAACCAAAAAATAATTTTAATCATAAGTTCGCACCTATTATTTTCTACCGAATCTCGTCGATAACGATGATGCTCATACGCCAGACTCAAGACAATTTATAAAGACATGAAATTAAATATAAACAAATTAAACATTATAATTGCATTTGAAAACATCATGATAATTAATTTAGGAAAGCGATAAACAATAATAATAAGCAATGCGATAAAGAACTTGTAAAGACTTGAAGTAAATGCGGAAACTAGAATAAAGAAAATGGAACTGAAATAATCTTCAATGAAACGACAACAACATTATTGATCCAAGCATTACACAGATAGTAGGCCTAACTCTAATGGTGAAGTAATTCCTCGATGTGAGAAACTACCCCTTTTTACAATAGTGATTTCTGCCTAAAAACTATGAACAGCGCTTCCGCGCATAAAACTCTGATCCCCCATTAAAGCCAAGAAGAAGCTTATGTATTGAGGGAATTTCGTTTTGTAACTTCTATAGAGCATAAATGAGTGCTGGAGAAAGTGGGAGTAGTGGGAAGTTGGAGAAGTAGTGGGTGGTTATGGCTGAAGACGCGGAGAAAAAGAAGGGAAATTGGGTAGTTATCTCCCAAGAAATAGGTGGCTGGCGCCACCTTTTACACACTTCCCTAAGTGGCTTGCGCCACATAAACAAGGTGGTAGGCGTCACCCCCACTATGTGTCTTGCGTCACATATTGTGTGTGGTGGTGGGTGTAACGCTCGTATTTAATTAATTAATTTAATTAAATATTATTGCTTATTTTTTCGATTATTTATTGTGCAGTGTTGTTTTGTCGTTTGTGTCGTTAAGTTGTTTAAGCCGTTTAAGTTGATATTATGTTGCGGGTTAAGTTGTGTTTGGGTTATTTAATTTAATTAAGTCGAATAAATAAAATATGTAGTAGTGATATAATATTAAGTTGAGCTTAGTTGTGTGGTGAGAGTAGTAAAGTTGGGGGCGTTATTTTAGGCCCATTAGTAATTAAGCTGATTAATGATAATTTAGTAAAATTAGAAAAATACCTAATTAGGGATAATCAGAATTTTGTAAGAAGGAAGAACAAGTCTTAGAGGAAGATCAAAAGGAGGCTAGGTTGAGAATTTTCGCGGAGATCTTTGCTGTGAATTTGAGATGTCTTCAATCCAAGGTAAGGGTGAGGTTCGAATTCCATAACCAGGACTAGATGATTTGTATATGGGTTGGGCTTTCGTATGATTTCATTGTTGTGTTTGTATGGATTGTTGTTGTCGATTTTCGTGTTGATATCTCATGGAGAAATATATTGTTCTTGTTGAATTGTTGTTCTGAAAATTGTTCTATTGTGGTAATTTGTTGTTGTATCTGTGTTGTTGGACTGGGTGTTGCAGGAAATCGTGTAGAGAAAGAAGTTAGGGTTCTTAAAATCAATTGTAGAATTTAGTAGATGAATTGATACATAGGATTTAGAGTATACAATCGATGTAGAAACCCAAATAGATTTAAATGGAATGATGAAGCTGTGTAATTTTGTAGCAGAGATTGAATTGTATGCATTTTGGTGGTTTGTGTAATAGATCTAACATTATGTGTAACAACAAGGCCATTACGCGTACACGTTCTAATATGCAGGCATTACGCGTAAGGAAGTAGGCATTACGCGTATGGAGTAAGGCATTAGGCATATGGGCAGAGTGGGTGCAGAAAAAAAAACAGTTTTTGGCGATTCGTTCTATTTTCGCCTTCGTTTCAAGTTGAGATGACCTTATACCTTAAGTAGAGATAAAATAAGTTGATTTTAGTAGATTTGAGGATTAAAAATAATTAATTTAGAAGTCTAATCAATTAAGTCGTAATTAATCATTTTCCACGTTGAAGTTGTACTAAGTTGTTATGAGTTGTGTTGTCCCGATTTTGGGGAACCCTATTAAGTTGCAAGTCATCTAACCAATGTTGAATTATGTTGTTAAGTTGTTAAGATGTTAAGATGTTGCTCATGTTGTTATTATATGCCATTCATAGTTGCATACATTTGCATATTTTCAAGTTGGAGCGAATGCTCGATTCAAGTTGGTCTGGATTGGAAAATAAGTTGTTGATGCCTCGATAAACTGGCAAGATTTTAAGTTGGGAGTTTACTCCAAATGGTACCACATGCATATATAAGTTGAGTCAGATTCAAGTCGCATTTTATCTGTGTTGTTATTAGTTGTTGTTTGCAAGTTGTACGTTGATGTTGCTTGTTGTGTGAAGTGGATGGTCCTATGAATTCTTGCTTATATATTGATTATCATACTCATGTTTATGTTATTCAATATTTCACCCATTCTATTTGAATGTTTCCCTCTGTGGGTAACATGCAGGTAATCAAGATTCGAGTACCTAGTCGTTTCAAGTCGGTGTTTGTCGCTCTGATACGTAGCACTTCAGGGGGATGAACACATGTCTTGTTTTGTGGATCTTAATTAGTTTATGAACTTATTTTTAGTTGTTTTATGTTGAAAACCACGTTGAAGTACTTGATGTTGAAATTATTTGAAGTTGTCTTAAAGTTGAAACATTTTTGTTGAATCCGCTGCGTAGTTTGTGAAGCATGATTTTTATGAAGCTTTGTTGAAAAATGTAATATCCCATGTTTGGTGATAAATTTTTATAACTCTGATTTTATATTATAAAGTCGGGTAGAAATGGGGTGTTACATTAGTGGTATCTGAGCAGTTCGGTCGCTCTGACCAAGTTGTCTAGTCGTAGTTGTCTAACAATCGAGTATTGTTATGTGGTTCTAACTTTTGTTGTGTTATAGTGTTAAGTTGAGATGGATGGAAGAAATGTTGTTGTGTTGGGTGCTGCAATGCAAGCAATGGCTCAAGTTGTACAAAATTTACCAGATGCTGGCAGGAATGACGAGTCTCGTAATTTTGAGAATTTTCAGAGGGAGAATCCACCTACTTTCAAGGGCAAGTATGACCCTGATGTTGCATTGGGCTGGTTGAAAGAAATTGAGAGAATTTTTTGTGTGATGGATTGCACTCCAGCATAAAAGGTTTGTTATGGGACTCACATGTTGGTAGTTGAGGCTGATGACCGGTGGTTGGAAACCAGAGAAAGGTTGGAATCTGCAGGTGAAGAGATCACTTGCATTGTTTTTCGTAGAGTTTATGCGAAAGTATTACCCTAAAGATGTGCATGGTAAGAAAGAAATTGAATTTCTTGAGCAGAAGCAGGGGAACATGTCAGTGACAGATTATGCTACAAAGTTCATGGAGTTGTCAAAGTTCTATACGCACCATGATGCAGCGACTGCTGAATTTTCAAAGTGTGTCAAGTTTAAGAACGGGTTGCATTTATAGATTAAGAAAGTTGTAGGGTATTAGAAGATTTGTGTTTTTGCTGATTTGGTTGATAGTTGCAGGATATTCGAGGAAGATAATAATGCTCACTACACGATAGTTACTGATAGGAGGGGCAAGAATCAGCAAAACCGTGGCAAGCCTTATGACACTCCAGCTGGTAAGGGTAAGTAGAAAGTTGCTTCGGGTCAGAGAACTAGTGGGGGAGATGCTCCTGCTGTTATTATTTATTTCAAGTATGGGCAAGCTGGACATTAGAGTAATGTGTGTACTGCTGAGGTGAAACGTTGTTTCCGTTGTGGAAAAGTTGGGCATGCGATATCTGATTGCACGCATAAAGAGATGATCTGCTTTAACTATGATGAAGAAGGGCATATTAGGAGCCAGTGCCAGAAGCCAAAGAAAGCAAAGTCTGGAGGAAAAGTGTTCGCTTTAGCTGGGACTCAGACAGCTAATGAGGACAAGCTCATCAGAGGTGCATGTTTCATTAATAATATTCCTTTAATTACTATTATTGACACGGGTGCTGCCCATTGTTTTATTGCTGCTGATTGTGTTAAGAAGTTGGGTCTTGAGTTGTCTGAGATGAAAGGAGAAATGGTCGTAGAGATTCCAGCTAAGGGATCGGTGACTACTTCTCTAGTGTGTTTGAGTTTCCCATTGTCTATCTTTGATAGAGACTTTTATGTTGATTTGGTGTGTTTGCTGTTGGCTGAGATGGATGTAATCCTAGGAATGAACTGGTTAGAGTATACTTATGTTCATATTAATTGTTTTAGTAAGTCAGTAAGGTTTTCTACTCCAGAAGAGGAAGGAGTTGGATTGTTGTCGTTTAGAGAGTTGCAGAAGTTGATGAATGAGGATGCCCATATGTTTTTGTTGATGGCGTTGTTATCTGTAGAGAGTAAAGCTAAGATTGAAGAGTTGCAAGTAGTGAATGAATTTCCTGAAGTTTTCCCTGATGAAATTACTGATGTGCCACCTGAGAGGGAAGTTGAGTTTGTGATTGACCTTGTACATGGTACTAGACCTATTTCTATGGCACCGTACAAGATGTCTGCATTTGAGTTGGCCGAATTAAAGAAGTAATTGGAAGAATTACTTGAGAAAAAGTTTGTAAGACCAAGTGTATCACCGTGGGGAGCTCCAATTTTGTTGATTAAGAATAAAGATGGAAGTATGAGGCTTTGTATGGATTAGATAGTTGAACAAGGTGACAATTAAGAACAAACATCTATTACCAAGAATAGATGATTTGATGGATCAGTTGGTAGGTGCTCGTGTGTTTAGAAAGATCGATTTGAGATTGGGCTATCATCAGATTAAGGTAAAGATGAGGATATTCAAAAGACGACGTTCAGAACACGATATGGACATTACGAGTATTTAGTGATGCCTTTCGATGTGACTAATGCGCCGGGAGTATTCATGGAGTACATGAATCGTATTTTTCATGCTTATCTGGATCGTTTTGTGGTTGTGTTTATAGAAGAGATTTTAGTTTATTCCAAGTCAGAAGAAGAGCATGCAGAACATTTGAGAACAATATTGGAAGTTTTGAAGAATAAGAAGTTGTATGCAAAGTTAACCAAGTGCGAATTTTGGTTGAAGGAAGTCAGTTTTCTTGGTCATGTGATTTCAAGTAGTGGTATTGCTGTGGATCCTTCTAAGATAGATGCTGTGTTGCAATGGGAAACTCCAAAGTCAGCTACTGAGATTAGAAGTTTCTTGGGATTGGCTGGTTATTACCGAAGGTTTATTGAAGGATTTTCTAAGTTGGCACTTTTGTTGACTCGATTGACTTGTAAGAGTATAGCTTTTGTGTGGGATGTCCAATGTGAAGAAAGCTTTGCAGAGTTGAAGAAGAGATTGATGTCAGCTCCAGTTTTGATGTTACTGAATTTAGAGGAACCGTTTGTTGTGTATTGTGATGCTTCGTTGATGGGTTTATGAGGTGTTCTTATGCAGAACAATAAGGTGATTGCTTATGCGTCGAGACAGTTGAGGGTTCATGAAAAGAACTATCCTACACATGATTTAGAACTTGTTGCAGTTGTTTTTATATTGAAGATCTGGAGACATTATCTTTATGGTTCTAGATTTGAAGTGTTTAGCGATCATAAGGGTTTAAAGTATCTGTTTGATCAGAAAAAGTTGAATATGAGGAAACGAAGATGGTTAGAACTATTAAAGGACTATGATTTAGGTTTGAATTACCATATGGGTAAAGTTAATGTTGTAGCAGATGCGTTGAGTCGGAAACGTTGCATATGTCGGCAATGATGGTGAGAGAGTTAGAGTTGATTGACCAGTTTCAAGATATGAATTTCATTTGCAAAGTGACGCCGAAGAGTGTTATGCTGAAGATTAATAATGATTTTCTGGACCATATTAGTGAAGCTCAGAAATTGGATGTGAAACTAGTGGATATCATAGTTGATTGTGGTGAATTAGAGAAGAATGGTTTTAAGTTGGATGCACATGGTGTTTTGAGACTGCATGATAGGATTTGTATTCTCGATGATGCTGAGATGAAAAGGATGATTCTCGAGGAAAGTTATAGAAGTAATTTGAGTATTCATCCAGGAGCGATTAAGATGTATCAAGATTTGAAGAAGTTGTTTTGGTGGCCTGGGATGAAGAATGATGTAGCTTGTTTTGTGTATGCCTGTTTGATTTGTAAAAATTCGAAAGTTAAACATCAGAAGCCTGTTGTTCTGATGCAACCGCTAGAAATTCCATAATGGAAATGGGATAGCATTTCTATGGACTTTGTAACGGGATTTCCTAATACTTCAAGAGGACGTGATTCGATTTGGGTGATTGTTGATGGGCTTACGAAGTCGGCTCATTTTATTCCTATTAACATCAGTTTTCCAGTATCGAAGTTGGCTAAGATTTATGTCAGAGTGATTGTGAAGTTGCATGGTGTTCCTTTGTGTATTGTGTCAGATCGAGATCCGAGATTTACTTCAGAGTTTGCAAGAAGCGTTGGGTTCTAAGTTGAGGTTGAGTTCAGCGTATCATCCTCAGACAGATGGTCAGACTGAGATGACGATTCAATCATTGAAGGATTTGTTGAGAGCTTGTGTACTTGAACAGGGAGGTTCGTGGGATACTTATCTTCCATTGATCGAGTTCACGTATAATAACAATTCTCATTCTAGTATCGAAATAGCACCTTTTGAGGCGTTGTATGGTCGAAGATATAGGACTCCGATGTGTTGGTATGAATCTGGTGAGAGTGTGATGCTTGGACCAAAGTTAGTTCGAGAGACTACCGAGAAGTTGAAGTTGATTCGAGAGAATATGAAAGCTTCTCAAAGTCGGCAGAAAAGTTATCATGATAAGCGAAGGAAAGATTTATAATTCCAAGCTGGTGATTATGTGTTCTTAAGAGTTACCCCTGTAACTAGTGTTAGGCGAGCGTTGAAATCTAAGAAGCTTACTCCTCATTTTATTGGTATGTATCAAATTTCGGATAGATTTAGGAATATTGCTTATAGAGTGGCTTTACCGCCAAATTTATCGAATTTGCATGATGTGTTCTACGTGTCGCAACTCCGGAAGTATATTTCAGATCCTTCTCATGTGATCAGTATGGATGATGTGCAAGTATGGGATAATCTCACTGTGGAGAAATTGCCGGTACAAATTGAGGATTGTGAAATGAAGACCTTAAGAGGAAAAGAGATTGATTTAGTGATAGTTGTTTGGTTGGGCGCTGCCAGAGAAAATATCACTTGGGAGTTGGAAAGCAAGATGCATGAATCGTATCCTGAGTTGTTTGAGCAAGGTAACATTTTAGAGGACGAAAATGTTCTAAGTGGGGGAGAGTTGTAACGCCCGTATTTAATTAATTAATTAAATTAAATATTATTGCGTATTTTTCCGATTATTTGTTGTGAAGTGTTGTTTTGCCGTTTGTGTCGTTAAGTTGTTTAAGTCATTTAAGTTGATATTATGTTGCGGGTTAAGTTGTGTTTAGGTTATTTAATTTAATTAAGTCGAATAAATAAAATAAGTAATAGTGATATAATATTAAGTTGGGCTTAGTTGTGTGGTGAGAGTAGTAAAGTTGGGGGTGTTATTTTAGGCCCATTGGTAATTAAGCTAATTAATGATAATTTAGTAAAATTAGACAAAAGAACTAATTAGGGATAATCAGAATTTTGTAAAAAGGAAGAAAAAGTCTTAGAGGAAGATCAAGAGGAGGCTAGGTTAAGGATTTTCGCGAAATCTTTGTTGTGAATTCGAGTTGCCTTCAATCCAAGGTAAGAGTGGGGTTCGAATTCCATAACCGGGACTAGATGATCTGAATATGGGTTGGGTTTTCGTATGATTTCGTTGTTGTGTTTGTATGGATTGTTGTTGTCGATTTTCGTTCTGATATCTCATGGAGAAATATGTTATTCTGAAAATTGTTCTGTTGTGGTAATTTGTTGTTGTATCTGTGTTGTTGGACTGAGTGTTGCAGGAAATCGTGTAGAGAAAGAAGTTAGGTTTCGTAAAATCAACTATAGAATTTAGTAGATGAATAGTTATAAAGGATTTAGAGTATAAAATCGATGTAGAAACCCAAATAGGCTTGAATGGAATGATGAAGTTGTGTAATTTTGTAGCAGAGATTGAATTGTATGCATTCTGGTGGTTTGCGTAATAGATCTAGCATTACACGTAACAACAAGGCCATTACGCGTAACACGTCCTTATACGCAGGCATTACGCGTAAGGAAGTAGGCATTACGCATATAAAGTAAGGCATTTCGCATATGGGCAGAATGGGTGCAGAAAAATGCAGTTTTTGGCGATTCGTCCCGTTTTCGCCTTCGTTTCGAGTTGAGCTGACCTTAGACCTTAAGTAGAGATACAATAAGTTGATTTTAGTAAATTTGAGGATTACAAATAATTAATTTAGAAGTCTAATCGATTAATCCGTAATTAATCGTTTTCCACGTTGAAGTTGTACTAAGTTGTTATGAGTTGTGTTGTCCCGATTTTGGGGAACCCTATTAAGTTGTAGTTCGTTTGACGATTGTTGAATTATGTTGTTAAGTTGTTAAGTTGTTAAGATATTAAGTTGTTGCTCATGTTGTTATTGTATGCCATTCATAGTTGCATACATTTGCATATTTTCAAGTTGGAGCGCATGCTCGATTCAAGTTGGCCTGGATTGGCAAATAAGTTGTTGATGCCTCGATAAACTCACAATATTTCAAGTTGAGAGTTTACTACAAATGGTACCACATGCATATATAAGCTGAGTTGCATTCAAGTTGCATTTTATCTGTGTTGTTATTGGTTGTTGGTTGCAAGTTATATGTTGATGTTGCTTGTTGTGTGAAGTGGGCGATCCTATGAATTCTTGCTTATATATTGATTAGCATACCCCTGTTTATGTTATTCGATATCTCATCCCTTCTATTTGAATGTTGCCCTCTATTGGTAACGTGCAGGTAATTAAGATTCTAGTACCTAGTCGTCTCAAGTCGGTGTTTGTCGCTCTGATACGTATCACTTCGGGGGGATGAACGCATATCTTGTTTTGTGGATCTTAATTAGTTTATGAACTTATTTTTAGTTGTTTTATGTTGAAAACCACGTTGAAGTACTTGATGTTGAAATTATTTGAAGTTGTCTTAAAGTTGAAACATTTTTGTTGAATCCGCTGCGTAGTTTGTGAAACATGATTTTAATGAAGCTTTGTTGAAAAATGTAATATCACATGTTTGGTGATAAATTTTCATAACTCTGATTTTAAATTATAAGGTCGGGTAGAAACGGGGTGTTACAATGGGATCCACCACTTATTATATTTTTCATTTATTTTCTTTTTCTTCTTTTCTTTTCTAATATCTTTTCTTTTCTTCTTCTTTCATATTTTCTTCATAACTTCTCCATTTCTTCACATTTCTTCCTTTAATTCTTTTCTTTTCTTTCTTTTGTGAATTAATCCAAGTCACCTGAAAACATAGTAAATGAGATATAAATGGAAGCATAAATAAAATAAAACAAAGGAAATCATAACTAAAAATTCATGTAAGTCAAGCCAATTAAACGATATAATTCAACATTATCACTAACCACTATAAAATAGGTAACTAACAATATGAGTTCCTATATTATTTTTAAAAACAATGCTTGCTGTTATGTAGTCATTAATTCTTAATGGAATCAGTTGGCTTATTCTAAACACGTCGATCTTATGAGTTGTACACACTCATGAGACTGAAAATTATTTCTCTAGAATATGCTTACATGTTGACAACGAATAACCGATCTTGCTTAATGTAGGTAACTGCTTAACGATTTAGGTGTAGACAAAGTTGGTGACCAGGATACCACTGCTGCTGCTAATCTATATATTTCGAATTTTCTGGATTCTTGTCTTCTATTGGGAGGATTATTTGTAGTTCTGCATCGGTGAAAGTCGCTTTTAAATAAAATGATTTGTGGTTGAATACATTCACTTAAAAGTGAATCAAACTAGAAGTTTGTGAGTGAAAATCACTTTTACAGACAAAAACTACAGATTAAAGCTTATTTTAGAATTAAGTTTGGATACAAAAATTTGACAATAGTGATGTAGGAATACAAAAATACGAAAATTGTAAAGTAACATAAGTTAAAACTTATAAAATATACTCCATTATGAATAAAGAGTTGATATTGATACACACGAACCACAAATGATAAAGTCGATATAATCAGATAAAAGGAAAACACAACGATGAAACAAACACATTACAACTGAAGCAAATAAACAAACTATAGCTACAACTAATCCTTCTTCTCAGTTTTGATGATCTTGTGAAGCTTGGTTGAAGAGAGTTCTCCTTCAGACAAGCCTTCAACAGTTGTTGATTCACTTGATCCATCAGGAACCTGTCTCTTAGCAGTCAGAGTTTTTGGATCAGGGTTATGCTTATACGTAATCTCAAGATCATGTTGCACAATCAAATATAGTCAAGTAACACAATATATGAAACAATATATGTTATTTACAATGCTAAGTAAATTCACACAGTGCGAGATCATCGTTTAGTTTTACCGTAACAAAATCAACCTCCTCAGGTGCTTTAGTCTTCGCCTCATCGAAACTCTCTTTAATCTAAAAATAATCAAGAGAATTTGCAATGTCCAATATAAATTAACACAAAACAACCAAAGAAAATTAAAAGAAAATTTAAACAGTGGACTTAAGGGAAAAACCTACAACAACTCTGGTGTGTCATCCACGACCTTTATTGTTTCCTTTTTGTTGTGATCATAGTAGGATTAGTACCGTGTAACATGTTAGAAAGTCAGCAAATCTTAAAAATACCAAAGGATTAATAATAAGTTATATCGGCAACATAGTCTCCCAAGGCGCCTTAAGTTGTTTGATAACAGGGTCGTCTCTTAGAATAATTACAATCGAGCAATTTTTCCAACGCGGATGCCGCTTAACTTTAAAAGCCATTTCCAAATTCAACATCGCATCAAGTGCTAGTGGAAATTCTAGTGGATCATGAATTCCAACCTACATAATTCACAATGCGATTAATATGACAACACTGTTTGACGATGCTATTATGCTCATGGTCAAATAAATAATAAACCTGAATCATGGAATCACGCATCTGAGTAGCAGATAAATCCAAACATTGTGAACATTCTCTGTCCCAGAAAACAAAGTTGCAAGTTTTCCCTACGTAGCATACTTCAATTTCTATCTTATACCTGAGATATGTGTAATTTTAGGCGATAAGTATTAGTATCCTTTATTGCTTCATATACATAAGAATATAACTTGCAGACAAAATGCATACAACAAATCCTAAGCAACCATACCTAAATATCCCGGATTCGGTGGAATGACCAGCCTCACAAAGATATGGAGGTTTGTCACTGCGTGCAACCCTCAGGCATATATAGCAAGCTCGATAATACCACCCAAATGGAGATGCAACTAAAATTTTGGTTTTGACAACAATAACACAAAATGTGATATGTAATAACGGTACATAACATAAAATGTAAAACACTAAAGGCATGACCATGTATATGAATTAAAAAATAATTAAAGTAAAAGCTATGAAGAAGAAATATTCCATACGCCAGTAAACTTGATAATCTCAGCGAGAGGCATAACAACAACCTTAGAGAGCAACTTCTGAACAGGAGTCTGTTGAGTATTTTTAGACCCTTGTGAGAAATGCTGAGAATTACAACTTAGTTGTCCTGACACACTAACCACCAAATCTTTGGGCATTCTGCACACTTTTGTTTCAATTAACACAAATGCATGAGAATGGAAAATAATACATAAAAAATAACAATGTATACCTGTCGATAAACTCTTTGATTGGAAGAAAATCAGTATCGAGGGAGAGCATGGTAACATTGTAAGTGTTTGTGACAGACAACGAGAATTTCCTACATAAACGAAATAACAATTAAGTGTGAGTATTAAACATGTATTTGGCTATTCACTGCAGCTGATAAAACAATAACCCTCTTCCTTGACTTTTGCATATTGAAGCATAACCACTGTTGGAACAAAAGCGTTGACCCGATATTGGGTGAACTTGACGAATTGGTCGGCATAAGACTTCCAAAGAGTGCAATTCACAGTGTTGTTGTTGAACAAAGAGTACATGAAACTCAGATACGAAACATAAAATCAACTCAGAATGTCGGGAATAAATAGCCAAATACCTGTGGTCACGTAACAGTAAATTAACTTGTTGTTTTTTCGTCCCTGACTGTGTCTGCGAAAATCCAATCGTATCAACCATTCCAATGATGTATGCGTAAACAATAAAATGGATTTGAGAATGTAACCAAACATTAGCCACAATTGACATAACTAAAACAGAAACACATGGCAAATAGAAGTCACTTACCTATCAGGACATCTTTTTTGAACTTTCCGGTGATGATATCACCAAAACCTGTAAGCCTCGGCGGTTTCACGGGTATTTCGTGTTTATTATCATCAACAACGGACGTACCTCCGCTAAACTTCAACATAAACTTGTGAGACGAAGGTTTAAAGGTACCCACATTAGGCTAAACTTTGAAGTTTGTTACAATATAGGTATGATTTAATTGAAGCTTTTCATAGAAAGTAGACATATGGACCGTTATTACAACAACATGTATATCAACCCCATGTGATTGACAAAAATCTTGAACATCAAATAGATCGTGCAATCGGGAAATCATAAAACTATCATACACAACAACACATACAATTAGGAGGCAAAATCAAAATTATACGAAACGATAGAGTTGTTATAGCAAAATTAATTTCATGATTACATCCTTGTCGACAAATAACATTTCGAGACGCTCCTTATTGTTCTACACGACCGTCCATTTGTGATGAACCCTGACAGTCACTTTCCAAAGCTCTTTGCCATCGTTGATGTCAGCTGTGAGTCGCTCAAACAGCTTGGCCATGAGTAAAAACCAGATATTGCAATGAAATAATTTGTGATTTGTGTTCCAAAAGAGAGATGAATGATTTGTGTTCTGAATTTATAATGTCTAAACATCTTGTGAATAAGGGGATCAACAACAGAGCTCTAGCGGTTTGTAATGGAGGTGGTGGTGGGAGAGACTGTTTTCAGAGGTTTTTGTGAAGAGTGAGTTTTGCAATAATACCACGTCCAGTTGAACTGCACATCAATTGTTTCTATTTATGAATTTTTGTGTTTAATAATTAAATAGTTGTATTTAATAATTAAATCGAATTAATTTACCAAATAATTAGAGTGCTTAATTTGTCAAGTGGCACATTTAATTAACTAGTAATTAGGACCTTTAATAAACAACTTCCTTCTTTCTTATATGATAGATATTTTAAAATTTATTTACATTATTTATTTCATTATTAAAATATTTAATGATTCAAATATTTTTATTTATCAATAAATATTACTATAAAAAACAAATAAACTAATTTTTTATTAACATAATCTTAAAAATAAAAAATAAAATAATTCTATCAGTTTTTAATCATACTAGTAATTTAGGATTTAGGAGATGCCAGGAAGAAAGAAAGAACTGGAAAGTGGAAAGTAAGTAAAAGAGCAGCATTGCCAGCTATTTACAACAAGAAACATGGCCCGTGAGATCATACATACGAAATAGACGGCCAGGATTGAAAGATAAGCAATTTGCTTTTCATTTGATAGGAATTTACCTTTACGAGCATTCTCTTTTTAAAACAACAGGCGCGGGTAGTAGCTTAACCCACAATACAAAACCAACAAACAGACATTCACACACACGCACACATTCCTTCATTTCATCTCAATTGAATTTCTCTTCACAGAAAATCAACAATGGCTGAATCCGAAGATATTCAACCCTTGGTTTGCGATAACGGAACCGGAATGGTTAAG
This sequence comes from Lathyrus aphaca, assembly GCA_963966055.1. Classification (NCBI taxonomy): domain Eukaryota; kingdom Viridiplantae; phylum Streptophyta; class Magnoliopsida; order Fabales; family Fabaceae; genus Lathyrus; species Lathyrus aphaca. The sequence goes on along the minus strand of OZ014525.1, from coordinate 99,668,393 downwards.
GTATATCAATCAATCAATGGATCTTCTTCTCCTTCTTCTTCTTCTTCTTCTTCTTCATGTTCAATTGCTTATTGTTCTAACTTCAATCGATTTAATTTGTTGTTTTTTGTTGTTGTAGGCTGGATTTGCAGGAGATGATGCACCTAGGGCAGTGTTCCCTAGCATTGTTGGACGTCCACGTCACACTGGAGTAATGGTTGGAATGGGACAAAAAGATGCATATGTTGGTGATGAAGCACAATCCAAAAGAGGTATTTTGACTTTGAAGTACCCAATTGAGCATGGAATTGTTAGTAATTGGGATGATATGGAGAAGATCTGGCATCATACTTTCTACAATGAGCTTCGTGTTGCGCCGGAAGAACATCCGGTTCTTCTCACTGAAGCGCCGCTTAACCCTAAGGCTAATCGGGAAAAAATGACTCAGATCATGTTTGAGACGTTTAATACTCCGGCTATGTATGTTGCTATTCAAGCTGTGCTTTCTCTTTATGCTAGTGGCCGTACAACTGGTAAATTGCTTCACCTTTCATGTTGCAAATGCATATACAATTGTTGTTATATTCTAATCTTTGTATGCCTTGAAATGGTGCTGATGCTTTGTACTTTTTTGTATAATGAATGATGAATATGTTTTGAAGGCGTAGCCATGGTAAAGAATATGGCTTGTGATTGAAATGAGTTGATGTGGTTTTCTATGCTTTTTTTGTTGTTGTTGTAGGTATTGTTCTGGATTCTGGGGATGGTGTTAGTCACACGGTTCCAATTTATGAGGGTTATGCACTTCCACATGCGATCCTTCGATTGGATCTTGCAGGGCGTGATCTAACTGATGGATTGATGAAGATTTTAACTGAGCGTGGATACACTTTCACCACTTCTGCAGAGCGAGAAATTGTGAGGGATATGAAGGAGAAGTTGGCTTATATTGCCCTTGATTATGAGCAGGAGTTGGAAACTGCCAAGACTAGCTCAGCTGTTGAGAAGACCTATGAGTTACCTGATGGACAGGTGATCACAATTGGCGCTGAAAGATTCCGGTGCCCTGAAGTTTTGTTCCAGCCATCGATGATCGGGATGGAATCTCCTGGTATCCATGAGACAACATTTAACTCAATTATGAAGTGTGATGTAGACATTAGGAAGGATCTTTATGGTAACATTGTCTTGAGTGGTGGTTCTACAATGTTCCCTGGTATTGCTGATAGGATGAGCAAGGAAATTACAGCATTGGCACCTAGTAGCATGAAAATCAAGGTTGTAGCACCACCAGAGAGGAAGTACAGTGTCTGGATCGGAGGCTCCATTTTGGCATCCCTCAGCACTTTCCAACAGGTAAACTTGATGGTTTTTGAATTGATAATTCAGCGAATATAACAGTAAATTTTCATTAATAAGTACAAGTTATAAAATGTATTTACTTAGGCTTAATCTAATCATTTCTAATGTGTTACTTTCAGATGTGGATTGCAAAGGCAGAATATGATGAATCTGGGCCATCAATAGTACACAGGAAATGCTTCTAAGTTCAAATCATGGAGAATGAGAGTTGGATCAAGGAAATTATAATATATATACATTATTCTAAAGAAATATCATCTAGTTGGTTGAGGATTCTTTTACCATTTCTTTTATGAAGTTTCTTTGTGTTTTCCTTTCTTGATATGTTGGGATATAAGAGCATGAAGACTATTTTTCCTCATTTTGTTGCAGAGATGTGTATTGTTACTGATTCTGGTTTTGTTTGAATCAACGAATCTTTTGGTCAAGTGTTCTGATTGACCTAGTGGTATGTGTTTTATTTATAATTCTATGAACCAAAAAAGTCATTGATAATCACTTTTCATTCTTGTATTTTGATAATTTATGAAGCCTTACATAAGCCAACTCGGTAAACAAGAGATAGAGAAAGAAGATTATTTAAATCTCTCTTAAAAAACTCATTTATTTACCTTATGTGATTTATAGATTTGTTTGTTAAAAAAACACTCACATAAGTCTCTAACACTTTATGGTTCAAAATTATTGAAGCATATATTATCGTCATTTGGATGCAATTCACATAGTTCTTTTTTAATATCCAAATTTTACAATTGTGGTCTATAACCATTTGCTTTACACAATCTTTTAAATGGACCAACACCCTTCTGAAAACCAAGCACAGCTCGCGAGTCCAACATTGGTGAGATATAGCGTCCCTCTCTGCCCTGCCTCTGTTTCAGAAACAACTTGCCTCATAACATCTTCAGACATATGTTATTATTCTGATGAATATGCCCTGTATATATCAGTTCATTTTCTCATCAAACTTCCATTATATTTCATACATATATCAGTGCTATACACTACACATGACAATATAACATTAGGAAAGCTCAAAAAACCAACACTATGCAAATATGTTGCATACTTGCATGTCAGATATTTTATTTATACTGTATGCTAACTCATTCCAAAATATATCTATACACGAGAATACAGAAACAGGCTAGTGTAAAATTATCAGCACTTCAACTACGAGAAAGTTTGTTACTACTAATTTTCTAGATTTCTTGATCTTTTTAAATAAAGAAAATATTTTCCATCTCCTCAACTCTAGGACATATACATGAAAACAAGCAAAATGATGAATGTAGAACATGAAAACAGAATCAATTAAAAGAAGACTGGGTGCTGTAAAACAGTAGAAATGTTTTAAAAATAAGGCAGAAGCATAACCATTGTCACACTTACAACAGGAACTGAGTAAATGAACAAACTGTGTGTTGTGTCACACATTCGTATTGTTATGGAAATGAGTAAACTCTGATGGTTGATCTGCGTAATCATTGCAAGTATAAGACTTGATCTCTGGCTTCACACCATTCGGTCTTTTGTCGACAAATACAACAATCACAGTGATATCATCATGATAAAACGGTCTAATTCTGTCATGTACATAACCAAAATCCCCACTAACACCATTTCCCTTTGGAATCTCTACAATGTCGCTGTATTTTTTCCCTCTTTTATTAGCCCCCTTCTCTATAGCAACCATGACAAGTATTTTCGCGATATTATCTCGTGGAGTGGTGTTAACAATTCTAGCAGCAAGCTCATTTGACATCAATTTCCAAAATCCGCTAGATCCAAATATAACGAAACTATCAGTGTCTTTTAAGACTCTTGAATAAACTTCTGGTTCTGATGTTAGCAAAGGTCTTGTAAAAGCCGAAACAACTCGTTCTCCGATTGGGATTTTGAACGATCTCCTTTGAGTAAACGGAACCTTCTTCATGTATGCATATCCTATACATCTGCTTGTCTGGATTAAACCTTTCATAGTCCATAATTGACCTTTGCAAATATGAGAATGCGCCTCATCGCGTAATTCATTTAGTTCGTAAATAAGATTATCATCTGGATGCCATTTACGAAGTTCTTTTTTAATATCCGAATTTTCACAATTGTGAACTCTGACCATTTGCTTCACACACAATATTTCAAAAGGACCGACACCCTTCCGAGAACCAAGTACAGCGCGCGAGTCTCCAACGTTGGCAACATATAGTGTCCCTCTCCATATAATACAAATCAAACAACCTGAACTAACTAAACCTATATGTTCCTGATGTTGTTGCTCAAAACTAGTTCTAGCAAACTCAATAAACCCGCTTTCGATTTCCTCAATAACTTCCCTCAAAATAGTCACAGTCATATTGTTATTATTCTCCGTAATACGTCCTGTAATTTATAAGCATTGTAATGCTAATAAGAAAATAAAACACACACACATGGATGAAAATGCAAGCAAGAAAGAAACAAAGAATGAAAGAAGACTTACTCAATAGAGCCTTAAAGATGTGTCTACGGATATAGATGGCTGCGGTGTCGCCTTTAAAGCCATCATAAATTCCAATAAAGAGTGCATCATGGCCAACATCAACATGGCTGTGATCTTCCATATCATTATTTGACTGAACTGCAGCCATGGAAAATTCGCCACAGTAATGCCTATTCAGTCTCATTGATCTCGCGAAAGGGTCATTATCAAACGTTTCAGCGGTAACACGATAAATTCTGTAAGGGATCGGGATCCCGGAAAGTATACATTTTAGAAACAGACTCATGATCTTGTGTTTTCACATTCTGAAGACAAGAAAGTGTGATTAGAGAATGAGTGAAGGAGAAAGGAAGAGGTTAAATGAGTGGTGTGTTTGTGGAAATATAAATCTGAATCTGGTTGACTGATTCATAATATTCAAATCTCATGATTTATAGTATTTTTCTTAAACCATTTTTTATAGTCATTTTTTTTATAATGAATTGTGTGTAACAAATTTTATCAATTTCTTTTATAACAATTTGTCTGATATATCAAATTGTATCTAATAATAAATAATATTTGGAAAATTCTTTAATAGCTCTGAGTTCAAAGCCATCGCCAAACGAGTCTGTCGCACTAGGCGATACAATATAAACACACACATGGTCGAACTGGTACGCCAAGTGAGCTCAGTTTCACTCTAGACATTATAATACATCGGCTAACCGCGCATGAATCAAACATGGTCGCTTGACGGGCTCAGTTTTGTCGCCAGGCGAGAATCGGAAGAAGCAATAAGCTATATTTGCAATTCTTTTTTCAGTAATAAATCAACAACATTAAAATGTTAACGATGCAATGTTTCATTCAATAGAACTGAGTAATCATTGTCACAGTTACAACAAAGCTGAGTAAATGAACAAACTATGTATTTTGTCACACATTCATATTATCATTATTATAGAAATGTGTAAACTCTGATGGTTGATCTGTGAAATCACTGCAAGTATAACAATTGATCTCTGGCCTCACACCGCTTGGGCTTTTGTCGAAAAATACAACAATCACAGTCATATCATCATGATAAATCTGTCTAGATCTGACAGTTTCCAAACCCCAACTCCCGCTAACTTCTTCTCCCTTAGGAAGCCCGACAATGTCACGGTATTTGTTTCCCTTTTTACCAGCCCCCTTCTCTATAGCAAATATGGCTAGTCTTTTCGCGATATCATCTGGTGGACTGCTGTTAACAATTCTAGCAGCAAGCTTATTTGACATCAGTTTCCAAAATCCGCTAGATCCAAATATAATGAATCTATCAGTGTCTTTTAAGGCTCTTGAATAAACTTCTGGTTCTGATGTTAGTACAGCTCTTGTAAAACGTGAAAGGACTCGTTCTCGCATCGGGATTCTGAATGATTCGCCAACAGTAAACATTGCCTTCTTCAAGTATTCATATCCTATACATCTGCTTGTCTCGATTAAGCCTTTAATAGTCCATGATGGATCTTTGTTAGAATAATATTCATGTAAAGGGTACGCTTGATAATCAGTTATAGGGTGCACTTGAGTAAATTCGCAAATGATGTTATCTTCTGGATGCATTGCACGGAGTTCATTTTGAATATCTGGATTATCAACACTGTGATCTCTAACCAATTGCTCTACGCAGAATCTTTCAAATAGACCAACACGCTCCTTAGAACAAAGTACAGCGCGCGAGTTTCCAACATTGGCTAGATATAGTATCCCTCTCCATATAATACAAATCAAACAACCTGAACTAACTAAACCTATATTTACCTGATATTGATTTTGCTCGTAAGTATTTCTTGCAAACTCATAAAATCCGTTTTCGATTTCCTCAACAACTTCCCTCAAAATAGTCACAGTCATATCGTTATCATTCAGCTCAATACGCCCTGCAATTTATAACCATTTTATTTTCAGTCAGATAGACCAAAAGTACGTAAAAATCATTCGTGATATAACACCACAAGCACAGCTGCACAAGAAAACATTTTCCATCTTCTCAGTTCTTTGATATACAATCACATAATTCCTATAAATTTCAATTCCGCATCCACATTACAGTCACATCACAATATATACATCCTCACACGTAACGGAAAATGCAAACAAGAAAGAAACAAAGAAAACTCACTCAATAGGGCCCTAAAGATGTGTCTATGAATATAGGCGGAAGCGGCATTGCCTTTAAAGCCATCATAAATTCCAACGAAGAGTGCACCATGGCTAACATCAACTTGGTTGTGATCTTCCATATCTTTATTTGACTGAACAGAAGCCATGGAGAATTCGCCAAGGCAATGCCTTTCAAGTCTCACCGACCTCGCTAAAGGGTCAGAATCAAACGTTTCAGTGGTATAGCGATAAGTTTTGTAAGGGATCGGGATCCCGAAAAATGGATATTTTACAAACTGCCTCATGATCATGTGTTTTCACTTTCTGAAGATATGAAAGTGTGATTAGAGAGAAAATATTGAAAGAGAAAGGAAGAGGGAGAAAGAGTGGTGAGTGTGTTGAATGATTGAATGAATGTTGATTACTAGACTACTAGTATGTATTTATGTAACTAAAAATCAACTAACTATGGTAACAGAAAATGACAAGTCTCAACAGAAATATATAACTGAATTTAACTAACTCTGCTGTAAAATAACAACTCTCAACAGAAATATATAACTGAATTTAACTAACCTTGCTTGGGTTTCAAGCTAGAGATAGCCTCATCAATGACACCTCTCGGAAATATAGCACAATCTCGGAAATAGCAAACCTTGTTCTGATATCACTAAGAATTGAGTTCTCACTGTCTTCTGAACTTTTTTTCCACTGATATCATCAACTTTATGTATTCTTATGGTCTAGTTGTTGACCCATTAAATCCTTGGAGGTCGCTTTCCTTATACGGGATGAGTTTTTTACGGGATATTTGCAATTTCCTTAAAAGGTCATTGTACATTATATCGCAAGAGTTCCCTTAATCTACTAAAACTCTCCACACGTTGTAGTTTGCAATTACGGCTTTAATCAGTAAAAGAAAGAGAATGAGTGACAGTTGAATGAAGCTTATGTATGCATTGCAGTGAGATTTTAAAAGATATTATTCAAATGTAATGATTTATAGTATTTTTCTTAATGAAATTTTCTTATAAGGACAATTTATTGACTCAACTTTTAATATACAATGAAAATCCTTATTGAAAACTTTTACAATTTGTAGGGGAAAAACTCTTTAATATCCTAATTTCAAAGCCATTGCGAAACGAGAATGTCGCACTAGTCAATGCAATATAAACACGCACATGAATCAATCATCGTCGCTCGACAAGCTCAGTTTTGTTGCCAGACGAGATTAGGAAGAAGCAATATAAACACACATGAATCAACAGAACTGAGTAATCATTGTCAAACTTACAACAAAACTGAGTAAATGAACAAACTGTGGTATCTTATACATGTAATGTGTCACACATTCATATTATTATAGAAATATATAAACTCTGATGGTAGATCTGCATAATCATTGCAAGTGTAAGACTTGATCTCTGGCCTCACACCATTCGGCCTTTTGTCGAAAAATACAACAATCACAGTTATATCATCATGATAAATCGGTCTAGATCTGTCAGGTACCATATCCCAATTCCCACTAGCACAATCTCCTTTAGGAAGCTCTACAATGTCACTGTATTTGCTTTCCTTTTTATCAGCTCCCTTCTCTATAGCAATTATTGCTAGTCTTTTCGCGATATTTTCTCGTGGACTTGTGTTAACAATTCTAGCTGCAAGATCATTTGACATCAATTTCCAAAATCCGCTAGATCCAAATATAATGAAACTATCATTGTCTTTTAAGACTCTTGAATAAACTTCTGGTTCTGATCTTAGAACAGGTCTTGTAAAACGTGAAACCACTTGTTCTCGCATCGGGATTTGGAATGATCTTCTTTGAGTAAACGGCACCTTCTTCATGTATGCATATCCTATACACCTGCTTGTCTCGATTAAGCCTTTAATAGTCCATGATGGATCTTTGTTAGCATGATAATCAGCATTTGGGTGGTACATTTCACTAAATTCGTAAATAAGATTATCATCTGGATGCAACTCACGGAGTTCTTTTTGAACATCTGAATTATCACAATTGTGATCTCTAACCATTTGCTTCACACGCAATCTTTTAAATGGACCAATATCCTTCTCAGAACCAAGTACAGCGCGCGAGTCTCCAACGTTGGCAAGATATAGTGTCCGTCCCCATATAAAACAAATCAAACAACCTGAACTAACTAAACCTATCTGTTCTTGATGTTGATGTTCAAAACTGGTTCTAGCAAATTCCATAAATCCGCTTTCGATTTCTTCAATAACTTCCCTCAATATAGCCACAGTCATATTGTTATTATTCTCCATAATACGCCCTGCAATTTATAACAGTTGTAATGATAGTAAGAAATAACACACACACATATATGAACGAAAATGCAAACAAGAAAGAAACAAAGAATGAAAGAAGACTCACTCAGTAGAGCCTGAAAGATGTGGCTTCGGATATACGTGGCAGCGGTGTTGCCTTTAAAGCCATCATAAATCCCAACGAAGATTGCATCATGGCTAACATCAACATGGCTGTGATCTTCCATATCCTTATTTGACTGAACTGCAGCTATGGAGAATTCACCACGGTAATGCCTTTGCAGTCTCATCGACCTTGCTAGAGGGTCAGCATTAAACGTTTCAGTGCTGACACGATAAATTTTGTAAGGGACCGGAACCCCGAAAAGTAGATATTTTAAAAACAGCCCCATGATGCTGTGTTTTCACTTTCTGAAGACAATAAAGTATGATTAGAGAGAAAAGATTGAAGAAGAAATGAAGAGGGTGAATGAGTGGTGAGTGTGTTGAATGATTGAATGAATGTTGATTGCAAAATCTGGTAACAAAAAATGACAAGTCTCAACAGAAATATATAACTGAATTTAACTAACTCTGTTGTAAAATAACAACTCTCAACAGAAATATATATAGGGCCTGTTTGGATAAACACTTAAACAGCTTATTTGCAGCTTAGACGGCTTAGGAGTGACTGATATAATTTTATTGTGATGGTTGAAAATTGTAATAATGACCAGCAAGTAAACCACTCACTATGTCGGAATTTGGTACAACAATTTGCCAATCCAAACTCTTGCTTGGGTGGCAAGCTAGATATAACCCCATCAATGGATATCAAACCTGTCATCTGGAAAAGCTTTGATTGTTCGCGTTAAAAGACTTGGTTTTGACAGAAGCACTAACCAAAGCTTTGCCATCTTGTAGGGACATAAAATTTTTATTATCGGTTCGGCCATAAAAATTCTATTATTGGTTTTGCTAGACACTATTTTCAACAAAGTGTTAGAATAGGATTTGGTTCTGCATCTATACATTTGAGTTTTGATGATAATAATGTAGTTTTGTGGGAGAACAATTTTTATACCCTAATGATTTGTTATTGTGTAGGTTTAACAATCATTTCTGATTCTGAGTATATGACGTGCATCGTCATCAGTTTCTCAACTTTGTGTTTTGAAATTTGCTTCTACGTTGTATCACTCCTGAGAAATTTCTAGAAAGACGCTATTATGTTGCTGCAATGTTCTCTCTGTTTCTACTTTTGGATGTGACTCTCTGATCACCAAACTTCTAATGAATGGCAAGATTTTGAAATTTTGTTTCTTAGCTGATGACTCTAAGATCTCAAGCCAGACACTAACACAATCAAGGTTCTGAATGAAGATTCTGATTTAAGCATGTGTTTCTTCTTTTCATGCTTCACCAACTTTTCATCATAAGCTAATGAATTTGAAGATAAGATCAAGAAGATACATGATCAAATAATACATGGTACAAAATGAAAATATTCCTTCTACTAACCCGAAATTGTGGGCTAAGGACTGTACTATTCTTCACACCTGTCACTGATCAGTTAGTGGACAACTGCATTTTGCGTATTCATGATTTTCCCTCTAACGGTCCCTTTTTCTTTCTATATAAAGAGGACTTGGATACTTGAAGAAAATTGTCAATTTTATAAGACGCTTCTACATGAAAAACTCTCAAATTTGTGCGCTTTGCTTTAAGTGTAAAATCTGCTTGTGTAGAAGCAACTTGTAACCCAAAAATCTTTATTCAAACTTGTTTGTGTTTCCTTAAGGGACTAGTTAGGTAAGAATCCTTGAGAAGACTTTGACAATTTATCATTGTGTTAGTTAGTCACCAGCTGTTGCTCGTTCATTTGTAACCAGTTGATTATAGTGGATTAACTCATTGTGTATAAGGAAAAATCACCTTGGCGGGTGGACTGGATTAACTTTGAGTTTTAAGTGAACCAAGATAAAATTCCTTGTGTCTTCCTCTTTTTCAATCTTTTGATTGTGTTGAGTTTTTGAGCGGGTAACAACTTTTGTTTTTAAAACCCAATTCAAACTCTCTTTCTTGTGTTTTCACACCTTCAATTGGTATCAAAGCTTGATTCTGATTGTGATAAAATCTTATCAACACTTCACCGTGTTCAGTAATGATCCAGTTTGTGTGTGAGAAACAATGGCTGCTCACGATGCTGCTAACAATGAGAAAAATCATTACAACGCTAAACCACCGGCCTTTGATGGTGAAAAAGTTTGATTATTGGAAAGACATAATTGAAAGTTTTTTTCTTGGTTATGATGTATATCTTTGAGATCTTGTTGTCAATGGCTACGTTCACCCAATTGATGCTGTAGGAAACAAAGTAGCAATAAGTGATATGACAGATCAATAAAAGAAGTATTATAAGAATCGTCATAAGGCTAGAACGGTATTTTTTTAACGCTATCTCCAATACTGAGTATGAGAAGATAACAAACAGAGATACTGCTAAGTCTATTTTTGATTCTCTGAGGATGACTCAGGAAAGGAATGCTCAAGTAAAGGAGACAAAAGCTTTGACTTCAATCTAGAAATATGAGGCATTCAGAATGGAAGATGATGAAACCGTTGAGACTATGTTCTCAAGATTTCAGATGCTTGTCGCAAGAATCTAAGTTCTGGACAAAGGGTATTCTACGGTTGACCATGTCAAGAAAATCATCAGAATCCCCAAAAAATGGAGATCTATGATAACTTCCTTGAAGTTGCCTAAGGACCTGAATAATATTATTCTTGAAGAACTTGTCAGTTTTTCAGAAGTCATGAGACAGAGCTCGAGGAAGTTGGACCTCAAAAGCGAGGTAAATTTGTTTCCTTGAAATCTAAGCTTGAGAAGGAAAGGGATTATCAAGCTGAGGAAAGATTAAAATATTTTGATGAAGACTCAGAAGGTGATGATGAGTTGTCGCTGATTTTCAAGAGGGTCAATAGACTTTGGAGTCACATGCAGAATGGTCAAGGGAAGTTCAAATGAGCTAGGAAGACTGTTGGTCGTTCTGATTCTTCACCTAGACAGAAGAAGCAAGGTTCTGGTAAAGAGGTTATCTGCTATGAGTGCAAGGAGTCAGGCCACTATAAGAATGAATGTCCTAAGCTAAAGAAGGACAAAAGGCATAAAAATAAGTTTTCTAAAGGAAAGAAGGGGCTTATGGTTACATGGGATGACTCAAATTTGGAAGTTTTTAAAGAGGAACATGCCAATGTTGCATTGATGGAAACTACAACTAATCATGAAGGTTCTGAAGAACCTGAAGACAAGATGTTGTTAGAGTCGAATCAGAATTAGAATCAGAATCAGACTCCGATTCTCAAGAGGTATTTTGTAAATTATCTCGTTCTGATTTAGAGTTGCGTCTCTCCAAAATGCTGAAAAAGTACCAAAGCCTTCAGAGTAAATACAAGGACCTCAAACAAGTCCAAGTAGTTTCTTCTGAAACTCGTAGTGAGCTTGAAAAGGATATTTCTTCCCTAAATGAAAATATTTTTCTGTAGAAAGTAATAACTCTGCTTTGAAATGCAAAATTTCAAATCTAGAGGAAGAAATAGTCTCAGAAGCTTCTGGTACTGATTGTGTCATCAGATATTACAGATCATTCCACTACTTTCTGGATAAAAGCATATATAGAAGAAAAATGACTTCCATGATCTATGGAGTTAGCAGAAATGGCAAAAAAAGGTCTAGGTTTTACAAAAACTTCAAAACCCGACGAACATCAGAATGTAAAATTGAAACCTCTCTATGAGCATTTCGTGCCTGCTGGCACTAAGGTTGATTGTTTTCATCTTGCATATAAACCTTCACAGACAAAGAACTTTGTTCCAAAACCCAAGTATCATACATAAATTCCACTTGATTATCCTGCTACACAGAAACCCAAGGATGTAAAAAACTCTAGGAGAACTAACAAAAGAGGATCCATAAAGTAGGTACCTAAGGATAAGTTCATTTATGTTGTAGACATCCTTAGAAGCTCAATTGAGACACCAATCATGCTACATGGATAATGGATGCTCATGACATATGACATGAAGAAGGCATATTTCAGAGATTTGAAACTTAATCCTGAAGGCTTTGTTGGTTTCGGAGGAAACCAAAAAGGAAAAATCATTGTCTCTGGAACTATTGGTAATGGTAAGCTTCCTTCTGTTACTAATTTTATTTTGGTCGATAGTTTGATGCATAACTTATTATCTATTAGTCAGCTTAATGACGATGGTTATGATATCATTTTTAATCAAAATTTCTATAAGGCTGTTAGTAAGAAAGATGGCACAATCATTTTTAATGGAAAGAGGAAAAACAACATTTATAAGATCATACTTTCTGATTTGAAGGATCAAAATGTTAAATTATTAATGTCTGTTAATGAGGAGCAATGGGTATGACATAAACATTTGGGCCATGTTAGTATGAGGAGGATTTCTCAGCTAAATAAGCTTGGATTATTCAGAGGCTTACCCAAACTGAAGTTTGCTTCAGATGTTCTTTGTGAAGCATGTCAGAAAGGCATGTTTTTCAAGACTTATTTCAAAGTGAAAAATGTTGTTTCTGCCTCCAGAACTTTAGAGCTTCTGCACATTGATCTGTTTGGACCAGCGGAAACTGCTTCTATTAGTGGTAAGAAGTATGGATTGGTCATTGTTTATGACTATAGTCATTGAACATGGGTAAAGTTCTTGAAACACATGGATGCGTCACATTTTGTGTTTTTTGTCTTCTACTCACATGTGCAAACTGAGATGGATGGTAAAATAGTCATATTCAGAAGTGATCATGGACGGGAATTTGAGAATAAGCACTTTGAGAATCTTTTTTATTCTTATGTCATTTCCCATGATTTCTCTTATCATAGAACTCCACAACAAAATGGGGTTCTAGAAAGGAAGTATAAGACTTTGCAAGAGATGGCTCACACCATGATCCAAGAGACTGACATGGCTAAGCATTTCTGGGCAGAGGCAACTAACACAACTTGTTATATTCAGAACAAGATTTCTATTAGACTTATTTTTGGTAAGACTCCTTATGAATTATGGAAGAACAGAAAGCCCAACATTTCGTATTTCCATCCTTTTGGATGTGTTTGTTTTATGTTGAACACTAATGAAAATATTGGCAAGTTTGATTCTAAGGCATATAAGTGTTTATTGTTAGGATATTCTGAACGCTCAAAAGGCTACAAAATCTTTAACACCGAATCACGAATTATTAAGGAATCAATTCATGTTAGATTCAGTGATAAACTTTGAAAATCTAGTACGCAGATCACATATCTCTTAACCATTTGTCGAGACATTGATCTCTGCTATGAGTTAAACAAGGTTCAAACGTACAAACTGGTATTCACTAATATCAGCGTAAGAACATGTCAGATGTCCTAACATCTTTCTCAACATGTTTATGTAGTCATTATAATAACATAATTATATAATTGCAGAATGATAAAACACCATAATTTATTAACCCAGTTCGGTCGAACTCACATACTCTGGGGGATCCCAATGCAGGAAGAAGATTACACTATAAGTGGATTATTGATTGTAATGAACGCTCATTGTACAGGTAAACACAAACCTTTTGAAGGTGTGGTAAAAACTCAAGAAATGGGGGGATTGAATTGATGTTTTCACTCTTGGCTACTTTTCGCACTTTGATGAGTTGCGTCAAGCTATGCTATAAATGCGTTGTGGAAGCATAAGTAAAGTAAAGCATAAAGCAATAGTAAAGAACACACGATATATTCTGGTTCACTAGAGAAGTTCTCAAGCTAGTCCAGTCCACCCGCCAAGGTGATTTTTCCTTAAACAAAGGCTTAATCCACTATAACCAAGATCCATGATTACAATTGCACAACAACAATGTGACTAACTCATATCCACTCACAACTAGACAGTTCAGGGATCCCATATGATATAATGTCTACTTAAGGAGGAACTTGCCCGACGATCTCCATGATTAAATGCACAACACCAAGTGTCATGACTTCCTGCACGACCTACAACCATGACTAACTGCACAAAAATAGTTGTGACTTCTTGCTCCAGAACCAACCGTTCTGAGTTGCACCAAAATCTTATCCCCAGAACATATCATCAGAATACATAGTTCTATGAATATGCTGACCACTAATTTTTGTGCCTTCCTAAAGTTATGACCTTCATCGAGTCCTTTAGGGAAAGGTTGTTTACGCATGTTGTGCTTCTTAATAAGCATATTGTAAACTCACTTAAATACATCAGAAGATCCTAATATACACTAAGAATATTACATTTTATTCTTGGTCCATTGTGTGATCTTCTGCTTCTTCAAGTTGCTTCTTCATTGAACACTTGAAGGTTGAAGTCTTATTCTTCTTCAAAAGCTTTGCTAGCTTGATCTTCATTGAGGCACACAAAGGACTTCTTCATCTTGATTCACATAAGACATTTCAGGACATCAACCTATGTTCTTCTTCAATCCAATGATCACTTCAGTAGTTGATTTGTTGTTGAAGCTTCCATGATCATCTTCATTATCTTCTGCGACTTTGCAAGTCTTCTGCAACATATGAAGTTAAGCACACTGTGAATTCAAGATCTCTATGCTTTTAGCAAATTATTGTCAAAGAGTAATCAGCTAGAAGAGCTGCATATTCAAGTAAAGTCTTTGCGGCTTGTTCCAATGTTATCTTTGTTTATCATCAACCATATGTGATTGTATGACAACATCAACAACATGGTTCAAAGACCATTTGACAACTTGTTTGTATGTGTGTTTATAAACCTTTTGGTAATATCAATCAACATCAACACATAAACCAATATGGTTGTATCCTTGATTACTTCATATAGAAGAATATTCAGTTTGTGGACAACCAACTAGGTTGTACTTCAGCAAAACCAACAATGTTGGGATCCTTTCAGGACCTTCAACGGTTGGGTTCACTTGCACCAACAACATCACAAAACAATGATGTTTTCCTTTTATAGTCAAACATAAAAGATTCGTTACAACCCAATTTGGCTACTAGGAATTCGTTACACAAGGAATCAAATAGTACAACCACATATTGTCCTTTTCCACAATTCAAAGATAGTGGAGAGGTAGTGGGATAAAGCATTATTGTACTCTGTACTATCTTTGCCAACGGTAACATTGTCATTTTAACTTCAGAGGCTTTTGATTATAAATAAATGAATGAAACATGAGTTAGGGACAATGATACTTGGGTATTCAAAGAACCTAAGTCTTTAGTCTTCAGAACTTGTTCACATAGAACTATGTTCTTCGGGACTTCAACACTTGGCTTGAAATCCATGGTCTTCAGAACTTCAAGTCTTAGAGTCTTCAGAACTTTGTTCACATAGAACATTGTGTTTGGAGTCTTTAGCAATTGGTTCTTCAGAACTTTAAGTCTTAGAGTCTTCAGAACTTTGTTTACATATACTATTGTCTTCAAAGTCTTCAGAACTTAGTCTTCATAATTTTAATCTTTAGAACTCGTAAGTCTTCAGAATCCTTCAGGAACTTGGTCTTCAGACGCTAAGTTTTCATAACTTCAAGTCATCAGAGTCTTCAGAATTTAGTTCTTCAGAAGATTAATTTCAGAAGCTTCGCTTCTCCATCTGATCAAAACCACGTTCAAAACAACATCCACAAGAGCATTGCCAATGCAATATCCGCATCCTTAGATCTTTCTAATTGTGTTCATATTCAGAAGCACACTTGCTTCTTCCGCACACTTACGACTAATGTTACACAGAGTAACTTTGCATATTAGCATTCACGTACTCATTCATAATGTTTGTTTGATTTTAATATATAAAATATTCATGATCTGCACTTTAACAAACATCAGAACATAAAATGGTTCTTTCATAAATACTTCATTGTTATCATCAAAACATAGAGATGGAATGCAGAGACAACTCTTATTCTTACAATCCCCCCTCTTTGATGATGACAAAACCATGTATTTTGATAGAACATTTTATATAGGCAATCACCAAACGTAACAGGGTAATAACTAGGTAATCACCAATGAGAACATATTCAGAGTTTTAGAGTAACAACTCTCCCTGAATGTGTTAACCCCAAAATTTTATAAATGTTTGATCAGAGTCTGCCCTTGATTCCAAGACTTACAAAATACAAAGTTTGAGTTGTTCAAAACATATGATAAAGAAAGATGACTTCTCTATACTCATCAGAGTCTGAATATAACATAGGCCTTCATCTCAGAACCTTGTTACAATCAGAACTCTATGATTGTTCTAAGTCTGATACCAAATCCAATATCACTGCTTGGTCTATCATAACTTCTTCATAGTTCTTCAAGTCCAAAACACTACTTCTAGAGTATCAGAGTTTATCTTAAAAAAACTTCTTTATTTGGATATTTGTATCCATATATCCTTTCTTGACTCTTTATAACCTATTTCTAAGAATGCCTAGTGAACTTGTTATGTTCCTCGGATAAACATCAGACATCAAATGTTAGTAATAAACAGTTTATATCATTTGATTTGTTTGAGTTTGCATTCTTAAGGTTATTATCAAAATCATATTTCTATTTCTCCCCCTTTTTGACATCATTAAAAAGTTAGAGCATTTTAAGAACTTGTTAAAGCATTATGATTCTAATAAATGCATATGTAGATGACAAATAAGATTATGCAAAACACATACACATATAACACAATAACATTTGTAGAAACTAAATTCATTCATAAAAGGTCATCAAAACAGAAATGTAAAAAACATTAAACTAAAAATATACTAAGTAAAACAAATCCCAAGGTTTATCCTATCATTGCTTAAGGGGTTGGAGGAGGTGGAATCCTTCTGAGTAATTATACAATTCCCTCTTTGAGTTGTACTATAGATGAGCTATTTTGACTCAAAACTACTTCCAAAGAATTTTGTCTAGATTTCAAATCTACCATAAATTGATAGAATGGATGAAGGGACGATGAACCAACATTTTCAAGATCTTTCAGAGCCTTTTCCTTTTCCGCTTTCTCCTTTTCAGCAGCTATTCTGGCAACTTCTTCTGCTTCATGATGTTATTGCAAGCGTTTGTCAGCCATTAAAGCTTAACTATTACTGAACTCATCAACTAATTTTAGAATGTTCAGATATTTTTGAGATATCCATTCTCTGAACTCATCAAATGAGACACTTAGAGCTTGAGAGTTGGTGCTGGAGTTGGATTCCTCAGACAATACTTGAAATCTGCTGAGAACTTATATGTTGAATGATTTGACATGATCACCAAAAGTAAGGGTGGTTTGATCAGACACACTCTTGAGATGAGAGTTTGTAGAATTTTGTTCAGCAGATGAATTGATTGATTTAGATGGAATTGTTACTGGAGTGTTTTCAGCGATTTAATAATTTACTAGAGGTAAAACATTAATAGTGGATGATGCCGATTGAGAGATGAATTGTGAGATGGTTTTTTTGATGGCAGACAAAAGTTGTTCAGGAATAACAGGGTTTTGAGATGGCATTGTTGGAGGTTGGAGTGCTTTCATTGTCATGGGTGTAGATACCAGAGGTGTTACAGAAGATGTAACAACCGTGACTGTTGAGAAGTGAAGGGAGATGTTAGGGATGTCCATGGTTAGATTTCCTTCAGGTCTTTCAGCTTGAGATTCCAAATGTTTCACAAATTGACCCTTTTCTCCCTTCTTCTTCTTGATCGAGTTTTTCATGGAACTAGATGTCCTTGATCGCTTTTTACCTTCAGTATTTTTTGGAAGAGTTTCAGAAATCATAAGTTTGTTATTTTCACTAGACTCTAGTGATTTGACATACACTTGGAGTGTCTCAAGGGATTCATAACTTGAAAAGATAGGAAATGTATCAACATGAGTTGTTTTCTATTTTATCACATCAGGCTTAAGAGTTGTTGGTTCAACTGTAACTATTTTGATA
The DNA here is from genome assembly GCA_963966055.1 of Lathyrus aphaca. Classification (NCBI taxonomy): domain Eukaryota; kingdom Viridiplantae; phylum Streptophyta; class Magnoliopsida; order Fabales; family Fabaceae; genus Lathyrus; species Lathyrus aphaca. The sequence continues at coordinate 99,650,193 of OZ014525.1, read as the reverse complement.
AGCTTCATCCTTAATAAAGTCTTACTATTAAGAGATGACCCAATGGTTGTCTTCAACTTTTCTTTATCATCGATTTGATCGATGATTTTGCTTTTAGTAAGAATATCTGAAATCAATCTCCCCATGGGAATGTATCCTTTTGGCTATTGTCTGGTTTCCTATTTTCCATAATAGAATCTCTTTGGTAGTTGAACATAACGGATGGAAGAAAAATATTTTCCTTCTTCTGTATGTAGTACAACATGTGTTTTTGAGTAGAGTTGATGCAATCAGGAGAGTTGTGAGGGGGTCTCTGATTCTTGTTCCTAGAATAATCTTGTACCAAGTACGTGTAATCAGATTCAGGTCTGAGGCTTTGAACTTTCCTGTTTCTGATGGAAAGTTGGCAAAGATGGATGCATTTACTTCATCAGGTACTGACATCTCTGCCCCATGAAATCTTATCCCTTTGAAGTTTTCCATTCCTAGAAGAATAGCAATGGATTTTTCAGAGATGACAATCTTTTTCTTCAGAACATGTGACACAATGACAAGTTCACTTGCATCAGCATGTGTTCAGAATTCCTTAACCAGAAGAGGATAGATAGGACCATGTAGCCTATCAAAATTACCTTCCCATTGTTGAGCCTCCAGATGTTTAGTTAGATCCATTCCATTATCACGCAAGTTGATGAAATCAACTAATGCTTCGTAACAAACTTAAAAACATTTTTTCGGGGTCTCTAACAGAACTTGATCAGGTAGATCTAGGATAAAACACTCATTGGATTATTATACAGGGGCTTTAGAAGGAATAGTTGAGGAGGCCAGAGTTAGAGATTCAACTATCTCAACCACTTTGGGTTGAGAGGCGGCCATGGAAGAACCTTCGAAGAGATTTTAGGATTTAGGGTTTTAGGCTTGCTAAGAGAACACAATGTAGTTGTGAGGTAATGTTGTGTGTGTAGTGAGATCAAATATATATATATATATATATATATATATATATATATATATATATATATATATATATATATATATATATATATATATATATATATATATTAAAATACACAACTATCAATTAATATGCAATGCACGATTTCAAAAAATGTACAGTTTTAACATTTATCAAAGCACTCAATTTAAACCTAAATGCGTCTTTTCTCAATATCGCACGTCTAGTGAGTGGGACAGGTGTCACAATCACGTTCACACAATCTAAGATGAAATTACCATATTCAATGCAGTGACTGTTCATTACTCAGAAAGTAAATCAAAAGGTTTCACTCAAAAGATTTACTTAGAGAATAAGAACCATTTTAATAATGACACTTTCACTTTATCAGAAAGTTCTGATTTAAACGTTTCACAACATTAAGATAACTATTGTTCTGACTAAGAACATTTCCTAACTAGTAGAAATGTTTTTATCAGAATATTCTACAGAATGCGTCAAAGATAAAAAGAGAACATACCTTAGCATTTCAGAACTTCTTCCTTGTTGATTCTGATATGCTCTTGTTATGCTTCTAACTTGATCTTGTCTTATGACCATTCTTCTTCTTTACTCCAGACTTGACACCTTGAGGGTTCTAATGAGATACATTCTAGATTCTCATATGTATTTAGAGTATCTTTAGCTCCTTCTACTAAACGTTTGAGTATCTACAGTAGTTCTGTCAGAGAATAATCACTTAGACATTTCGTCCTTCTGATTATGATTTCTGAAATCCTTTTTGCATACTCATTCCGAACAACTTATGAATCAAAAATCATAAGTTAACAATCATCCAATTTACTTTAGAAAAACTTCCAATGAGCTTAATATGAGAAAGTCAATGGTGGACTAATCCATTTCTTGAAAACATCCCATACTCATTTAGAAATAATCTTCAGCAAACAAAATTTCTTATTTTCATTTGATTCTTGAGCAAAATATGTTGATCAATCAATCATATTTAAGATAAGCATTCAATCAGATATATAACCTTATTTGAAGAATCTATCTTGTCAACTGATTCTACCAAATTAATGACATGCTCAAATGTAATCCATCTGGCTATAATTCAGTATCCTCTCAATATCATCAACTGATAAGAGACTAAAATTGTAAGTGGATTCACCTCAGGTGTTTTCAACACATAACAATTTATATTTATCTGACACTGTTAAGTGTTTGATATCAATTAATAACAGAATCAGAGCTCTGATACCAATTAAAGGTGTGAGAAAAACACAAAAAAAAGGGAATTTAATTGAGGTTTTCACTCTTGGCTACTTTTCGCACTTTGATGAGTTGCGTCAAGCTATGCTATAAATGTGTTGCGGAAGAATAAGTAAAGTAAAGCATAAATCAAGATTAAAGAACACACGATATATCCTAGTTCACTTGAGAACTTCTCAAGCTAGTCTAGTTCACCCACCAAGGTGATTTTGCCTTAAACAAGGATTAATCCACTATAACCAAGATCCATGATTACAACCACACAATAACACTGTAACTAACTCATCTCCACTCACAACTAGACCGTTCAGGGATCCCACAAGATATAACTTCTACTTGAGGAGGAACCTGCGTGGCGACCTATCATGACTAACTGCACAACACCAAGTATCATGACTTCTTGCGTGGCCTACAGCCGTGACTAACTACACAACAACAATTGCAACTTCATGCTCCAGAACCATATGTTCTAAGTTACACTAGAACCTTCTCCCTATAACATATCATAAGAACACACAATTCTATGAATATGCTGACCACTAATTTATGTGCCTTCATCGGGTCCGTTAGGGAAAGGTTGTTTACAAATGTTGTGCTTCTTAATAAGCAGATTGTAAACTCACTTAAGTACATCAGAAGATCCTAATACACACTAATAATATCACATTTTATTGTTGCCCCATTGTGTAGTCTTCTGCTTCTTCATTGCGCACTTGAAGGTTGAAGTATTCTTCTTCTTCAAAATCTTTGCTAGCTTGATCTTCATTGAGGCACAAGAAGGACTTCTTCGTCTTGATTCACATAAGAACATTTATGGACAACAACATATGTTATTCTTCAATCCAATGATCAATTCAGTAGTTAATTTGTTGTTGAAGCTTTCATGATCATCTTCATTGTATTCTGTGACTTTGCAAGTCTTCTACAACATATGAAGTTAAGCACATTGTGAATTCAAGATCTCTCTGCTTTTAGAAGATTGTTGTCAAAGAGTAATCAACTAGAAGAGCTGCATATTTAGGTAAACTCTTTATGGCTTGTTCCAATGTCATATACGTTTATCATCAACCTTATATGATTGTATGACAACATCAACAACATGATTCTAAGACCATTTGAGAACTTGGTTGTATGTGTGTTTAAAATCCTTTCGGTTATATCAATCAACATCAACACATAAATCAATATGGTTGTATCCTTGATTACTTCATATAGAAGAATATTCAGTTTGTGGATAATCAACCAGGTTGCGCTTTAGCAAAACCAACAATAGTTGGGATCCTTTCAGAACCTTCAATAGTTGGGTTCATTCGCACCAACAACATCATAAAGCATGTGATGTTTTCCTTTTATATCCAAACATAAAAGAGTCGTTATAACCCAATTAGGCTACAAGGAATTTGTTACATAAGGAATCAAATAGTATAGCCACATATTGTCCTTTTCTACAATTCAAATATAGTGGAGAGGTAGTCGGATAAAAAATTATCGTATTGTGTACTATCCTTGCCAACGGTAACATTGTCATTTAAACTTCAGAGCTTCTGATTATAAATCAATGAATGAAGCAAGATTTAGAGACAATGATACTTGGGTATTCAAAGAACCCAAGTCTTTAGTCTTGAGAAGTTGTTCACATAGAACTACGTTCTTCAGGACTTCAACACTTGGCTTGAAACCCATGGTCTTTAGAACTTCAAGTCATAGAGTCTTCAGGACTTTGTTCACAAAGAACATTGTCTTCGGAGTCTTCAACACCTGTTCTTCAGAACCATTCTTCATAACTTTAAGTCTTAGAGTCTTCAGAACTTTATTCTCATAGAACATTGTCTTCAGATTCTTCAGAACTTAGTTCTTTAGAATCTTAATCTTCAGAACTCATAAGTCTTCAGAATCTTTCAGGTACTTGGTCTTCGGAACTTCAAGTCATCAGAGTCTTCAAAACTTAGTTCTTTAGAAGATTAATTTGAGAAGCTTCGCTTCGATATCTGATCAGAACCACGTTCAGAACAACATCCACAAGAGCATTGCCAATACAATATCCACATCCTTGGTTAAATTATATTAAGTCATGTCTAAATTATATTAAGTCACTAGTGATCGGATATGCATTATCAAACCAATTGGGATAATAAAGATGAATTAACTAATCAATATCAAGAAAATTAATCACTTAAACTTAACACACTTAAACTTAACACACAATGTTAAAAGAAATGAAATAAGCATAATGACAAAGAAATGATCTGTTTTGAATTTTATCAAACACTTGGTGTGCACACCACACTTAGTATGTCATGAAAATATTTTTACTACAAATTTTTTCTAAGGTTGCTATCAAATTTGATAGCAACAATTTCACAAACACTTGGAGTGCACCAAAATATGAAAAATAGAATTTTCAATATCACACTATTTCAAGTTGTGCAAAAGTATAACGAAAGAGAAAAACGAAGAACACACAGATTTGTTTAGGCAGTTCTCATACCATCCTCGCTAAGGGTACCTCTACCCCCAATTCAAAAATCGAATAGGGACTTTTTATTAAAATTGCAATGTTTTTACAAAGAGAAATTAGAAACGACAAACCAATACTAATTGTTATTATAACTATGTTTCTCTTTGCCCCTTGATTCAAGTTGAATCAAGTTTTTCACACGTGTCGAACAAACCTCCGATTGATTGCTCCCTTATTGTAAGAATCCTCGATTCTTCAAAATTTGAGCACGAACGCTTTGATTCGATACTAGTGAACCCAAGCCTTTCTTCACAATCTTCTGGTTACCGTGATATGGTTGAACAATCTCTTCGATATTCAATTCTCTTCACTCGACTGAATCTAGGAAAAAATGATGTATGCAAAACCCCCAAATCACAATGATCTTGGAGGACAAACCCTTAAGGTTTATTCAAGAAAAACCCACAAATATCTCAACCCAAATTGAAATCGCAATTCCATTATTTGAACGTTATCACCTTGAATCTTGCACTTCTCTCAACAAAAATGATTATGTGTAGTTGTTGATGAATGCTAGAGAAGGAGAAGATTATATTGAGAGCAATTTGTGTATATCTTTCATTTTTCTTGTTAGTTATGAAAAAATAAGACACCACCTATTTATAATTTTCCATGAGATAAAAGAAACCATAAAAAATAAAATAGGAGAGAGATTAAATGATGTGGCGCCATGTGCCAGGATTGTGTCGACATCCTCATGCTTTTGAGTTAACCTGATTGAAGATTTGAGTCGACCTAATTTTAGTCCTCAGTCAGCCTATTGGGACCCGAAGGAAACAATAAGTTTTTCACTTGATTTTACTCGACCTGTTTACTAGAGTGAGTCGACTCATTTGTTTTTAACTGAATGAGTCGACCTATTTCGAACTAATGAGTCGACCCATTTTGCTTTAACTCATCAGAAAAACTTATCCTGATACTTTAAGCAGCCGAGCCTTACAATTCATTGTTTCTTCTAGGAACACCCAAGTTTTGACATCATTAAAACACTTGTACCTCTCATAAACTCCTCATTTTTTATGATGGCAAAACTTATGAATAAATGCAAGAGCAACATATACAATGACATGCTCCCCCCTGAATATGTGCCGCAAATAAACAATCCTTTACTCAATCACATCTCCCCCTTTGACAACATCAAAAGGAGAGAATGAATTAAGTGGGAACAAAAAAATGGAGAATTATAAGATCATACATTGCAATTTGTATCATACATCAACATACACACAATATGAGATAAATGAAAAAGATCGAAATAAAACATAATTGCATAGAGATAATCAAGCAATCATACAGAAATAAAATAAAAGAGATCATTGTCATAAAAACATACAAATAATAGAAAAAACATGCATATTACAATGAAATGAAACAAAATTCAAAATGAAGTCAATGCCTTAGACCCCTTTGTAAAGGATGTCGTCGATGATAAACATCTGGTTGACGATCTTGCTCATAGGTCGTGGTGAAATGAATGAAGTTTGTGTTGAGAGTCTTGAAGGAGTTTGCAAGTGAGGTACGAGAGTCATGGATATCATTTATGCATGCCAACAAATTGGATGCAAACACATCAAAGTTTTCACCAAAACTTGTAAGTTGAGCCTGCAAGGTTGTGTACCGCGTACCTTGAATGGACATACAAGATGCAAAATTTGTATTTTGCTCCGCAATCCGCCACTCCAATTCAGAATATCTTTCAGTTTGAGCCTCATAAAAATTCTATTGTTGCAACTGCATGTTTTGAAGCATTTCAACAATACCTGCATTGTTTTCTTGAGACGGTGGAGGATGCGGTGGAGACAGAGGTGTGAAAGATGTTGCATTATAGGTCCACCGTATATATTGCCATTCACCCCAACCTTGATTTTCATATGGAGCGGAATCTTCCGCAATAACCCGATGCTAATCATCACTATCCACTTGCACATCATCAATATCCATTTACTTAGCATTTGGAGCAATTTCAGGATCCATACCTTCTTCTTGGTTTGCATTGCCTTAGGCATCTCCTTCATCATCGTGATCATCACCATAACCGGTTCAAATAATAAACCATAAACACTTCTCTTTAGGATCCCAAATGTGACCCATCAAGCTAAGAGTTTTCTGTTGAAAGAGTCGGTTATCAGAGATGGAGGTGAAGTGAATACCTTCAACAAAAATCCCAACTTTGTTGATAATCGCTTGAACAAGAGACTGATAAGCTAAGGCAACTCCCTTATTCTCCTTGAGGGAAAATATTTAACTAGAAAAATAATGAGGCCAATTCACTTTAACCTTGTTCCTAAGAAGATAGATTAGGTGAACCTCCGATATATCAATACGAGAGAAACCAGCCTTCTTTGGATGAAGGTTGTGAGAGACAATCCAATGGAGAATATGATCAGTAGGATTGACCTTACCAGTTATGGTAGAAGTAGGAAACAACTCAGTGTCATTAACATATTAAATGAATGGTTCCTTAAGCATACCATTCAATTCCCTTCAAAAATTATAATCCTCAACAGTGTCAGAATCAATGATCAACATACCAGAAGATTCATGATCAATACAAAATAAATCCTTCCAAACTTGAGCATTGACAACATACATTTTGTCAACCATCCTAAAATTGAATGTAAAGCCCTTAAATTTTCCAACTAGACCAGCATAGAACATTTAAACCATGTCCTAATTTTATTCAACTTCACAAGCCAAAAATGGGTTAATTTCTTGAAAATCAACCAACTCAACAATATGAGGAATGTTCATTTGACCAGCAGTACGTTTAGAGTACACATATTGGTTGATGATTTTCCTATTTTTGAACTTCTTATCATAATTCTTTCTAAGATCATAAGGAAGAAGAGATTAGACTGAGATGAAGACCCCTTTACTGATCTTTTTCTTGTGACCTTTGAAGCCATTGAAGCTGTTCTTGAGAAAATTTGAGAAGAATGGAGTTTTTAGGGTTTTTGAAGAAGAATGGGGTTTCAATGTTCTTGAGAGAATGAGTGAAGATGAAATGTAAAATGAAATGATTTTATGGAAGAATGGATTATAAAATGATATAATGAGTCATTAATGAGATATAAAGAGATATTATGACACATTTTTAAATGATGTGCCGACCTAAGGGAGATATAGGGTCTGCGCACACGGTCTCTAAGACGCGTGTTGATACGCATGAATCACTTGAGAATCTCATTACAATACTTTGTTTGACTTATGAAAGTTCCCTCCTCAAGTTGTTTAATTTGAAGTCTGAGGAAATAATTGAGATCCCCCATCATACTCATCTCAAATTCACCTTGCATTGAGCTTGAAATTTCTTTGACCAATCTCATATTAGTAGATCCAAAAATAATATGATCTACATAAACTTGAACCAAAATTGAATGTTTTCCTTCCCGTTTAATGAAAAGAGTAGTATCAACTTCCCCTCTTGAAAATCCTCTATTTAATAAAAATTTGCTAAGGCATTCATACCAAGCTCTAGGAGCTTGTTTGAGGCCATATAAAGCACGTTTAAGCTTGTACACATGGTTAGGATTTTCATGGCTTTCAAAAACGGGAGGTTGGCATACATACACCTCTTCATTAATGTATCCGTTATGAAAATCACTCTTAACATCCATTTGATATAGCTTAAAATTTTGTGAACATGCAAATGCAAGCAAAAGGCGTATAGCCTCAAGGCGGGCAACCGAAGCATAAGCCCCCTCATAGACAATACCCTCCTCTTGGTTATACCCTTGAGCAACAAGACAAGCCTTGTTGCGAGTTATAATTCTGTTTTCACCCATCTTGTTCCTAAATACCCATTTAGTGCCAATTACTCGATGACCTCGCGGAGGAGGGACAAGGTCCCATACCTCATTTTTCTTGAACTGATTTAGTTCGTCTTGCATAGCTAAAAACCAATTTTCATCGAGTAAATCATCTTTGGAGTTTTTAGGCTCAGTTTGAGAGATGAAAGCAAAATGATAACAAAAATTACTTATACTTGATCGTGTAGTAACTCCCTTTAATATATCTCCAAGAATATTGTCAATGGGATGATCCTTTGAGGTTTTCCATTCCAAAGAGAGATCATCTTGATTTGTTGAATGATCCTCCTCTTTGCTTTTAGATCCTTTATTTGGCTCCTCATCAGCTATATCTGGAATCGGTTCAACACTCGATATTTCTTGATCTTTAAGAATATCCTCAGAGAAAACCCCTGCACCAATAACACAACTACCTTTTTTTGACAATATTCAGATATGATTCATCAAAGGATACATGCACAAATTCTTCAACGATAAGTAATATTTGTTGTATACTATATATGCTTTACTTGAATTAGAGTATCCGAGAAAGATACCTTCATCGGCTTTTGAATCAAATTTTTCAAGATTTTTTTTTACCATTGTTTAACACAGCATTTACAACCAAATACATGAAGATGTAAAACATTTGGCTTCCTACCTTTTAAAAGTTTATAGGATGTTTTATTAAGAGTAAGACGAATAAGCACCCTATTTAAAATATAACACGTCATACTTATGGCGTCGGTCCAAACATATTTAGGAAGACCATTGTCATTGATCATAGTTTGTCCAAGCTCCTCTAAAATATGGTTTTTATGCTCCACAACACCATTTTGTTGCGGAGTTCTAGGAGCGGAAAAATTATGATCAATTCCATGTTTATCACAAAATTCCTCAAAGAGATGATTTTCAAATTCACCTCCATGGTCACTTCGGATTGTAACAATGCTAGTGTTTAGTTTATTTTGAGACAATTTGACAAACTTTTCAAATGCCGAAAATGTGTCACTCTTACTATCTAAAAAGATAGTCCAAAAAAATCTTGAATAGTCGTCTACAATAACAAACCCATAATAGTTTCCACCTAGAATTTTAATTCTAGATGCACCAAATAAATCCATATGGAGAAGTTCAAGAGGTCTAGACGTTGAAACAACGTTTTTGGATTTAAATGAGATCTTTGTTTGCTTCCCCATTTGGCATGCATCACAAGTATTATCTTTGGTAAATTTAGTTTTGGGTAGACCAACTACTAAGTCTTTTGAAACTATCTTGTTTAACAAGTCAAAGTGTAACACGGTGGGAGAACTGACTTTTTTAGTTTTGCTTTTGCAAAAACTGTTGCGGTTAGAAAGAGTCACCACCGACTTTTATTTTATCCAATTTTATTAGGAAAGACATAAAAGAACAGGAAAGACCTTTTAAATTTTTTTTTGGATCCGAGGGGTAATTATACAAAGGGAATGTGTTAGGACCCTTTGTATCCATGACTATCTATGGGCTCTCAATTGCTTGCTCACTTTAATTTGCTTTTTGAAAAGTGTTGTATGTTTAGAAAATATTTCGTAATTTTTTTAACTTTGTAATTATTCTCGTATGAATGTATACAAAGTGTTTTTTTTTTAAATATTTGAAAGTGTGAGGTGCAAAAAGTATTTGTTTTTTTTTAATTGCGGGCGAGCATTTAAAAGTTACTTACCCTTAATGTAAGGTCTTTCTTGTACTTATCATTTTCCTTGAGAGATAGTATTATCCATACCATTAGTTGGTAGGTAGTCCTATCTATTGGATGTGGAGGGACATCAAAGGGTCATCGAATGGTCATAGAAGACAACATGTAAGGATACCTTAGCAATTCGAAGGGACTATCATAATTTTTCCGTAGGGTCATCGAGGGACGAGATCATCTTTTCGCAGGCAACTCGAAGGGTCATCAATGGTCTATGATATTTTTTCTTAGGAAACTATGATGATTTATTCGTAAGTGTCTTTTGCTAAGATACCCCTACGTTCAAGGGACATGGCCAATTTGTTGAAAGGCACTAAAATAGGTTACCCTAGAGGTGTGAGTGTGCACAGTGTGTTCAATTTAGTTATATTTATCTTAGAGTTTAGGGTTATCTACCGATTATTTTTATCTTGCCATAAAAGCTTATTAGCATACATCTAAGAGTTATATATAAGCATAAAGTGCGAGAAAAATAAATCTTAAGCTATTACATCGCTTTGGGAGAGATACATAAATGTAAGAAATGCGGGAATGTAAAACCTTGACTATAACATGGCTTATGGGTAATTACATAATAGGGAAAAATTGCGAGAAAATAAATCTACGCTATTACATAGTTTGTGCAATCCTATACACTTGTTCTAGGAATTTAAATAGCGATAAAATAAGAATAATGTTAGAAGAAAAAAAAAATTTAAAGTCCTAAAGTCTAAATTAATGTTTGTTATATTTTTTTTGTATGATTTAATTCTTGGTGTTATTAATAATTAATTAACCTAAGTTCTGGTTTATTTTACAAAATTAATTAATAGGAAATCCCAAGCCTAAATTAATTTGATAAAAAAATTGATTAGACAAAACTACCTTTTTTTAGGTATTTTCTTAAAAAATTAATTAATTGTTTAAAAAAAAATTATTTACACGGTTAATTATAAAATAATTAAGCTCAATAAGAGAAAATCCCAAAATTTTAAAATAAACCTAAGTCTAAATTTTTATTGGTTTTTTCGAGTTTCGTAAAAAAAAGGTATATCACAGTTCATCGATGTCAGATTATGAACTTTACGCTACGAATTCCATGGAATGCATTCTACCTATTCTAAATAAGCACATACACAAATTTAGATGGTTAGTAATCAATAAAATTGGAGGAAATTGAAAATACAAATAATGGAAAATTCATAAAATCGGGGATAATGCATATGATTATTTCAAGCATGGATGAGTATAAGAATAACTACTTGTACTTATCCTTGGGCATCTCAGGAAGATATTTGGATGGTAGTATGGACTTAGAACCGACTGGAACTTGAGATAGGAAATTGCACCTCCTTTGAGAATTTTTGTGATCAAACTCTTGTTTCTTATGGCTATTCCAACATATCTTTTTTTTCTTTTTCCCTAAGGCTTAGTTTGGCCTTCTATTTATAGGAGATGAGGGTGTGATGTAGATGGGAAGAAACAAGTGTTTCATGGCCATCAAAGGGAAAAATTATTTTTATAATTTTTCAAAAACCTTCCTTGCATGAAGATCATGGTTTGATGAGGTATCATGGAGCTCTGAATATGATGATCTTGCTTCTAGAAGTCCACAATGGGGCGTCCCCCATTATCCTTGTCATTTATTTTATTCAATTTCATTTTATTTTGATTTTTTATAAATAAAATCCAAGTTAAATGAAATAAAATGAAAATAAATAAAAATAAAATAATGAGATCCTTCAAGAGGTCATGAACATGCTTAGACCTTAAAACTTTGGTTCATTAGTCTAAATTTTCAAGTTTTACTCAAAGTGACTTCATGCATTTTCTCAAAAATTATCCAACTTGAACCAATCACAACTCTTTCAATTTTGGTCATATGAAGGTGATCCTGGGCTTATTTTGGAAACCTTAAGACATCCCTTATAACTTCATGTTGATCATTTGAGCAATTGACTGAGCAAACTTGTGAAGCAAGGATTAAGACTTGGGATGAATGTACCCTTTTGACACAAATTGTCTTAAATATGTGAGGGAAAATTTGAGGGTGCAACACAAAGTTAAATATGTGCTAAGCGCCTATGCCAAAGCCAAGAGTCATCACTCTTTGAGACTAGACACTTAGATTCATTTACGGACACATCATTTAAGTCAAGCATGTATACATTATTGACCCCCAAGCCCTTAAAAACATCATTCTTGTTATTATTATGTTCATTTATGCAACCTTCTTTTGAAAAGGAGACTTTATATCCTTTATCACATAATTGAATAATGCTAATAAGATTGTGCTTAAGACCTTCAACTAAAAGGACATTGGAGATAGATGTAGATGAAGGATTACCTACACTACCTTTGTCAAGTATAACTCCCTTGCTATTATCACCATAGGTTACAAATCCCTTCTTCTTACCCATAAAGTCATAGAATAAGGAAATGTCACCCGTCATATGTCTTGAGCACCCATTATCGAGAAACCATCTTCTCTTTGTAGCCTCAAGACATTCCACCTAAAAATTTAAACAATAGAGGGAGGTACCCAATTTTCATTAGGTCCTTGTGTGTGAGTGAAACCTTGGTTGCATTTGGACAACCATTGGAAAATGCCTTTAGGAACCAAGAATCTCCTAAAACGACATTTGGCAATAGTATGTCCCTTATTGCAACAATAAAGATAAGTTAAGTTTGGTTTAGTGTCCCATTTTCTTATTTGATCTTTCACCACATAAGTGTATTTTTGATATGGATTATTCATAGAATTTCTAAAATTGGATCGATCAATAGCAAAAGTCATTTTTGGTTGTGATGATTTATCTAGTTTGGATTGAAGAGTTTTAATCTCTTTTTTCCAAATGTAATAAGTTTCACAACTATGGAAATTAAACCATTCTCGCTTGTCTTCCTTAATTGGCTCCACCATAGAACGCTTAAGAGCTTCCAATTCTTTTTAAGAATCGAAAACCTTTTTCTCCAAATGTGTAAAAATGTGCTTATTGGAGGCTAAGCGTTTAAAAGCTTATTTAGCTTCTTGGTGGAGAACTCTAAAATTACTAAGTAAATCGGGATAAGACAATTTATCAAAGTTATCATATTTATCATGTCTTACTTGATTTTTCTCCTTTTTATGAGCCATGAGACAAATATTTACTTTCTCTTCTTCATCACTTGAGTTGTCGTTGCTTGAGACTTCACTATCACTTTCCCATGCAATATAAGCTCTTCTTGCCTTGCCACCCTTCTTGTGATATTTGTCTTTACCTTTGTCTTTCTTCAACATTGGATACTCCGGTTTGTAGTGACCGAGATTTCCACAATTGTAGCATGGCCCTTTTGACTTGGTATTTTTACTTTGATATTGCTTAGAGGGATTTGATTGCCTTCTATAATTTACGAGATGTTTATCCGAATGAGAGATTTTATTATTCCTAAGATATCTATTGCATCTTCTTACAAATAGTCGCATATCCTCATTTGATTCGCTATCTTCGTCATTAGACTCACTCTCACATTCATCTTTGGTGGATGGTTTAGAAGTAGATGCCTTCAATGAAATAGACTTCTTCTTCTTCTTCTTCTTCTTCTTCTTCGTCTTCTTCTTCTTCTTCTTGTCTTTGGATTTCTAATTCTTTTCTTTCTTTTCACTTTCTTCATGCTCATTGAGACTTAATAGCTCTTTCTCATGTTCTTGTAGCTTGCCTATTAACTTGGTCAAGTCCAAGGTTCTTACATCATTAACTTCCTTGATCGCTGTGACTTTTGGTAGCCATTCCCTAGTAAGACATCTTAGAATTTTGTTAGTAGCAACATTATTGGGAGTGGTTTTATCAAGAGCATTTAAGCAATTTAATAGATGAGAAAATATATTTCCCAAATCCCCAATGGTTTCCCCTGGTTCATGTGAAAGCGATCAAACTCTTGTTTCAATGTATTGATTCTAGCTAGTTTCACGTAATCAATTCCCTCATGGGCAATCTGTAACGGTTCCTACATAGCTTTAGCAGTGGTATGATATGAAACTCTAAAATATTCATCAGCTGCCAAAGAGGCAATGATCATATTTCTAGCTTTCCAATCATAATTGTAGTTCTTTTCATCTTTTTCATCCTATTGTGCTTCAGGTTTAGGTACTTCAACATTATTCAAGTTGGTCATTGTTATTTGTATGGGACCATCTTGAATAACCTTCTATATCTTTCTACAAACAAAGTTGATATGACTACGCATACAATCCTTCTAGTGACTATAGTTTTCTCCGGTGAAAATGGGCGCTCTATTATACACCCTCGTTGGATAGTTATCCCTTTTCTAAGAAAGTTATATGTGAAACACTAGATGAACCAGTGCTCTTGATACCACCTGTTAGAGGATGACGCAGATCTAAAAGGGGGGTTGAATAGATCCCTTTTAAGAGTATTTCAAACTTTCAAAAATTTGATTGAAAAATGATTTGCGGAAGTTCCCTGGAAAAATCACGTTTAAATTATATTAAGTCATCAGTGATCGGATATGCGTTATAAAACCAAATGGGATAATAAAGATGAATTAACTAATAAATATCAAGCAAATTAATCACTTAAACTTAACACACTTGATTAAACTACTACCAGCAATGTTAAGAGAAATGAAATAAGCACAATGACAAAGAAATGATGTGTTTTGAATTTTGTCAAACACTTGGTGTGCACACCACACCTAGTGTGTTTTGCAAATATTTGTAGTGCAGAATTTTTCTAAGGTTGCTATCAAATTTGATAGCAACAATTTCACAAACACTTGGAGTGCCCCTAAATATGCAACACAGAATTTTCAATATCACACTATTTCAAGTTGTGCAAAAAGTATAACGAAAGAGAAAAACGAAGAATACACTAATTTGTTTAGGCAGTTCCCCTACCGTCCTCGCAAAGGGTACCTCTGCCCCCAATTCAAAAATCGAATTGGCACTTTTATTAAAATTGCAATGTTTTTACAAAGAGAAATTAGAAACGACAAACCAATACTAATTGTTGTTGTAGCTATGTGATTATACCTAGAGATCATGATCCGATGTGGCCGGCGTCGAACGTGGATGGACACGGTTAATGATGGAGAAAAAAAGGGGTGTACCTGCAAAGACATTCCGATGCTAAATTCAAAGAGCGAGCAACGAGTGAGAAAGTACGAGGTTTTGGGTCAAGATTTGAATACTTGACCCTCTCAAATGAGAGGGCTTTTATATTGGTTCAAGTGGATGGTCATTGGTCCGTATTGTTGGGTGTGGATCACGAATTATGTAATAACCGCTAACGGTTAGGAGCTAGCTGTTGGGGCGCTATTTACCTCGCTCGACTTGTTTGTTGGTCGGATGGTACTGGTGTCGAGCAAGGAATATGTCGGGTGGCCGTCAACGGGTTATTGGGATGATTGGGCATGAGAGAGTGTTTGGGCCCAAATCCGTAATTTGGGGCAGTCCGGAACAGGAGCCCCCCAAGTCGTTGTTTCCGATCGAGGAAGCAATGACTTAAGGATGTTTGGCTGCTCGGAGATACCTGTAACGTTGATGGATTGGCTTTTGACCGACAAACGACCTTTCTTTGGAGATCAATGGGGCTCGGAGTACGGGTGCCCCATCAGTTGGTCGACAAAGAGGAAGAAGAAACGAAAAGGTGACGTGTCTTAGGACTCGTGTCTATTTAATGTTCTGAAGGCTAGCCTAGGGACTAGTGTGTAGCCCATCATTGCCTAGGGATAGAGGTCACGCTTCAGCTGCACGTGCCCCTTCCCTATAAATAGGAGGATTATTTCATTTGTCACCTTTTTCGTTTCATCTTCCTTACGCTATTCAGATAGACTCTCCGATAACCTTAGAGGACCGTCAACCACCGCAGTTCTTCTGCCAACCACCGTGCGTATCAACACAAATTCTCATAATCATGTCTCATGCTCCTGGTAAGAGTCCTTTTCCGGTTTTCTGTCTTAGTCTTTCAAGAATAGACATGCATGCGGTTTAGGTTTTGTTTTTAGACAATGGATTAGGGTAGTTTCAGACGAATTTTTAGTTGTTGTAGTTACTGTTATGTCGCCTGTTCTAAACCCTAGTTTGCGGTCGGCGGCGACCTTGGTCAAAGCTCGACCGAGGCTTAGGGTTTAGTGATGAGCATCAGTTCGTTACGAACCCTACGTTTTTATGATTCCCTGTCGAGCATTGATCGATCGTCTCGAGCGACGTCTACTTGAGGGCTTTGGTCGGGGACCCTGTTCCAGAGCCGTTGCACGCCTTTTCACTTGATAGGTAGTGGAAGGGTGGATTTGATATTTTAATCGAATTCACTTACACCTTTCCTCTAATTTTCAGGTGAAAATGCGCTCGTCGATCCCTACGATATTTCCTCGGAGGAAGACACATCGGGGGATTCGGGCGCTTCGGTATCTGTCCCATCCAACCTCGAAAGCTCCTCGGGGGACTCAAAAGCAACCAAAATAGATGAGGTGGCCACGATGTCCGGGGGAGAGGTCGGCACTCCCATGGTTCCAAAAGAAGAGGAAAAGGCTCTTACGCCTGAGGAGTGAGTCATTGAGGACCTGCTGGATAAAGTTTCATCTTATGCTCGGCCGCGCGAAGATTCACTGCCTGTGGTGGGGAATCCTACCCATTGGAGGGTGACATGTCCGGGTGACGATGACAAAATTTTCTCAAATTTTGGGGGGAGAAAATTCTCAATGTATGAGTATGCTGTTTCAACCTTAGGGATCAGGCTGTCGTTCAGCGATTTGGTCTGCTCGGTGCTCGGTCACATGGGAGTAGCGCCCTCGCAGTTGCATCCCAACTCTTATGCCTTTATGCGAGCATTCGAGTTGACGTGTACGCACCTTGGTGCGGGGGCTACCATTCCTCTCTTTTTCCGGCTGTTCTCTCTGCAGCGCCAGGTAAGGCAAGGGAATGCTCGGAAGGGTTTCATCTCCTTTAAACAACGGGTCAAGATCTTCAAGGCACATTCGGAGTCCATCCGATCGTTCAAGGGAGATTATTTTTTGATCGAACCTGTGAGTCGATAAGCTACAAGGTCGATCAACTTTATAGGGGTCGACACTGACGAGAATGATGTACCCAGGCTGGATGCACAAGGGCGTCAGATCCCTAGGAGAATTTGGATGTTTCCTTTCTCATGGGATTACGGTCATTATGGGCGACCCGTGAGCGATTTTGTTCAGATAGGGGATGCTCTGAATGAGGATGTTGC
Source organism: Lathyrus aphaca (assembly GCA_963966055.1). Taxonomy (NCBI): domain Eukaryota; kingdom Viridiplantae; phylum Streptophyta; class Magnoliopsida; order Fabales; family Fabaceae; genus Lathyrus; species Lathyrus aphaca. The sequence goes on along the minus strand of OZ014525.1, from coordinate 99,632,747 downwards.
AACCAGCTTCAAGGAAATTCGCAAGTTGGTGTCTTCTTTCACTCCGACCCGATGCTTGATGAATAGGGGAAAGTAATGTTAGCTTCTGATGGGGGAGAAGCTGTGGAACGTCCGCTGATTGACGTCACAACTCTCCTAGCTTGTAAAAACGGGCAAGAAGTGTCCGAACTGTTTAGCATTTGCTTTGCTTTTTGTTTATTTATCCTGTGATTTTATGTTCGTGGTCGACCTGACCCCTTTCTCTTTCCTCTGTTTTGCAGGTTCTATGGTGAATTCTCTGGACAAGATTCAGGACAAGTTGAGATAAGGAAACAAGAGGAAAGCCAGGATCGTCTAGACCCGACTGGTGGGCAACGATACGAGCGATTATGACTCGGGTCCCGTCGCTCGAGGCTCCCCGGGAGTGACTTCGGGTTCGAGTCTTAAAAAACACAAAGCTGGAACGACTGTTCTGGACTTGACGACCAACGCCCCTTCAAAACCCAAACACGTGTTGCCATCGTGTTTTGTGAAACGCAATTTCTTCGAGGATACTTCCTTGGAGGTCGAACGGGCAGACTCTATTTTTTGAGCAGATGGATCGCCCTGCTCGGAGGTTTTCCCTGGCGCAGGATACCAGTGTTGCCATGCGGGTGCTATCCATGGCCTCGATGTTAGCCGAGGGAAACTCCAGGAAGGAGAATGAAATTACCCGCTTGAAGTCCCTCCTGGCTGCTTTGGAGGAGAAAAGGAAGAAGGTTGTTGAGGATGCTGAGGCTACGACCAAAGAGCTGACGGCGCGGGCTGACATGATTGCTAAGCTAGAGGTGGACAAGAGGAAGACTGTCGACCAAAATAAAAAGTTGAAAGATGCCTTCTTTCACAAGGAGGATAAGGATGAAGACACTAAGGGTTTGATGAGCAGAGCGCACTTCCTTGTCCGACTGGATCAGGATCTGGAAGAACTGAGAGACACGACCAAACTAAGCTTTCAAAACGCCATGGATCAGATCAAGACTCTCCATCCGGAGTTGGATCTTGATACTGATCAGATCAACTATTTGTACAAGGTCGAGGATAGTCGGATTGTAGTCCTTTACTATATGATTGTTGACGATTCTCAGCCTGGTGAGCCCGATCAATCAGTCCATCCTGAAGCTCAGCAACCTCAGAGTGAGGGCCAACCTGGTGTCTAGGAGGAAGAGGGTAATTAGTTTGGCATGCGTGCCCAAATATATGTAATTTATTATTTTTGCTCGGGGACTTGGTCCCCGTTTTATGTAATTTTAAACAAGTCGGCCCTTCGGGGTCGCAATTTCTCAATGAATGTTCCCGGCCTGGGCGGTCATTTTATTATTTTTGTAGTGTTTTTGTTTCCACATATGATTGCCCGTCTGTCGGAGGACTTTTATTTTAAATGTATTATTTCGCTAAGTATTTTATGCTCGTCCGACATAAGGAATATGATATATTGGTTGAATAGGGGGTAAATGCTCGTTAGAAAGTGTGATCTGTCAGTTAAGGGAATCTGTCAGATGTATGAAGGTTGGCTCCGGGTCGGTATTTGGGTCAAGATCATGGCTCGGATTCCATGGCTTGAACGTCCCATCGTGAGCTGGGGTTCTGCCTGGTAGTGGTACTTAGGTGACGTCGAACTCGTTTAAGTATCCGTCCGTGCGACAATTACCTTCCTCTTCGTGAGGGGGTCCTATTGATCAAACGTTTTGGGCTGCAATGCTTGTACCTGGGCATGCAGGTTTGGTCGGACCATCTGCTCCTCGTTTGGGAGTTGAGCAGGGCGACCATACTAGCTGTAGTATTACTTGATTTTCTCGGCGTTCCACGGTTGAACGAGCTCTTCCCCTTGAAAAATTTCTAAGTAATAGGATCCGTTTTCGGTCTTTTCTCGGACGCGATATGGGCCCTCCTAATTTGTTGTCAGCTTCCCTTCTCGGGAGTCTTTGTGATTTCTCCTCAAGACAATATTTTCGAATTTGAATGCTCGCTTAATAACCTTGGTATCATGTCGAGCTGTTATTTTTTGTTTAAGTGTAGCTTCTCGAAGAGTAGCTTCCGATCGGATTTCTTCGACTAAGTCGAGCTCTTCTCTCAGTGTTTCAGAGTTGGTGTCTTGGTCCATAGGTGATTTTGTTCGCCTGGACGGTATATGCATCTCTATGGGGATGACCGCTTCAGTCCCGTATGCTAGCTGGAATGGGGATTCCCCGGTTGTTGAGTGAGGTGTGGTCTTGTACGCCTAAAGAACGTTGTGTAATTCTTAGACCCAGTGTTTTTTATGCTCGTCCAACCTTCGTTTAAGACCTCTTAAGATTACCATGTTCACGGATTCCACTTGCCTGTTAGTCTGAGGGTGCTCGACCGAGGCGAAGTGCTGCTTGGTTCCCAATGAGGTTACGAATTCCTGGAAATGCTTGTCGGTGAACTAGGTCCCATTATCTGTTACGATGGCGAGCGGCACCCCGAATCGGGCGAGGATGTTCCGCTTGAAGAAGCATAAGATGTTGAGTGCAGTGATTTTGGCTAAGGCCTCTGCTTCTATCCATTTAGTGAAATAATCGACGCCCATGATGAGATACTTGTTTTGTCTGATGCCGATGATGAAGGGCCCTAATATATCTAGCCCCCACCAGGAAAACGACCATGGGGAAGATAATGATTTCAATTCGGTAGGAGGTGCCACGTGTACGTCACCATGTCGTTGGCATTTGTCACATTTTTTAACGTGTTCCTTCGTGTCATTCTGCATCGTCGGCCACTAGTATCTCGCTCGTAGGATTTTACGGGCGAGCGATCGCCCACATGGATGTTGCGCGTTGATCCCTTTGTGGACATCCCTCAACACGTGTGGAATGTTTTCTTCCTCGACGCACCTGAGGAGTGGCATGGAGAAACCCCGACGATACATCTTTCCCCCGACCATGTTCTACGGGCATGACCTACGCCCCAGGATGCTGGCCATTTTTGGGTTCGTTGGTAATTTGTCCTTGGTCAAGTAATTGAATACTGGGGTCATCCAACAGTTAGCGTCACCCACGACGTTGACGTCTACCGGGGCTGACAATTGCCCAATGCTGGGTCGAGGGAGTATCTCTTGTATGACGAATTTGTTGCCCCCTTTCTTCTTGGTACTTGCTAGTTTGGACAATATATCCGCTCAGGTGTTGTTCTCGCGTGGGACGTGCCTGACTTCTACGAACGTGAATTGATCAGTGATATTTAGTGGTAATGTTCAAGCCGGTTTTCAGTGTCTTTTGAGTCTAATTTGGTTTGTTTGTAGTATCTCGTTCATGTTTTGTCATAGGTTTCTCATTATTGCGTGCAAGTTAGTTTTAATCGTTTTACTTTGTTTTTATCCGTGGAATGGGTTATGTGGTTGTTTTCTTTGTTGTGTTTCAGGTAAATATGTAATCGGTTGTTCGAGGTGTCCGAGAGATGATCCAAGCATGAAAAAACGACAGAAAAATGGGATTTCAGAGGCACAACACGGGTGCCAGTGTTACACAACACGGCCCGTGTTGTGAATACCAGAAGAAACTGAGATTTGCAAAGAAAAAGAAGAAGTCAGAGTTGTGACACGGGTGCCCGTGTTGTACAACACGGCCCGTGTCATGGCAGCTGGTGAAGAAGAGGTTTTGTGGTGATCCAGAGGCACAACACGGGTGCCCGTGTTACACAACACGGCCCGTGTTGTGAAGACCAGAGAAAAATCTTATGTTTTGCTGCTTCAAGGGTATTCCTGACATTTCGCGGTGCTTTTGAAGACTAATTTATATTTGACAATTATTACTGTTAGAAACACTTTTTGATTTGGGGATTTTTGGGATTGAACGAATACGGGAGAAGAAGGATTGATCAAGAGCGGAAGCGATTAACGATCCAACGAATCCAATGTTAATTGTAATGTCTCAATTTTCTTGCTCTGTTTTTATTTCCAGTATGAACATGAGTGGCTAAACCCCCCAATGCCAGGGGGGTGTCCCTGATTTGCTTTATATAATGACTATTTGAATTCTTCAATTTGGGATTATGTTTTTAATTTCGTTTCTTTATTTTATTGCAACGTCCTTAATGCTTTATCTTTGTTGGAAAATGGGATAATTGATCGTGGTTAGGATTTGGTCTGACCAACCATCCTAACCTTGTTGCATAAATTTTATCGCGAAAAATATTACTGAGGAATTGAAATATTTTTGTGAAAACCTTTTTATGTCAGAATTATTGCGTGATATTCTTCTTTGACCATTGAGGAATCACGGTCAATGAAGAATACCAAAGGTTTTTCTTTGAAGGAATTTTGGAAAAACATTATAAACTTAGGAAAGACACTTTTTAAAGCATATCTCTAAAATTAAGGAACATTTGAGTCATTGCACTGCGAGTCATACATCGTCCCTGGCATTACTTTCTTATTAGTGAAACTATTTGTTTTAGTATACGTTTTATTTTCTTCAGTTTATTTAATTTAATTCCAAACCTTTAAACCATAAATTTTGTCCAATTGAAATTAATCACTAAGAACTTATTTTAGTATGCAGTCCTTGAGATCGATATTTGGGGTTAATCCCTTCTATTACTACATCGGTAAAAATAGTACACTTGCTATTTTCCGATCAAGTTTTTGGCGCCGTTGCCGGGGAATGCCAAAGAATTAAGTTGTTCGTGTTATATCAATTGGAATTTTGTTGCTCTGTGACTAAAATTTTACTTTTCTCTCTGTATATCATTTTAGTGTTATTGAAATTTTGTTTTCTAACTCGTGTCTAACTGTTTATGCGAGGTCAGGCCTCAGCTAAATTTTCTTTTGACACAGAACCAGAAAGAGCTTTGCACGAGAGACGCCGCAAGGCAAGAATTGATAGTCTGGCTAAGACTGGTCCACGTGTCCCGTATCAGGAAACTGAGGACTATATTTCCGTTCACTCGGAGCACAGTGACTCTGATTCAGACAGAGAAACTGACCCTGAATTCAACGACATGGCAGGGAATCAACCTGCTGCAGAGAGACTCTTAGGTGATTACGGAGGGGCAAATGCTCAACCTAACAGGATGACGATTGTTAATCAACCGGTGAATGTAGCACACTTCCAGTTGCATCCATCTACTATCCGCCAGTTAGAGAGCAAGCCTTTCTCCGGAAGAATTAATGAGGATGCAAATAAGCATCTGCAGAGATTTCTTACTACCACAACTTCTTTGAAGATCGAAGGTCATTCAGAGGAGGCAAAACGACTGGTGATGTTTCCATTCACACTTACTGACGATGCTGAAGAGTGGTTCTATTCTCTTCCCGCAGCAAGTATCACAACATGGCAAGAGATGGAAACAGCTTTCCTAAACGAATACTTTCCTGCTTCAGTGTTCATCCGGAAAAGATATGATATAGTCAATTTTAAACAAAAAGAGGGTGAATCACTTGGAGATGCTTATAAAAGATTCAAAAGGTGTTTGACTTCGTGTCCTACTCATAACATGGACGCAACAGAGCAGATGCAAAACTTTGTGAATGGGTTGCGACTCAAGACAAAGCAACTTATTGATACTGCTGCAGGTGGCTCAACAAACTTTTCAACAGCCACAAGTATTAAAAGAATCATAGAAGCTATTGCTGCCAATGAACACCTTGAGTTATATGATCGCACCGTGAGTCAACCAGACGGGAAAATCGATCTTAAGCTGACAGAGCAGGTTGTAAAAATGGAAGATCAAATTGCCGCAAAAGTTGAAAGAAGGTTAAAGAAGATGAATCTGGGAACTCACACAGTTGCTCAGGTTGAACCCGTTCAAGCGGTGATTTGCGAGATATGTTGTGGTCCTCACTTTGCCATGCACTGTTTGGCAACTCAAGAGCAGGTTGAGCAGATTAATATGTTGAGGCAGAACAATCCTTATGCCAACACATATAATCTGGGGTGGAAAAATCACCCAAATTTCTCTTGGAAAGATCATCAAGGGAACATCCAAAAACCGGTTCAAGGCCAACAACAGTATCAGCCCCAACAACAACCTTATCAGCCTCCAGTGTCAAGAAAAGCTGATTGGGAGATTTCCATTGAAAAGATGGCAGCTCACAATTGTCAATTTCAAGAAGAAACAAGAAGTAACTTCAAGAACACTGGAGCCTCTATAAAGAATCTTGAAGTGAAAATGAGCCAAATTGCTCAACACCTTGCCATTCCACAAACTCCAGGGACTCTTCCTAGTGCTACTGTAACAAATCCTAGAGATAATCACAAAGTAAATGCAGTCACAACGCGAAGAGGTAAAGTTAGTGAAGAGGTTCAAGAAAATTCTGAAGGTGAAAGTCAATTGATTGAGGTTGAGCTAGAAATCAAAGAAAATGAAGAGGTGGGTAACGAAAAAGAAGTTACCCCAGCACCGGTCATCAAAGAAAAAGCGGTTGAACCGAAACCGGTGGTCAAACTTCCATATCCTACAAGAAACAAGAAGAAAGGGCAGCAAGAGAAGAATTTTGAGAAATTTCTTGACTTGTTCAAAAAGCTGGAGTTGAATATCCCATTGCTTGAAGCACTTGAACAAATGCCCACTTATGCCAAGTTCATGAAAGATATAATTGCTAAAAAGAGGACTATGGGAGCTGAACCTATCATTCTAACCGAAACTTGTAGTGCTATTTTGCAGGGACTAAAGATTCCGGTGAAGAAAAAAGATAGAGGAGCTGTCACCATTCCTTGCACTATCGGTGACCGATCGTTCAAGAGAGCTCTCATTGACTTGGGAGCGAGCATCAGTTTAATTCCTTTATCCATCTACAAAAAGTTGGGTATTGGTGCTGTTCAAGACACTAGGATGACTCTCCAATTCGCGGACCATTCTATGAAGCGGCCGTATGGAGTTGTCCATGATGTCTTGGTTAGAGTGGACAAATTTGTGTTCCCGGTTGACTTTGTGATCCTTGAAATGCCAGAAGATGAAGAAATCCCCTTGATTTTGGGAAGACCTTTCCTAGAAACCGGGAGAGTCATGATAGACATGGAAGGTGGAACACTAACGTTGAAGGTGTATGATGAAGAGTTGAAAATTGATGTTAGGAACACTTTTAAGTATAAAGATGATGTGGGCACTAGTAGTAACATACAAGTGTTAGAACAAATGGAAGCTAGTGAGCATTTAGAAAGTGTATCCAAATTACCTTTAGAGAGGGTGCTGAGTATGTCCATTTTTGAAGGTGATAAGGAAGTTGGAGATGATGTTATGGAAGTGGTAGCTATGCTTGAAACTCAACCTATCTTTAAAAGAGTTAGAATGCACCGGTGGGAAGAGTTGCGACAGCCTATAACGGTTGATGAAGGCAAAGACAAGCCGAAAATATCTGAATTGAAGCAACTTCCCGAGAATCTCAAATATGTCTTTCTTGACACGGAAGAAAAATGTCCCGCTATTATTAGCGCTAATTTGAAAGACATGCAAGAAGGCAAGTTAATTGAAGTTCTTAAAAAATTCAAGGGAGCAATTGGGTGGAAGATTGAAGACCTTAAAGGTATAAGTCCCACGGTGTGTATGCATAAAATACTTATGGAAGAAGATCACAAACCGGTTGTGCAACCATAAAGGAGATTGAATCCGGTGATGAAGGAAGTAGTGCGAAAAGAAGTTGTTAAGCTATTGGATGCGGGATTAATTTATCCTATATGCGATAGTGCTTGGGTTAGTCCGGTGCATGTGGTGCCCAAAAAGGGGGGAACAACTGTTATAACAAATGAAAAGAATGAGTTGATTCCTACTAGAACTGTTACTGGGTGGAGAGTGTGCATTGATTATAGAAGATTGAATTTGGCTACGAGAAAGGACCATTTTCCGTTGCCATTCATTGACCAAATGTTGGAAATACTAGCGGGACATGATTACTATTGTTTTCTTGATGGTTATTCCAGGTACAATCAAATTGATGTTGCACCGGAAGACCAAGAGAAAACGGCGTTTACATGCCCCTATGGCATTTTTGCTTATAGAAGGATGCCATTTGGGCTATGTAATGCCCCCGCTACATTCCAAAGATGCATGACATCCATTTTTGCGGATATGCTAGAAAAACACATGGAAGTGTTCATGGACGATTTCTCCGTGTTCGGATCCTCATTTGATCATTGTTTATCTAACCTTTCACTTGTTTTGCAGCGATGTCAAGAAAGCAACTTAATATTGAACTGGGAAAAATGCCATTTCATGGTGCGAGAAGGCATTCACAAGATCTCACAAAAAGGGATCGAAGTTGATCAAGCCAAAGTGGAAGTGATCTCTAAGTTACCTCCGCCAATCAACGAGAAGGGCATAAGAAGCTTCTTGGGACATGCAGGGTTTTACCGCAGGTTCATAAGAGACTTCTCGAAGATAGCCAAACCTTTAACTACTCTGTTGGTTAAAGATAAGGCTTTTGTTTTCAATAAGGAATGCAGTGACGCTTTTGAAACACTTAAAAAAGAATTAGTGTCTGCACCTATTGTTATTGCCCCTGATTGGTCCCTACCCTTTGAGATTATGTGCGATGCTAGTGACATTGCGGTGGGGGCTGTTCTTGGACAGCGAAGAGGAAAATTGCTTCATGTGATTTACTATGCTAGTCATGTTTTGAACCCTGCACAGATAAACTATGCAACTACTGAGAAGGAGTTGCTAGCGGTTGTGTATGCCTTCGATAAATTCAGGCAATATCTGTTGGGTTCAAAAGTGATTGTTTACACTGACCACGCTGCTTTGAAATATCTTTTTGCTAAGCAGGTTTCAAAGCCCAGGTTGTTGAGGTGGATTTTACTCCTCCAGGAATTTGATGTGGAGATCCGTGACAAGAAAGGGTGTGAAAACACTGTTGCAGATCATCTTTCTCGGATGTCACTAATTGAGGAGACGGAAGAGCAACGCCCTATAAAGGATGAGTTCGCTGACGAACACATCCTAGCTGTTATTGGGGTGCCTTGGTTTGCAGATTATGCAAACTACCTCGTTGGCGGTATTATACCCGACGATTTTGATTCTAACAAGAAAAAAAAGTTTGTTCATGACTGCAGGTTTTATTTATGGGACGATCCGTTTCTCTACAAAAGAGGGGTGGATGGCCTTGTGAGAAGATGTGTACCTGACGAAGAACAAAAAGATGTGCTGGAAGCATGTCACGACTCTGAGTATGGTGGACATTTCAGTGGTGATCGAACAGCAGCTAAAGTCCTACCATCAGGACTTTACTGGCCATCTTTATTTAAGGATGCTCAAGAGGTAGTGAAAGAGTGTGACAGATGTCAGAGGACTGGGAATATATCAAAAAGAAACCAGATGCCCCAAAACTCTATGCTCGAGGTTGAGTTATTCGATGTATGGGGGATAGACTTCATGGGGCCGTTTCCACCGTCGTTCGGGAAAAACTATATTTTGGTGGCAGTGGATTACGTGTCCAAATGGGTGGAGGCTGTTGCATTACCCACCAATGATGCTAAGGTTGTGGTGAGATTCTTAAAAGAGAACATCTTCGCAAGGTTCGGTGTCCCGAGAGCATTAATAAGCGACAAAGGGACACATTTCTTGAATCACCTTATGGAGAAGCTGCTGCAAAAGTACAATGTTAAACACCGGATAGCTACTCCATACCACCCCCAAACGAGCGGCCAAGTTGAGGTGTCAAATAGACAACTGAAACAAATCTTGGAAAAGACAGTGAATTCATCTAGGAAGGATTGGTCTATTAAGTTGGATGACGCTTTATGGGCGTACCGAACGGCTTTTAAAACGCCTATCGGTATGTCACCATATCAACTGGTTTACGGAAAGGCATGTCACCTACCTTTGGAACTTGAACATAAAGCTTTTTGGGCGTCTAAGTATCTTAATATGGATTTGTCAAAAGCTGGAAGTTCGAGGATTCTTCAACTTCATGAGTTAGAAGAATTCAGGAATCGGGCGTATGAGAATGCCAAAGTTTACAAAGAGCAAACGAAAAAATGGCATGATAAAAGGATTCAAAGAAAAGAGTTTTGGGAAGGACAAATGGTCCTTCTGTACAATTCAAGGCTGAAGCTATTCCCAGGCAAATTAAGGTCTAAATGGTCGGGACCTTTTGTAGTTCACAAGGTATTTCCTCACGGAGCCGTTGAGATTAAAAATCAGACCAATGGAGATATTTTCAAAGTGAACGGGCAGAGATTAAAGCATTATTTCAAAGGCTAGACCACTGGTGATGTGCATGTCACTCGTCTTACTCAGTAGTACGACGGACCGTCGAGCCATGCGACGTTAAACGCAGCGCTACGTGGGAGGCAACCCATGAGTTTTTCATTTTTACTTTTGTTTGTTTCTGTTTTGTAGGTTTTGTATATCACTGGTTATAAGAAGGAAAGAACGAGCTTGAAGTCGGGCAAGGAAGATCAGAAAATCAAGAAAAAGTGAAAATCAGGGGTGCAACACGGGTGCCCGTGTTGTGAAACACGGCCCGTGTTGCATAGTGCAGAAGAATGTGTTTTTGTGAGGATTTGAAGAGTATCCAGGGATGCAACATGGGTGCCCGTGTTGTGCAACACGGCCCGTGTTGCAATGTATGGAAGTTTGTTTTTTTCAAGGAAGTTTAAGAAGGAAACCAGGGGTGCAACACGGGTGCCCGTGTTGTGCAACACGGCCCGTGTTGCAAGTACTGAAGGAGAGTCATTATGAATTGAAATAGTTGGAACAACCAGGGAGGCAACACGGGTGCCCGTGTTGGACAACACGGCCCGTGTTGCGCATGTGGGAAGCTAAAAATTCAATTTTTTTTAAGTTTCACAACTTTATTCTGTGGGCCCCGCGTGTTTATTTTCATAACTTCTAATTAGTGCTCATTAACCACTCAATTATCGTTATCCTTCATCTTCTCCAACCTCCATTCTCTCTCAAAAAACCCTAACCCCATTTTTATCCTTCACAAAACCTCCATTTTCTCAAGCACCCACTCACCGAAACCAACTACCCCGTTCACAAAAATTGTTCCCCATCCCTCTATTGTCACTTCTACGGTGACCGATTTCTCTAATCTTTCAATTTTTTTTCGTGTGATTCATTTGTGTAGGTGAGAACAATGCCTCCTCGAAGGGATACCGGTAAGAATGTTGCTGAATCTTCTCGTCCTCGTAAGAGAGCACACCGAATGCCAAATGCTCATGGCATTTTGTTTGAGGACCCGGAGCATTAAGCCAAGTATGCAAAGTTGGTAAGGCGTAAGTTGATACCGGCCCGGTACATGTGTAATGAAACTCTTGAAAATCTAGGGCTTAAATTTGAAGTTCATAGAATGTTTCACAGTATCGGTATGTTAAATTTTATGCAGTATGAAGCGCCAACTTTTGAGCGCATAACCTTGGAATTTTTGAGTTCTTTACAGTTTCAGCTCAAGCATACATGGACCGGATCCGACATAGAGTACTTCGGTACTTTGAAGTTCCGCCTATTTGACAATGATCATGTGATATCGGTGGCTGATCTGGGGAAGATTTTAGATCTCCCAGTTTACGGGCCTGGTGCACCGCCGAGTACATTCGTGGCAGGATCATTCTGGAAGGATATCACCGGCAATACCGAGTATGCCGCGTCGGCAGCAAAAGCCTCATGCATCCATAACCCGTGCTTCCGGTATGCTCAAAAAGGGTTAGCTTATACCCTTTTCTGCCGAGGTGATAGCACAGGAGTCGCAACACTGCGAGAGTTGTACTTCCTGTATGGAATGGCAAACAATGAGCTGATCAACATTGCGGCCTTCGCAGCAGACCACCTGAAGCGGGTAGCCAATGCTGCCTCGGGTGAGATTTCTGTTGGAGGGATGATTACGCAAATTGCTGAGCATCTTGGGTATAATGAGAGGTTGCTTGAAGTGCCTGCAGTGGCAGGTAAGACCAAAATTGATCTTGAAACATTTATCAACCAAGGTATGATAAAAACCGGTCATAATTATTATGCTGTGATGACTCGTAACAAGCATTTGATTTCTTTACCTGCACCTAATATGATTACTATAGACAATAGAGCTAACTGGCTGTATGATGACCCTATGCAGGGTGGCTCCGATCAGTTTGATGAGTATTTTTCAGATGAGGAGGATGAAGGGAACCAAGCTGAAGAGGTCCCGGTGCAAACTGCTGGTGGATCATCAAACCAACCAACCGGTCAGTGGAATGTGTCCAAGGAACAGTGGGACGAAATGATCAGAGAGCAGACCCGGCAAGGGGACCTCATCGATGAGCTGCATGCATGGATGCAGCAGATGAAACTTCATAGATTTCCTCCCGAGCAGTGATAGTTGTGAGTCCCCTCCGACATTGGTTCTTCAACAGTGAGGACACTGTTGAGTTCAAGTGTGGGGGGGGGGGGGTTTAGTTTTCATGTTTTCGTTTGTTTTATTTTAATCTTTGTTTATTTTTAATAGTATCGTAGTGTCGACTTGAAGATTATAGCTATGTGTTATCTGAAAAAACACCCCTGAGTTAACCTGTTGTGTGTTGCAAGTGAATTATGAGAAAGTATATAGGATGTGAGTGAAAAGAAACCCGATAAGAAAATATGGAAAATTTTGATGTATAGGTACCACATGAACACACTGAGTCTTCGGAATTAGGAACGAGTTCGACATGTAGATTCGTGCCATGGTACTTTGATCTGAGAAGTAAACCCGAAGTAGTTTCTATTGATATATCTGGCTTTATCTATAATAATTGTGTGTACAAAGTTGATCCAAAAGAGAAAAAGGCTTGAAAGCACCGAAAAAAAAAATGAATAAAAACATTAGAACGATCGATCCTTCTAAGTTGGGTAACCCTCACAAGGTTATTCAACCTAACGGCGGTTGAACATAAATGTTTCCCTAAGGGACAAAGAAAAATCGGTGCTAACAATTAAAAAAGGGGATCAATCTTGTACACATAGTGAAAATCATTAAAAGCCTTAAAAGTGATTGTCCGAATGAAAAGGGTTGAAAATCGAAAAAAAATAAGACCTAAGCCCGAAGCATAGTCAGAGAGGTTACCGAAAAGGAGATTCAGATCCGTGGTTTTCCACGGTGTAGTGTTTGTGTGATATCTATACTGAGAGAAAAGTACCAAAAAGAACTCATTGGGTGACTTGGAATGAAGGATCCACGTATGAGTATCATAATTCATCTTGCTAGTTTTTAAGGTGTAAATACAGGATTTTTGCTTGAGGGCAAGCAAGAATTCAAGTTTGGGGGAGTTTGATCAGTGATATTTAGTGGTAATGTTCAAGCCGGTTTTCAGTGTCTTTTGAGTCTAATTTGGTTTGTTTGTAGTATCTCGTTCATGTTTTGTCATAGGTTTCTCATTAATGCGTGCAAGTTAGTTTTAATCGTTTTACTTTGTTTTTATCCGTGGAATGGGTTATGTGGTTGTTTTCTTTGTTGTGTTTCAGGTAAATATGTAATCGGTTGTTCGAGGTGTCCGAGAGATGATCCAAGCATGAAAAAACGATAGAAAAATGGGATTTCAGAGGCACAACACGGGTGCCAGTGTTACACAACACGGCCCGTGTTGTGAATACCAGAAGAAACTGAGATTTGCAAAGAAAAAGAAGAAGTCAGAGTTGTGACACGGGTGCCCGTGTTGTACAACACGGCCCGTGTCATGGCAGCTGGTGAAGAAGAGGTTTTGTGGTGATCCAGAGGCACAACACGGGTGCCCGTGTTACACAACACGGCCCGTGTTGTGAAGACCAGAGAAAAATCTTATGTTTTGCTGCTTCAAGGGTATTCCTGACATTTCGCGGTGCTTTTGAAGACTGATTTATATTTGACAATTATTACTGTTAGAAACACTTTTTGATTTGGGGATTTTTGGGATTGAACGAATACAGGAGAAGAAGGATTGATCAAGAGCGGAAGCGATTGACGATCCAACGAATCCAACGTTAATTGTAATGTCTCAATTTTCTTGCTCTGTTTTTATTTCCAGTATGAACATGAGTGGCTAAACCCCCCAATGCCAGGGGGGTGTCCCTGATTTGCTTTATGTAATGACTATTTGAATTCTTCAATTTGGGATTATGTTTTTAATTTCGTTTCTTTATTTTATTGCAACGTCCTTAATGCTTTATCTTTGTTGGAAAATGGGATAATTGATCGTGGTTAGGATTTGGTCTGACCAACCATCATAACCTTGTTGCATAAATTTTATCGCGAAAAATATTACTGAGGAATTGGAATATTTTTGTGAAAACCTTTTTATGTCAGAATTATTGCTTGATATTCTTCTTTGACCATTGAGGAATCACGGTCAATGAAGAATACCAAAGGTTTTTCTTTGAAGGAATTTTGGAAAAACATTATAAACTTAGGAAAGACACTTTTTAAAGCATATCTCTAAAATTAAGGAACATTTGAGTCATTGCACTGCGAATCATACATCGTCCCTGGCATTACTTTCTTATTAGTGAAACTATTTGTTTTAGTATACGTTTTATTTTCTTCAGTTTATTTAATTTAATTCCAAACCTTTAAACCATAAATTTTGTCCAATTGAAATTAATCACTAAGAACTTATTTTAGTACGCAGTCCTTGAGATCGATATTTGGGGTTAATCCCTTCTATTACTACATCGGTAAAAATAGTACACTTGCTATTTTCCGATCATGAATCATTTTAGTTTCTCTCTGACCAAAGCTAAGTATTCAGTCATGTTGTTGTTTTTGGCTTGAAAATCACCTCGCACTTGGTTGGCGACCAACTGGGAGTCTGTGCATATTACAATTTCCTATGCCCCTAGGTCGTCTGCAAGGCGTAAACCAACCAGGAAGGCTTCATATTCTGCTTGATTATTGGACGTGGCGAAAGACAAGGTTAAGGATACTTCGATGATGGTTCCTTCCTCGTTCTCCAATATCACCCTGGACCCAGTGCCTGCCGAGCTAGACGCTCCGTCCACGAAGATGATCCACCTAGATGGGGATGTTAAAGTCTCCTCGGTGAAGGTAAGTTCTTCTACAAAGTCGGCCAAGGCTTGAGCTTTGAGGGTCTGCCTTCCCTCGAACTTGATATCAAACTCCGATAATTCTAGCGACCATTTCAGCATTCATTCGGCCATATCCGACCTTTCGAGCATCTACTTGATGGGTTGGTTTGTCCTAACAACAATAGTATGGGCCAAGAAGTAGTGTCACAACCTTCTTGCTGCGAAGAGTAGGGCCAGCGCTACCTTTTTGATTTGCAGGTATCTGAGCTCAGGGCCATTCAAGGCTTTACTCGTAAAGTAAATAGGCTTTTTCCCTTCGGGAAGTTCACGAATAAGGGCCATGCTCACCGCCTCGTTTGCCACGGCGAGGTAGAGGTATAGCGTTTCGCCTTCGTTAGGCCTGGAGAGTATTGGGGGCTCGGATAGGGATTTTTTTAGGTGGGTTAGGGCTTGCTCGCATTCGTCGGTCCATTCAAAAGTTGATTCTTTGCGAAGGAGTTTGTAGAATAGGAGCGCGTGCTGGGCGGACTTAGCCACAAACCGGGCGAGGGAAGCGAGCACTCCATTTAATGATTGTATAGATTTCTTAGAGTTTGGGGTAGGTATCTCCGTGAACGCCCGCCATTTGTCGGGGTTGGCTTCGATTCCCCGCTCAGTCAAATAAAACTCGAGGAATTTGCCTGCTCGAACTCTCAACGTGCATTTTTTAGGGTTGAAGCGCATCTTGCATTTTCGAGCTTGGTCGAACACTTTTCGTAGGTGGGAAGCATGATCTGTCTCTTGCTGAGATTTAACGATCATGTCGTCCGTATATACTTCGAGCATGTCTCCAATTTCTGCTCGGAAAACCTTATTCATCATGCGCTGATAAGTGGCGCCCGCGTTTTTCTGGCCGAAGGGCATAACATTATAGTAGTAATTGTCTGATTCTATCATGAAGGCCGTGTGCTTTTAATCGGTCACGACCATGGGGATTTGATTGTATCCCGAGTAAGCGTCCATAAATGATAGTAGTTTGAAACTGGCCGAATTGTCGACCAGTTTGCCAATATTTGGCAATGGATAAGCATCCTTCGGGCAAGCCCGATTGAGATCGGTATAATCAACGCACATTCTCCACTTTCCATTAGATTTTTTCACAAGTACAACATTAGAGAGCCATGTTGTGTACCTGGCTTCTGTTACAAAGTTTTCCTCTAGGAGGTCTTCTACAACTTTTTTCGGCCGCTTTAGTTTTTTCGGTCGACTGTTTCCTCCTCCGTTGGGCAACGACTTTGTGATTAAGATCAATGGCGAGATAGTGGCAAGCCACGTCCGGGTCAAGTCCGGGCATCTCCGCTTCACTCCATTCAAACAGATCTGCATTTCCTTTCAGACACGCCTCCAATTGTTTCTTTACCAGGTCTGGGAGAAGGCCCCCGATCTTCACGCATCTGTTCGGATCTTCCCCCGGAGGGATCAGCTCGAACTCACCGTCGGGGATTGGTCGGGCTAACAAAGTGGATGGCTGCTGGGAGCTTTCGGTTTCATCCGGAAACCTGCAATCTAGGTCGATGGAGTCGACCCGAGGGAGAGTCATGGGCGCTTCCGTGTTTCCGGAGGATGTTGAGGCGGAAGCTTTGGGCTGGTATGATATTGAGCTAAGGCCTTTAGAGGCTTCCTCGAAACACCGACAGGAAGCTTCGACATCACCGTGTCGGGTGGCCACTCTTCCCGACATCGTGTAGTACTTCATCTTCATATGGATAATTGATGGAACGGCCAGGAGATCAGCCAACATTGGTCGACCGAGAATGCATTGGTACAAGGAAGGACAATCGACGACTAGAAATTAGACGCAGACTGAGCGGGTGGTTTCTGCGGCCCCAAAAGTGACTATGAGGTCGACATAACCCCATGGCCGAGATACTGCCCCGTTGAAACCATACAGATCGGATCCCACATACGGTGTCAGATGGGTCTCGTTCAGCTGAAGTGTCACGAACAGTTGTGAATACTTGATATCGCACGAACTTCCATGGTCGACTAGTATTCTTCGAATGTCGAAATTGGCCATCTGGGCCCGAATGAGCAATGGGATGCTAGCGTTAGGTGCTCCCCCTAATAGTTCCTCCTTGTAAAAGGAGATGCGCACTGAGTTGTCTCTGGGTGGGTCTAACGTAGCATTCAGGGCCGATCCCTTTGCGATTAGTTGGTCGAACTTCCTCTTCATGAAGCCGACAGTGATCTTGTTAAATCCTCCACCCGAAATCACCATTGTGGAGGGGAATGCTTCCCAGAGGCTATGGGAAGACATATAGCCCAGACTTCTTTGACGATCGGGCAGAAAGAAATCTTCAGGGCGATAGATGTTGAGAGCGACCTGCATATTGATGTTTGTAGGCACCACCACTACTTCCTCGACTCTTATGTGAAGTCAAGCTTCTCTATGGTCAACACTTATTTTGATGAAGACACATCTCTTAGCTACAATATGATAAAGAAGGAAAAGATGTTATTCAAGATTAATGCATCATGATTCAAAGACTTATTTCTTCAAGAAGAAGCTTTATGAAGGTATATTAGCAATTATACACAAATATTAAAATCTTAGATGCTCAATCAAATACCTATATCATGGCATAATCAGCTTTTAACCTTAGCATCTTTTAAAATTGCATTTTTCAAATTCAAACTTGGTGCAATCGATTTGCACTTTCATGCAATCGATTTGCATCTATTTGTTTTTAAGTATTTTTGGATTTTTAACTTGGTGCAATCGATTTGCACTTACATGCAATCGATTGCATGTTTCAAAATTTTGAAAAATTTGGCAACGTATGCATGTGCAATCGATTGCAGTCTGTACAATTTTGAAAAATCAGTATTTTTCATAACACCTCTTCATGTATCTTTTCATGGAACCTTTTCATAATGCATTAGCATTTGTTCATGAATTTTTACTGTTAATTACATTGTTTCATAAGGGTGTTATGTGCATATAAATTCCGAACTTTTTCAAATCATTTGAAACCTCTTTCAAAAATATTTTCATTAAAAAATTCACAAAACTCTTAAACTTTTGACAAGAATTTTTCTACATTCTTCATATCACATAATTGAAAAATTCTTGAGCTATCTAATATTTTATGATTGTGAATCATTGTTAAAGAAAGAGAAGATCAATTTATATTGATACCAATCATTGTATTACTCACTTAAACAAAAAAATTATAGAAAGTGTTTTCTATTTGTGACTTGTGTTCCAAGGATTGTTTGGACATAAGGGTTAGTGTGGCAAGAGGATTGTTCTTGCACACTTGATTGTTTAGTTTGTTAGAAAGTAGGCCTCACCATTGAAGGTGTGATAGGTTGTACTGTTCTAAAAAAACTAGTGGAAATCTCTTTCGTATTGAAAGGGGACTGGATGTACCTTCGGATTATGAAGGGAACCAGGATAAACCTCTGTGTCACTTTTATTTCCTGCTTTATCGTTTTCATTCCATTAAACATAAAAAGCAAAATCCATCCATCAAAGAAAAAGAATCAAAAAATTTCTAAGAACCTAATTCACCCCCCTCTTAGGCGCACTTGTATACTTACAATTGGCATCAGAGCAGGTTTAGGTAACTTGTTCCTACAAGATCCTGTATGGCTTCCGCAAACCCGAATCCTGTTTTCAAAGATGGTGGAAGTAGCAACATGCCTCCGCTCTTCTCCGGCGAATACTTTGATTATTAGAAAATCAGAATGAGGGCACATCTTGAAGCCCAAGGAGAAGGCATATGGGAAGTGTAACACGGTGGGAGAACTGACTTTAGTTAAATGTTGCGAATAGCAAGAGTCGCCACCGACTTTTATTTTATCCAAAAGAAAAGGGCATAAAAGAACAGGAAAGACCTTAAAAAGATTTTGAGTTCGGGGGGTAGGTTATACAAAAAGAAGGTGTTGGCACCCTTTATATCCATGGTTATCCATGGGCTCTTAGTTACTTAGCTCACTTTAAACTGTTTTGAGAAAGGTGTAGTGTGTGATTAAAAATTTTCTAAGTGCTTTATAATGATCCTCATATGGATGTATATAAAGACTTTGTTTTGAAAATTTGTTTGAAATGTGAAGTGTAAAATGTATTTTGAAAAGGTGAGCAAGTACTTAAGAGGAACCTACCCTATATTAAGTCTTTACTGTTCTTATATGTTCTTTCAATGGTAAGATTATCCCTATTATTAAGGAATATGTAGTAATTACCTTGGATGTATTAAGGGACATGTGAAGGGACATCTGAATTTAGGCAACTGCAAGGTGTCTTTAGCAATTCGTAGGGACTTATCATCTTTTATTCGAAGGGACAAGATCATTTATCGTAGGCAACCTCGAAGGGACTTGATCTTATAAACTGAAGGGACTTGATGATATTTATGAAGGGACTTTGCTTAAGACACCTTACTTGACCTTTTGAAATAGGCAACATGAGGGGTAACCCTAGAAAGTGTAAGATGGCGATCAAAGATCGACTTACATGTGTGAGTGTTTATTTTCAAATATTTATCTTTTTTACATTAGTTATCTAAATTAAATTAATTACAATTATGTTTGCACTCCCTAATTACTAACCAAGCAATTAAATAATATAATTATAAAAATAGAAAAATAAAACTACACTATTACATCGCTTTGGGGCAGATACAAAATAATCGGATAAAATAAATTATGATAAGAATAATAAAGCAAAAATAAAGCAAGTATAGCAATAAAACAATAATAATAAATAAAACAATGATAATAATAATAAGGTAATAACAAAAAGAAATTAAAATTAGAAAAAGAAAATTATTTTAGATTAAGCAAATTAAAAGTTATTAGCAAAATATAAGTTTATTTAAATAATTTAGTAATAATAATAAAAGAAGAAAATAATTACTTATTATAAAAAAAGTATTAAGTTGATATTTACAAAATAGATAAAGATCATAGAAAATATTAGATTATTAAATTAATAGGTTATTTATAAATTAATCATATACAAGATTAGAATAAATAAAATTATTAAGGATTTAACTAAATTATTTACAAAAAAACCATTCATGATAAAAATTAAATATGAAAATTAAAAAAAGGAACTAACGGATTTACAAAATACTATTTATTTATTTTTTGGTTTTTTATTTTAATTTAGAAAAGATTTTCATTAATTAAATTTAATTAGTTAAGTAATTTAAAATAATAAATATTTAAATAAAATTAAAAAGAAGTGAAAATAAACAAAAAAAAAAAACTGCAGGAGCCTGAGGTCGAACCCAGGTCTCCAATCCCCAACCATAAGACTCTGACCACTGGGCAACGCGCTTGTGGTGACCAAAACCCACCAACAACACATAATATATTCAGCCTACAAAATAGATGAAATAATTAAGAAAAACGTGAAAACCTGGGATCGAACCCAGGTTTAGTGCTTCTTATGCGCGCGCCTTCACCACTGGGCCAGCCAATGCTTGTTGAAATAAATCATAAAAAAATTGTAAAAATATTATGAATATTTTTGAATTTCTGATGGCGCCAATTGCATCATCTTCTTCCTCCAGTCATACGATTTTTCCTGCGAAAATTCCTATGATTTTACCTGCGAGACCAAAATTGCAGAAAACCCTATTTTCTTTAATATCATGTAACAAGTAATATCAAGCCAAATTAATCGGGTCAATCAATCACCCATGACTTATGTAATTCAACCATGTTCTTAAAAGACTTTTAAACGTCTTAAATCGTGAGGCCCCAATTTGGACCTAAAAACCCTAGCAATGGCGTATGGCTAAACCTGCATCAAAAACCAAATCAAAGGTACCAGAAATGATCCCCACATGATTATAAACAATAAACAACAATCAAAATAATATTAGAATGCATATATGAGTGAAATCGAAATTTGAATTTTCAAGATAAAGTATGGATTTGGTTTATGCATTCTTGGACGATTTTGATGCTGTTGATGATTGGGATATGTTATGGAAGCCTCTAGGAACATTTTTGTGTGTTCAAACCTTTTGCAAACCTCTTAAACCAAAGGATCCGAATCTCACTTTTTGATGAATTTTCTTGAATTTGAATTTGATGTTCTGACCTACAAAAACCGTCCCCTTGCTTGTGTTATGTTCTATACTTATAGATGAATAGAATTAGGTCAAAAAAAGTGATTGTCTTTTGGGCTTTTTGGATGCCTTGATGATGAAGAAATCTCATTCAAAATTTTGCCAAAAATCAAATCTTTTCATGCTCTAAAGGGTGTGCACGAATTTGGAAGTGTATCAAGCCATCTTAATGTTATTTATGAGCTTCTAAAACAAGAATCAAATTTAAATATTGAGTTTTCATATTTTATTTTGATTTAAATTGATTTTTAATGAATAAAATCAAAATAAATATAAAATAAATTATAAAAATCTGAATAAATGAGAATTGGGTCGTGCACGATGTCATGGTAAAGATTGGATCACAAAATTACAAGCCCATTTGGAAAGAATTGGTTTTAAGACCCCATTTGCTCAATATACCTCTCAAAAATTTCCCAACTTTGCAAAGGCACAAATCCATCAATATTAAAGCTATGAAGGTGTTCTTGGACATTTTGGAAATCTTAAAGAGTCCTCTAACCAACCTCTTTGGTCTCATGTCCATATCCTTTACCATTTTCAAATTATGTCCTTTGGAAGATGTTGACTTTTTGTTGACTTTTAAAATGACCTGTAATGTCTTAGCTCATACCTTCCAAATGAAGCATTTTTGGGCTTGGCTTGTGAGACACAAAGTTATAGAGAATTCAATTTCATTCAAAATGGCCTTTAGATGGAAAATTTTTTATGAAGCATGTGAAAGTTATGGCTGGTCAAAGTTCATTTGACTTTTTCTGTGAAAACCCTAATTTAGAAACTCCTGATTCTTGATGATCTGAAATCTCCTTGATGAATCATGATCAAAACTTGATCAAATGATGAATTTTACTTCATATACTTGATGTTGGAAAAAAATCATGAAGTTTGACTTTGGTTTAACCACAGTTGACCTTAGTTTGACTTTTTAATTGCTTTGACTGATTTTAGCCTATCTGATCATCTGACTGAGCAAACCTTTTGGGAAGGACTTGAAACTTGACATAGGGATTCTTGAATACATATAGGATGCTATGGAGCTCACTTGAAGTCTTGGAAGTCCATTTAGCCTGATGAAAGTCAAAACCCTAGTTTAGGATGCATTGCTTAGGAGGATGCATTGTCTGAGGGGATTGTCAAACTTTCTGACTAATTGTGAATCTTGTGAACCTCTTGAAATACCTTGTGAACCTTGTGAACCTCTTGAGATACCTTGTGAATCTTGTGAACCTTGTTAACCTCTTGGGACACCTTAGTACACAATGTCTTGTCTAGGTGAGGGCAAATTTTGGGGTGCAACAGCTGCCCCTGTTCAATTTTCTGAAACCTGAGAGGTTAGATTGGTATATGTGCCATTCGTGACCTGGAAGGTTGAAGGGGATTGAACACAAAAGCCCAAAAATTTGCACTCGCCGGTGTGTAAAGTAACACTGATGATTAGTTGTAAATTCTTAAGTGGGCTTGAAGATGCCACTTGGAAGAACTGGAGATAGGCTTATAGATGCCATCCATACTATCAGGAGGTGATAATATCTTAATGTAGATATTGGATATCAGTACTAGGTCTTCGTATAGGCCGTCTCTGAATCGTTTATGCAACATTGTTTGAGTTGAATGCTAGCACTAGATCTTCGTATAGATCGTCTCTGCATTATCTCTGGGAAAAAGAATATCCTTCATTAAGTGTCAGGGCTTAGATTTTCGTATAGATCGTCTCTGAACCATATCTGAGAACATACTTTAATTTAAGTGTCAGAACCAAATCTTCGTGGCGATTTCTTTCTGAATTAAGTATCAGCACTAGACCTTCGTATAGATCGTCTCTGAACTGTTTTGAATTGTTGAATAGACCAGTAGAAATAAATCTTCGTGACGATTATCTCTTCTTGAAATATCCTGGATTAGGGAATAGATCTTCGTATAGACCGTTTTCCTACTATCCAAGGATAACAGAATATTAAGATTAAATCTTCGTGAGAATATATCCCTTGAAAATATCCTGGATTAGGGAATAGATCTTCGTATAGACCGTTTGCCTACTATCCAAGGATAAAAGAATATCAGGATTAAATCTTCGTGATGATTACATCCCTTGAAAATATCCTGGATTAGGGAATAGATCTTCGTATAGACCGTTTGCCTACTATCCAAGGATAAAAGAATATCAGGATTAAATCTTCGTGACGATTACATCCCTTGAAAATATCCTGGATTAGGGAATAGATCTTCGTATAGACCGTTTGCCTACTATCCAAGGACATCTTGAGTAATGATTAAGTATCAGCACTAGACCTTCGTATAGATCGTCTCTGACCTGTTTTGAATTGTTGAATAGACCAGTAGAAATAAATCTTCGTGACGATTATCTCTTCTGGAAATATCCTGGATTAGGGAATAGGTCTTCGTATAGATCGTTTGCCTACTATCCAAGGACAACTTGAGTAATGATTATCAGCAATGAATCTTCGTGGCGATCATCCCTGAATTAAGTATCAGCACTAGACCTTCGTATAGATCATCGCTGACCTGTTGTGAATTGTTGATAGTATTTTATCTGTATATAACCATCCTACAAGGAAAAGGTTAGTTCATGCAATATGTATGCATGTATGGCATGATGTATCTAAGTAAATATATTATGCATTTATGGATATGCTATGGAATGATGTAAATGATGTATGTATGAATCAAGCATCCTGAAGCGTCTAGGTATCTTTGTATAACAACTGCTAGCTAGGGAAAATAAATCTCGATTCATTGGTGAAGAATATGAAGACCTTGTTCCCGTCTTGTTTGATAGTACATTATTTATAACCTCCCGTCTTTGTTCGTCGTACTTCTATTGAAGGAATAAGTTCCTGAGTATCCCGACTGAGGATAAAAGAGATAAACATAAATTCAAGGGGAGATGTAACTCGAAGTATCTATAAAGATAGATTTGCTCTGCTGGGGATTTGTAGTTGTCTTGTGGGGATGAACCGGTGAAGCTTCGTTGAACTCCTACCCTCGTTCGTCCTTAGTAAATACTATTACTGCATCTTATGCATTTCTGGTAAACATCAATCATATTCCAAAGCATACATACATTCAAACACAACCAATGGATGTTTTTTCTTAGGTAAATAGGGTAAAAGTAAATCTGGATTCAAAAAGCATTTCCTACTTGAATAAAGAGGGAAAAGTAAAGTTGAACTCGAAAACAAAATCGTTTCAACATTGAGAGTGTATAACCAATTGGATTTAGAGCTCCTGAGATTCTTAACTTTCCTGAATACCTTCCCAGAAATCCTCATAGCTGGATCTGAAGACATGATACTGACACCATCTGATACTACTGGTGTAGACAATTAATTTCCACAATGGCTTCTGCTGAGAATCCAATATCAAGGTAATACAATGAGAGGAACATGTCTTCAAATTGTGATGGACCATATACGCTCCGGGTATTAGATTTGAAAAGAGAGCATTGCCCCTTGGTTGAGGATGAATTATCCCATAACTGAAGTATCTGAATGTAGTTACCTCAAGAGAAATAAGCAGAATGCCCCACAATAATATGCCCCTGACATCATGAACTTTGTAATGTTACCCTTAGTAATTCAAATATATGAGGAGAGCTGCCCCTGGCTATTAAGCACTGTTGAATCTGGACCTGATTGCCCCGAATGAATTGAACAGTAACTTGGTATGCCCCCTTGATTGGGAAATAGTGACTATGCCCTTGGCATTATGAACTCTGTAATGTTACCCTTGGTAACTTAGATAGATGAGGAGATCTTCCCCTGGCTACTTAAACATAGTTGAATCCTGTCCTGATTGCCCCAAATGAGTTAGGCAGTATCATGGCCTGCCCCCTTGATTGGGAGATAATGACTATGCCCCTTTGTATACATGGAATTTGATCCAGGAAGCAAATTTGTTTATCGGAAGGACTTTAGTTTATTGAACATTCATCCTGTAAGTTTCTCTGTTTGTCAAACACTCAGGTATATGCAAACAAATATATTTAAAAATGCAATGCTTATGTCTGTCTTGTAGTTTTGAAAAAGAGTTATTTTAGAAAAACAATTTTTATGATAACTGTGATATTAACTCAAGTTTTATAATAAGCCCTAAAGGAGTCAGGATACCTTTTTGTGGCAATATGCTTTCAAACCAACCATGCTTCAGTTAGGACTTTTAAAGGGTTATAACGTGGTCTGGTTCATGGTTTAAGAAACAAAAGATAAAGGCTCAAATTTATTTGTACCCAACCCATTCTTCGTGATGTTCTTCAGTCCTATGTTCGGTTAACTTATGCATTGAGGTTCCAAAGTAGTTTGGAATTGTAACACTGACATTTTTTATGGTTCAGAAATTGTTTTGATCATTCAGTCATCTTTCTTTGTTGAGGATCTATAGTGACCTCCTTTTTTCTTTTGACTTTGTTATCCCTTCTTT
This sequence comes from Lathyrus aphaca, assembly GCA_963966055.1. NCBI lineage: Eukaryota > Viridiplantae > Streptophyta > Magnoliopsida > Fabales > Fabaceae > Lathyrus > Lathyrus aphaca. The sequence continues at coordinate 99,607,260 of OZ014525.1, read as the reverse complement.
TTGCTTGAACTGTCTATTTCAAGGTTACAGTCAGCGGGATGTCTTAATTTTTTTACTAAGTCTCCTTCATAGGTTCTGACTTAGTGAGCTTTTCTTTTGCTTAGATATTGACTTGCAGACTTTAGTGATTACAGGGAGACATCATTAGTTGTGTACAACACAAACAATTGGCATAGTTGAGTTAACCGAATAACTACCCTGCCCCAGGTTATGAATAAGGGTTTTAATTTGCGTGAGAATGAAAACTCCTACTTCATAGGCTCAAAAGGGTTGACTAGGGATTAACCTCTTTATATCTCCACTGTTTAAGAATTGAAACAATGCATGTACATCGTCAGCATAGTCTGTTCAAAAGCATATTGCATAAGATTATGGTATTGTTTTCGTCATCCTCCCTCTACAGGCTTATAACTTTATCAGGAGTTAAATATCACAAAATAGAAATATGAAGTATAATTCAAAATATAGTGAAACGAATGGATTGATTCAAGACAAACATATGCAATGCATTAATGAAAACAAAAGTTTAACATAATAGTAAGTGTTTAAACAAATAAAAGAAATTACAAATGAAAATTCAAATGTTGTCCCATCCAGTTGGCTGAATGTCTTCAATTGCAATCTGTGAACTTTCAGGAGCAGTATATTTCACCATGAAATCAAATTTTCCACTTGGATGTCCCAAGGTGCCCCATATCTCAACAGGAATATGTAGGCTTTCTTTCTTGCTACTTTGGGCAACTTGTCTTGCAGCTTCGATGTTTGATGGACGATAGTAGAATTCAATTTGGCCTTCTGGCGTAACCTCGAGGATTCCTTTGTCAATCAGGTCTTGAATCGTTTTCTTCAATGTCCAACAACTATCAGTGTCATGTCCGAGACAGTTGGAGTGATACCCACACCTTGCCTTGGGATTATAGTGAGGAGAGGAAGTATTAGGATTTTGAGGAGGATTTTTCAAGGAAATTAGCTTCATCTCCAACAAGAATTGCAGAACTTGTGAAATTGGAGTGCTGAATTTGATAAACTGTCTTCTACATTCCTTGTGTTAAGGTGGATTAACCTTACCAGGTCTTTTTTCTTCAACTGAAGAACAATCAGTGGCAACCTGTCTCTTACCTTCTTTTATCCTCATATTCCTTTCAACCAAGTCAGCTTGTTTTAACAAAGGTTGACTGACAATTAGATTACTTTGAAATTTGTGGATAAAGGTTCTTAACTCTTCTTGCCCCTGAGCTAATCTTTGAATAAGAGCCACCTGGTCATTCATCTGAATCCTCATTTCTGCCATCTCAGCTTGTAATTGTTCCAACTGATCATTCTTGTTATCTTCAGGATTTTCAGAGAGGAGTGCTTTCAACTCTTCTTGCCCCTTGGACAAATTCATGATCACTTCTTGAAACTGAACATTTTGAGCTTGAAGATCTTTGATAGATTGTTCAAGAGCCATTTCTGCTGAAATAAACAGCGAGAAGATGAGAAACCTGTTGCTAAGAAACCTGTGATGCAATGGTATGTAAATGCATATGCAATGTTTTCAAGGACCGCAGGATTTAAATTTGTTTAAACAACCAGAAAGTAAACTTTTATTAGTAATCAATAAACTTGTTTTCCTCTTGGGCTTACAATAAAAATGAAATGAATATAAATATGGGGTTTTAAGTCTCCCATGGACGTTTCCTCTTTGTGTTGAGGTATGAGTTGAGATTCCGCTCCTCGTGAAGTTGTTTTGTTAGCTCCAGGATTCTTTCTTGACTTGCTTTGTAATGAGTCTCAAAAGTATCTCTTTGCTCCTTCAATTGGATCCAGGACCTTTGTAACTCCTCCATGTCAGTGGGCATGTCTGGATGAAGAATGATATAAGAAGTATCTCCTTCAGCAACAGGCTCCATGGTAACTGGCAGGATGGCAGGATATGGCATCATAAGAGTCTGAGCACGAGATCGCACCCATCTGAGATAAGGTTCCATATGAATAGTGTACTTGGGTTCTAGAGTCTTGCTGTCAACCTTGTTCACTTTACCCCATGCTCGTATGAACATTTGACGGTAACCTTGTAGATCGTTGTCGTAGTCGAACATAATACCCTGAATAAGCATGTCATGAGGACCATCACTCCGAGCATAACCAAACTAACGTAGAGCTAAAGAAGGGTTGTAAGTAATGCCCCCTCTTATGCCAAGGAGTGGCACATTAGGGAATTCACCACAACGGTCAAGGATAGTAACATTCTCCATAGATTTAGAGCACCACTGAATATCTGAATGAGAAAGTGACATAATCCTCTTAGACCACCTGAACCCTTGTTCATTCTTCATCACTGATCGAGGAAGGTGAGAAATAAACCACCTAGACAATAGAGGTATGCAACACATCAGAGTTCCTCGTGCCTTCGTAGTACGGGTATGGAGAGAATGTAAGATGTCTCCAAGTAATGTAGGCACTGGATTGCGAGTCAGAAATATGTTGATGGCGTGTACGTCTATGAACTGGTATGGATTGGGGAACAATACTAAGCCATAGATAAATAGGGCTAAGATCTCCTCGACAACATCATAACTCATAGCTTTCAGGAATACTTGAGCTTTCTCCATCAATACCTTAACAAGAATACCCTTAACTCCACTCCTTGTTTCTAGGACAATGTCTGATTTCTTCAAATGTAGGGCTGCAACAATGACTTCAGGTTTAGGCTCCTTCTCTAAGCCTGTGAAGGGTCTCTGATCAAGGATAGGTATACCCAGAAGCTTGGAGAACTCTTCCATTGTAGGAACCAGCTGATAATCGGGGAATGTGAAGCAATGGTGTTTAGGATCAAAGAACTGAAATAAGACACTCATCATATCTTCATTGAACCCTGAAGTGACTAGATCCAATAGGTGACCAGGCCTCTTGATGAACTGGGAGTTTTCAGAAACTTGAGAGACCAACTCCTTAAGCTTAGAAGGTATTCCTACAAAGTTGATCCGGATAGTATTCCTACGAGCAGAAGCCATGACATGCAACAAAGAACAAAGATAAATCCTTTGGTCCTTGAAATGGTTAGTGAAAATGCTATGCTTATGATGCATGATGATGTTATGATGTTATGCTCAATCACACACATGTGACACACATAAACAAATCACACAATAGCCCTAGGTTTGAAGGTTTACATGAGGTTTAAAGGTAAGTACCATCCCCTGAAGTTTAGTTGGTTCATCCTGTCCTATAAAGTAACCAGGTTCTAAGGGATCTCAATATCATTGATCCTTCACATGGGTGGTTGTTCAGTAGGCAACTTACTTGCCAACCAAAACCTTCCAAGTTTAGGATCTCTATGAGCGTAGTATCGAGTATCAACCAACTTCAGTCTTCACCAAATCCGGCTATCTCACTACTTTCTAAAGGCCAAGATGGGATAACTAGGGTTCTAAAAGTCAGTTAGTGTATTGACAACATATGGCAGCCTCATATTATCCTCAACTTTCTTAAGGAACATAAGCACCAACCAAGAAGTCACTGTAGATGTTTAGAATTGGCAGAATTTTTGACCAACAAGAAGTGTTGAACTTAGTTCAGGATGTCACATCATATGTTGTGACATTATCGAACAGAGCATAAGTAAATGAACTTAATTCAGGATGTCACACCAGATGTTGTGACATTGACATTGTATCAGTTAATGAAGTAAGTTCAGTTTTCAGGATGTCACACCAGATGTTGTGACATCTCAAACCTGCTACCAGAATTAATTAATGCTTAACAGAACTGAGTAAATTCAGGGAATTTATCTGGAATTAATTATGAATGGATAAAACAGAAGAAGGCGCATCTGTAGGGAGATTGGTTATATGATCTCAGTATAAACAGAAGAACTGACTCACCTAGAATCAAGGAAGTAACAAACCCTAATTCAAGGTGATGGCAGCATGCGTATCAGGATTGGATAACCTACAGAAAGCCAAAAAATCCAAGCATCTATTTAAGCAACAAAAACTCTCAGAATAGAGTACGAAACTAAGAAGACTAAATAGGATGTTTGTGTTTTAATAGCAGGTTGTATATGTATATCACTTTATGAGCTTTTAAGAAAAAATGTATTGTGTCTTGATTGAAACTGTGAAGTAAGATCAAGCTGTTTTGTTTGAAGTATGACTTCAATTTTATTAAACTTGTAAACATATCACTGTGTGATTGAGGGGGAGTGAGTTGGTACTCATATCTAAGTTGTGTCTTAGGTAGAAATTGCCTTGGGTAGATATTAAGTGAAAGATTAAACTGAGTGGTTTAAGTCTAGAATTAATATTAATTATATTGGATTTCCTTCCTGGCTTGGTAGCCCCCAGATGTAAGTGTGGTTATACACTGAACTGGGTTAACAATTTCCTGTGTTGTTTAATTTTCCTGCACTTTAAGTTTTGTTCAAGTCTTCAAGTGTTTAAACATCTCATTCGACATCACGTACCTGATCCCAGAATTTCAATTGGCATCAGAGCAGGCACCCTGCCTGTTTAACTGGGTGAGATCTAGGGACTGCAAATTCTGGAAACATGGACAGAGATGTAGGATCAGTGAATAGACCACCTATATTGGATGGATCTAATTATGACTACTAGAAGCCAAGAATGGTAGCATTCTTAAGATCACTTGACAATAGGGCCTGGAAAGCATTCAACAAAGGATGGGAGCACCCTGTCCAAGACAACAAGGATGGAGCAAAAGTGTTGAAACCTGAAGAAGAATGGATCAAGGAGGAAGAAGATTCAGCACTTGGAAATTCCAAGGCCTTAAATGCTTTATTCAATGGCATTGATAGGAACATATTCAGACTTGTGCATCACTGTGAGCTGGCTAAAGATGTTTGGGACACTCTCAAAACAACTCATGAAGGAACATCAAAGGTGAAGATGTCAAGACTTCAACTTCTCACCACCAAGTTTGAAAACTTGAGAATGAAGGAAGATGAGACAATTCATGAGTTCTACATAAACATCTTGGAAATAGCCAATACTTCTGGTGCTTTGGGAGAAAAGATGACTGATGAAAAGCTGGTAAGAAAGATTCTCAGATCTTTACCAAAAAGATTTGACATGAAGGTCACCGCAATAGAAGAAGCTCAAGACATATGCACAATGAAGGTTGAAGAGCTCATTGGTTCCCTTCAAACATTTGAGATGGGAATGAATGATACAATTGTAAAGAAGAACAAAAGCATAGCCTTGGTGTCAAATACTGATAAAGAAGAAGAAAATAATGAAGCAGACCCTGAAGAAAATTTATCAGAAACCATTGCTATGCTTGGAAGACAATTCAACAAGATTCTCAGAAAGATGGATGGCAAGTCCAGACCAAGTGGAAGATACTCAAACTCTTCTGAGAATAAAAGACCTTATGATGCTAATAGAAGGTCAAATTATGATGAAAAGACCAATCAAGATAAAGGGATTAAATGTCATGGATGTGAAGGATATGGACACATCAGAAATGAATGTCCTACCTATCTAAAGAAGCAGAAGAAAGGTATTTCTGTGACCTGGTCTGATGAAGACTCGGGATGTGATTCAGAAGAAGAATCAGCAAAGCACATCACTGCTCTAGCTGTGATTCTGAAAGTGGATCCAGTGATGAGGAGCTGACTTTTGAAGAGCTAGAAGAATCATACAAGATGCTGGTTAAAAGGAGCACTGAAATATGCATGGAGAGTATAAAGAAGAAGAAGCAGATTGAGGCACTAAAGGATGAAAAAACAAGTGATCTAGAGATCATTGACACTTTTAAAAGTGAAGTAAGCCTTCTCAACTCCAAGTTGGAGCATATGTCAAAATCTGTTAGAATGCTGAACAGTAGCTCAAACACACTGGATGTTATTCTCAACAACAATAAGCATTCAGGGGATAGAACTGGACTGGGATTTAACAAAGCTCAAAAGGTTGAGGCTAGCACCAGCAAAACTACTTCAAATTCCATAAAGTCAAACAAGATGTCCCAACAGATGTCCCAACATCATGAAAAGAACATAATGTCAAACATAATGTTCCAACAGAAGTCCCAACATCATGAAAAGAACATGATGAAAAAGAAGTATCAAAGATGGAGATGTCATCATTGTGGAAGATTTGGTCATATCAAACCACATTGCTACAAGCTGCATGGATATCCAAATTAGATGTATCAGCAACCCCCTAAGCAGAAGATAGAGGTTACAAAGAAAGTGCTGCATGGACATCAAAATCAAAGATATCAGCAACCCCCTAAACAGAAGACAGAGGTCATTAAGAAAGTATGGGTACCTAAAGCTAGTCTTCATGCTGATCAAAGCTATATGTCCAAGAACAAGTTCAACAAACAACCTTGGAGCTCTAAAAATGAACAATACACAGGGCATAGGCATCAAAGGAAACCTCACTACAAGCAAAAATGGTCAAAGAAGGGTGTTGCATATATAGCTCATACATCTCTAAGAGTATCAGCTAAAGAAGACTGGTACTTTGACAGTGGATGCTCAAGGCACATGACTGGATTGAAGAATTTGCTGGTAGACTTAAAGTCACATTCATCCAGATATGTAACCTTTGGAGATGGAGCTAAAGGAGAAATCAAGGGAGTTGGGACCTTGGACTGTCCAGATGTACCAAGACTAGATGATGTGCTGCTGGTAAAAGGATTGACTGCTAACTTGATCAGCATAAGTCAATTATGTGATCAAGGTTACAATATTAACTTTACCAAAATTGAATGCATAGTGTCTAATAAAGAACAGAAGGTTGTCATGAGAGGAGCCAGGTCTAAAGACAACTGTTATATGTGGGAACCTCAAGACTTCAGTCTCACTTCAACTTGCTCTTTAGCCAAAGAAGAAGAAGTGAAGCTATGGCACCAAAGACTGGGTCATCTTCATTTCAGAGGTATAAAGAAAATCATATCTATGGAAGCTGTGAGAGGAATTCCTAAACTGAAGATTGATGATGGCAAAGTATGTGGTGAATGTCAAATAGGCAAGCAAACCAAGATGTCCCATCCAAAGCTCCAACATCTGACAACTTCCAAAGTTTTTGAATTATTGCATATGGATCTTATGGGACCAATGCAGGTTGAGAGCCTTGGTGGAAAGAGGTATGCCTATGTGGTGGTTGATGACTTTTCAAGGTATACATGGATAAATTTTATCAAAGAAAAGTCTGATGTATTCAAAGATTTGTGCCAAAGAATACAAAGAGAAAAAGCAAGATGTGTGGTCAGAATAAGAAGTGACCATGGAAAGGAGTTTGAGAATAAAAAATTCTCAGATTTCTGCTCTTCAGAAGGAATCAATCATGAATACTCTTCACCTATCACCCCTCAACAGAATGGGATTGTTGAGAGGAAGAACAGAACTATCCAAGAATCAGCAAGAGCTATGATCCATGCTAAAAAGTTACCATTGTACTTCTGGGCTGAAGCTATGAACACAGCTTGTTACATTCATAATAGAGTCACTCTAAGGAAAGGAACCTTGTCCACAATCTATGAAGTCTGGAAGGGCAGAAAACCTACAGTTAAGTACTTCCATGTGTTTGGAAGTAATTGTTATATTCTGGCTGATAGGGAGCAAAGAAGAAAAATGGATCCTAAAAGTGATGAAGGGATTTTCCTTGGAGACTCTATAAATAGCAGAGCTTATAGAGTATTTAAATCTAGAACCAAGGTTATCATGGAGTCTATAAATGTGATAATTGATGATGCCCCTGCAGATGTTACAGATGATGTTGGAACATCTACTGACAGTCAGATTGAAGCTGAAATAAAGAGTGATCATCCTGACTTCACTCAAACTGAAGCAAGGACTGAACAATCCAACAAACCTCCCTCCATCAGAATCCAGAAGGATCATCCCAAAGATTTAATAATTGGTGATCCCAACAGAGGTGTAAGCACTAGATCAAGAGAGGTGATTTCAGGTTCTTGTTTTGTTTCAAAAATAGAACCTAAAAACATCAAGGAAGCTCTTAATGATGAGTACTGGATTTGTGCTATGCAAGAAGAATTAGGTCAGTTCACAAGGAATGAAGTGTGGGATCTTGTTCCTAGACCTGATGACATAAATGTGATTGGCACTAAATGGGTGTATAAGAACAAGTCAAATGAGCAGGGAGTTGTTACAAAGAACAAAGCTAGACTTGTAGCTCAAGGATACACACAAATTGAAGGAGTAGACTTTGATGAAACCTTTGCACCAGTAGCAAGGCTTGAATCAATCAAACTACTTTTAGGAATTGCTTGTATTCTGAAGTTCAAGCTATTTCAAATGGATGTGAAGAGTGCCTTTCTAAATGGATATCTTAATGAAGAGGTATATGTAGAACAACCTAAGGGATTTGTTGATCCAAGCTGTCCAAACCATGTGTACAAACTAAGGAAGGCTCTTTATGGACTGAAGCAAGCCCCAAGAGCATGGTATGAAAGGCTGACTACTTTTCTCACAAAACAAGGATACAGAAAAGGCGGAATAGACAAAACCTTGTTTGTGAAGGATGAAGAAGGAAATGTCATGATTGCTCAAATATATGTTGATGACATTGTCTTTGGTGGGATGTCAGACAGGATGGCTAAACATTTTGTCACTCAAATGGAATCTGAATTTGAGATGAGCCTAGTAGGAGAACTAACCTACTTTCTTGGACTGCAAATCAAGCAGATGGAAGATTCAATGTTCATATCCCAAAGCAAGTATGCCAAGAACACTGTGAAGAAGTTTGGGATGGATAGTGCAAGTCATAAAAGAACACCTGCCCCCACTCATTTAAAGCTGACAAAGGATGACAATGGTGAGAAGGTGGACCAAAGCCTATACAGAAGCATGATTGGAAGCTTATTATATCTGACTGCTAGCAGACCAGATATAGCCTTTGCAGTAGGTGTATGTGCAAGATATCAAGCTGATCCAAAAGTTAGCCATCTAAACCAGGTCAAGAGAATTCTGAAATATGTCAATGGTACTTGTGACTATGGCATAATGTACTCCCATGGATGTGAACCAATTCTCACTGGCTTTTGTGATGCTGATTGGGCTGGAAGTGCTGATGATAGAAAGAGCACATCAGGAGGATACTTCTTCCTAGGAAACAATTTGATTTCTTGGTTCAGTAAGAAACAAAATTGTGTATCCTTATCCACTGCTGAAGCTGAATATATAGCAGCTGGTAGTAGTTGTTCACAGTTGGTTTTGATGAAGCAAATGCTCACTGAATACAATGTCCCACAAAATTTCATGACATTGTGCTGTGACAACTTAAGTGCTATTAACATATCAAAGAATCCTATCCAACATAGCAGGACCAAGCATATTGATATCAGGCATCATTTCATCAGAGATCGTGTGGAAGAGAAGGTGATCTCATTAGAACATGTAGCCACAGATATGCAATTGGCTGATATATTTACTAAAGCTTTGGATGCTACCCAATTTGAAAACCTAAGGGGTAAATTGGGAATCTGCTTATGTGAAATATAGCAGTTATGGAGAAGTGCCAACATGTCCTATGACATCGTGTGGCATGATCGCCAGATGGCAACACCAGTCTGGTCAAGAACTCTGTGTATTCCACTCCTTAAAATTCTCCAAGTAACGGCTCTTATAAAAGTTCCAGCTTGCTCTCAGCTATTCATCTTCTCATCATCCTCTCTAAACAAATTGCATGCTATAGCTGATTTTCAGAGCTCATCAAACTCAATCAATCCTAAACTCTTCTTCCACCACATTCGAAAATGTCTCAACATCAAAACCCTAATCTCTCTGATGAAATCCTCAACCAAGAAGATGTAGTGCATGCAACCCCCATCTCTGCGGTACCTATGGATTCAACTCCCATAGACGAAATCAAGGGAAGTGTTCCTCTTGCTCAAAAGCCTAGAACTCCTAATGTGAGAAGGGCAAAGGAACCTGTATTCAGCAAAGTCAAAGGGAAGCCTTCATCCTCAAACACCAATCCCAAAGCCTCTGAGTATGTGGATGCTTCAATTAAGGATCTTGTGAACAGGATTCTGTCTGAGCAAAGAGTTGTGAGTGGAATATCTATTCCTCTGAACACCATGCCAGCTCCACAAGAAGAACAGAGTAATCAAGCTGAAGAGGACACTCCTGCTCAATAGGATGTCCCAATAGATGTTGAAACATCTGAGGACTAGCACAAGGCCTCCACTGATGATGAAGCCACTGATGATCAAGCTTCTGTTGATCCACCTGCTGAAGAGGAGACTGCTCAACCTCCTCCTGTTGTAGACATAGAGCATGATTCTGACACAGAGATCATTGCCTCTGTGGACCCTAGCATAGCCAAAAGGCTCAGGACTAGGAAGGAAAAGAAGACTGCAGGACATGCAACTCCTGAAAAGAAGCAGCCTACACCAAAGAAGGACAAAGCTAAAGTTGCTTTTGGTCCTACCAAACAATGGAGCAAAGTGAATACACAAAAGAGGAAAGTTGTCACTCCACCAGATTCAGATGTTGAAGAGGATGTCCCAACATCCCAACCAAAGAAGAAACCAACACCTTCAAGGTCCACCTCTGCTGTTCCAGAAGCTCCTCTGGACATAATTTCATTCCATCATGTGTCAAGTGTGAGCAGATGGAAATTTGTATACTAAAGAAGGGTAGCACTTGAAAGAGAGCTGGGAAGCAATGCACTTGAGTGCACTGAGGTAATTGACCTAATTTCTTCTGTTGGCTTATTCAAAACAGTATCAAACTTTTCACCTTGCTATGAGCTGCTAGTCAAGGAATTTATTGTCAACCTTCAAGAGGACTGTGCTGATGGTAAGTCAGATGAATTCAGAAAGGTGTATGTAAGAGGGAGATGTGTGGAATTCTCTCCTAGGGTTATCAACCACTTCTTAGGGAGAGAATCTGATGGACCTAATGAGCTGGGGAAGACTGACAACCAGGTGTGCAAGGTCATTACTGCCAATCAAGTCAAAGCTTGGCCAGTCAAGGGAAAACTTTCTGTTAGCTTGCTAACAAGGAAGTATGCAATGCTGCATAGGATTGGCACTGTAAATTGGGTCCCTACCAACCATACCTCCTCAATAGCAACTAGATTGGGCAAATTTATTTATGTTGTGGGCACCCAAACAAAGCTGGACTTTGGGGCTTACATTTTTTATCAAACATTGAAGCATGCTGGGACATCAGCAACAAAGCTGCCTATAGCCTTTCCTTCTTTGCTGTGTGGAATAATCCTTAGCCAGTATCCTGGTATCCTCACTGAGAAGGATTCAATCTGCAAAAGAGAGAGTCCTCTGGCCTTCCACTACAAGCTGTTCTTAAGTCATCATGCAGCTGATGTTGAAGCTCCCTCTGGGACATCTGCTGGACCTTCAAAGGCAAAGTCTCCTATATCCAAAGCTGCTTTGATTGCTGAGCTGAAGAACACCTGCAAAGAACTGGATGCCAGGAAGCAGAAGCTTGAGGAGATTATTCAAAGGCTGGAAATGGAAGAGAGTGCTCAGAAGGCTGCTGACTCTGATGATGAATCTGAAGAAGAAGAAGACACTGAATATGAAGATTCTGAGTGAAAAATGTATGTGAGGAATGTGTACTGTCTGCTCCAGCATTGTATTTTGAATTTGTCTTTTTGTAATTCTCTCTGTCAATTTAAAATTTGGCCCCAATTTATGTCTAACAAGGGGGAGAAGAGAACTAAACAACAACAACAATGTCTGCTGCAGCTTACTGATTAATGAAAAATGTCTTTTGTTTGCTTCTGAACTAAGTTGTTTTTAATGAAAAATTTCTGTTGAAACAAGTCAGAACACATATAGGTTTGAGGGGGAGTAAACTCACACATGACTCAACAGAAAAGAACTGTTGTACTCAGATAAAAGAAACTCTGCTGCACTATGATAAACCAGAAGATTATGTTAGCCAAAAATTAGCCAAAAGGGGAGTTTGTAGATGTTTAGAATTGGCAGAATTTTTGACCAATAAGAAGTGTTGAACTTAGTTCAGGATGTCACATCAGATGTTGTGACATTATCAAACAGAGCATAAGTAAATGAACTTAATTCAGGATGTCACACCAGATGTTGTGACATTGTATCAGTTAATGAAGTAAGTTCAGTTTTCAGGATGTCACACCAGATGTTGTGACATCTCAAACCTGCTACCATAATTAATTAATGCTTAACAGAACTGAGTAAATTCAGGGAATTTATCTGGAATTAATTATGAATGGATAAAACAGAAGAAGGCGCATCTGTAGGGAGATTGGTTATATGATCTCAGTATAAACAGAAGAACTGACTCACCTAGAATCAAGGAAGTAACAAACCTTAATTCAAGGTGATGGCAGCATGCGTATCAGGATTGGGTAACCTACAGAAAGCCCAAAAATCCAAGCATCTATTTAAGTAACAGAAACTCTCAGAATAGAGTACGAAACTAAGAAGACTAAATAGGGTGTTTGTGTTTTAATAGTAGGTTGTATATGTATATCACTTTATGAGCTTTTAAGCAAAAGTGTATTGTGTCTTGATTGAAAGTGTGAAGTAAGATTAAGCTGTTTTGTTTGAAGTATGACTTCAATTTTATTAAACTTGTAAACATATCACTGTGTGATTGAGGGGGAGTGAGTTGGTACTCATATCTAAGTTGTGTCTTAGGTAGAAATTGCCTTGGGTAGATATTAAGTGAAAGATTAAACTGAGTGGTTTAAGTCTAGAATTAATATTACTTATATTGGATTTCCTTCCTGGCTTGGTAGCCCCCAGATGTAAGTGTGGTTATACACTGAACTGGGTTAACAATTTCCTGTGTTGTTTAATTTTCCTGCACTTTAAGTTTTGTTTAAGTCTTCAAGTGTTTAAACATCTCATTCGACATCACGTACCTGATCCCAGAATTTCAGTCACACTAACTATGGCCACCAGATCAACCATATCGGTATACGCCGTACAATTTCCTTGGTCTATTGCCATTTACCTAAGGTACACTAGATCCGGGTTAGGATCTTTCACACATAAAGCCCAACAAGTAATATAAAGCAAACAAGGCAAACAATTTAAGTGATCTAATTCCTAAGGGTACCCCTCTTTTATTAAATCCCCAACAGATTCGCCAGTTCTATAACACAGTGGGAGAACTGACTTTAGTTAAATGTTGCGGATAGCAAGAGTCGCCACCGACTTTTATTTTATCCAAAAGGAAAGGGCATAAAAGAACAGGAAAGACCTTAAAAAGATTTTGAGTTCGGGGGGTAGGTTATATAAAGGGAAGGTGTTAGCACCCTTTATATCCATGGTTATCCATATAGTTACTTAGCTCACTTTAAACTGTTTTGAGAAAGGTGTAGTGTGTGATTAAAATTTTTCTAAGTGCTTTATAATGATCCTCGTATGGATGTATATAAAGACTTTGTTTTGAAAATTTGTTTGAAATGTGAAGTGTAAAATGTATTTTGAAAAGGTGAGCAAGTACTTAAGAGGAACCTACCTTATATTAAGTCTTTACTGTTCTTATATGTTCTTTCAATGGTAAGACTATCCCTATTATTAAGGAATAGGTAGTAATTACCTTGTATGTATTAAGGGACATGTGAAGGGACATCTGAATTTAGGCAACTGCAAGGTGTCTTTAGCAATTCGTAGGGACTTATCATCTTTTATTCGAAGGGACAAGATCATTTATCGTATGCAACCTCGAAGGGACTTGATCTTATAAACTGAAGGGACTTGATGATATTTATGAAGGGACTTTGCTTAAGACACCTTACTTGACCTTTTGAAATAGGCAACATGAGGGGTAACCCTAGAAAGTGCAAGATGGCGATCAAAGATCGACTTACGTGTGTGAGTGTTTATTTTCAAATATTTATCTTTTTTACATTAGTTATCTAAATTAAATTAATTACAATTATGTTTGCACTCCATAATTACTAACCAAGCAATTAAATAATATAATTAAAAAAATAGAAAAATAAAACTACACTATTACATCGCTTTGGGCAAATACAAAATAATCGGACAAAATAAATTATGATAAGAATAATAAAGCAAAAATAAAGCAAGTATAGCAATAAAACAATAATAATAAATAAAACAATGATAATAATAATAAGGTAATAACAAAAAGAAATTAAAATTAGAAAAAGAAAATTATTTTAGATTAAGCAAATTAAAAGTTATTAGCAAAATATAAGTTTATTTAAATAATTTAGTAATAATAATAAAAGAAGAAAATAATTACTTATTATAAAAAAAGTATTAAGTTGATATTTACAAAATAGATAAAGATCATAGAAAATATTAGATTATTAAATTAATAGGTTATTTATAAATTAATCATATACAAGATTAGAATAAATAAAATTATTAAGGATTTAACTAAATTATTTACAAAAAAACCATTCATGATAAAAATTAAATATGAAAATTAAAAAAAGGAACTAACGGATTTACAAAATACTATTTATTTATTTTTTGGTTTTTTATTTTAATTTAGAAAAGATTTTCATTAATTAAATTTAATTAGTTAATTAATTTAAAATAATAAAGATTTAAATAAAATTAAAAAGAAGTGAAAATAAACAAAACAAAACAAAAACCTGCAGGAGCCTGAGGTCGAACCCAGGTCTCCAATCCCCAACCATAAGCCTCTGACCATTGGGCTACGCGCTTGTGGTGACCAAAACCCACCAACAACACATAATATATTCAGCCTACAAAATAGATGAAATAATTAAGAAAAACGTGAAAACCTGGGATCGAACCCAGGTTTAGTGCTTCCTATGCGCGTGCCTTCACCATTGGGCCAGCCAATGCTTGTTGAAATAAATCATAAAAAAATTGTAAAAATATTATGAATATTTTTGAATTTCTGATGGCGCCAATTGCATCATCTTCTTCCTCCAGCCATACGATTTTTCCTGCGAAAATTCCTATGATATTACCTGCGAGACCAAAATTGCAGAAAACCCTATTTTCTTTAATATCATGTAACAAGTAATATCAAGCCAAATTAATCAGGTCAATCAATCACCCATGACTTATGTAATTCAACCATGTTCTTAAAAGACTTTTAAACGTCTTAAATCGTGAGGCCCCAATTTGGACCTAAAAACCCTAGCAATGGCGTATGGCTAAACCTGCATCAAAAACCAAATCAAAGGTACCAAAAATGATCCCCACATGATTATAAACAATAAACAACAATCAAAATAATATTAGAATGCATATATGAGTGAAATCGAAATTTGAATTTTCAAGATAAAGTATGGATTCGGTTTATGCATTCTTGGACGATTTTGATGCTATTGATGATTTGGATATGTTATGGAAGCCTCTAGGAACATTTTTGTGTGTTCAAACCTTTTGCAAACTGTTGCACCCCAAAATTTTCCCTCACCAAGACAAGACATTGTGTACTAAGAGGTTCACAAGGTTCACAAGACATCTCATGAGGTTCACAAGGTTCACAAGTCAAAAAGTTTGACAATTCCCTCAGACAATGCATCCTCCTAAACAAGGCATCCTAAACTAGGGTTTTGACTTTCATCAGGCTAAATGGACTTCCAAGACTTCAATTGAACTTCATAGCATCCTATATGTGTGAAATAATCCCCATGTCAAGTTTCAAGACTTTTTCCAAAGGTTTGCTCAGTCAAATGATCAGATAGGCTAAAATCAGTCAAAGCAGTCAAAAAGTCAAATTGAGGTCAACTGTGGTCAAACCAAAGTCAAACTTCATGATTTTTTTGCCAACATCAAGTATATGAAGTCAAATTCATCATTTTATCAAGGTTTGATCATGATTCATCAAGGAGATTTCAGATCATCAAGAATCAGGAGTTTCTAAATTAGGGTTTTCACAGGAAAAATCAACTGAACTTTGATCAGCCATAACTTTCACATGCTTCATCAAACAATTTCCATCCAAAGCTCATTTTTAAGTAAATTGAACTCTCTAAAACTTTGTGTCTCACAAGCCAAGCCCAAAAATGCTTCATTTGGAAGGTATGAGCTAAGACATTATAGGTCCTTTTAAAAGTCAACAAAAAGTCAACATCTTCCAAAGAGCATAACTTGAGAATGGTAAAAGATATGGACATGAGACCAAACAGGTTGGTTAGAGGACTCTTTAAGCTTTCTAAAATGTGCAAGAACACCCTCATAGCATTAAAATTGAAGGATTTGTGCCCTTGCAAAGTTGGGAAAGTTTTGGGAAGTTTATGAAGCAAATATGGCCTTAAAACCAATTTTTGCTAAATGAGCCCACCAAATTGCCATCCAATCTTTATAATATCATCAAGCACGACCCAACCCACACCTTTTCTGATTTTTTACATTTTATTTAATATTTATTTGAATTGTATTCATTAAAATACAAATTAAAATAAAATAAAATATGAAAATCATATATTTGAAAGAGATTTTGATTCTAGAAAGTCTTAATATTCATTTAAACTTGATTGATACCATATAATTTGAGATCATCCAAAAATAGCAATGAGATATCCAAGTTTTCAATGTTTTTAAGATCAAATCTTTTTCAATCTCATGAGGTCCAAAAGTCCAAAGGAGTGATCAAATTCTTGACCTAATTTTGTTACATGGTATATAAACAACACATAGCAAGCAATACAGACGGATTGAGAGCCTCAAGGACAAGTTTCAAACTTCAAAATTCATCAAAGAAATTCAAATTCAGATTCTTCAAATTTGTTGTTTTTCAGGTGATTTGAAGGTGGCAAATCATTCTTGGACAATCTCTGAACCTATGTGCATCATTATCATCGTCCAAAACATGCCTAAATACATAATCAGAAGTCGTGTTCTTGCATTTTTTTGATTTTTTCGTGTTCTGCTATTCATGTGTTATAAATCCCTTTTGACTAATGTTTTGTGTTTATAATGAAACAATGAATGTTTCTGGGTGATTAGATTAAAGTTTCGTGACCTTGACCAAGATATGCCATAGTTAGGGTTTCGGTTGCAGGTTTGGGGCTTTGCGTTTTACACCACCTATGAACATTTTGAAGACATGGCTAGATTGTACAAGTTATAAGTAATTGATCTGGGTTGTTGATTTTTATTATTATCATGTTTTCGTGATGTCTCAAGAACATAGGTTTCACTGCAAAATTTTATTCGCAAGAAATTTCGCAGGAAACTTGGCATAAAAATTCGCAGGAAATCCAAGGAAGAAGATGAGTCTTTGGCGCGAATTTTCTGAATTCAAAAATCTCTCTATTTTTATAATATATATGTTTTATATGAATATCACAGCGCGCGGTTTGGCTCAGTGGTAAAGGACTTGGCTTGGTATATGGGAAGGCTAGGGATCGAATCTGGTCTTCAATAAATTTTTTTTATTATCTTCTTTCGTTTGTTTTTTTTATATAATTATTTGTTATTGTTTGATAAACACAACAACGCAGGTGGCCTAGTGGAAGGGTGGTTGGACCAGTGTGGATAAACCTAGGGCGTGGGTTCAAATCCCAGCCCCAGGTATTTTGTTTTCTTTCAACTCTTCTTTTAGTTTATTTATTTGTTTATAATATTTAATTCATTTAATTTCTTATAAAATTAATTTCTAAACAATAATTTATAACATATTTCTATAAAAACTTAATATTTTCAAGATCATAATTTATTTTTTCTTAAATTTAAAATTGTTTCTATTTTATTTTATGTTTATATTTATTATTATCACACACACACACACACACACACACACACACACACACACACACACACACACACACACACACACACACACATATATATATATATATATATATATATATATATATATATATATATATATATATATATATATATATATATATATATATATATATATATATATATATATATATATATATATATATATATATATATTTAATTAGGTTTAGGTTAAATGATCAAAACCCTAATCCTGATTTTCTCAATTATAAGATTAACCCTAATTTCAAATACTAATTTCTAACCCTAATTTTTTGTTTTAAATATTAACTTAATTAAGTTTTTCTAATATCTAATTAAATAGTTAATCATACTTTGTAAATAATTATTATATAGTTTATTATTATGCTCATCATCTTATTTCTTTTCTAAAAATTCTTTAAAATTCTTTATTTAATTTAAAAATATTATCTTAACTTGTATATATTTTATATTTGTGCTAACCTTTCTTTCTTATAATTATTTTATCACTAACCTTTATTTAATTGCTTATTTTATTATATAGTTATTATTTAATTATTTTTATTATAATGTAACTGCAAAAGCGTTGTAATAGTCGTAGTTTATTATTGTTTTATTGTTTATAAATATTCATGTCATGGTTAGTAACTATAGGGAGTGATAACATGTTTGTGCTTTAAAATTAATTTAGAATCACTAATTTAATAAGATAAATATACGAATATGGACACTCACACACGTAAGTCGATCTTTGATCGCCATCTCTCACTTTCTAAGGTTATCCCTCATGTTGCCTAACTATAAGGTCAAGTAAGGTGTCTTAAAGCAAAGTCCCTTCTCATGAAATATCATCAAGACCCTTTTAAGATTATAAGATCAAGTCCCTTCGATGTTGCCTACGGTATATGATCTTGTCCCTTTGAATAAAAGATGATAAGTCCCTTTGTATTGCTAAGACACCTTACAGTTGCCTAAATACAGATGTCCCTTCACATGTCCCTTATCACATCCAAGGTAATTACTACCTATTCCTTAATAATAGGGCTAGTCTTACCATTGGAAGAACATATAAGAACAGTAAAGATTTAACATAGGCTAGGTTCCTCTTAAGTACTTGCTCACTTCTTCAAAATACTTCATTACACTTCACATTTCAAACAAATTTTCAAAACAAAGTCTTTATATACATCCATATGAGGATCATTATAAAGTACTTAGAAAATTTTTAATCACACACTACACTTTCTCAAAACATTTTAAAGTGAGATAAGTAACTAAGAGCCCATGGATAACCATGGATATAAAAGGTGCTAACACCTTCCCTTTATATAACATACCCCCAAACTCAGAATCTTTTAAGGTCTTTCATGTTCTTTTATGCCCTTTCCTTTTGGATAAAATAAAAGTCGGTGGCGACTCTTGCTATCCGCAACATTTAACTTAAGTCAGTTCTCCCACCGTGTTACACAAACCTCTTAAACCAAAGGATCCGAATCTCACTTTTTGATGAATTTTCTTGAATTTGAATTTGATGTTCTGACCTGCAAAAACAATCCCCCTTGCTTGTGTTATGTTCTATACTTATAGAAGAATAGAATTAGGTCAAAAAAAGTGATTGTCTTTTGGGCTTTTTGGATGCCTTGATGATGAAGAAATCTCATTCAAAATTTTGCCAAAAATCAAATCTTTTCATGCTCTAAAGGGTGTGCACGAATTTGGAAGTGTATCAAGCCATCTTAATGTTATTTATGAGCTTCTAGAACAAGAATCAAATTTAAATATTGAGTTTTCATATTTTATTTTGATTTAAATTGATTTTTAATGAATAAAATCAAAATAAATATAAAATAAATTATAAAAATCTGAATAAATGAGAATTGAGTCGTGCATGATGTCATGGTAAAGATTGGATCACAAAATTACAAGCCCATTTGGAAAGAATTGGTTTTAAGACCCCATTTTCTCAATATACCTCTCAAAAATTTCCCAACTTTGCAAAGGCACAAATCCCTCAATTTTAAAGCTACGAAGGTGTTCTTGGACATTTTGGAAATCTTAAAGAGTCATCTAACCAACCTCTTTGGTCTCATGTCCATATCCTTTACCATTTTCAAATTATGCCCTTTGGAAGATGTTGACTTTTTGTTGACTTTTAAAATGACCTGTAATGTCTTAGCTCATACCTTCCAAATGAAGCATTTTTGGGATTGGCTTGTGATACACAAAGTTGTAGAGAATTCAATTTCCTTCAAAATGGGCTTTGGATGGAAAAAATTTGATGAAGCATGTGAAAGTTATGGCTGGTCAAAGTTCAGTTGACTTTTCCTATGAAAACCCTAATTTAGAAACTCCTGATTCTTGATGATCTGAAATCTCCTTGATGAATCATGATCAACCCTTGATCAAATGATGAATTTTACTTCATATAGTTGATGTTGGCAAAAAATTCATGAAGTTTGACTTTGGTTTGACCATAGTTGACCTTAGTTTGACTTTTTAACTACTTTGACTGATTTTAGCCTATCTGATCATCTGACTGAGCAAACCTTTTGGGAAGGCCTTGAAACTTGACATAGGGATTATTGAAGACATATAGGATGATATGGAGCTCACTTGAAGTCTTGGAAGTCCATTTAGCCTGATGAAAGTCAAAACCCTAGTTTAGGATGCATTGCTTAGGAGGATGCATTGTCTGAGGGGATTGTCAAACTTTCTGATTAATTGTGAATCTTGTGAACCTCTTGAGATACCTTGTGAACCTTGTGAACCTCTTGAGATACCTTGTGAATCTTGTGAACCTCTTGGGACACCTTTGTACACAATGTCTTGTCTAGGTGAGGGCAAATTTTGGGGTGCAACAGGAAGCAATCGAAGAAGGTCCTCATAATCCTGTTAATGTGATCAATGGCGTTGGAACCGCAAAGTTGAAGAATATGTATGATGAAGATGATAAGAAGAAGATCCTAAATGATAAGAAGGCAATCAATATACTCCAAAGCGCTCTTAGTATGGACGAATTCTTCCGCGTATCACAATGCAAATTGGCAAAGGAGATTTGGGATACTTTGGTAGAAACACGTGAAGGAACAACAGAAGTAAAAAGATCAAGGCTTAACACGTTGAGTCAAGAATATGAAATGTTCCGTATGCAGCCCGGAGAATCTATCGTTTCCTTACAAAAAAGATTTTTTCATCTAACAAACCACTTGATTGCACTCGGGAAGACCTTCACCAACGACGATCTCAATTTGAAAGTCCTAAGGTACTTGACAAGGGAATGACAACCAAAAGTGACCGCTATTTCGGAAAAGAAGAGTCTCTCAATGATGACATCCGCATCTCTATTAGGCAAACTTCAAGAGCACGAATTGGAACTTGGAAGGCTCGAGAAGCACGAAAGTCAAGATAAAAAGTCCAAAGGAATTGCTTTGAAGATTGACACGAAGGATGACAAAGATGACGAGATTTCCGAAGATGAGAATTCCATGCTTCTTGTTAAGAAGCTTGGTAAGTTTTTTAACAAAAATAATAATTCCTCTTTTCCTAAAAAGAATAAACATTTCAGGAAGAAGGATGCATCCACATCGATTCAAGAAGTTACATGTTATGAATGTGGGAAGCAAGGTCACATAAAACCGGATTGTCCAAGACTTGCAAAGAAAGGAGGATTCAAAGGAAAGAAGGACTTCAAAAATAAAAAAGGCTTATGTTGCTTAGGACAAAAATGAAGTTAGTTCCTCATCGGAATCGGAGAGCGATGAATGTGCAAATATGGCTCTAATGGCTTCACATCACTCCGATGAAGAAAATGACGAGGTTAGTAGCAACTTTTCTATTTATTATAATGATGCACAAGATGTAATAGATGAACTCTTAAAAGAATGCAAGACTTTTTATAAAAGTATTTCATCCCAAAAGAAACAAATTTCATCTTTAGAATAAAAAAACATTGCTTTAGAAAAATATATTGAAAGTGAAAAGCAAAAATTGATGAATGAAAAACAAAGTCTTGTATGTAAAAATTGTGAGTCTTTATCTTTCCAAATTGTTCAACTTAAAAGAGTTTTAGAAAGATATGAAAAAGGTCAAATTGGCTTGGAGGAAATTCTTAGGAACCAAAGGTATCCTAATGATAAAAGTGGATTAGGATATTCTAAGTTTTCCAAACCAAGTACAAATGAGACTATTTTTGTTAAAGCAAGTGAACAAGTTGTTAAAGAAAAGGCAAACAATTCTAAAAGTGTGCATCAAAGTCATAAAAATAAAAGAATTGTTAAGAAAAAGAGTTATATTCCAAGATATAGAAGTCATTTTCAACCTACTTGTTTTTATTGTGGAACCAAAGGACACACACCTAATGCTTGCTATGTGCGCAACATTGGTGTTGCTAAAGGGCATTATGTGTGGGTTGAAAAGGGTACTAACTATCAAGGACCCAAAGCAATTTGGGTACCTAACAATACTTGATTTTTGTTTTGTAGGTATGCTCGAAAACAACTTCGAATCAATGGTATCTTGATAGCGGTTGTTCAAAGCACATGACCGGTGACATCAACAAATTTTCAAGTCTATCACTTAAGGCCAAAGGATACGTTACTTACGGTGATGATAATAAAGGAAAAATTCTTGGAGTTGGAACCGTTGGTGCACCTCCTCATACAATCATTAAAGACGTCCTTTATGTGGAAGGCCTTAAACACAACCTTATTAGCATAAGTCAATTGTGTGACAAAGGGTTCCGAATCAACTTCACAAAGGAGGAATGCTTAATAGAACATGAAGTCACCCATGACCTATTGCTTAAAGGTAAAAGAATTAATAACATTTTCATGATTTCCTTTGATGACTCTTTCTTGAAGGTAAAGTGCTTAATGGCAAACAACAACGAGGCATGGCTTTGGCATAAGAGATTTGCTTACATTCACATGGAGCATTTAAACAAATTAATAAAGCATGATCTAGTTGTTGGTCTTCCGAAGATTAAGTTTATCAAGGATAAGCTTTGTGACGCATGTCAAAAGGGGAAGCAAACCAAAACATCCTTCAAGACCAAGAAAGTGATATCTACTTCAAGACCACTACAATTGTTACATATGGATCTTTTCGGTCCATCAAGAACAAAAAGCTTCGGAGGTAACGTTTATGCCTTAGTTATTGTTGATGATTTCTCTAGATACACTTGGACTTTGTTTTTAGTGTAGAAAAGTGATGCCTTTAAAGCATTCAAGAAGTATGCCAAGCAAATTCAAAACGAGAAGTCACTCTCAATTGTCTCCATAAGAAGCGACCAGGGTGGCGAATTTCAAAATTCATCATTTGAAGATTTTTGTGAAGAGCATGGAATCTCTCACAATTTTTTTGCACCAAGAACTCCTCAACAAAATGCTTAGCGACTCAAATCTTCCTAAATATTTTTGGGCGGATGCGGTTAGCACGGCTTGTTTTGTAAGTAACCATGTCAATATTCGACCAATTCTCAAGAAGACTCCATATGATTTGTTCAAGGGTAGGAAACCCAACATATCTTTCTTCCACATATTCAGATGCAAATGTTTCGTTCTCAACAACGGCAAGGACAACCTTGGTAAGTTTGATGAGAAATCCGATGAAGGTATATTTCTTGGTTATTCTCTCTCAAGAAGAGCTTTTAGAATTTTCAATAAACGAACACTTACTATTGAAGAATCTATACATGTTTCGTTTGATGAGACTAACCCCTCGAAAGAGGATAATATTATTGTGGATGATGATGATGATGTAGTAGATCTATCACAACAACAAAAGGAGACATCAAAAGAACAAGCAATATCACAAGAAGATGACTCACCAATTATTGAAGAACATCAAGATCTTCCGAAAGAATGGAGAACTCATAGAGATCATCTGATAGATAAAGTTATTGGTGATATTAGCCAAGGCGTTGCAACTCGACTAAATCTCAAGGATGCTTGTCTCAACATGGCGTTCGTATCTCAAATTGAACCAACCAAAATCGATGAAGCCTTAGGCGATGATCAATGGATAATATCTATGCAAGAAGAACTTAATCAATTCGAAAGGAATCAAGTTTGGACTCTTGTACCAAGACCGGACAACAAACACATCATAGGAACAAGATGGGTGTTCAAGAAAAAACTTGACGAGAACGGAATCATAGTTTGTAACAAAGCAAGATTGGTCGCACAAGGCTACAACCAATAAGAAGGAATCGACTTTGATGAAACGTTCGCTCCGGTAGCAAGGTTAGAAGCAATTAGATTATTACTTGCTTACGCTTGTTCAATGAATTTTCAGTTGTACCAGATGGATGTCAAAAGCGCTTTCCTAAATGGCTACATAAATGAAGAAGTCTATGCCAAACAACCTCCGGGTTTTGAAGACTTCAAGAATCCCTCTCATGTCTACAAATTGGAGAAGGCTCTTTATGGCTTAAATCAAGCACCAAGAGCATGGTATGATCGCCTTAGCAATTTCCTATGTGAGAAGGGTTTTACAAAAGGAAAGGTTGACAAGACATTGTTCATAAAGAAATTCAAAGGTAACACCTTATTGGTTCAATTCTATGTCGACGACATCATCTTCGGTTCAACAAACAAAGATCTTTGCGAATAATTTTCACTTATGATGCAAGGAGAATTCGAAATGTCCATGATGGGAAAAATGAACTATTTTCTTGGACTACAAATCAAGCAAACAAAGGATGGCATCTTCATCAACCAATCCAAGTATTGCAAGGAACTATTAAAAAGATTCGATATGGATAGTTGCAAAGTGATGTCCACTCATATGGGATCCGGAACGTACGTTGATCAAGATGAATCCGACACTTCAATTGATATCACAAAGTATCGAGGTATGATCGGTTCATTATTATATTTGACGGCAAGCCATCCTGACATTATGTTTAATGTATGTTTGTGTGCACGCTTTCAAGCAAATCCGAAGGAATCACATCTCACCGCCGTAAAGAGGATTATGAAGTATCTCAAAGGGATAACGAATGTCGGACTATGGTATCCAAAAGGTAGTACATGTTCTTTAATTGGTTATTCTGACGCTGATTATGCAGGATGTAAGTGTTGCACCCCAAAATTTGCCCTCCAGAAGACAAGACATTGTGTACTAATAGGTTCACAAGGTTCACAATGTTCACAGGGTTCATAATTAGTCAGAAAATTTGACAATTCCCTCAGATAATGCATCCTCCTAAGCAATGCATCTTAAACTAGGTTTTGACTTTCATCAGGCTAAATGGACTTCCAAGACTTCAAGTAAGCTTCATAACATACTATATGTGTTCAAGAATCCCCATGTCAAGTTTCAAGACTTTTCCCAAAGGTTTGCTCAGTCAGATGATCAGATAGGTTAAAATCAGTCAAAGTAGTCAAAAAGTCAAACTGAGGTCAACTGTGGTCAAACCAAAGTCAAACTTCATGATATTTTGCCAACATCAAGTATATGAAGTAAAATTCATCATTTGATCAAGGGTTAATCATGATTCATCAAGGAGATTTCAGATCATCAAGAATCAGGAGTTTCTAAATTAGGGTTTTCACAGGAAAAGTCAACTGAACTTTGACCAGCCATAACTTTCACATGCTTCATCAAATTTTTTCCATACAAATCTAATTTTGAAGGAAATTTAATTCTCTACAACTTTGTGTCTCACAAGCCAAGCCCAAAAATGCTTCATTTGGAAGGTATGAGCTAAGACGTTATAGGTCCTTTTGAAAGTCAACAAAAAGTCAACAACTTCAAAAGAGCATAACTTGAGAATGATAAAAGGTATGGACATGAGACCAAAAAGGTTGGTTAGAGGACTCTTTAAGATTTCCAAAATGTCCAAGAACACCTTCATAGCATTAAAATTGAAGGATTTGTGCCCTTGCAAAGTTGGGAAATTTTTGAGAGGTTTATGAAGCAAATGGGGTCTTAAAACCATAATTCACCAAATGGGCTTGCTTTTTTATGACCCAAACACTTCCATGACATCATGCACGAATTAAAATTTATTTATTCATAATTTTATTCATTTTATTTTATTTATTATGATTTTTTATGTTAAAAATCATTTTAAATTAAAATAAAATATAAAATGATGGATATTTTATTTGATTTTGATTCTAGAAGGTCTTAAAACTTATTTAGACTTGATTGATACAAAAATAATGGAGATCATACCAAAATAGCAAGGCTAGATCAAGGATATTCAAATTTTAAGATCAAATCTTTTTCAATCTCTATGGATCAAAAAGTCCAAAGGATGGATCAAACTCTTGACCTAATTTCATTCACTTGTATATAAACAACATAAAGATCAACCCTAGACAGGAATTGGCAGCCTCAAGGATAAGTTTTGCACTTTCAAAATTCATCAAAAATTTAAAATTCGGATTCTAATATTTTGTGGTTTTTCAGGTGAATTAAGGACACCAATCTCTTCCTTGAACATCACTGATCATGTAGCAATAGTCATATGCATCTCAAACTCCATGAATTGCTTAAACCGAATCAAACTTCTCACACTTTTATGAATTTCTCGTTCTCATATATTTGTGCAATATAAATTGAATTTGATTATTGTTTCGTGTTTGTAACAAGCTAGTGATTGTTTCTGGGCAAGTTAATTTGAGTTTTGGTACAGGTTTGAAGATTGACCATTGTTAGGGTTTTCGGCCTCTTTTAGGATTTTATCATTTAGCCAAGATAAATGAATTCTAAAGACGTGGAAGGATCGTAAATGACATTAGGAACTCAATGGCATCATTAATTTCATGAAATTTCACTGTTTGGATAGAGTTTGTGATTCACAGGTTTAAGATGGCAAGAACAATCGCAGGAAAAGTCGTAGATAAATTCGCAGGAAAACCTGCGAATCCAAGGTTGAAGATGAAGATCTTCGCGCGCTTCAGATTTTTAAAATTTGATTTGTATATTTATTGCATTATTTGTATCTTATTTCACAGGATGATAAGTGGCCTGGTGGTTGATACGCGCATGAAAGAAGCCAAGGACGTGGGTTCGAACCTGTCCTCAGTTATTTTTTGGTTAAAATTCCATTTATCTTCAGGTTTAAAATATAAGAATCATTATCCATCTCATATTCACAAGCGCGCACGCAGCCTGGTGGAGATGTTGCTGGTTCAGTGTTGGCAAAGCCTAGGGCGTGGGTTCAATCCCTGCCCCAGGTAAGTTTTGGTTTTATTATCTTTAATTATTCTATTTTATTATTATTATTTTATAATTAATTACAATAAAAATATATTTAGATAATAATATGTAAATATTTCATATTTTCCAAAAAAAAAACCTTTAATTTATTTTCTAAACTTTTAATCCTAGTTTTTTTTATTTAAATTAAAATATGTATATATTATTATCAATTTATTTATTTTTGTAAATAGTTAAATTAATATTGCAAATTAAATTATAAACCCTAATTCTATTTTTTTCTAAAATTTCTAAAACCCTAATTTTATTTTTTAACTTCCTAACCCTAGTTCTTATTTAATTTAAATATTAAAAATTAATTAAACTTTTTCTAATATCTAATTAAAATAATTAATAATATTTTCTTAGATGGTTTATCATTATTATTTTCATCTCAAAATTCTTTAAAGTTGTTTATTTAAATCTAAAAATACTTAATTGAATTATATATATATTTTGTATATTATTACTAACCTTTTCTTCTTATAATTATTTTATCACTAACCTTTTATTTAATTGCTTATTTTATTATATGGTTATTATTTAATTTGTTTTTATTATAATGTAACTGCAAAAGCTTTGTAATAGTCGTAGTTTATGATTGCTTTATGTTTTATAAATATTATTGCTTTGGTTAGTAAATATAGGGAGTGATAACCTATTTGCTTTAAAACTAATTTAGATCACTAATCATAAAGATAAATGTTTGAACATATACACGCACACACGTAAGTCGATCTTTGATCGCCATCTCACTTCCGAAGGTTATCCCTCATGTTGCCTAAATAAAAAGGTCAAGTAAGGTGTCTAAAAGCAAAGTCCCTTCTCATGAACAAATCATCGAGTCCCTTTCAATATTATAAGATCAAGTCCCTTCGATGTTGTCTTTGTAAATGATCTTGTCCCTTTCGAATAAAAGATGATAAGTCCATTCGTATTGCTAAGACACCTTACAGTTGCCTAAACACAGATGACCCTTCACATGTCCCTCATAACATCCAAGGTAATGATTACCTATTCCTTAATAATAGGGATAGTCTTACCATTGAAAGAACATTTAAGAATAGTAAAGATTCAAATTAGGGTAGGTTCCTCTTAAGTACTTGCTCACTTTTCATCAAATTACTTCAGTACACTTTACATTTTAAACAATTTTCAAAACAAAATCTTTATATATATCCGTACAAGGGTCATTATAAAGTACTTAAGAAAATTTTTAATCACACACTACACTTCTCAAAAACAGTTTAAAGTGAGCTAAGTAACTAAGAGCCCATGGATAACCATGGATGTAAAGAGTGCTAACACCTTCCCTTTACATAACCTACCCCTCGAACTCAAAAATCTTTTAAGGTCTTTCCTGTTCTTTTATGCCATTTCCTTTGGATAAAATAAAAGTCGGTGGCGACTCTTGCTATCCGCAACATAACTAAAGTCAGTTCTCCCACCGTGTTACAGTAAGACCGATAGAAAAAGCACAAGTGGCACTTGTCATATTCTCGAAAATGCACTAGTATCATGGGCATGCAAGAAGCAAGCTTGTGTCGCACTTAGCACGGCCGAAGCAGAATACATTGTAGTTGGCAGTTGTTGTGCACAAATTTTGTGGCTTAAGCAGCAACTTCTTGACTATGGCGTAGATCTCGGTTGCATTCCTCTTCGATGTGACAACACAAGTGCCATCAACATCACAAAGAACCCGGTCATGCATTCAAGAACAAAGCACATAGACATTCAGCACCATTTCCTTCGTGATCACGTTCTTAACAGAGACGTAGATGTTACCTTCGTGGATACGCATAATCAATTAGCGGATATTTTCACAAAGCCACTCGCAAGAGAACCTTTTTACAAGATTAGAAGAGAACTTGGAATCTTAGATGAAAAAGATATATAAATCATCCATTAACAAAGGTGCACAACATTCATTCTTTTCTTATTTTTAGCAAAATATTTCAATATGTTTTCTTCTTATATTTATGCCATATATGAATATGATTCATTAAATATGTTTAAAAATGTTTTAGAATGTTTATTTTTTCATGTTTTTGCAAATTTTTAAACGTGCAATCGATTTCATGTTTACTACAATCGATTGCAGTCTGAGTATTTTGTGTAATTTTTCAAATTTTGGTTTAGTGTAATCGATTGCATGAAAATGCAAATCGATTGCAGTCTGGGAAAAATGTTTTTTCACGTAATTTTGGCATAGTGCAATCGATTGCATGAAAGTGCAAATCGATTGCAGCCTGGAGCTTTTTGAAAAAAATTTATTTTTAATTGTTCCCTCTTATTTTCTTTGATCCTTGGTATCATAAACTTATATACATCAAATCACATCATTTCCTAGGCCAACTTTTCAGTTTTTGTTCCCTCTTAGCCTTAACCTACAAGATTCCCTACTTTGACTCATTAACTCACATTTCACAACAACATAAATGACCGCTACAATGCCGTTAATGCATCTGTTAACACAAGGATTTCAAACTTTCAGCAAGATGTCAACCAACAATTCTCATACATTTATTCCCACCTCTACATACCACCTTATGATCCATCCAACCCGGCTGCCCCACCAACTCGCCAAGCACCTCTCAACCAACAATTTCCTAACCAAGACCCTTTTGACCCCAATATGGATCTGTTTTGAAAATGTTTTTCATGTCTTTATGTTTGGATGTTTTCGTTATGTAGTCGTTAATGCTTACTAGTTGTAATGTCTCATTTCTATTTCTTTTGTTTCCGTATGTTTCTTATGTTTCTTTGCAATGTAAAATTCTGCATTTATGCTATGTATACAATTCTAGTTTTAATCTATGATATGTTATTTCTAGTTTTATTATTTCTTGTTTATGGATTTTTATTATTTTCACCCATCTTTCCCTTCTTTTTGATAATGTCAAAGGGGGAGAAAGATGTTATGCTTGTACATTTTCTTGTTTTTGAATTTCCTAAAGGTACAAAGCTCCAATTCACATACAAAGGGGGAGATATGCATCTTAGGGGGAGAAGTATTTCGAAAATGTTAAAGCATCTAAGAAGATTGTTTGTCATCATCAAAAAGGGGGATAATGTGAAGTCAAGCTTCTCCATGGTCAACACTTGTTTTGATGAAGACACGTCTCTTAGCTACAATATGATAAAGAAGGCAAAGATGTTATTCAAGATTAATGCATCATGATTCAAAGACTTATTTCTTCAAGAAGAAGCTTCATGAAGGTATATTAGCAATTATACACAAATATTAAAATCTTAGATGCTCAATCAAATACCTATATCATGGCATAATCAGCTCTTAACCTTAGCATCTCTTAAAATTGCATTTTTCAAATTCAAACTTGGTGCAATCGATTTGCACTTTCATGCAATCGATTTGCATCTGTTTGTTTTTAAGTATTTTTGCATTTTTAACTTGGTGCAATCGATTTGCACTTACATGAAATCGATTGCATGTTTCAAAAATTTGAAAAATTTGGCAACGTATGCATGTGCAATCGATTTGCATTATAGTGCAATCGATTGCAGTCTGTACAATTTTGAAAAATCAGTATTTTTCATAACACCTCTTCATGTATCTTTTCATGGAACCTTTTCATAATGCATTGGCATTTGTTCATGAATTTTTACTGTTAATTACATTGTTTCATAAGGGTGTTATGTGCATATAAATTCCGAACTTTTTCAAATCATTTGAAACCTCTTTCAAAAATATTTTCATTAAAAAATTCACAAAACTCTTAAACTTTAGACAAGAATTTTTCTACATTCTTCATATCACATAATTGAAAAATTCTTGAGCTATCTAATATTTTATGATTGTGAATCATTGTTAAAGAAAGAGAAGATCAATTTATATTGATACCAATCATTGTATTACTCACTTAAACAAAAAATTATAGAAAGTGTTTTCTATTTGTGACTTATGTTCCAAGGATTGTTTGGACATAAGGGTTAGTGTGGCAAGAGGATTGTTCTTGCATACTTGATTGTTTAGTTTGTTAGAAAGTAGGCCTCACCATTGAAGGTGTGATAGGTTGTACTGTTCTAAAAAAACTAGTGGAAATCTCTTTCGTATTGAAAGGGGACTGGATGTACCTTCGGATTGTGAAGGGAACCAGGATAAAACTCTGTGTCACTTTTATTTCCTTCTTTATCGTTTTCATTCCATAAAACATAAAAAGCAAAATCCATCCATCAAAGAAAAAGAATCGAAAAATTTCTAAGAACCTAATTCACCCCCCCCTCTTAGGTGCACTCGTATACTTACATTTTATGGTCTCTTGCGCCTCTGGCCTGGAGGTTTCTTTGGATTTCGTGAATTGTTTGAGGTGGCCGTCTTTTATGAGTATTACGATTGCGTCTTTCAGATGAATGCAATCCTCAGTATTGTGTCCGTGGATTTTGTGAAACCTGCAGTACTTGGTTTTGTCAGTGCCCGGCTTGGTGGGCAGCTGCTTGAGGAAGCGAACCCCCGCTTGCCGAAATTCTAAATTGGTGAATTCGAACAATATATTCTCCCTTGACACCGAGAGAGGAGTATACTCGCGAAAGCGACCTACTGGTCCTCTTTGCTCCTGCGGTTCACGGGGTGGTCTTCCTTTCTTTTGTCACCTCCCCGACAAGATGTCGAGGGCTCATCGTCTTTGGAAGGGTTGGCGTATTCTCTATGCCTGGCATGACGAACAGAGTTGTCTGCTTGCTTCTCTTCGTACTGGATGTACGCTTACGCCTTCAGGAGGAAAGCATCCAGAGTGGCGGGTGTTTCGATGCCCACTGCTCGATGGAAGTTAGTGGACGGGCGGAGTCCATGCTCCAGCAAATATTTTTTCATGTCGTCCATGGTCGAGACATGGACAACTTCTTTGTTGAACCTATCGATATAGGTTCTGAGGGGCTCATCTTTGCCTTGGATAATGACTTTGAGTGATGCCTCCGTCTTGGGATGGCATTGGGAGGCGGTGAAATTCCTGGAAAAAGTTCGACCAAGTTGTCTCCAGGAAGTGATGGATTCGGGCTCAAGACTTTTGTACCAAGTTATCGCCCCTTTCCTTAAGGTGGTTGGAAAGAGACGACATTTGACCGCTCCTCGGACGCCCCTGTAATCAAGCAGGGAGTCGATGTTCTCAATATGTTCGTCGGGATCCGTCGTTCTGTCATACGAACCTAGGGGTGGGGGTTTCTCGAGCCCTCTTGGTAGCTTGGTAGCCATGATCTCAGATGAGAAGGGACCTCTGGTATCGTCGTCGTCACTGGAGGTGAGCGAAGGGGATCTTGAACGACATTTTCTGTTTCGTCGCGGGGACGGAGAGTTTGACCTGTTCTTTCTTGATCGTCTTAGAGATGGTGATCGTGATCGTCGCCTTTTATGGGAAGGAGAATGTCGATCATCATCCTGCGGACCTTGATGAGTCTTGGTTAGTACAGGGGATCGACGTCTACGAGGAGGTGAACGATCTCGATTCCTGATAGAAGATTCATCGTGGTGGCCTTTATCCTTCTTTCTACGGGGGGTGGGTTGTGCTGTCCCCAGTGCCTTTTACAAGATCGAGATGATCGGCGACCGGTTTCTTCGAGACGGGCTATCTTCTCACCGCGTGCTAGGAGTGGGAGGTGAGTTTGGTTGAGCGTTTCAACCAGCGCGGCAAAGTCTGACCCGACGGGTGCGGCCATGGAAGGAATGACCTTCGGTTGACTCTCGAGCGGTTGGTCACGCTCGGGAGAGGATGAAGCTGTTTTTCCGTCCTGGTGATCTTGGACGGTTTCTTCGTGTGAGGGGGTGACTAGGTTGTTCCCCCGTTAGGTAATGAGGGCACCATCAGCAGTCCGGGATTCGCACGGGACGTCGTGAGCGGCCATGGATCTTTTTGGATAGTAAACTTTGGTTCTTGGGATTCTTTGATGAAGAAGAACGGGGAAGTTGAGTTTCCCACAAACGGTGCCACCTGATCATACTTGGAGATCAGGATCCGATGTGGCCGGCGTCGAACGTGGATGGGCACGGTTGATGATGGAGAAAAAAAGGGGTGTACCTGCAATGGCACTCCGATGCTAAAGTCAGAGAGCGAGCAACGAGTGAGTAAGTACGAGGTTTTGGGTCAAGATTTGAATACTTGACCCTCTCAAACGAGAAGGCTTTTATATTGGTCCAAGTGGACGGTCATTGGTACGTATTGTTGGGCGTGGATCACAGATTCCGTAATAACCGCTAACGGTTAGGAGCTAGCCGTTGGGGCGCTATTTACCTCGCTCGACTTGTCAGTTGGTCGGATGGTACTGGTGTTGAGCAAGGGATATGTCGAGCGGCCGTCAACGGGTTATTGGGCTAATTGGGCATGAGAGAGTGTTTGGGCCTAAATCCATAATTTGGGGCAGTTTGGAACACTATATTTCTCTTTTCCCCTTGATTCAAGTTGAATCAAGTTCTCCACATGTGTCAAACAAACCTCCGATTGATTGCTCCTTTCTTGCAAGAATCATCAATTCTTCAAACTTTGAGCACAACCACTTGATTCAATACTAGTGAATCCACATTGTTCTTCGCAATCCTCTAGTTACCATGATACGATTGAACAATCTCTTCGATATTCAAGCCTCTTCACTCGGCTGAATCTACAAACAATTGATGCGTGCAAAACCCCAAAATCACAATGATCTTAGAGGACAAACCCTCAAGGTATATTCAAGAAAACCCACAAATCTCTCAAACCAAACTGAAATAGCAATTCCACCGTTTGAAAGTTATCACCTTGAATCTTTCACTTTGATCAACAAAAATAATTGTGTGTAGTTGTTGATGAATGCAAGAGAAGGAGAATATGATAAGAGCAATTTGTGTATATCTTTCACTATTCTTGTTAGTTATGAAAAAATAAGACACCATTTATTTATACTTTTCCATGAGATAAAAGAAACCGTCAAAAAATAAAATAGGAGAGAGATTAAATAATGTGGCGCCTTGTGCCAAGATTGCATCGACCTCCTCATGCTTTTGAGTCGACCTGATTGAAGATTTGAGTTGACCTAATTTTGGTCCTCAGTTAGCCTGTTGGGACCTGAAGGAAACGAGAAGTTTTCCATTTGATTTGAGTCGACCTGTTTACTAGAGTGAGTCGACTAATTTATTTTTCACTGAATGAGTCAACATATTTTGAACTAATGATTCGACTCATTTATCTTTAACTCATCAGAAAAACTTATCCTGATACTTTAAGCAGTCAAAACTTCTAAGTCATTGTTTCTTCTAGGAACACCCAAGTTTTGACATCATTAAAACACTTGTACCTCTCATAAAAAGGGTTCTTTCATAAATACTTCATTGTTATCATCAAAACATAGAGATGGAATGCAAATACAACTCTTGTTCTTAAACCTTTTACCTAACCCTACCAATTATAATTCATTACCTTATAAACCCATATGATGATACGAGAAACCCATCTCAGTTCCTCACCATTGCATGCCCCACAATGACATCAGGTTGCACCCAATAACTCCTTCATGTTGCACTTTCGCAACTTTACCATTCACGAAAGTCCTCCTTTCTATGCAATGTCCAACCAAATATCTTTGGTTGGCTTTTCTCATTGGATATGCTTACAAGCTTCATCTAAGAACAATATACAATCATTACCTAAAGGTTTATGAATTCGTATCAACAACTATGTCTACCTCAATGTATCCTACCTGATACTGTGGGTGACTTACTAAGAAAGCCAACGACTTTCAAACCCTAAACCTTATTTCTACTTTTTCAAAGTGCTACAAGGATTAGTTTTTTTCCCTAGGTATAAGGACTTCTATTTATAATCTTTTGTTGATCCATGAGCTTCAATCTTTTCTCTTCTGATTCATTGATATTGTTGCAGATTTATTCTAGAGAATCTTGGAAAAGATTTAAAACATTTAAATCTTATTACATAACAATTAAGGATGTAAATTCTTCATGTTAGGACATCCCATTCTACATCATTGTCTTTGTCAGATCTTCAAGTGATTCTTCCCAGGTTTCTTCATCTTTGTCAGTCCTCTATTTTACCAAAATTTAGTCAAACCACTGGAGCTTTCAAGCTTGACCCTGAAAAGTCAAAGCTAGTTGAGAAATTTCCAGATATGATGATCATTTTCTCATAATACAAGGATAAAGATTTTGAATATAAGGACTCAGAAGGAAAAGATAAGGACGTTGAAGAAAAAAACTCATAAAAGACTCAACCAGAAACTATCGTTTGTCCATATCATCCGAAGAAGAGTAGACCAAGAATTTTTCATTCTAAAAAATTGATTATGGGAGATAAAGATGCACCCTTAAGAACTTAATCTTTGTTCAAACCTTATAAAGAAAATCTTCTGGGTTTAGTATTTTTGATAGAGCCAACATCTATTGATGAATCTCTTCTAGATAATGAATGGATTCTGCTTATGCAAGAGAAACTAAATCAATTTACCAGAAAAGACGTTTGGGATCTTGTTCAGAAACTAAAAGGTGTCCATGTCATCAGAACCAAATGGGTGTTCAGAAACATGGTAAATAAGGAAGGTGGAGTCATCATAAATAAGGCTCGACTAGAAGCACAAGGTTATAGTCAGCAAGAGGGGATAGACTATAGAGAAACCTTTGCGCCAGTTGCCAAGTTAGAGTCTATTTGTCTTTTAGTTTCATTTGTAGTCAATCATAACATCATTATATATCATATGTATGTTAAAAGTGCATTCTTGAATGGGTACATTTATGAAGAAGTGTATATGCACCAGCCCTCTAGCTTTGAGAGTTCTAGAAACCCATATTTTGTTTTCAAACTTAAAAAGTCGTTATACGGTCTGAAATAAGCTCCCAGAGCTTGGTGATCAGTGCATTTTAATGCACATTCTACCATGTTTGCACTTAAGTATTTCTTTGGTTTTCTTTGTTTATTTTTATATTTTAATTTGTTTTTCTATTTTACTTTATTTTTTGCTTAATTTAATTTTCGTACTTAATTTTCAGCTTTAACAGCTTTTACGGAAATGATCATAATCGGAGTTCTAGGAATCTGATTGAGGCATTCTACCAGTCGATGGAAAGATAAGAGAGAGAGATACAACTTTTGTGTTGGAGTCGAAGTCAGATTCAGAGTCATATTTTCCAGAATTTCGTTTGAAGCTGCTGCATTAGTTTTATTTAGTTTCGGGTCATTTAGAATTGGGCATGGGTTATGTATTTGACCCGGTTGGGTTGTAAACGAGTTTTTTAGGTTTTTCTATTTAACCTAGCAGCCGCAACTATTCAATATACACTTTTTACGATTTTAATTTTTTACGCTCGAAGAGACGAATTATGGAGAACTAATTCCAAGGATTAATCTGCTGTAATCGGTTTTCGCCGACACTTTGAGGTTCTTATATTTTCCAATTAATCTATTTCCTTTCAATTCTGATTTTGATATCTTGTTTGCTTAATTTGATTTATCTAAGGTTAGATTGATTTATTTCGATGATTGCATGTTCCTATAATTTAATCGCGTTTGCTTAATTCACATACGTTTATCGTGTTTACTTAATTCACGATTGATATATTTCATTTGTTTGCTTAATTCGGAAATTAGGAATATTTATCATATTATATCAATTACGCTTGTTTGATTGTTATTATAATCGAAAAGGAAATAGAGTCCGCTTAGGAATTGGGAATTATTTGGGTCGATGATAAGTTGGGAAATCAAAACAGCAGATTAACCGTTTTACCTTATTTTGATAATCACTTAATTTTTAATCTGTTTTTATAATCCGACCTTAAAATCAACCCCCATTAATCGTTATTATAGTTACTTAATAAGATCAAGAATCCTTGTGAGACGATTCGAGTCATTGTCGCTATACTACGTTTTCAAAAATCACTTGTTTTTGATTCGTGCGCGACACGCATATTAAATTGGCGCCGTTGTCGGGGATTCTTGTTGTTATTAACCAATTTTATAGTCATAGGTATAGTTTTCTTGTCAGTTTTTTTTCTTTTCTTTTTTGTTGTGTTTGTTGATTTTCAGGGTTGCAATACCGGTTGCAGTATAGGGATAAGTTTTCCAGCCTTTCAGGTAAGTTGAAAGCTACAGTTTCGATTTGCTTCGATTTTTTTTCTCCATAAAATCAGAAATAAATCGAAGAAAAATACTATTCTAAAAGATTTCGACCCTCAAAATCGCAAATTTTGTGTTTTTCTATTTTATTTGATTTATTTTCTCTTTTCATATTTTAAAAAAAATATGAAATTTTTTGTGCGAGCTTTATTTGATTTAATTAGATTTTTAGCGTTATTTTTATATTTTTTAGATTTTATTTTAATCGCTTTTCGTTTTTCCTATTCTTTTTAAATCTGTAGTGATTTTATTTGATTCTGTGTTGAAATTTATAATCATATCATGGCTGATCAAAGAACTCTGAGAGAACTGGTTGCACTTGTGAATTATAATTCTTTATATATTGAATATCCTGATGTTGTTGATGCACCTTTCAAATTGAAATTTGGTTTAACACACTTTTTGCCAAGTTTTAATGGTTTTGCAGATGAGGATCCGAATAAGCATCTAAAGGAATTAGAAGTAGGGTGCTCTGCACCTTCTGAACCTTCACTAGAGGATCTCGTAAACCAAATGGCTACAAATAATATCAAGTATCAACAACAAATAGATTTTAATTTTCAGACTTTGCAAATACAGCTTGATCAACTTACCACTTCAATAAATGCCATGCAGCAAGCTCAAGGATCAAACCAACAACCTTCGGAAGAACATTCTATTTTTCAAATAGAGTTGCCTTTTGAAACTGTTGATGATACTTGTATTAATTTGTTTGCAGCTGATTTTCCATCATTGTCTGATTTTAATGATGTTTACTTTTGTGATGTTTGTACTGACACTAAAATTTACTTTGTTTGTGCTGAAATTGAGGATGCCTTGCAAGTTGATATTCTTACTGCAAATGAGGTTGCAAATGAAGTTGTTCGTGTCAATGAAGCTCTCGACACCCAGGCTTCCCAGAACAAACCATCCATCGAGAAATCACCCTCTTTAGAGCTGAAGCCACTTCCTAATAATTTATTTGAATTTGTGCAGGAAGAGAAATCATTACAGGAACATAAGAAGGGAATTGGATGGAATTTGGTTGACACATGTGATATTAGCCCATCCATGAGTATGCATAGGATCTCAATTGAAGATGGAACAAAAGTAGCGAGGCATACCCTTAATCCTTTGATTCTTCTTTGATCCTGGAATAAAAGGCGAATGCACTAATAAAAACTTCAATATTAATGGATACTACCTAAAGCTACTATATGAGATCCCCACTTTGGAAGAAGAGACTGTAGAAGAGCTCTCTTTAGGAAATGTGGCTTATGTGATCACATATCCACCTTGACTACTCGGGTGTGTTCTTTCCTTTCTCTCCCTCTTATTTTATATTTATGTCCTTTCATTGAGGACAATGCTTGTTTTAAGTGTGGGGGAGGGAATAATTTATTTTCTTTGTTTTTGTTTTGTTTTAGAAACACTAGGCATTTTTTCCGAAAGTTTTAGGCTATAGATTGTTTTGAGGTTAGTTGTGGAGACTTGAGAAAAGTTCACAAGATCGGTATCGTTTTAACACCTTAAATCTCCTGAATATGAAATTTTTTTTTGAATACTTGTTATGCCATAGCCTTGAGTCTCATCCTTTAATATCTCTTAAGTAGTTTATCAAGCAGTCAACACCATCTAGAAATCACACACTAAGTAATTAAGCTGATGAAAATAAGTGAATGATCTTGTGCTTAAAAAGAAACCTGAATAGGAATCCGCCTTTTAAGTTAGGTGACCCTCACCCGGTTATTTAGCCTAACGGATGTGAAACCTTAAGAAAAAAAAATTATAATTTGTTGTTACTAAAGTAACTTTGAAATATTGTCAAGTATGGATCATAATCACTAATAAACTTATTTACCATGTGTATGAATAGATAATGGGCTTAATGTGATTGCACTAGAATGAAAGAGAGCAAAAGGGAGGATGAGTAAGTTAGGCTTAGGCATAATAATATGATTCAAAATGGTTTGTATATGATGGAGGCTTATGACCGCACAATTGTGGATTTGTGTTCTTACGATATCCTTAGCGTGTAAGATTAGTATCTGTCGATGATATCTTAATCGAAGAAGAGTTTGTAGCCTAGAATGAGTATCTGAATGATATTGTGTTTCTTGAGTCTTGAGTTTATTTTTGCTCGGAGTGCAAAAGTTTAAGTGTGGGGGAATTTGATCAGTGCATTTTAATGCACATTCTACCATGTTTGCACTTAAGTATTTCTTTGGTTTTATTTGTTTATTTTTATATTTTTCTTTGTTTTTCTATTTTACTTTATTTTTGGCTTAATTTAATTTTCATACTTAATTTTCAGCTTTAACAGTTTTTACGAAAATGATCATAACCAGAGTTCCAGTAATCTAATTGAGGCGTTCTACCAGTCGATGGAAAGCTAAGAGAGAGAGAGAGAGAGAGAGAGAGAGAGAGAGAGAGAGAGAGAGAGAGAGAGAGAGAGAGAGAGAGAGAGAGAGAGAGAGAGAGAGAGAGAGAGAGAGAGAGAGAGAACTTTTGTGTTGGAGTCGAAGTCAGATTCGGAGTCATATTTTCCAGAATTTCGTTTGAAGATGTTGCATTAGTTTTATTTAGTTTCAGGTCATTTAGAATTGGGTCTGGGTTATGTATTTGACCCAATTGGGTTGTAAACAGGTTTTTTAGGTTTTTCTATTTAACCTAGCAGCTGCAACTGTTCAATATACACTTTTTACAATTTTAATTTTTTACGCTCGAAGAGACGAATTATGGAAAACTAATTCCAATGATTAATCTGCTGTAATCGGTTTTCGCCGATACTTTGAGGTTCTTATATTTTCCAATTAATCTATTTCCTTTCAATTCTGATCTTGATATCTTGTTTGCTTAATTCGATTTATCTAAGTTTAGATTGATTTATTTCGATGATTGCATGTTCCTATACTTTAATCGTGTTTTCTTAATTCGCGTATGTTTATCGTGTTTGCTTAATTCATGATTGATATATTTCATCTGTTTGCTTAATTTGGAAATTAGGAATATTTATCATATAATATCAATTATGCTTGTTTGATTGTTATTATAATCGAAAAGGAAATAGAGTCCGCTTAGGAATTGGGAATTATTTGGTTTGAAAGAAGAAGTGACTTCCTTTTGGAAAATGATTTCACCAGAGGGAAAGTGGACACAACGCTCTTTTGCAAAACCTTTAAGAATGATATTCTTGTTGTGAAAATTTGGGTTGATTTGGTTTTGTTAATGCTTCATTGTGCAAGGATTTTGCTAAGTTAATGCAGGTAGAATTTGAAATGAGTCTGATGGGAGAACTTAAGTTCTTTATAGGGATTCAAATTGATCAATCTTCAGAAGGAACATACATCCACCAAAGCAAGTATACAAGAGAATTTCTGAAGAAGTTTAACTTATCAGAATGTAAGCAAGCAAAAACCTCAATGCATCCTATATGCATTCTAGATAAGGAAGAGGTAAGTGGTAAGGTAGATAAGATGTTATTCAGAGGTATGATAAATTATCTCCTTTATCTAACTTCTTCTAGACATGATATTCTCTTTAATGTTTATTTATGTGCTTTCTTCCAATTAGATCCTAGGGAGACTCACTTAACATATGTTAAGAGAATCTTTAGGTATTTGAAAGGTAATACTAATCTTGGTTTGTTTTATAGAAAATCAAGTGAATACAAGTTAGTAGGTCATTGTGATGCTGACTATGCTGGAGACAAAATAGAAATAAAAATTACTTCTGGAAGTTGTCAATTTCTGGGAGACAATCTGATCTCGTGGTCTAGCAAGAGATAATCAATAATTGCGCTTTCACCAGCTGAAGCTAAGTATATCACAACTTCTGGATGCAACACTTCGATACTCTGGATGAAAAGTCAGCTAGAAGATTATCAGATCTTTGAGAGTAACATTGCTATTTTCTGCGATAATACTTCTGCTACTTGTTCATCCAATAATCCTATCTTGCATTCTAGGGCTAAACATATTAAGATTAAACATCACTTTTTACGTGACTATATTCAGAAGGGTATATTTCATTTAAAATTTGTTGATACAGACCATGAGTAGGCTGATATCTTTACGAAACCCCTTGCTGGGGATATATTAGTTTTCATTTTGAAAATTCTATTTACGAAATCTTGTCTAGAATGAAAATATGTTATCACAATGTTAAACTATCAAAATTCTTGATTAAGTTTCTGAGGATTTATTGTTGTTTGATTGATTCTAAGATATGAGCTTTCTGAAGTGAGTAAGTTTCATAAATAAAAAAGGTTCTGGTCAGAAGCAATCCTATCGATTTATCTTCTTGATTCTAAACAATTACAACATTTTCTGGTTGTCTTTTCGTTTGATAATGTGTGGTTCTTAGTAGAGACAACTGTTCTACTTCCCGAGTATGCATAATGAAGACATGACACATTGGGTTTACTATTTCTTGGAACTAGGTTAAATCTTTATGCACCCCCTATGTATGCACATTTATTATTTTAATCATTGTAATTATGATAATTATTGATAAAATGTTTATATAAACCCACTTCACTCACAATTCACGCTACACTCACATTATTCCCACACTTTCCTCTTTCAAACCTCAAAACCCTCTCTGCAAATGTTCATCTCATTCAACCTTCAACCTTCTACAATGGCTGAAACTCAATAATCTTAACAATAATATGCCGCTAATGAAGGTCAACCAATAATCACTTTTAACACTATGGTAGAAGAAATGTTGGTTCTAAGTGAAACCTTTGTCAAGAACTTGAAGGATAATGGTCTTGACCTAACTAGAACTTTGGAATTCCAAGGTTGGAATACTTTCTTTGAAAGACTGAAGGGTCCATTCTACCCAGTTCTTGTCAAATAGTTTTGGATTCATGTTGTGACTGAAAAGGAAATAATCACTTCCTACGTCTTTGGTAGAAAAGTTATGACTACGAAGAAGACTATCATAAATCTTATTTCTCACAATGGTAGTGGGAAAAAGGTGTTTAACGTCAAATATGATGTTAAGCGAGAAGCAAAGGTAGCATAAACCATATTCAAGGAAGGAACTGTGATTGATGAAGGAAATAGTCATTCTGCTAAGGATTTGACTGGTACTTTGAGGGTATTGTTCAAGATCATCCTAGGTTGCATTTATCACCGTCCAAGCACCAAAATTTGATGATTATATCAACACTACCCATAAGTTCATGTTGTTCTTTTTGGAGAAAGGTGTCAAGTTGGCGCTTCTAGCAATCCTGGCGGTTCTTATAAGGAAGAACACTATGATGAAGAGATCAGTTAGGCTGCATACTGAGAAGAATGGGAACAATGATTTTATCAATATAATTCCGCTCCTTGTTAGAAATATTGTTTGGATCATCACAAAAGGAGACTTGAAGGAGGTTAGCAAAGAGTTTGCCAAGTACAAAGTTTGTACTTTCTACGTAATTCTTATTGTTATAAAAGCCTTAAAGTTACAACAAGATCCATTATGTCTTCTTACTTCTGAGATTGTGGAATAAGCGAAGGCAATTGAGGAAGATTTTAGAAATTTAGATGTCATCATGGAAGATGCTCATGCTCAGTTGGACCGAGGAAAGCAAGTTGT
This sequence comes from Lathyrus aphaca, assembly GCA_963966055.1. NCBI lineage: Eukaryota > Viridiplantae > Streptophyta > Magnoliopsida > Fabales > Fabaceae > Lathyrus > Lathyrus aphaca. The sequence continues at coordinate 99,564,712 of OZ014525.1, read as the reverse complement.
TTCTGAAGATCAACAACAAGCTGAAGACAATGTGTCAGAACAACAAATTATTATTTCTAAAAATCAACATGCTGCTGGAACTTCATCTTCTGGGGTGATTCCTGAGATTCTAAAGACTCTTTCTGAGATGAAGGAAGATGGTTATGGTCATACAACACTTGGATAAGCAATACTTTATGCTTGAACTTATTCTCTTCAAACTCCCCATCCTCCTCCGCCACAAAACCCAAACCCTTAGTTTTCAAAATAGTTTATGCACTACCGTGTTATTTTATATAAGTGTTTTTGTTTCTATTTTCTTTGTACTATTGTGCCTTATGGTATTTATCAATGAAATTATGTTTCTTTTCTTTATTTCTTGTCTATGTTTTTTTTTTATCAATGGCAAAGGGGGATAAACATATTGATTTTGATATATCTATGTTCGTGAATCAAAACCCAAACATTTTTAAATGTTTCTACTAACAACTATATTGAAGAATATTTTGTCAGTTATTTTTCAGGGAAAGTCAAGAAAATCAGAAGCTCTTGAATTTTTTAAATAAGAAAATCTTAAGTTACCAATTTCAATATAAATGGTTTACTCGCTGAGTCGGAAGGATTAACTTCAAATGTTCGAGAAAGACTTCCAACCAAAGATATCCAGACATTAGGTAATAAGGTTTTAACCAGGTTCTGAAGCTCTTTCAAAAATATTTCAAATCAGGCTAAGATTTCAAACCAAGCTTTTGAAGTGAAGTTCATCAGAGTGTTGACTTTGACAACTAATGTTCTGGATGTTCAAGCAATTTCTAAAGACAAACCAGATTTGGATAGAAGATCATCTTGGTTCTGCTAAAAGGTTAATTAGGAAAGTGTTCTTTCATTTTGATTTTATGTTTTTGGGATTGTACATCCCAAGGGGATCTTTGTACTTATTTCTGATATGTCTTTCTATGATTACCTTGTAAAATTGTTCATCAAAATGCATGGTTTTATCATCATCAAAAAGGGGAAGATTGTTAGAACATGATTTGGTTTTGCATCTATACCTTTGAGTTTTGATGATAAAAATGTAGTTTTGCGTGAGAACAATTTTGGTACTCTATCTGTTTATTGTTTTGTAGCTTTAACATCTAGTTCTGATTTTGAGTATATGACGTGTAATCTCATCAGGTTCTGAACTTTTTGTTCTGAAATTCGCTTTTAGGCTGATTCACTCCTGAGCAGTTTTTGGAAAGACGTTATATTGCTACTGTAATTTTCTCTCCACTTTTGCTTCTGGATGTGACTCTAGTCACCAAGCTTATGAAGAATGGTAAGCTTTTGAAGTTTTGTTTCTTAGCTAAAGATTATGAAGATCTCAAGCCAGACGTTGACACAACCAAGGTTCTAACTGAAGATCTTGAAAAATTCTGATTTCAACTATGTGTTTCTTCATTTCATGTTTCACTAACATTTCATCTGAAGCTAATGAATTTTAAGATAAGATCAAGAGGATACATGATCAAATAATACATGGTACAAAACAAAAAATTTCCTTCCACTAACCTGGAATTTTGAGCAAAGAACCATACTATTCGTCACACCTATCACTAATCCGTTAGTGGACAATTGCATTTTGTGCATTCCTAATTTTCCCTCCAACGGTTCCTTTTTCGTGCTATATAAGAGGACTTGGAGACTTGAAGAAAGTTGCCAATTTTACAAGATTGTTTCTATGTGAAAATCTCTCAACTTTGTGCATACTTTTCTTTAAGTGTTTGTATTTCATTTGTGTAAAATATGTTTGTATAGAAGCAACTTGTAACAAAAAAAAATATCTATTCAAACTTGTTGTTTGTGTTTCCTTAAGGGACCAATTAGGTTAGAATCCTTGATAAAACTTTGATAGTTTGTTATTGTGTTTGTTAGTTACCAACAGTTCCTCGTGCATTTTTAATCAGTTGAATATAAAGGATTAAGTCCCTGTGTATAAGGCGAAAGCACCTTGGCGGGTGGACTGGATTAGCTTTGAGTTTCATGTGAACCAGGATAAAATTCCTCGTATCTTTCTCTTTTTCAATATTTTGATTGTGCTGAGTTTTTGAGTGTGTAAAATATTTTGTTTTTAAAATCTAATTCAAACCCCTTTTTTTCTTGTGTTTTTTGCACCTTCACAAAGTGGATATCTAGTTCAATGGGTTTTGTTCTCGCATGTAGAACTGAATCATGTGATAGCATAACAACACTCACATTGTCACAAAATAGCATGGGAGTTGAGTATGGAATATGCAATTCACCAAGTAAGGATTCAAGCCATAAGAACTCAGATGTTGTGAGAGCTAGTGCGTGATATTTGACTTCTTTGTTAGATCGGGCAACAAGGGCTTGTTTCTGTGAACTCCATGAGACAAGATTAGGACCAAAGAAAAATAAAGATCCAGATGTTGATCTATGATTATTTGGGTCACTAGCCTAATCAGAATCGATGTAGGCGCATAACGAGAATGGTTATGAGGTTGCATCCGAAACTAGCATTCGGCCAAGCATCATCGTGCCACTAAAGTAACGGAAAGCAGTCTAGTGTGAATCTAATGGTTATGCCATGAATTGATATGCCTTATTTACTACAAAGGCAATGTATGGATGTGTAAATATGAGATATTTAAGGGACCCAACAATGAATTTGTAGAGAAATAAATCAGATAACACAGCAGACCCATGCTTACTCAATTTGCACATGCTCATCATGGAGTGTTGGTACTCCTTTACCTCCTGTCAAGTTGATTTTGGAGAGTAAGTCATGGATTTATTTTGTTTGAGTCAGTAATAGAGAGTCATCATCTTGTTTATGAACTTTGACTCCAAGGAAATATCAAGGAGCACCATGTTGTTTGAGTGAAAATTTGAGATCAAGCTTGGTAATAAGTTCATGAATTAGTGTGGAGGATGAGCAAGTAACCAGAATATTATCCATAATACAAGTGCATAAAGTGTAATGTTATTATGATTATACATGAATAATGAGTGACCATATATATGCTCGAGGCAAAACCAAATTGAATGAGGGCTTGATGCATCTTTTCATACCAGACACGAGGAGCTTGCTTTAAGCCATATAGTGCTTTGTTGAGTTTTCAAACAACCTAAGGTCTTAATTTATCAAATTCTGGTGGTTGTTGCATATACATCTCTTCATGAAAATCTCCATTAAGAAATGCATTATTAATGTCGATCTGCTGAATATTCCACCTATATGTAATGGCCAGAGTTAAGATGACACAAATGGCGGTAAGCTTGACTACAAGAGAAAAGGTTTCATGGGATTTAAAGCCCTCATGCTGGTGAAATCCTTTAGCCATCAGTCGTGCTTTGTATCTAGCTATGTTTCCATTTGGATTTTCCTTGAGGTGGTAAGGTAGTTAGAACCTAAGTGTCATTAGTGAAGCATACTATAATTGCATGGCTTATATCCATTATGGTTATCCATTGCTTGTCGGAAGGTGGTTGGTTCAGAGTGAACCAGATAGATCTTAGGCTTCAAGTTTCTTGTGTTATCTCTTATAATCATAGGATGAGCGTTAGTCTCAACAAGAATAGATCTTGACCTTAGGTGCTATGAAAGGAAGCAGGCCTATCCATAATTGTGTGAGTTAGAACTTCATTTGGAGATGAGGCATCCATTTGAGAATTTGATATAGACGTTACCACTTGATCATGTGCTTGAGAAGTGACTTTAATATAGAAAAGTAATGACAATGAAGTATGTTAAGATTGTGACACATGTGACAATGCCTCAAGAGAGTGGGACTTGTTAAGGTCATGATGTTCAAGTTCTGGTAGTGAATCTTGAGCAAGGATGTTTGTATCAGAACCTACCTGACTGAGCTTGATGATTAGTATCGTTAGTTATTGATTTTGTTTTGAATGTCTTATAAAACCATAGTTCTTGTTGCCACTTGGAACATGTTAGTACAAATCCATACGTTTCTTATTCCCTAAGGATGAGGAGCTGTAATGCTTGTAGTGATGAAGCCAAGTTTGAAGGGAAATTCTACGTCATGAAACACAACATCTTTCAAGATGAATACTTTTCCTTCAGAATTCATAAACTTAAACCCTTTGTGAGTGGGAGTAGGAATGTAAATGGATATCCATGGGGACGGATAGTATGATATCCATGTCTTCCCCATTGGATAAATATGATATCCATATCCGCCCCATATCCATGTAGGTATCCGCTAAACAGATGATCCGCGAATTTTAAGGTATTCACAGAAATTTACAGATATCCATGGATAACATTTTTTTCTATTTTTTAAAAAATTTGTTTTTCAACTTCTTTTTAAGACACAAGAACTTACTATCTGCCGCTCCCCCAAAAAGACACTAGGTCAGATAGGGTATAGACGCGAACTGTCGGCGAGAGGAGAAGATGAAAATGAAGATGAATAGAGTTTGAAGTTTGAGTGTGTGTGCTGTGAGTTTCGAAAGCTTTTGCTCTTAGGGTGATTTTTGGGAACTTAGTGATTCTAAAGTGTTAGGCTTGTGTGATGTGTGTTATGAGCTGCATTTTGTCCACATAACAATGTTTGATAGGTCAGAGGAGTTGTTGTGGACTGTGGTGATTGGTATGGGCAAGTTGCCAAAATGTCAACATAACTTGTACTTGAGGTATGGGCTCATGTTGCAGTTGGCTTTTGGCTTGTCCTGGCTCAGCCAAGATCAAGGAGAACCATGGAATTGGTTTTGTGGTGATTCAGCAAGTTTATGAGAAGTTTTGTGCCCTTTTGCAAATTTGAAGAGTTTTGGCCCCTTTTGAATTTCTTAATGTGCAAGGCATGAAATGAGATGGTTGTTTGGGCCAATTATGATTTTTATGCAATGCACTATGTTTGTATGATGCAAATAAGTGTATTAGAGGTCACCAAATGGCTTGGTAAGTGGTTTTGCAAAAATCCCTCTTTGGTGTATTCTTGAAAATTATAGGATTTTTGCCAACTTTGAAAGATCATAACTTGAGTTCCATAATGAATTAGAACTTGTTCTTGTACTTTTTGAAAAGGGAATGATCCAATCTACAACTTTCATGACCAACAATTTTTCATTTGAAGCATTTTTGGTTGAGAAAGAGGAGGTTGAAATACTTCCCCAAAATGGAAAGTTTCCATTACAAGTCATTTCCATTTTTGGCAACTTTTGGTTTAGCTCAATTTTCTTCAATTTTGTGAACTTCCAAGCACTTAAATGATCAAATAAAGATAATATCTTCAATTTGATGAAAAATCCACTTTGGTTCCATTGTTGGGGGCCTTAGATGCCCTGATTTTGCTCTGACTTGCTCAAGAAGTTACCTAGTGAACAGATGACTTCCATAATGAATTTCTTCTTCAAACTTGGTACACATGATCCTTATAACATATTGAGACTATTAGAAACAATAATGACCAAAAAATTTGGATTTATGGCCTCTGAAACCAAAACCCTAATTTCAGGTCATCTGTGCAGTGAAACCCTAGCTCTGCTTCCATGCTTTCCAAGTTCTTGTGATTTCTTGACTTCCTTGATCTTTGAGGGATGTAAAATGATGATAGAACATACATGGACCCTCTTGGAATGATTGAAGACCTTTGGAGTGGCTCAGATAGATTCTTGGATTGCTCAGATCACAAACCCTAGATGCAGATGAACTTGACTATGCAGATGAAACAAAAATGCAATATGAAATGATATGCTTAAACTAATGCAAATATGAAAGATCACAAGACATGGTGTGAAATTAGTGAGGGCAAATTTTGGGTGTTTACAGCTGCCCCTATTCAAACATGAGTTAGTTGTGCAGGATGTAAGCGCCTGGCTTAACAGACAAACAAGATAACTTGTGGTTGAATACCAAAGACAGTCCGAAATTTGTACTCACTGGGGAGAAGAAGAAAATGGATATAAATTGTAAATAATAGTATAGTATGATTATAAAAATGAAAGCGATGGAGGACGACCATCGAGCAGAGGACGACTGCTGGGGATAAAGCAATGACGGGGACGACCGACAAGCTGGGGAAATAAGGAGATCATGATGGGGATGGCCGTTAAGATTCTCTGGGGATTAAAGGTAAAGTCAATGATGGGGATGACTATCAGGTTAGCAAAGTAAGGTAAACAACGATGGGGACGACCATCGAGTCAAAAAATAAATGAAATAAATGATGAGGGATGGTCATCAAAGGTGAAGGACGATCACCTAGCAGGGGACGACTGCTCTTTATCACGACATAGGAAGAATGTCGGATAGAAAAGGTCGACGATAGGGACGGCCATCGGATAAGCATGATGAAGTACGATCATCAAGAGGTGAAAGACGATCACCTATAAGGGTACGACTACTCTCGGGGTTTATCATGACATAAGACGAATGTCAGATAACAAGATCAGCGATGGGGATGGCCATCGGATAAAATGATGAAGGACGATCATCAAAAGGTGAAGGACGATCACCTAGCAGGGGACGATTGCTAAAATATCACAACATAGGACGAATGTCAGATAGAAAGGGGCTCCAATAATGGAGACTCCGCTGGGGAAAGGATGAGGGACGGTCATCCAAAGGTGAAGGACGATCACCTGGCAGGGTACGGCTGCCGAGAGTATCACGACATAGGACGAATGTCGGATAGAAGAAAAGTTGTTCTGCTGGGGAATGGTAAACACGGACGAGTGCTTACGCTTAAGAAATAAAAGGTAAAAGTGTTTTGACGCGGTGTATGGATTAAAGATGCGGACGAGCACCCCTAGAAACATGATACGGACGAGTATCAGTAAAAACAAACACTGACGCATGTTCAGAGATGATGATACGAACGAGTACCAACTGGTTAACAAAGAACACGGACGAGTGTCGAATCTGTGGGGAATAAATATATATACAAGATATGGACGAGTATCTGTATAAGTATGAATAAGTATTGTGGAGTATGAACAAGACACAGACGAGTGTTCAACTTGCTGGGAAAAGGTGTGACACAGACGAGTGTCAGAAGAGAAGGTGTATAAGTTAAGAACTTATGAGTGTAAAAAGGTGTTATGGCAACCTGTGGGGATAGGATGACACGGACGGGTGTCGAAAGGAGTATATTATAAATAAGTACTTGGTTTGTAACAAGTGTTTAGGCAACCATGCTGGGAGAAATGGTGACACGGACGGGTGTCAAGAGAGTGTATATAGGTTTCTGTATTCAAAGAGGATGTTTGTGGCTTATCTGCGGGGGATGATATGACTCGGACGAGTGTCAGAAGAGTGTATATGAACATGTATCTGTGTCAGAGAGTGCAAAGGGGACACCTTGGCCTTTTTTATATATATTACTGATGAAATACTGATGGTATTTACAGGTGATTGGCTCGAACCTAACTTGTGATCCTGCAAATGTTTGATTTTTGCTGTAATGCTCCATATTAGACAGAATGCTACGCTTTGTGGGGAAAATGATGTGAATGCTATGATTATGCAAAAGAAACCGATCCGGGATTCGGAACCCGCTGCAGTGAAGATCTCTGGCTGATCTGCTTGGAAGGATATCCCAGCTGGGGATGAGATCATTGGTAGATCTGATAAAACATATGGTTCTTCTTGGGGGACTAAATCACTGATAGATCTATCCGGTAAGGAGATATCCCAGCTGGGGATGAAGAAGCTTTTATCACTTTGTTGTGTGAGAACTTCAGGCATTGCTCTTCTGGGTAGGGGTTGGAACTCTGTGGGGAGATGGTTCCCTTGTCTTTGGGAGACCTGGCACTCTGTTTGGGAGAGGAAAGATCACTGAAAGATCTTCCTAGAAATTTCTGTGGGGATCCCGGCTGAGGATGAGGATGCTTTGACAACTCTGTTGGGGAAAAAGCATTTCAGATGCTGCTTGGAGAAGATGTGTTGGGGAAGTGATGCTGGGCATGCCCCATGTTTGAATACCTGCAACCTGTTAAGACAAAGAAACGCACAAGTGTCCCGAGGTATCCCTTACCAGATTCCGTCATAGGAGTTAGATATTCCAGAGAGTAAATACATTTCCTGCAAGCATTTATTAAGAACGGCTCATTTGCTTTTATGCAAATATTATATCATGGACATTGGACATTTTGCAAACAAAACAAAAATGTACGAAATAAGGTGTGACTAAAAATTTGATTTTATTAATCTGGGTGCCCTGAATTGGCAAATACAGTCAACGGAACAGATCCCCTGGAATGAGGAGATTGTTACAAATTGAGAAAAAGTAAGAGTGCTGGCAATGTTGATGACGCTTCGGTGAGCTCCCTTTGCTATGACCCGCATGACCTTGACGTTCTTCTAATCTTACTTTCTGAAGAAGGTTGATTATGCCTGATGTTTTGTCCTTTCGAAGCTTGTCGTGTTGTAAGTGATACAGACGAATTCAGGATGCAGTTGTTCGCGTATTCCCTTATTTTGCGTGGATCGCCCTTTCGGGTTTTCAATCCACCGGGATACCCATTTTTGCCTGAGCTGTCCAACGCGGCTTTTCAACTCAGCGGGTGTACATTTTTTCATTTTTTCCCTTATTTTTCCCGAGTCATTTATTTTGTTTTTGACTCGCCGGGATGCCCTATTTTTTGCCTGGACTTACATTCTGTTTTTATGTCCAGCGGGTCATTTTATGCGAAGTATTTTTTAACTGCATCTGAATTCACAAGGGATAAGAAATCTTCACCATCCATAGTAGTGAGCATCAGTGCTCCACCAGAGAAAACCTTCTTTACTATGAATGGGCCATCGTAATTCGGAGTCCATTTGCCCCTGTGGTCTGTATGAGGAGGAAGAAGTCTCTTCAGTACAAGATCTCCTACTTGGTATTCCCGAAGCCTGACTTTCTGATCGAAGGCTTTCTTCATTCTTTTCTGATATAACTGCCCATGACATATTGCAGCTAATCTCTTTTCTTCGATCAGATTCAATTGATTGTACCGAGATCGGACCCATTCTGCTTCATTCAGTTTGACATCCATCAGTACCCGTAAGGAAGGCAATTCAACTTCAACAGGTAGGACTGCCTCCATACCATACACAAGTTGATACGGTGTTGCCCCAGTAGACGTTCTGATTGAGGTCTGATACCCATGCAAGGCAAATGGTAGAATTTCATGCCAATCTTTGTAAGTAACCACCATCTTCTGTACAATCTTCTTGATGTTCTTGTTAGCTGCCTCAACAACACCATTCATCTTTGGCCTGTAAGGAGAAGAGTTGTGATGTTGGATTTTGAAGTCCCGACACAGTTCTGACATCATTTTGTTGTTTAAATTGGAACCATTATCAGTAATGATTCGCTCGGGTACTCCATACCGACAAATGATGTCTCTTTTCAGGAATCTGGCTACCACTTGTTTGGTGACGTTTGCGTACGAAGTTGCTTCAACCCATTTGGTGAAGTAATAAATGGCTACCAGGATGAATCTGTGGCCATTTGAAGCAGTCGGTTCAATCTTTCCAATCATGTCAATGCCCCACATGGAAAAGGGCCAAGGTGAAGACATTACGTTCAAAGGATTTGGAGGCACATGCACCTTGTCTGCATAGATCTGACACTTGTGGCATTTTCTGGCATATGCACAACAGCCTGCATCCATTGTGATCCAGTACTAACCTGATCTTAATAACTTCTTAGCCATTGAATGCCCTCCAGCATGGGTACCGAAAGATCCTTCATGCACCTCGTGCATCAGCAAATCTGCTTCTTTCTTATCAACACATCTGAGAAGAACCATGTCAAAGTTCCGCTTGTATAATGAACCATCATCATTAAGGAAGAAACTACCATCCAGCCTTCTTAATGTCTTCTTATCATTGGATGATGCCCCAGGTGGGTATGTCTGATCATCTAAGAAGCATTTGATGTCATGGTGTAACACGGTGGGAGAACTGACTTTTAGTTATGTTGCGGATAGCAAGAGTCGCCACCGACTTTTATTTTATCCAAAGGAAAGGCATAAAAGAACAGGAAAGACCTTTTAAAATATTTTTGGGTCCGGGGGGTAGGTTATGTAAAGGGAAGGTGTTAGCACCCTTTACATCCATGGTTATCCATGGGCTCTTAGTTACTTAGCTCACTTTAAAATGTTTTTGAGAAGTGTAGTGTGTGTTTAGAAATTTTCTTAAGTGTTTATAGTGACCCATGTACGGATGCGTATAAACCTTTGTTTTGAAAATTTTGTTTGAAATTGTGAAGTGTTTGAAAAGTTTTGAAGAGTGAGCAAGTAACTATGAGGAACCTACCCTAAGTTTGAGTCTTTTCTGCTCTTGAATCCTTTAAATGGTAAGACTATCCCTATTATTGAGGAATAGGTAGTCGTTACCTTGGATGTGAGGGACAAGTAAGGGTCATCTGTTTAATGTAGGAAACTGTGGGGTGTATTAAGCAATTTTGAAGGGACTGTCATCTTTATTCGGAAGGGACAAGATCATTATGAAGGCAACATTCGAAAAGGGACTTGATCTTTTATTGTTAAGGGACTAGATGACTTTATTTTGAGGGACTTTTTGCTTTATACACCCTACTTGACCTTTTGATTAGGCAACATTATGAAGGCAACATCCCTAAGGAAGTGAGATGGCGATCAAAGATCGACTTACGTGTGTGAGTGTACAATTTAATATTTATCTTTTGAATTAAGTGATCTAAATTAATTTTAAATAAACATACATGTTACACTCCCTATTTACTAACCATAAAATAAATAATTTAAACATTATAAAATATTACATCCAGAAGCAATTACATAATAATTAGAAAGGCAATTTAAATAAATAAGCAGAATATTAAATAATAATAATAAAAATTGGGGTTAGTGATAATAATAATAATAATAAAAAATAATACTAAATTAAATGGGGTTAGTAATAAATAAATAAATAAACATAATTAACAATAATAATGAAATAAACAAGGATATTATAATAAACAAAAATTTTAAAAGTTAATAAGAAAATAAAAACAATCATATTAATTATTATAAAAAATTTTAAATTATGTATAAATTATATATAAAAAAAAAATTAATTATGCACATGATATAAAAATAGAATTATACTTCTAAAAATTAAATTAGCAATTTTAAACATATAATAAGAATTACTTACATGCAAAACTAAATTATAAACAATTATAGAATATTTACATATTATAAAAAATAAATTAAGCATTTTAATTTTTAAACATACTTATGTACAAAAATTTAAATTATAAGCAATTTATACATTTAATAAAAATTGGATTAAGAATTTTAATTACATTATAAATATAATATATAATAATATTAAACAAAAATAGAAGAAGAAAAAAATTAGGGTTTTGAAAATTATTAAGATTAATTAGGGTTTAATAAAAATTAAGGTTTTATATACAAAAATTTTAAATGTTAAATATTAATTCAATTACATTATATAAAATACATATATATTACTAATTTATAAAAATAAAGTATTAATACAAAATATATAATTTGTTTTATGAAAAGTATAATAATTAATTAAACAGAATAAAATAAGAAAAAAGGAAAATATAAAGAAAATTGCTTGATTTAAAAAAATTGGGAGGCCTGGATTTGAACCCAGGACCTCCCTAGAACCTGGATGAAGAGTTACCACTGGGCTACAGGTGCGCTGGCGTTAGAAACAAGGCTTCATTTGCTTTTGTGCCTTAACCCTGAAAAATCACAAAAAAAGAAAGAAAAACAAAAGGCCTGGGGGGATCGAACCCAGGACCTTCAAGCAATCACACAAACACCTTAACCAATCCAGCTGGGAGAGCGCACCTGTACATAACCTCACCATAATTCATAATATATTAAAACGTCTAATTATCTGGAAAAATAAGCAAAATGTGGTGAAGCCAGGATTCGAACTCCTGTCCATAAGCAATACACGCGCACATCATACTACTGGGCCAAGCAACCAACTGTGAAACAAAACAACAACTAATTCATAATATATTATACACAATATTTGAATTCTGGAAAACGCACGCAGAGGTCTTCTTCTTCCTTGGCTCCTGCGAAATTTCTTGCGTTTTCACTTACGAATTTACCTGCGAATATCATAACATATGGAACCTGCGAATTTCAAATACCAGCAAAACAGTACAATTTTTACAAATTGATTAGTGAAACATGATCCTCACAGTCTATACAATCACACCATGTCCTTTAAATTCATTTAAATTCAATGGATCATGAAACCCCAAATTCGAAGGTGAAACCCTAACTATGGCACTTCCTTGTTCCTGCACTTAAACTTCAATCAAATGGTCCAGAAACATTCTAAACATCCAAACACACAATAATATAAGATCAAACCATGTTTATAATGCATAAATATTCGAAATCGAAAATTGAGAAAAACCAAAAGAAATGCATTCGGTTTAGACAGTTCAGGATGTTTTGAATGCAATGAATGGTTGGGATTGCATCAGTGATGTTCAAAGAACATGTTTGAACCTTTAGAATGTCTTGAAAGAGCCTCTAAGGAAGAATCCGAATTGAGAAATTTGGATGAATTTTGAAACTTTGAAACTTACACTTTTGAGCTGGAATCCGTGTCCTCTTGTTAGGGTTATCTTATGTACTTATAGTGTGATCAATTAGGTCAGAAAAGATTGATGCTTGTGTGAAAAGTTTGATCCAAAAAGATTCAAAAAGATAAGCTTTAAAAATCAAATATTTTTGCATAAACACTTGCTATTTTAGGCCAATCATCATGATCCTCTTACCACTTTGATTCCAATCATATTTATGAATTTCTAGAAGCTTAATCCTTTTTAAATCTTTGACTTTTATATTTTATTTTAATTTAAAATGATTTTTAATGAATTAAATCAAAATAAATAAAAATAAAATGATAAAAAATCTGATTTTTGAGGTCTTGGGTCGTGCATGAGGTCATAGTATGGATTGGGTCATCATATGGCAAGCCCATTTAGGAAAAATTTGTTTTAGAGCTCCATTTTCTTCATAAACCAACCAAAAATTTCTCAACTTTGCAAGGGCACACATCCTTCAATTTTAATGCTATGAGGGTGTTCTTGGACATTTTGGAAAGATTGAAGAGTCCTCTAACCAACCCCACTGGTTTCATGTCCATATCATTTACCATTCTCAAGTTATGCTCTTTTGAAGTTGTTGACTTTTTGTTGACTTTCATAAGGACCTATAATGTCTTAGCTCATACCTTCCAAATGAAGCATTTTTGGGCTTGGCTTGTGAGACACAAAGTTGTAGAGAATTAAATTTCCTTCAAAATGAGCTTTGGATGGAGACTTGGTGATGAAGCATGTGAAAGTTATGGCTGGTCAAAGTTCAGTTGACTTTTACTGAGGAAACCCTAATTTAGAAACTCCTGATTATTGATGATCTGAAATCTCCTTGATGAATCATGATCAACCCTTGATCAAATGATGAATTTTACTTCATATAATTGATGTTGGCAAAAAATCATGGAGTTTGACTTTGGTTTGACCACAGTTGACCTCAGTTTGACTTTTTAACTGCTTTGACTGGTTTTGACTTATCTGATCATCTGACTGAGCAAACCTTTGAGAAAAGTCTTGAAACTTGTCATGGGGGTTCTTACACATATATAAGATGTTATGAAGCTCACTTGAAGTCTTGGAAGTTCATTTAGCCTGATTAAAGTCAAAACCCTAATTTTGGATGCACTGCCTAGGAGGTGCATTGTCTGAGGGAATTGTCAACTCTTTTGACTATTTGTGAACTTTGTGAACCTTGTGAACCATCATAAAATGTATTGTGAACCTTGTGAACCTCATGGGAGGTCTTGTGAACCTTGTGAACCTCATAAAGTGTCTTGTAGACTTCATGAACCTCATGAAAGGTCTTGTAAGTATTGTGAATCTTGTGAACCTTGTGAACCTCATAAAGTGTCTTGCAAACTTCATGAACCTCATGAAAGGTATTGTAAATGTTGTGAATCTTGTGAACCTTGTGAACCTTCTTAACACACAAATTATTGTATTGTGAGGGCAAATTTTGGGGTGCAACAGCTGCCCCTGTTCAATTTTCTGAAACCTGAGGGGTTAGATTGGTATATTTGCCAGTCGTGACCTGGAAGGTTGAAGGGGATTGAACACAAAAGCCCAAAAATTTGCACTCACCGGTGCGTGGAGTGATACTGATGTTTGGTTGTATATGCTTGAGTGGGCTTAAAGATTCCACTTGGAGAAAAGTTCTTCAAATACATTTCTTGGAGGATAAAGCAGTCCAAAATATGAAGATATAATGATAACTTTCAGGAGGATAAAGCAATCCTGAGGTAGTGATATGCTTTCAGGAGGATAAAGCAGTCCTGAGGTAGTGATATGCTTTCAGGAGGATAAAGCAGTCCTGAGGTAATAATATGCTTTCAGAAAGATGAACAACTTTCTGAGGTATAAGAAGCTTTCAGGAGGATAAAGCAGTCCTGAGGTAATAATATGCTTTCAGGAGGATAAATCAGTCCTGAGGGATTGATAATATGCTTTTAGGAGGATAAACAACATCCTGAGGTGATGATATGCTTTCAGAAAGATGAACAACGTTCTGAGGTATGAATATGCTTTCAGGAGGATAAACAACATCCTGAGGTGATGATATGCTTTCAGAAAGATGAACAACGTTCTGAGGTATGAATATGCTTTCAGGAGGATAAAGCAGTCCTGAGGTAGGGGTGATAGCTTTCAGGAAGATAAACAACGTCCCGAGGAGATAATATGCTTTCAGGAGGATAAAGCAATCCTGAGGAAGTGATGATAACATTTGGGAAGATAAACAACGGCCCAAGGTAATAATATGCTTTCAGAAAGATGAACAACGTTCTGAGGTATAAGAAGCTTTCAGGAGGATAAAGCAGTCCTGAGGGATTGATAGCTTTCAAGAGGATAAAGCAGTCCTGATAGCCACAAGTTGTTGATGAAGTCTGTCTGTTGGAGAATTAACCTGAAAACAAGGTAGCATCCTGTATGATAATATTAGTTTATGCATTATGTATGCATGTATAATATGATGCACTTAAGTAATGTATTATGTATCTATGTATATGTATGGTATGGTATGATGTAAATGATGTATGTATGATATGATACCACCTGAAGCGTCTGGATATCTTCGTATAACAACTGCTGGCCAGGGAAATAAATCTCGGTTTGTTGCTGAAGAATATGAGGAACTTGTTCCTGTCTTGTTTGATAATAAGGTATACATGACCTCCTGTCTGCTGGGGATAGCAAGATATATATAACCTCCCGTCTGCTGGGGATAGTAAGGTATATATAACCTCCCGTCTGCTGGGGATAGTAAGGTATTCATAACCTCCCGTCTTCGTTTGATAGCAGGGTATACATAACCTCCCGTCTTTGTTCGTCGTACTCTTATTGGAAAGTAAATTCCCGAATATCCGTATGAGGATAAAAGAGATGGATATAAATTCCAGGGGAGATGTGACTTTATGAAGATGGATTTGTCCTACTGAGGATTTGTAACTGTCTTGTAGAGATGAACTGGCGAAGTTTCGTTGAAATCCTTCCCTCGCTCGTCCTTAGTAAATACTATTACTGCATTTTCATGCATTTCTGGTAAACATTAATCATATTACGCATACATGCATTTCTGGTAAACATCAATCATATTCAAAAGCATAATACATTCAAACACAACCAATGGACGTTTCGTTCATGTAAATAGGGTAAAAGTAAATCTGGATTCAAAGATGGAATTTTATTTATATCAAAAAGTGACCTATACATAGGCAAGTTTGTACAAGAAGACAGAAATCCTAGTAAGAGGAATTTTGTCATAAAGTTTTTACAAAACAAAGAAAATCAAGCTATGTGGGAAATAATCCTATTGAGTTTCAATTCTACTATTGCCATTATCTTCAAGTATCTCATCTTCTGCTGTTGAGACGGAAACGATTGGATTGAGCTTTATCTGTTCGAGTTTGAGTAAGTAACACAACTGGTTGCAGTTTCATGGGTGATCCAAACGAGACATAGTCATACGCTTTAATCCCTAACTTTTGCCTGGATTGCCCTTTCAGGTTTTCAATCCACCGGGATACCCTTTTTTGCCCAAGCCGCCCTTTCAGGTTTTCGACTTGCCGGGTGTACATCTTTTTATATATATCCCTAATTTTTGCCCAAACCCTTTTGGTTTGCCGGGATGCCCTTATTTTTTCCTAGGCCTGTCAACCTAGCGGGTCTCTTTTTATGCGTAGTATTTTTTAACTATGTCTGCGTTTACAGGCTGTGGGAATTCTTCACCATCCACAGTAGTAAGTATCATGGCACCTCCTGAGAATACTGTCTTGACTACAAATGGTCCTTCATATGTTGTAGTCCACTTGCCCCTAGGATCACCCTACGGTAATATGATACGCTTGATTACCAAGTCACCAGCCTGATATACCTTTGGCTTAACCTTCTTGTTAAAAGCTTTGATCATCCGTTTCTGGTACATCTGGCCATGACAAACTGCTGCTAACCTCTTCTCATCAATCAAATTTATCTGGTCAAGTCGAGTCTGAATCCATTCATCTTCATCCAAGCCTGCATCCTTCATAATTCTTAAGGAGGGAATTTGAACTTCAATGGGCAAAACTGCTTCCATACCATAAACTAAGGAGAATGGGGTTGCCCCTGTTGAAGTACGTATTGTGGTACGATAACCATGAAGAGCAAATGGTAACATCTCATGCCAATCCTTGTAAGTAACAGTCATCTTCTGTACAATCTTCTTAATGTTCTTATTAGCAGCTTCAACTGCCCCATTCATCTTTGGACGATACGGAGAAGAATTGTGATGCTTAATCTTGAACTGCGTGCAGATATCAGTAATCATAGTGTTGTTCAGATTAGAGCCATTGTCAGTGATAATCCTTTCAGGGATGCCATACCTACATATGAGATTATTCTTAATGAATCGAGCCACCACATTCTTAGTAACAGATGCAAATGAAGCTGCCTCTACCCACTTCGTGAAATAATCAATAGCAACCAGGATGAAACGATGCC
Organism: Lathyrus aphaca; assembly: GCA_963966055.1. Lineage (NCBI taxonomy): Eukaryota > Viridiplantae > Streptophyta > Magnoliopsida > Fabales > Fabaceae > Lathyrus > Lathyrus aphaca. The sequence goes on along the minus strand of OZ014525.1, from coordinate 99,547,685 downwards.
CATTAGAAGCAGTAGGTTTGATCTCACCAATCATATCAATGCCCCACATGGAAAAAGGCCAAGGAGCAGTCAACACATTCAAGGGTGATGGAGGTATATGCACTTTATCAGCATAGATTTGACACTTGTGACAAGTTCTGGAGTGTTGATAGCAATCAGCTTCCATGGTAGACCAATAGTAACCTGCTCTCAATATCTTCTTTGCCATAGTATGACCACTAGAATGAGTGCCAAAGATCCCATCATGCATGTCTTCCGTAATCTCTGTTGCTTCCTTCTTATCCACACAACGAAGCAAAGTTGAATCATGATTGCGCTTGTACAAAATCCCATTACTCAAAAAGAACTTAGCAGAAAACCTTCTCAGAAACTTCCTATCTTTGACAGATGCCCCTTCAGGGAATTTCTGAGCTTCAAGATATCTTTTTACTTCATAGAACCAAGGCTTCTCCTCTACCCCTTCTGTGTCAATCTCATTGCAATATGCAGGCTTCTCAAATATATCAATAGTGATCTTGGGAGCCTCATCATCCCAACTGATCTCAAACATGGATGCCATGGTGGCCAATGCATCTGCCAACTGATTCTCTCTTCGTGGAATATGTCCAAAGGTAACTTCTTTGAAATGTGGGATCAAAGACAATACATGCTCTCTATAAGGAATGAGGTTATCATGTTTGGTATCCCAATCTCCTTTAATCTGACTTACTACCAGGGTTGAATCTCCATACACGTCTAGGAACTGAATCTTCATATCAATGGCAGCTTTAATACCCAGGATACATGCCTCATACTCAGCCATGTTATTGGTACAATAGAAACAAAGTCTGGCAGTAATCGGGGTATGACAACCTTCAGGGGAACTGATCACAACACCAACACCATTACCAAGTGCATTAGAGGCACCATCAAAAACCATAGTCCATCGGGATCCTTGTTCAGGTCCATCATATTGTCCAGGTTCTTTGGTAATAATCATAATGTCTTCATTGGGGAACTCAAAACTCATTGACTGGTAATCATCCACTGCTTGATGAGCCAAATGATCAGCTACAACACTTCCTTTAATGGCCTTCTGAGTAGTATACTGTATGTCATATTCTGTCAAGATCATTTGCCATCTTGCTATCCTTCCGGAGAGAGCAGGTTTCTCGAATATATACTTGATTGGATCCATCTTTGAAATCAACAAGGTAGTATGAGTCAACATATACTATCTTAGTCGGCGAGCAGCCCATGCCAAAGCGCAGCAAGTTTTCTCGAGCAGTGAGTATCTTGTTTCACAGTCGGTAAACTTTTTGCTAAGGTAGTATATTGCCTGCTCTTTTCGACCAGACTCGTCATGTTGCCCCAAGACACACCCCATTGAATTGTCTAACACTGTTAAGTACATAATCAAGGGTCTTCCATCAACTGGTGGCATCAAAATTGGTGGTTCTAGCAGATATTTCTTGATTTCATCAAAAGCAGTCTGGCACTCATCATTCCACTCCATTACCTGATCTTTCTTCAACAACTTGAAAATTGGTTCACAGGTAGCAGTTAATTGGGAAATAAATCTTGCAATATAATTAAATCGTCCCAAGAAACCTCTAACTTCCTTCTCTGTGCGGGGAGCTGGCATCTCTCGTATAGCTTTCACTTTTGCAGGATCTACTTCAATACCTTTTCCACTGACTATGAAACCCAGGAGTTTACCAGACCTAACTCCAAAAGTACACTTGTTTGGGTTCAATCTCAACTTGTATTTCTTCAACCTCTCAAACAACTTGTGCAGATGATCAAGATGTTGTTCTTCATTCTGAGACCTGGCTATCATATCATCCACATATACCTCTATCTCATGATGAATCATATCATGAAACAAAGCCACCATAGCACGCTGATATGTTGCCCCTGCATTCTTCAAACCAAATGGCATCACCTTATAGCAAAAAGTGCCCCACTGTGTAACAAATGTTGTCTTCTCCATATCTTCAGGTGCCATCTTGATTTGATTGTAACCAGAGAAACCATCCATAAAAGAGAATACCTTATGCTGAGCAGTGTTGTCTACCAGAACATCAATATGAGGAAGTGGAAAGTCATCTTTAGGGCTGGCCTTGTTCAAATCTCTGTAGTCTACACACATGCGTACCTTACCATCTTTCTTAGGCACTGGTACCACATTTGCAACCCACTGAGGATAAGAAGTCACTGCTAAGAACCCATCATTAAACTGTTTCATTACCTATGCTTTGATCTTCTCTGACATTTCAGGACGCATACGACGAACTTTCTGTTTCTTTGGACGACAATCTTCTTTCACTGGTAAACGGTGAACCACAATGTCTGTATCCAACCCTAGCATATCTTCATAAGACCAAGCAAAGATCTCCACATAGTCACGTAGCATCTGAATCAACCTGTTCTTGACACTGTCCTCTAATTCAGCCCCTATCTTGACTTCTTTCCTGTTTTCTTCCGTTCCCAGATTCACAACTTCAACTGGCTCTTCATGTGGCTGTATAGCTTTCTCTTCTTGTTGTAACAACCTAGCAAGCTCTACAGGTACTTCACAATCGTCCTCATTTCCGTCTTCAGTTTAATAGATCGGATTCTCGAAATTATAATTGGCAATAGTAGAACTGTTATCAACAAGATCCAGAGTGGATAAGGATCTGCATTTTAGTGATGTGGGTGTGTGTAAGAACACATAGCTGATAAAACAAAAATAAAAGAAAAGAAAGACAAGGAACACAATATTTACGAAAACGAAACGTCCACTGATTTTTATTGAATGAAGTATGCAAATGAAATGACAGCCCGTAACAAGCACACCATTGTGCCCCGGGTAAGGCACAAGGCTTGAGAGTTTTAATTGTTCAAGAAATTACAAACTTAAAAAGCAACAACACAGTAATAGTATTTACTCCTGACTAAAGGAGATAGGGATAACATCTTCAGCTTTCCAATTATTGAGTCCAGCACCCACAGTAGGAAAAATCCAAGCATCCAGGTTGTAGTCTTCATCATAGTCTCCCACAGCATTGATCTGATCTTTCATAACCCCTTGATTGGTGATACGAACAGCACGAGCACGACGAACAACCTTCTGGGACTCTGCAGTGAAACCCAAACCAAATTTGTCAGACTTGTATGGGATATCAGGAAGCTGACCCCAAATAGTACAACCACCTTCATCAACTACAGCTCTAGCATCCTTGAGGGAGGCCATTGTTGGAGGTATTCTGGTGACCACAGGAACTTTCTTGGCAACAGGAGGAGCTACATAATCATTAACAATCCAAGGAACCACTTCAAATGTCTGACACGGAGTTTCAACATATTCACCTTCCACTTCCAGATACATGAAGGTATTCACATGGCTGACAAAATATTCTTCTTCTCCATAGACAGTAACAACTTTTCCTTCCACCGGATATCTTAGCTTCTGGTGTAATGTAGAGGTTATAGCACCTGCCCCATGGATCCAGGGACGACCAAGCAAACAAGAGTACGAAGGACGAATATCCATCACATAAAATGTAGCATTGAAAACCTGAGAACCAACCTTGATTGGAAGATCAATTTCCCCATGCACCACTCTTCTTGAACCATCAAAAGCCTTCACCACTATATTACTGGGCTTCAGCACAGCATCTTCAGGACTCAGCTTATTCAGGACTGTGAACACCCCAAATTTGCCCTCACCCATTCACACCATGGCTTGTGATCATTTCATAAGCATAAATCCAATCATGGCATCTCATACCACATTTTTGATTCACTGCATAGATTCAAAGTCATCTGCATCTAGGGTTTGTGATCTGAGCAATCCAAGAGCTTTTTGAGCCACTCCAAAGGTCATCATTCACTTCAAAAGGGGTCCATGTGTGTTCAAGTATCATATTATACCCTCCCAAAGTCAAGAATGTCAAAAAATCACAAGAACTGAAAATGGTATGGAGGCAGAGCCAGGCTTGACTGCACAGATGACCTAAAATTAGGGTTTTGGTTTCAGAGGCCATAACTCCATTTTTTTTGGTCATTCTTGTTTCTATTGGTCTCTATATGGTATAGGGAGTATGCATATCAAGTTTCATGAAGAAATTCCATGGGGAAGTCATCTGATCAAGAGTTGACTTTTCAAGCAAGTCAGTGCAAAATCAGGGCATCTGAGGCCCTCAATGACCCAACCAAAGGGTGTTCTTCATCATTTTGATTGTATATGATCTTTATTTGATCATGGAAGATGTTAGAAGTTCACAAAATTGAAGAATTTCAAGTCTTTTGCAAAGTTGACTTTTTGGGCAAGTTTGACTTTTAATGAAATTGTCATTTTAGGCAACTTTTTCAACCCTTACTTTTTGATTCAAAAAAGCTTCAAATGGAAAAACTTTGGTCATGAAAGTTGTAGAATAGATCTTTCCCTTTTCAAAAAGTACAAGAACATGACCTAATTCATTTTGGATCAAAAGTTATGGCTCATCAAAGTTGGCAAAAATCACTAAATTTCAAGTTATGCACCAAATGGAAAACTTGCAATTTCTCATGGAAAGCCTTTATGTGACTTCAAAATGATCTCTAATCATCATACCAATGCTACACATGACATAAAATCAGAATTGGCCCAAGGAATTTCTCATTTGTGTGACTTGATTTTCAAGAAATCCATAAGTCATTTTCATAAAGATGCAAAGAGGGATTTTTGGCAAAATCACCCTCCAAGGAGTTATGTGATCACTAGTTGGTTTCTATGCATTGCCATGATCAAATGAAGCATCATGCACCAAAATTCAGCAAGAATTATCTCATGAACATAGCACAAAATCATGGAATAACACAAGTGGGCAAGTTGCAAAATCACTCTCAAGTCATGATCCACATGCTGCAGACATTCACAAGCCATCCAAGGGTCATCCTTGACTCAAGCAGAAGCAAGACAAGCCCTTAGACAGCTGCTTCCATAGCCCATGCTGCAAGTACAAATCAACTTGACTTTTTGGCCAAAACCCCCATACTCTTGGAACAGTGAGCAGCCACCTCTACTGACCTGCTCCATAGGCTACTCACACATCTTGGGAGTGTTATAGCAATGCATTGGCCATTGAAACAAGACACAACACAGCCCTCACAAAAATCTGTCAAAAACTCCTCTTCTTCGAATCTCCCTCTCCAGCCATCAAACACCCAATTTCTCTTCACCAACAAATCATACACACTCAAGAGAACCAGAATCCACCATTGAAGTAGCTTGAAACCCTACAAATCCTGACTGTGAAATCTGCTACACCAGAACTCATCTTCACAAATCAGCCATCCACAAGAGCTTTGAGGCATTCCATTGAGTTCAGAAGGGTCAAGGGAGTTCATTTGCACAAGTGGGAGACTCTGGAAGCTCACCATTGAAGCTTTCAAGCTCAGGTATGGCCAAGAACACTTGTTCACAGAGCTTGCTTTTCTTGTTATAAAATGGAAGTGTGTGTTGTGCTGATCATAATGATGTCCTTGGAATTGAAAATAGTGAAGGAATGATCATTTTATGCTTCTCTGAAATTTTGCCCGTGTTTGAGTTTGAGCTTGTTTCTCTTTGTTCATGGTGGATAAATGACTTTTAAAGATGGATTTAGGTTTAGTTTGGGGAGGGGAAGGTTTCTGGGCATTTAATTTGACTTGGGGTAGCCTATAGAAGAAACTAGGGTTTTGACCCTGGCGGAGAAGACGACCGGAGCTCATCTCCGGTCGCCTGAGTTTGATTAGGGTTAAGCCTGATTAATTACGCAACTTTAAATCTTGTCCCTTAGATGATGCTTCCCGCGCGCTTGTGAACGGCCCAGATGAGTCATTATGCCCTAATCCTGATTAATTAAATAAATCTTAATTAATTAAACCAACTTCAAACCTCAGCCATCAGATTGCGCGCGTTTAAGAACTTTGAACCTGGGCCTTGGATCTTGATTACTCCCAGTCTTGTTGACTTGCACGCATAGCCTCTGGATCTTCCAACTTTCAATCTGAGCCACTCATACTGCATACTTTGTATTTTTATTTCATTTTCTTTATATTTTATTTCTCATATTTATTAAAAATAGCAAAATACATTTAAAAATTATGAAAATTCTTATCAAGGTTTTCATTAATTTTTAAAACACAAAAATATTTTTATTTTTATTTTTTGCATTAAAAATTATTTTTAAATCATTTAAAAGTTTATTTTTAATTAATTAATGAGAATTAATTAATTAAAAATCATTTTAAGTATTTAAAAATCACCAAAAAATTCATGAAACATTTAAAACCATTTAGAAACATTGTCCAACCCTCAAACCAAATTTCTTTTTTGATCTTGATGCATTTTGATAATTTTCCATGGAATTAATTCATTTTCAAAGCATTATTTTGATCCAAACTTCCAAAAATCATTTCTGCCTAACCATTGAGAGTTGGACTTTGATTCTTCTTGCATTGCATTTTGTTTAGCATGTAGTTTGTGAGATTAAATTGGCATGATTTGATCTTTCATTTTCAATTTGTTTGGCATTTTTCTTGTTAAGTTACCCAAAAACCCTAGAAATTTTAGGAAAATCATAACTTTTATTAGGTTAAGAGTTGGAACCTCTCCTTTGGGCAGTGAGTTAGTATGGGTTTTGGGATCCTTTGAATGCATTTTCAAATTTTTATCTTGATGTTTGCTTCTGATTTTGGTTTTTGTTTGAGGCATTGATCCTAAACCCTAATTTGAGCTTCCATATGCATCCATCTTGCATTTGCATTCATACCTTGACTTGCCATAGCATTTTGTGCACCCATTTGATTCATTTAACATCTTAAGACATATAGTAAGCATGTTTGATCATTTCATCTTGCATTTGCCATGTTGTATGCCATGTGCACTTCATAACTTTTCATGTATGATCATGTTTCTTAACTTGCTTCATTTGCATCCATAAGTTTGTGTGATCATCCCCATGCTTTGTTTTATGTTTGCATCATCTCATAGCATCATTATCATCTCATATATGCTTCTGGTTTTGGTTTGCATCATGTCATTTCATCTCATCTTGCATTGCATTGCATTTCTTTCACTAACTTTTCAGGTGGTAAGCAACTTTGAGAAGTGAATTTGCCTTCACTTCTCACATTTTCTTCTCATCTCTTTTATGCATCCATGCTGCATTTTGTTATGTGTTTGAGATTGAGCTTGCTCATTCTTTTTCTTCTTACTTTCTTTCCTCAAGTGACTTGACTTCTTGAATGAAGCAAGTTACTTTGTTTCTCTTGGCTCCTTTTCATCTGCTTCCTGGTGGTTCTTCTGAAGTTTTCTCTCATAAACCTCACAAACCTTAGGAACAAACAAGCATGACAATGATTAGGGTTTTGATTAGTCCCCCACTTAGTTTTACCTTTGTGTCTCATTGAGTCTTCTCTTCTCACCTCATAATCAAGGACTAAACCTTAAAGGCTTTAAGGCTTTGTGATTAAGCTTATGCCTGCATCCTTCTATTAAGATGGAGTGCATAACTTTAATCCTAAGTGTTAAACCCTTAATGTGTTTAAATCCTCTAATCAATTCACATAATAATCATCAAGACATCAAGCTTGTAACTTGGGCCTTGCATTAGGGTTCTAATTCTTCCTTAATTGGTTAAGAAGGACTAACCCTAGTGTTAATGGACAAGTCCCCCTCAAGTTGTCTTACAAACCCTAAAAATCACTTCATCATCTTATCATTAATTAAAATCCACTTAATAAAGGCTTTGTTTTGTCATGAAGTTAATCCCTAATCATGGATTAAGTTGAGGAGCTTTCCTCAGCTTAAACATTCTCATCTATTATCCTTCTATTAGGATGGTGTAATGAGTCTGTTTAATCCTTGATTATGGCTTAATCTCATTACTCAACACTAAACAAAAACCACAAAAACATCTAAATAATCACAAGTAGGTTAATAATCTTAATCCTACACCAAAGGTGACTAAGTGTGAGAATCTGACTTCACACTTAAAGTATTCTCATTACCCCTAATCAGAGGGAAGATGTGATGAGTTTACTAACCCATTGGTTTAGGCTTAAGCTCATTTTCTTATGACAAAATTCAAAAAGCAATAAAAGACTGAAAACTCAAAAACAAACAATAATCGTCTCCTTCGGGATTCTTTTCTCATCTCATTCACTCATAAACGAGAACTTGCTTCTTCCGTCTAATGCAAGACAGTTTTCACCTGAGCCAGACAGGTCTTACACTTGAGCATTGACAAGCAGGCAGTTCACAAGTCAATTCATCTTTCAGTCTCTTTGGGTCGAACTACGGTGTTCTGACTTCCTCATTGCACGAGAGGATACGTAGGCATAACTTAACAGTTATCGAACAAAAGTCTCTGTATATTCCCCCTCCTTCCAGCATTATTCTTAGCCTCATTATCATGAGCATTTCACTTTTGTCCTTACACTGCCACATCATTTATACACTTCACTTCTTTTACACTGACACCTGTACATCCTTTTCCAGCTCTTGATACACAAATTGCACTGACACTACCCCTTTAAGACAAAATCTTTTAAGCGTGGATCCCGTCGAGTACGACGGACAATCTGGGTGCTAATACCTTCCCAGGTTGTAACCAACCCCCTTTCTCAGTCTCTCTGGTTCGCAACCGTCTTATCCATATCTTTCTAGGTCTATGCAGCATTACTTTTCCTCCGGGATAAAAATGCCTAGCTGGCGACTCTATTCATTCCCCGTGAGTTCACTCCTGTGTGTTCTCACGCCCTCCTTTCGCCGACCGTTCGCGTCTGTACCCCATCTGACCCGGTGTCATTTGGTGGGAGCGACAGCTTGGCGACTCTGCTGGGGAATCTTATGCTGTAACCAGGGCTTCTGGTTCTTTTTGTGGGTTCCTCCTAGCGCTTGATTGATTTGTGTTTACTGGGGTGTTATGTGCTATTTGTGCTTATATTTGTATTTATTTTTGCTTTATGTACAGTTTGTTTTATTGCTTTCTTTATAGCTTTACATATATCATACTGTCATACTGTGCTGGCTGGATCTGTTTTTGTTACTTTGGTGGGTGGGTGTTCCATTGAGAGTTGAGGTCCTATACCTGGGACCTGAGTGACACCTAGGCTAGAGTGGTTCATGTTCTTTCCCATTCCATTTCGGTCTGGTGCGGGAATATGAAACACGGTTCAGATGTGGGTTTCTTCTTGAGAACTCTGTGCTGCAGATTTCCTGTAGTGCTAGGGCTATCTGGGAAGCCTGCTAAGTCTGGATGACCTTTAGTATTGACCTTCAGAAACTGAGGTGAATTAGAGGAGGATCTTTTATGGTTATTGTAAACACTGTACCTCCGGGTTAGAAGTGTTTACACTTCTCATAACTGATCCAAGTCTGAGGATCCTTGTTTTAGAACATCACCTGTGAGGGGGTTGGGCTGTTTATAGGTTTGCAGGTACCCTTGACCTCAGCATACCCTGTTACTTTGTATTGATTAAGAGTACTCCATGTTGGAACAGTTCTTGTGATTTTAACCCTGGACATGTGACTCTTTATTTGAGTCCCCCACCTTGGTTACTAGACTTATGAACCTCCATCTGGATTTCTTGAACATACATGGACCTATATCAAGGCAGTTAATCAGATCCAGCTCAGTCACAAACCCTTGCATATCATTTGCATACATCATCATTGCATCATTTTAACATTTGCTTATTTGTTTTTCAGGGTATCCACATCATACATTTTGGCTTGGTTTTGACCCCTTCTTCAGCATAGACCTATTTTCATCAGTGCTTGCTTCAGTTATCAGCTACCTGCTTCAGCTACCTGCATCACCAGTCTCAGCCTGTCAGTGGCCCATCTTCAGTGTTTTTCTCAGCATCAGCCTCAGCTCTCCTTCAGCAGCATGGCACCTAAGAAGAGCAACATCTCCTATCATTTCTTTGAGCCTGAGTTGGCTAGCATCAGGAAGATTCAGACCCTGATTACTCCAGACCATATACCACTTTTCAGAGAACATTATGGAGGAATCCTTGATGTGGTTATGGATTTGGACCCTTCACAGAGGAGCTTGATTCATACTTGCTTGCAGTTCTATGATCCCCCTCTGAGGAGCTTCACCTTCCAGAATTTTCAGTTGGGACCCTTGTTGGAGGAGTATTCATCATTGGTTGGCATACCTATCAGGGGTGGAGTCCCCTTCAACCCTGAGATGGATTTTCCAAGTAATGAAGAAGTGGCAAAGGCATTGTATCTAGAACCAGTTCTGATTGGGCAGAATATGACTACCAAAGCAGGAATCACTGGTCTGCATCTGGATTTCTTGACCTCTCAGGCTACCATGAAGGCTTCTTTGGGAGAGTGGAAGGCAGTCTGTGCTTTGTTGGCCCTTAGCATATATGGGATCATACTTTTTGCAGATGAGCCTAGGTTCATTAACAAGAATGCAATCCATCTTTTCATCCTGAGGAACCCAGCGCCCACCTTACTGGGAGATCTCTACTACTCTGTCCACCAAAGGAATGAAAAGCAAAGGGGAAGATTAGTGAGATGTTGTGCTCCTTTGTTCCATACTTGGCTGCTCAAGCACTTGCCAAAGACTGATGCATTCTTGAACCCTCACCAGCAAAGGAACTGGGCTAGGAGACTTGTTGCTTTAACCTCAGATGATATCAGGTGGTGCACTCAGAGCACCAAGGGCAGAGACATCATTACAAGTTGTGGGCAGTTTCCCAATGTGCCTCTGATAGGAGTGAAGGGTTGCATCAACTACAACCCTCTGCTATTCAAAAGACAACTGGGCTATGTATTAGTCCACCCTCCTAGAGCACAAGATCTAGTTGAGACCCTTTATTGTGAGATCAAGCCTAATCTGGCTATTGTTAGTGAAATTCTGTGATCAGGTATGAGATGTCCTAAGAGATGTCTCAACACTTAATAGGACATTTGACAAATTTAACCAAAACTTAAACAGCAAGAAAAATAAACAACACAGAAGTTTGTTAACCCAGTTCAGTGTATAACCACACTTACATCTGGAGGCTACCAAGCCAGGAGGAAATCCACTATTAGTAATATTAATTCTAGACTTAAACCACCCTGTTTAATCTATCACTTAATACTTACCCAATGCAATTTCTACCTAAGACTCACTTAGATAAGAGTACCCTACTCACTCCCCCTCAATCACCCAGTGATCAGGTTTACAAGTTTACAAAAGTTGAAGACATTCTTCAAACAAAAATAGCTTGATCTTACTTCACAGTTTCAATCAAGTTACAAATGCACTTTTGCTTAAAAGCTCATAAAGTGGTACATAAAAACAACCTGCTATTAAAACTCTAGACACCCTATTTAGTCTTCTGAAATTCGTACTCAATTCTATGAGTTTCTGTTGTTTAAATAGGTTTCTGAATTTTGGGCTTTCTGTAGAATGATCCAGCCCTAATGTGCAGCAACTGTCACCTTGAATTTAGGGTTTGTTACCTCCTATATTCCAGGTGCATTAGGTCTTCTGTTTTAATCTGAAACTTCAATTTAAAACTCCCTACAGATGCGCCTTGTTCTGTTTTTATCCAGCATTAATTAATTCCAGATAGTTCTCCTTAAATATCTCTGATCTGTTAATCAATAATTAATTCTGGTAGCAGGTCTGAGATGTCTCAACATCTGTTGGGACATCCTGACAAAACTGAACTTAGTCATTTACACAATGTCCCAACATCTGATGAGACATCCTGAAATAAGTTCACATACTCTGTTTGCTAATGTCCCAACATCTGATAGGACATTCTGAACTGAACTTAACATTTCTTGTTTGGTCAAAAATTCTGCCAATTCTTAAACATCTACAAACTCCCCCTTTGGCTAATTTTTGGCTAACATCTTTTCTGGATTTCAGAGTGCAGCAGAAGTTCTTTTTATCAGTGTATATCATTACTTTTCTGTTGATTCATATTTGAGTTTTACTCCCCCTCAAACATATATGAGTCCAGTCTTGATTCAACAGAAATATTCACACTTATTCAGTTCAGGCAAAAACAAACAGATTTCATTCATTTAAACAGCAATACAAATTTGTTGTTGTTCTCCCCCTTGGTAGACACAAAATTAGGGGCCAAAGAACTATTATCCAGAAGTACAAATCAGTGCTGTTATTACAAAAGCCTCACACACAGAGATCACTCAGATTCATCACTCTCAGTAGCTTCCTCCACTTCAGTGTCTTCATCTTTACCAGCTTCACTTTCAGCTTCACTGTCTTCACAGGATGCAGCATTCTGATCTTCTTCTTTTTCCAACATTTGAATTATTTCCTCCAGCTTCTTCTTCCTAGCTTCAAGTTCTTTGCAGGTGCATTTTAACTCAGCAATCAACTCTTTCTTGGAGATTGGAGTCTTAGCAGTTGAGGAACCAGCAGATGTCCCAGCAGGAGCTTTAACATCTGCAGCATGATGACTGAGAAATAATTTGTAGTGAAAGGCCAGAGGGCTTTCTCTTTTGCAAGCTGTATCCTTCTCAGTTAAAATCCTAGGAAATTGGCTTAAAATTATTCCACATAGCAATGAAGGAAAAGCTATTGGCAGCTTTGTTGCATAAGAACTGGCATGCTTCATGGTTTGATCAAAGATGAAAGCACCATAGTCCATTTTGGTTTGAGTTCCAACAGCATATATAAATCTGGCTAGACCAGTTGATATTGAGGAAGTGTGATTTGTAGGCACCCAATTAGCAGTTCCAATCCTGTTCAGCATGGCATACTTTCTGGTAAGCATGCTCACTGAAAGCTTACCCTTTATAGGCCATGCCTTGACTTGGTTTGCAGTGATTACTTTACAGACTTGATTATCTGTCTTACCTAGTTCATTGGGTCCATCTGATTCTCTTCCTAGATACTCATTGATGATTTGAGGAGAAAACTGAACACATTTACCTCTTACAAAGACTTTTCTAAACTCAGAAGATTTACCATTAGAGCAATCCTCCTGAAGGTTCACAATGAACTCTTTGACAAGAAGTTCATAGCAGGGAGATAAGTCTGAGACTGTTTTGAATAGTCCTGCAGCAGAGATAAGGTCTATCAGTTCTGTGCACTCAAGTGCATTACAGCTTAGTTCTCTTTCCAAGGCAACCCTTCTTTGGAACACATATTTCCACCTGTTGACACTGGAGACATGATGGAATGATATGTTGTCCAAGGGAGCTTCTGGAACAACAGATGAAGCTCTAGCTGGTGCTGGTCTCTTCTTGGGAGGGGATGTTGGGACATCTGATCCAACATCTGAATCTGATGGAGTTGCAGCTTTTCTCTTCTGGGTTTGAACTTTGCTCCATGGTTTTGATGGACCAAGGTTAGCTTTAGCCTTGCCTTTCTTTGGACTAGCCTTTTTCTTCTCAGGAATTTCTGTTTCAGCTTGCATCTTGCCCTTCCTGGTCCTGAGTCTTTTAGCAATGCTGGGTTTCACAGATGCTATGATCTCTGTATCAGATTCCTGTTCCAGATTGACCACTGGAGGAGATTGAGCAGCCTCCTCTTCAGCTGGTTGATCAGCAGAGACTTGATCTTCATTTGAGCCTTGAGCTTGTTCATCAGAAACCTCTTTATTATTGTTATTTGATGATGAGACTTCTTTATCACTTTCACTTGAGTCCTTTTTCTGATCCTCAGTTTGTTCAGCAACAGTATCAGATATATTTTCTCTCTCTTCTGCAGATGTTCCAACATTCATTGGGACATCTTGTTCTGCAGGAGTGCCTTCTGTAGTTTGTGCTGGTTCTTCTTGAGGTGCAGGCATGGTGTTTAATGGAACAGAGATTCCACTCACCTTTCTTTGTTTAAGCAGAATTTGAGTGACAAGTTCCTTGATTGAATCATCCACATATTGAGAGGATTTAGATTTAGAAGGCATGTTAGCAGGAGAGGGAATGCCTCCTTTTGCTTTGCTGCAAACTTGATCTTTAGCTCTCTTTGGTGTTCTTGTCTTTTTAGATGAAGAAGCGCTTCCCTTGATCTCGTCCAATGGTGTTGATGTCACTGGCACAACAGAAATTGGAATGGCATGAACCACGTCTTCCTTGTTGAGAATTTCCTCAGCTGTTTTAGGGTTTTGAGACATTGTTGAAGAAGACAAAGAAAAGACTTTAGGGTTTATGATTTCTGAAGAATTGAGAATTAATTTGATTCGCTTGTGATGGTATGATGAGAATCTTGATAGCTTCTTATAAGTGGTTACTAAATAAGTAGCCGTTACAGTCCAAATGATGAGAGATGGAATTCCCAAGAATCTTGTCCAGACTGGTTTTGCCATCTGGAACTTATGCCAAGCAATGTCATATGACATGTTGGCACACCTCAGTAACTGCTAAATCTCACATAAACAGATTCCAAGTTTGCCCCTTAAATTCTCAAATTGAGTAGCATCCAATGCCTTGATAAAGATATCAGCTAATTTCAAATCTGTAGCTAAATGTTCTAATGAAATCACCTTTTCTTCTACAAGATCTCTGAAGAAATGATGTCTGATATCAATATGCTTAGTCCTGCTGTGTTGAATAGGATTCTTTGATATGTTGATTTCATTTAAGTTGTCACAGTACAATGTCATGACATCCTGTGGGACATTGTACTCATTGAGTATCTGCTTTATCCAAACCAACTGTGAGCAACTGCTACCTGCTGCTATGTACTCAGCTTCAGCTGTAGGCAAGGTTACACAATTCTGTTTCTTACTGAACCAAGAATTCAGATTGTTTCCTACATTCTCACCCTTTTCATCTTTAACAAATAGGGTTCTATCAATCCCACCTGTTCTGTATCCTTGCTTAAGATAACCATTAAGAAAGGCACTTTTCTCATCCATTTGAAATAGCTTGAGTTTTAAGATACAAGCAACTTCCAACATTAGTCTCATTGATTCAAGCCTTGCTGATGGTGCAGAGGTTTCATCAAATTCTACTCCTTCAATTTGAGTGTATCCTTGACCCACAAGTATAATTATGTTCTTTGTAACAATTACTTGTTCAGTTGACTTGTTCTTGTATACCCTTTTTGTACCAGTCACATTTATGTTATTAGGTATAGGAACAAAAATCCATACTTCAATCCTTCCTAATTCCTCTTGTATAGCACAAATCCAGTATTCATCAGTGAAAGCCTCCTTGATGTTTTTAGGTTCTATTTTGGACACAAAACAAGAACCTGAAATTATCTCTCTTGATCTAGGTCTTACACCTCTGTTGGGATCATCAATTATTAAATCTTTGGGATGATCTTTTTGTATTCTGATGAAGGGAGGTCTACTGGATTCTTCTGTCCTTGTATCATATTGAGTGCAGTTATATTGATCATCTTTTTCTTCAGCTTTAATCTTGATATAAGCAGATGTTCCAACATCTTCTGGGACATCTGTAGAAGCATTATCAATTATCACATATTTGGATTCCATGATAACCTTGGTTCTAGAATTAAAAACTTTGTATGTTTTGCTGATTGTAGAGTATCCAAGGAAGATCCCTCCAACACTTTTATGATCCATTTTTTTCTTTTGTTCTCTGTTTGCCAGAATGTAGTAGTTACTTCCAAACACATGAAAGTAATTAACAGTGGGTTTTCTGCCCTTCCAGACTTCATATATTGTGGACAAAGTTCCTTTTCTCAAGGTAACTCTGTTATGGATACAGCAGGCAGTGTTCATGGCTTCAGCCCAGAGATACAGAAAAAACCTTTGATCATGTATCATAGCTCTTGCAGACTCTTGAATAGTTCTATCTTTTCTCTTAACAATCCCATTCTGTTGAGGAGTGATAGGAGCAGAGTATTTATGATTGATTCCTTCTGAAGAACAGAAATCTAAGGATTTTTGATTCTCAAATTCCTTCCCATGATTACTTCTAATTCTGATCACACAGCTGGATTTTTCCTTTTGTAATCTTTGACATAATTCTTTGAATACATCAAAGACATCTGACTTTTCAACTTGCATAGGTACCATGAGATCCATATGTAATAATTTCAATTCTTTGGAAGTTGTCAGACTTGAAGCTTTGGATAGGACATCTTGGTTTGTTTGCCTATTTGACAATCACCACAGATTTTGCCATTATCAATCTTTAGTTTAGGGATACCTCTTACAGCATCCATAGGAATGATTTTCTTTATGCCTCTGAACTGAAGATGACCTAGCTTTTGGTGCCATAGTTTTACTTCTTCTTCTCCAGCTAGAGAACAAGTTGAAATGGGACTGAAGTCTAATGGCTCCCATATGTAACAGTTGTCTTTAGACCTTGCACCTTTCATGACAACTTCTTGCTCTTGGTTAGTTACTATGCATTCAGTTTTTGTAAAGTTTACACTGTATCCTTGATCAACTAGTTGACTTACACTGATTAGATTAGCAGTTAAACCTTTAACTAGCAGCACATCATTTAGTCTTGGAACATCTTGACAATCCAAGGTTCCAATTCCCTTGATTTCTCCTTTAGCTCCATCTCCAAAGGTAACATACCTGGATGAATGAGATTTTAAGTTTACTAGCAAATTCTTCAAACCAGTCATGTGTCTTGAGCATCCACTGTCAAAATACCAGTCTTCTTTAGCTGATACTTTCAATGATGTATGTGCTATGTATGCAGTGCTTTTCTTTGACCAGATGAGTTGAGATTTTTGATTCATCTGCCCTGTGTGTTGATCAGCTGATCTCCAAGCTTGATTGTTGATATTGTTCTTGGATATGTGACTTTGATCAGTCTGAATGTCAGCTTTTGGTCTCCAAGCTTTCTTGATTTCTTCTGTCTTTTGCTTAGGAGGTTGCTGATTTCTTTGATGTTTTTGCAGCACTTTCTTGGTACCTTTTGTTTTCTGCTTGGTAGGTTGCTGATACATCTGATTTGGATATCCATGTAGCTTATAACAGTGAGGTTTGATATGCCCAAATTTTCCACAGTGATAGCATCTCCATCTTTGATATTTTTTCTTCATTTTGTTCTTTCCAGAATGTTGAGACATCTGTTGGAACATTATGTTTGTCTTTTTGTTCTGATGTTGGAACATTTGTTGGGACATCTTGTTTGACTGGGTAGTTTTTGCTGTAGCTTTGCTAGAGCTGGCTCCATCTCTGTTATATCCCAGTCCACTTTTGTCCCCTGAATGTTTATTATTGCAGAGAATAGCATCCAGTGTATTTGAGCTGCTGTTCATCATTCTAACAGATTTGGACATATGTTCCAGCTTAGAATTGAGAAGAGTTACTTCACTTTTTAAAGTATCAATGATTACTTGATCACTTGCTTTTTCTTCTTCTAGTACTTCATTCTGCTTCTTTAGCTTTATGACCTCACTGCATACTTCAGTACTTCTCTTGTACAGATCCTTGAAGGCTTGCTCAAGATCTGCATAAGTAAGCTCTTCACAGCTGGAATCACTGTCATATTCACACAGTCCAGCTAAAGCAGTAATGTGCTTAGCTGATTCTTCTTCTGAATCTCCTGAGTCTTCATCAGACCAGGTTACAGATAGTCCCTTCTTTTGTCTTTTTAAGAAGTTAGGACATTCCTTCTTAATGTGTCCATATCCTTCACATTCATGGCACTTGATTCCTTTTTCTTGACTGGCCTTTTCAGCAAGATTTGATCTTCTGTTAGCATCATATGTTCTCTTGTTTTCAGAAGAGCTTGTGAATCTTCCACTGGAATTTGATTTACCTTCCATACCTCTGAGAATCTGTTTGAACTGTCTTGAAATCAATGCAAGGTTTTCTGATAAGCTTTTATCATTTGCTAGTTCATTATCTTCTTCTTCATCTGTATTTGAAACCAAGGCAATGCTTTTGTTCTTTTTAGTATGTGTGTCATTCATTCCCATCTCAAAGGTTTGAAGGGAACCAATTAGTTCTTCAGCTTTCATGGAGCATATGTCTTGTGCTTCTTCTATTGCTGTGACTTTCATGTCAAATCTTTTTGGCAAAGATCTGAGAATCTTCCTTACAAGCTTTTCATCAGTCATCTTTTCTCCCAAGGCTCCAGAAGTATTGGCTATATCCAAGATATTTAAGTAGAACTCATGAATTGATTCATCTTCCTTCATTCTCAAGTTTTCAAATTTGGTGGTGAGAAGTTGAAGTCTTGACATTTTTACTCTTGATGTTCCTTCATGAGTTGTCTTGAGGATATCCCATACTTCTTTGGCCAGCTCACAATGATGCACTAGTCTGAAAATATTTCTATCAATGCCATTGAATAAAGCATTTAGGGCTTTTGAGTTGCCTAGTTCTGAATCTTCTTCCTCTTTACTCCATTCTTCTTCAGGTTTCAGAACTATTGATCCATCTTTGGTGTCTTGAACAGGATGTTTCCATCCAACTTTTACTGCTCTCCATGCCCTGTTGTCAAGTGACTTTAAGAATGCAATCATTCTTGGCTTCCAGTAGTCATAATTAGAACCATCCAGTATAGGTGGTCTATTTACTGACCCTATATCTCTGTCCATGTTACAGAATTTGTTTTCCCTAGATCTCACCCAGTATAAACAGGCAGGGTGCCTGCTCTGATGCCAATTGAAATTCTGTGATCAGGTATGAGATGTCCTAAGAGATGTCTCAACACTTAATAGGACATTTGACAAATTTAACCAAAACTTAAACAGCAAGAAAAATAAACAACACAGAAGTTTGTTAACCCAGTTCAGTGTATAACCACACTTACATCTGGAGGCTACCAAGCCAGGAGGAAATCCACTATTAGTAATATTAATTCTAGACTTAAACCACCCTGTTTAATCTATCACTTAATACTTACCCAATGCAATTTCTACCTAAGACTCACTTAGATAAGAGTACCCTACTCACTCCCCCTCAATCACCCAGTGATCAGGTTTACAAGTTTACAAAAGTTGAAGACATTCTTCAAACAAAAATAGCTTGATCTTACTTCACAGTTTCAATCAAGTTACAAATGCACTTTTGCTTAAAAGCTCATAAAGTGGTACATAAAAACAACCTGCTATTAAAACTCTAGACACCCTATTTAGTCTTCTGAAATTCGTACTCAATTCTATGAGTTTCTGTTGTTTAAATAGGTTTCTGAATTTTGGGCTTTCTGTAGAATGATCCAGCCCTAATGTGCAGCAACTGTCACCTTGAATTTAGGGTTTGTTACCTCCTATATTCCATGTGCATTAGGTCTTCTGTTTTAATCTGAAACTTCAATTTAAAACTCCCTACAGATGTGCCTTGTTCTGTTTTTATCCAGCATTAATTAATTCCAGATAGTTCTCCTTAAATATCTCTGATCTGTTAATCAATAATTAATTCTGGTAGCAGGTCTGAGATGTCTCAACATCTGTTGGGACATCCTGACAAAACTGAACTTAGTCATTTACACAATGTCCCAACATCTGATGAGACATCCTGAAATAAGTTCACATACTCTGTTTGCTAATGTCCCAACATCTGATAGGACATTCTGAACTGAACTTAACATTTCTTGTTTGGTCAAAAATTCTGCCAATTCTTAAACATCTACAGTTAGGCAAGCATCCTGGGCTTGGGACAATGTACAGACTAAAGGGGTAACTATTCTTGGAAGATGCAACAATGTGGCCTCAGCTCAGTACTATGAGTGGTCTCATACCAGAGCTCAAATTACTGGGATGCCCTTCACTATTGAAGGTGTGCCTGGACCTTCCACAGCACCACCTCCAGCAACTGTCAGCTTAGAGGAGTTTGAGAAATTGAAAGAGAGAAATGAGAAGTTTACTCAGGCTCTACAGAAGACCCTCTGGGAGAGGAGTGACGGTCGCTTGGACATTGAAAGGTTAGAGAAGCTAAAAGTGGAGCATCTAGCCAGAATTGAAAAGTCAGAGGACTACATTAAGAAGTCTAGGGCTGGAGAGCAGATCTTGAAGAATGCCTGCAAAGAGGCCCAATTCCAGAGAGCTAGGACTGATTTGTATCTGAAGGAGAGTCAGGCTAGGTGGGTCAGGATCACCGAAGCCCGTACTCAGGAGGATAAGAGGACTCAAGATAAGATTGAGCAGCTGGAGGCTAGTGCAAAAGAGCAACAGGAAGCCCTGGCAGCAGCCCAGAGAGAGATCTCAGAGTTGAAGATTAGAGCTGGTGTGAAGAGGTCAAAGGACCAGAGTCAACACAAGAGGCTAACTGCAACTGTTACTACCAGGAATCTGCTTATCAGGAATCTTACAGAGCGTCCGGCTGATCCTGTGACTGAAGCACTTCTCAAGGAAGTTCAGGAGGATGAGTTTGGTCTTGGTGTCTGACTTTTGCTTGTTGTTGCTTTCCTTTCATGTACTTTTATTTTCTTATGTTGTATTTTTGACCCCTCAGAGGGCATGTATTGTAAGAAACAAACTATGTATCATTTACTTTTTGTAATATATGTATCAGTTTGTTCTATCTGAGTTTCTTTCAAGCAACATCACAAGCATCTTCCTCGAGGGTCTGGAAAGGTCAAAACCAAGTGCCAAGCCGGATACCTTGGAAACAAATAAGCATACTACATTGCATACTAACCTTTTGTTTTGTTTTGTAGGTTTTTGTTTTATTGTTACTAACTCTGTTGTGACCTCAGGAACTATTGCTCGACGTCGGGTGTTTCCACTCAACCGTCAACACAGATATCCAACCCGCAACAACCTTCCGGGTATACAGATGGACCAGGTACAGCAAGACCTTACAGAGGTCAGGAACCAAATGGCCAATGAGAGATTGGAAATGAGGGCTCAAATGACACAATTTATGGAGGTGATGAATAATATGGCTCAAAGCCAAGAGAGATTAAGAGCAATGGTAGAGAGGCAG
This sequence comes from Lathyrus aphaca, assembly GCA_963966055.1. Lineage (NCBI taxonomy): Eukaryota > Viridiplantae > Streptophyta > Magnoliopsida > Fabales > Fabaceae > Lathyrus > Lathyrus aphaca. Next base: position 99,526,895 of record OZ014525.1, on the reverse strand, counting down.
AATCAGGAAGATCCCCATCTAGGGACTGCTGGGACAAGCAATAATGAGAGAGTTCAACCCCATGCTAATCCTCCAGTCTATGGACCCCACCTTCATCCAGAGATCAACATTCCTGTTAATGTGCAAGGGACTGCCACTGCAGGTAGAGTGCTGCAAGAAGACCCCCAAGAAGATCAGTTCACAGTGATGGGAGCTGGGGATGAGGCCTATGACAGAAGGCTAGATGAAATTGCTGAAAAATTAAGGTCCTTGGAGTCTCAAAACTCCTTGGGTTTTGATGTTATGGACATGGGCTTAGTGGACGGGGTCAGGATTCCCCACAAATTTAAACCTCCGTGCTTTGAAAAGTACAACGGAACATCCTGTCCACGGACCCACTTGCAATCCTTTCTGGGGAGGCTGAAGGCATATACCATGGACGAAAAGCTATGGATGTTTTATTTTGAGGATAGCTTAACAGGAGCTTCAAGGGAATGGTACTCTCATATGACCAGAGCAACCGTCAGATGTTGGAAGGACTTGGCTGAGGCTTTTATCAGACAATATCAGTACAACTTGGATATGGCTCCCAACAGGACCCTCCATATGGGGATGTCTCAATCATCCAGGGAAAGCTTCCGGGAGTACGCTCAAAGGTGGAGACAGCTTGCTGCTGCTGTCCAGCCACCCATGTCAGAGAGGGAGATGGCTGATATGTTTATGAACACCCTCCAAGGAACATACATTGATAGGTTAGCTGCCTTTTCTTCCACTAGCTTTACTGACGTGGTCATAGCCGGGGAAAGAATTGAGAGCCTATTAAAGATGGGTAAGATTTCTGACAACGGTGCAAGCTCATCCAGCAACACAAGAAAGCCTTTTGTAGGCCCAAGAAGAACTGGTGAGACCAATGCTATCCATGCCAACAGGGGCAGACCCCAATATGTTCATAGGTCTATAGCAGCAGTCACCATTCCCGCTCCAATTCATCCTCAACCAGCTTATCAACCACAGCAACAAAATTATCAGCAACAAACTCAGTATCCTCCTCAGAGAAATTATAACAACAACAACACCAACAACAACAATCAGCAAAGACCATATCAACAGAGACCTTCTCAGGCCAAAAGGGTGATCGATCCGATCCCTATGCCCTATGCCACATTACTGCCACAACTCCTGAAACTCAACCTGGTTGAGCTAAGGACATTGGCACCTCCAGATCCTGCCAGTCTACCCAGAAATTATGACGCCAGCACCAGATGTGCTTTTCACTCAAATGCACCTGGCCATAGTATAGAGAAGTGCAGAGCTTTGCACATGAAGGTACAAGACCTAGTAGATTCCAAAGCTCTAAACTTTGCACCACCACCAAATGTTAACAAGAACCCTATGCCACACCACGGAGGCCCCAGAATCAACGCTATTGAGGAAGACAAGCCGTCTTACTTGATAACCAGTGTGAGTCAGATTCGGACACCCTTGGTAGAGATCAAAGCTCAACTCCTTGAATGTCAAATGTTCCCGGGATGTGAGCTAGGATGTGCTTATTGCAACATTTCAGTGAATGGGTGTGATAACTTGAGGGATGGCATAGATGGTCTCATCCAGAGTGGCCTGCTTCAAATCACAACATCAATACCTACCAATCCAGCAATCTCCTTAACAACAGTTCCAGAATCGTCTACAACTGCAACAACCATTGTTCCGAACAACTCTTCAAACTCATCAACAAATGCTTCATCTGTTACTTCAACGGACCAAACATCAGCAAACATCCCTTCTACAACTTCAGCACCCCTTCATTCAGAGTCTCCTACAACAACAACACCCATCCTTCCAACAATGTCTCCTACAACATAAACAACCAACAATGAAAGTGTCTCAACAGTTACAATTTATTATGACCCTGCAAATGATTCTGCCTACAACTCACAAAATGCCACTCCTACCAGAGCACCAGTCACAATATACTATGATCCACAGACTATCATGGTCCCTTCTGCAGCTGCCATCAGTCCAGTCACTATCACAGTGCCTGGGCCAGTACCTTATGAAAGCAGTAATGCCATCCCTTGGCATTACGGCTCTGATCTATACTGCGAAGGACAGAAGATCACTCTTGAATCATCAACTTCTTCACCACAAATAGACAATGTGGGGGGAGGCGGAGGCTTCACTCGAAGCGGACGTCTCTTTGCCCCGCAAATTCAAAGACCCACTGCTGAAGCAGAAGCTGTTGCCAAGGCAAAAGGGAAGAGCATGGTGCAAGAAGAGAAAATTGTTAAGGAAGCTTTGAAAACACCTTTTGATCAAGAAGTTGATGAATTCATGAGAATCATCAAGAAAAGTGATTACAAGATAGTGGACCAGCTTCACCAGACGCCTTCCAAGATCTCCATTCTATCATTGCTTATGTGCTCCGAGGCTCATCGGAACGCACTACTCAAAGTCTTGCACGCAGCTTATGTGCCAGAAGAGATCACCGTCAATCAGTTGGAAGCTGTGGTTGGAAATGTTAATGCTAGTAATGGACTAGGATTTACCAACACTGATTTGACTACGGAAGGCCGCAATCATAACAAAGCTTTGCACATTACCATGGAATGTAAGGGTGCGGTTCTTTCCCATGTACTGGTAGACACAGGGTCATCCCTCAATGTCTTGCCTAAAAAAGCCCTTATGAAGCTGGAGTATGAAGGATTGGCATTACGACCCAGTAACTTGGTAGTGAGAGCCTTTGACGGCTCTAAGAGATTAGTTCTGGGAGAAATTGAGTTGCCTGTAACGATTGGCCCACAAACTTTCAAAACGACCTTCTACGTGATGGACATTCAGCATGCCTACAGCTGTTTATTGGGTAGACCATGGATTCATGCCGCTGGCACAGTTACGTCTACCCTTCACCAGAAGTTAAAATTCGAGTGGGAGGGCCAAGTCGTTACTATTTGTGGAGAGGAAGATATTTTTGTTAGCCATCTGGCTACATACAAATACATTGAGATGGATGGGGAGATCCATGAAACGATGAGTCAAGGGTTTGAGGCCCTGAATATTAATGAAACGTCTGCTGTACTTGGGACTTCCATGACATCCTACCAGCAAGCCCGGAGGGTTGTGGAAGAAGGGAATGCTCAAGGCTGGGGCAAACTGTTGCCTGTGGAGAAGAAAGAAGATAGATTTGGGTTGGGTTACAAACCAACTCAACAAGATCAAGCAGAGGCTTCTAAGAAGCCCAACTTTGTTAGTGGGGGGATGCTCACCCCTGATGCTGTCAACAACTTGGAAGATGAGTCGGAAGATGAACGCAACCTGGAAAGCTGGATTCGTCCAAGGATCCCGGGGAGCAGTATCTCAAACTGGTCTTCCCAGGAAATTATAAGAGTTACTCCTGCAGAGTAATTATTATTTCCTGTATATTTTAAGCATGCATCAAGTCTTGCATCTTGCCCAAGATGACAAGACTCATTTTGTAATCGGGCCATCTGTAATTTTTGTGCAACAAGTTTAATCAATGAAATATCAGACATCTTTTGCAAATGAGTCTTTTTCTTTTCCGCTCATTTTTTTTCATTTTTCTTTTTGTACAAAAAATAAATGGCAATGTTTTCAAAATGACAACTTTATTTCACTTCTCTAAAAACAAGATTAAAATCAATCACTAAAATGAACAAACTGAACCCTTGCAGAGAGTGCCTTCCAGACAGCACCGACAACAGCACGACTATGACTTCGTATGACTTTGACAATCCGATCAATCAAGCTGATGAAGGGGTTGAAGAAGATTACGAGCTTCCTGAAGAGTTAGCCAGATTGTTGAGACAAGAGGAAAAGGTTATCACTCCTCATCAGGAGGAGGTCGAAACGATTAATCTTGGTACAGATGAAGACGTGAAAGAGGTTAAGATCGGGGCCTGCCTACAAGACTCAGTGAAGAAACAACTGATTGACCTGCTTCAAGAGTACGTTGATGTGTTTGCTTGGTCTTACCAGGATATGCCAGGGTTGGACACCGACATTGTTATGCATAAGCTGCCTTTAAGAGAAGATTGCCCACCAGTTAAGCAGAAACTGCACCGTACTCGCCCAGACATGGCAATGAAGATCAAAGAAGAGGTACAAAAGCAGTGGGACGCCGGGTTCCTTGCTGTAACTAGCTATCCACCGTGGGTTGCTAATATAGTACCTGTGCCTAAGAAAGACGGCAAAGTAAGAATGTGTGTTGACTACCGGGATCTGAACAGAGCCAGCCCGAAAGATGATTTCCCATTACCTCACATTGATGTATTGGTTGATAATACGGCTCAGTTCTCGGTATTCTCCTTCATGGACGGATTTTCAGGATACAATCAGATCAAAATGTCACCTGAAGACATGGAGAAGACAACTTTCATCACACCCTGGGGCACGTTCTGTTACAAGGTGATGCCATTCGGACTGAAGAACGCTGGTGCAACATATCAACGGGCTATGTTGACATTATTCCACGATATGATCCATAAGGAAATTGAATGTTATGTGGATGACATGATTGCCAAGTCCCTCACTGAAGAAGACCACCTGGTAAATCTGCTGAAGCTGTTCAAGCGTTTGAGGAAGTACCAACTAAAGCTGAACCCCAACAAGTGCACATTCGGGGTGCGATCTGGTAAGCTGCTGGGCTTTATTGTAAGCGAGAAAGGGATTGAGGTTGACCCTGATAAAGTCAAAGCCATTCAAGAAATGCCAGCACCGAAAACTGAGAAAGAAGTTCGAGGGTTTCTAGGTAGATTGAACTACATTTCAAGGTTCATATCTCACCTTACAGCAACTTGTGAACCCTTGTTCAAGCTGTTAAGAAAAGAACAGACGGTCAGGTGGAACGAAGACTGCCAGAGGGCTTTTGACAAGATCAAAGAATACCTGCAAGAGCCACCAATCCTTATGCCTCCAGTTGAAGGAAGACCTTTGATAATGTACTTGACAGTATTAGAAGAGTCGATGGGGTGTGTGCTGGGCCAGCATGACCAGTCTGGTCGAAAAGAGTATGCAATATACTACCTGAGCAAAAAGTTTACCGACTGTGAACAGCGTTATTCACTGCTCGAGAAAACTTGCTGTGCTTTAGCGTGGGCTGCTCGCCGACTGAGACAGTATATGTTGACCCACACCACTTTATTGATTTCAAAGATGGACCCAGTTAAGTACATTTTCGAGAAGCCAGCTCTTACCGGACGGGTTGCAAGATGGCAAATGATTCTCACAGAATATGACATTCAATACACATCTCAGAAAGCCATCAAGGGCAGTGTATTGTCTGAATATCTTGCTGAGCAACCTATTGATGACTACCAGCCTATGAGATTTGACTTCCCTGATGAAGACATCATGTTCATAAAAGCAAAAGATCACGAAGAGCCTATTCACACTGAAGGGCCTGACCCGGAAGAAGAATGGACTATGATGTTTGATGGGGCTGTTAATATGAATGGTCGTGGTGTTGGTGCAGTACTCATTACACCTAAGGGAGTTCACATGCCTTTCTCGGCAAAGCTCACCTTCAACTGCACAAACAACGAAGCTGAATACGAAGCTTGCATTATGGGTCTTGAGGAAGCCATTGACCTCAGGATCAAGACTTTAACTGTATTCGGAGATTCAGCTCTGGTAGTTAATCAAACCAACGGCAAATGGTACACCCACCAGGATCATCTGATACCTTACAGGGATTATACAAGGAGGTTACTGACTTTCTTTACAACGGTCAAGCTTGAGTATATCCCTCGAGACGAGAATCAGTTTGCAGATGCTCTGGCTACCATTTCATCGATGATCAAAGTTCAGGCTACCAACTTTGTACCGCAGATTTCAGTGTCCAGACTTGACAGACCAGCATATGTGTTTGCAGCAGATATTGTCAAAGATGATAAGCCTTGGTTCCATAACATTAAGTGCTTCTTGGAGGATCAAACATACTCATCTGGGGCATCTTCCAATGATAAGAAAACCTTAAGAAGGCTTGCTGGTAGTTTCTTTCTGAACACTGATGGTTCCCTATACAAGAGAAACTTTGATATGGTACTCCTCAGATGTGTTGATAGAACAGAAGCAGACTTGTTAATGCACGAGGTGCACGAAGGATCCTTTGGTACCCATGCTGGAGGGCGTGCCATGGCTAAAAAGTTGCTGAGATCAGGTTATTACTGGATCACAATGGATGCCGACTGTTGTGCTTATGCCAGGAAATGCCATAAATGCCAGATTTATGCGGATAAGGTGCATGTGCCTCCCAATCCTTTGAATGTGATGTCTTCACCCTGGCCCTTTGCTATGTGGGGCATTGATATGATTGGCAAGATTGAACCAAATGCTTCTAATGGCCACAGATTCATCCTGGTAGCCATTGACTATTTTACCAAGTGGGTTGAAGCAGCCTCATATGCAAATGTTACAAGGCAAGTGGTAGCCAGATTTCTGAAAAGAGATATCATCTGTCGGTATGGAGTGCCCGAGCGAATCATTACTGATAATGGTTCCAACTTAAACAACAAAATGATGACAGAGCTATGCCGGGACTTCAAGATCCAACACCACAATTCTTCTCCTTACAGGCCAAAGATGAACGGCGCTGTTGAGGCAGCTAATAAGAATATCAAGAAGATTGTGCAGAAGATGGTAGTCACCTACAAAGACTGGCATGAGATGCTACCGTTTTCCTTGCATGGGTACCGCACGTCAATCAGAACATCCACTGGGGAAACACCGTATCAGCTTGTGTATGGCATGGAAGCAGTCCTGCCTGTTGAAGTTAAATTACCCTCCTTGCGAGTACTGATGGATGTTAAGCTGAACGAAGTAGAATGGGTTCGGTCCCGATACGAACAACTGAGTCTGATTGAAGAGAAGAGATTGGCTGCAATCTGTCATGGACAGCTGTATCAGAAAAGAATGAAGAGAGCCTTCGATCAGAAAGTTAGGCACCGAGAGTACCAAGTAGGAGATCTTGTGTTGAAAAGAATCCTCCCTCCTCATACAGACCACAGGGGCAAGTGGACTCCAAACTATGAAGGACCATTTGTGGTCAAGAAAGTTTTCTCTGGTGGAGCACTGATGCTCAGCACCATGGATGGTGAAGATTTCCCGTCCCCTGTGAATTCAGATGCAGTTAAAAAATACTTCGCATAAGAATGACCCGCTGGACATAAAAACAGAATGTAAGTCCAGGCAAAAATAGGGCATCCCGGCAAGTCAAAAACAGAATAAAAGACTTGGGCAAAAATAAGGGAAATAAATAAAAAATGTACACCCGCTGAGTTGAAAAGCCGCATTGGACAACTCAGGCAAAAATGGGTATCCCGATGGATTGAAAACCCGAAAGGGCGATCCATGCAAAATAAGGGAATAAGCGAACAACTGCATTCTGAATTCGTCTGTATCACTTACAACTTGGTAGGCTTCGAAAGGATCAAGCTTCTATCAGAATCAACCTTCTTCAGAAAGCAAGACTAGAAGAACGTCAAAAGTCATACGAGTCATAGCAATAGGGAAGCTCCCTGAAGCGTCGTCAACATTGCTAGCATTTTTGTTTCTCAATTTGTAACAATCTCCTCATTTCAGGAGACATGTTTCTTTGACTGTATCTTGCCAATTCAGGACATATGAATTAATAAAAACAGATTTTTAGTCAAGTTTCACCTCGTACACTTCATTTTTATTTGCAAAGAATGTCTGATATCTTTAAATACTGATTGCATGAATACAGATGCTTATCCTCAAAAATAAAAAAACTACGTGCTTACAGGAAATATACTTACTCTCGGGAGTGTCTCACTCCTATGACGGAACCCGGTAAGGGATGCCTCGGGATTACTTGTGCGTTTCTCTGTCTTTGCAGGATTACAAGTATTCAGAAGCACAACATGGGGCATGAAAGCTTCATCCCAGCAAGCTGGCAAATCAACACTCATTCTTAGCACTCAAAGTGTTTTCTCCCAGCTGAGTTACCACTTATTGCTTCTCCCAGCCGAGTTGCCAATCATTCTTCCTCAGCCAAGTACAAAAGCCAGGGAACTGCTTCCCCACAGAGTTTCAGCCTCTAACCAGAAGAGCAACGCGTGAAGGAATCACAACAGAGTGAAGAAAGCTCTTACAAACCCCAGCTGGGTCCCTCATTTACAGGAATAGGCCTATCATCGACCCATTTCCCCAAGCAGAATCATTTCATCAGATCTACCGACGATCTCATCCCCAGCTGGGATGTTCACTCCAAACAGATCGACCAGAGATCTTCACAGCAATGGGATCCAAATCCCGGATTGGTATCTTGCATAATCATAGCATTCGCATCATATTTACCCACAAAGCGTAGCATTCTGTTTAATGCGGAGCATTACGGAAAAATCAAACATATAGCATAATCATAAGTCATGGTCTGAATCAAACACTTGTGAATAACATCAACCCATCAACAATATACAGAATACTCCCCAGATTCTCCAGCAAAAGCAGTTGCCTCACATTTACCAATACAAATACATACTCCTTGTGGCACCCGTCCGTGCCATATCCCCAGCAGAAAGCCAAAGACATCCTCTTTGCACTCACATGTACTTATATATACATTTCCTTGACATCCATCCGTGTCATTTTCCCAGCACAGTAATGTAAACACTTTGTATACCATATACTTGTTTGTACTACTCTTCTCCTTTTGACACTCGTCCGTGTCATTCTCCCCAGCAGGTGGAACACTTAAATATACACCAATCATACTTATACAGATACTCGTCCGTATCTTATATACACCATTTATATCCCCGCAGATTCAACACTCGTCCGTGTTCTTTGTTAACCAGTTGGTACTCGTCCGTACCATCATCTCAGAACATGCGTCAGGTGTTTGTTTCTACTTGATACTCGTCCGTATCATAGTCTTAAGGATGCTCGTCCGCATCTTTAATCCATACACTGTGTCTTCTTGAATATAGATACTCGTCTGTGTCTACTATTCCCCAGAAGAGTCCTTTCAGATTCAACACTCGTCCGTGTTCCTTGTTAACCAGTTGATACTCGTCCGTATCATCATCTCTGAACACGTGTCGGTAATTGTTTCTAGGTGATACTCGTCCGTATCATAGTCTTAAGGATGCTCGTCCGCATCTTTAATCTATACACAATACTAAACACTTATACCTTTTATTTCTTGGATATAAACACTCGTCCGTGTTTACTATTCCCCAGTAAAACAATTTTCTTCTTATCTGGCGTTCGTCCTACGTCATGATAAACCCTGAGAGCAGCCGTACCCTGCTAGGTGGTCGTCCTCCACCTCTTGGTGATCGTCCTTCATCATGCTCATCCGATGGCCGTCCCCATCGTTGATTTTCTACCCGACATTCGTCCTATGTCGTGATATTTAGCAGCCGTCCCCTGCTAGGTGATCGTCCTTCACCTTTTGATGATCGTCCTTCATCATTTTATCCAATGGCCGTCCCCATTGTTGATTTTGGTTATCTGGCGTTCATCCTACGTCATGATAAACCTCGAGAGCAGCCGTCCCCTGCTAGGTGGTCGTCCTCCACCTCTTGATGGTCGTCCTCCATCATGCTCATCCGATGGCCGTCCCCATCGTTGACCTTTTATCCGGCATTCGTCCTATGTCGCGATATTTTCGGCAGCCGTACCCTGCCAGGTGGTCGTCCTCCACCTTAGATGACCGTCCCTCATCTTAACCCCAACAGAGCAGTCGTCCCCTGCTAGGTGATCGTCCTTCACCTTTGATGACCGTACCTCATCATCTGTTTATTTCATTTATTCTTTAACCCGATGGCCGTCCCCGTCATGGTCCCTTTTCTTTTTAGCCCGATGGCCGTCCCCATCGTTGGTTACTTTGCTTTATGAACTTGATGGCCGTCCCCGTCATGTTTCATTTAATCACCAGAGAATCTTACAACTTTATCATGGTGGTCGTCCCCATCATAATCTTTTTTTATCCCCAGCCATTCGGCCGTCCCCGTCATTGCTCCTTACCCAGCAGTCGTCCTCTGCTCGACGGTCGTCCTCCGTCGCCCACACTTTACAATATACTTTATTTTCTTTTACAATCTATATCCCTTTTCTTCTTCATTCTGTGAGTGCAAATTTTGGACTGTCTTTGGTATTCAACCACAAGTTATCTTGTTTGCCTGTTAAGCCATCGCTTACATCCTACACAGCTAACTCATGTTTGAATAGGGGCAGCTGTGAACACCCCAAATTTGCCCTCACCCATTCACACCATGGCTTGTGATCATTTCATAAGCATAAATCCAATCATGGCATCTCATACCACATTTTTGATTCACTGCATAGATTCAAAGTCGTCTGCATCTAGGGTTTGTGATCTGAGCAATCCAAGAGCTTTTTGAGCCACTCCAAAGGTCATCATTCACTTCAAAAGGGGTCCATGTGTGTTCAAGTATCATATTATACCCTCCCAAAATCAAGAATGTCAAAAAATCACAAGAACTGAAAATGGTATGGAGGCAGAGCCAGGCTTGACTGCACAAATGACCTAAAATTAGGGTTTTGGTTTCAGAGTCCATAACTCCATATTTTTTGGTCATTCTTGTTTCTATTGGTATCTATATGGTATAGGGAGTATGCATATCAAGTTTCATGAAGAAATTCCATGGGGAAGTCATCTGATCAAGAGTTGACTTTTCAAGCAAGTCAGTGCAAAATCAGGGCATCTGAGGCCCTCAATGACCCAACCAAAGGGTGTTCTTCATCATTTTGATTGTATATGATCTTTATTTGATCATGGAAGATGTTAGAAGTTCACAAAATTGAAGAATTTCAAGTCTTTTGCAAAGTTGACTTTTTGGGCAAGTTTGACTTTTAATGAAATTGTCATTTTAGGCAACTTTTTCAACCCTTACTTTTTGATTCAAAAAAGCTTCAAATGGAAAAACTTTGGTCATGAAAGTTGTAGAATAGATCTTTCCCTTTTCAAAAAGTACAAGAACATGACCTAATTCATTTTGGATCAAAAGTTATGGCTCATCAAAGTTGGCAAAAATCACTAAATTTCAAGTTATGCACCAAATGGAAAACTTGCAATTTCTCATGGCAAGCCTTTATGTGACTTCAAAATGATCTCTAATCATCATACCAATGCTACACATGACATAAAATCAGAATTGGCCCAAGGAATTTCTCATTTGTGTGACTTGATTTTCAAGAAATCCATAAGTCATTTTCATAAAGATGCAAAGAGGGATTTTTGGCAAAATCACCCTCCAAGGAGTTATGTGATCACTAGTTGGTTTCTATGCATTGCCATGATCAAATGAAGCATCATGCACCAAAATTCAGCAAGAATTATCTCATGAACATAGCACAAAATCATGGAATAACACAAGTGGGCAAGTTGCAAAATCACTCTCAAGTCATGATCCACATGCTGCAGACATTCACAAGCCATCCAAGGGTCATCCTTGACTCAAGCTGAAGCAAGACAAGCCCTTAGACAGCTGCTGCCATAGCCCATGCTGCAAGTACAAATCAACTTGACTTTTTGGCCAAAACCCCCATACTCTTGGAACAGTGAGCAGCCACCTCTACTGACCTGCTCCACAGGCTACTCACACATCTTGGGAGTGTTATAGCAATGCATTGGCCATTGAAATAAGACACAACACAACCCTCACAAAAATCTGTCAAAAACTCCTCTTCTTCGAATCTCCCTCTCCAGCCATCAAACACCCAATTTCTCTTCACCAACAAATCATACACACTCAAGAGAACCAGAATCCACCATTGAAGTAGCTTGAAACCCTACAAATCCTGACTGTGAAATCTGCTACACCAGAACTCATCTTCACAAATCAGCCATCCACAAGAGCTTTGAGGCATTCCATTGAGTTCAGAAGGGTCAAGGGAGTTCATTTGCACAAGTGGGAGACTCTGGAAGCTCACCATTGAAGCTTTCCAGCTCAGGTATGGCCAAGAACACTTGTTCACAGAGCTTGCTTTTCTTGTTATAAAATGGAAGTGTGTGTTGTGCTGATCATAATGATGTCCTTGGAATTGAAAATAGTGAAGGAATGATCATTTTATGCTTCTCTGAAATTTTGCCCGTGTTTGAGTTTGAGCTTGTTTCTCTTTGTTCATGGTGGATAAATGACTTTTAAAGATGGATTTAGGTTTAGTTTGGGGAGGGGAAGGTTTCTGGGCATTTAATTTGACTTGGGGTAGCCTATAGAAGAAACTAGGGTTTTGACCCTGGCGGAGAAGACGACCGGAGCTCATCTCCGGTCGCCTGAGTTTGATTAGGGTTAAGCCTGATTAATTACACAACTTTAAATCTTGTCCCTTAGATGCTGCTTCCCGTGCGCTTGTGAACGGCCCAGATGAGTCATTATGCCCTAATCCTGATTAATTAAATAAATCTTAATTAATTAAACCAACTTCAAACCTCAGCCATCAGATTGCGCGTGTTTAAGAACTTTGAACCTGGGCCTTGGATCTTGATTACTCCCAGTCTTGTTGACTTGCACGCATAGCCTCTGGATCTTCCAACTTTCAATCTGAGCCACTCATACTGCATACTTTGTATTTTTATTTCATTTTCTTTATATTTTATTTCTCATATTTATTAAAAATAGCAAAATACATTTAAAAATTATGAAAATTCTTATCAAGGTTTTCATTAATTTTTAAAACACAAAAATATTTTTATTTTTATTTTTTGCATTAAAAATTATTTTTAAATCATTTAAAAGTTTATTTTTAATTAATTAATGAGAATTAATTAATTAAAAATCCTTTTAAGTTTTTAAAAATCACCAAAAAATTCATGAAACATTTAAAACCATTTAGAAACATTGTCCAACCCTCAAACCAAATTTCTTTTTTGATCTTGATGCATTTTGATAATTTTCCATGGAATTATTTCATTTTCAAAGCATTATTTTGATCCAAACTTCCAAAAATCATTTCTGCCTAACCATTGAGAGTTGGACTTTGATTCTTCTTGCATTGCATTTTGTTTAGCATTTAGTTTGTGAGATTAAATTGGCATGATTTGATCTTTCATTTTCAATTTGTTTGGCATTTTTCTTGTTAAGTTACCCAAAAACCCTAGAAATTTTAGGAAAATCATAACTTTTATTAGGTTAAGAGTTGGAACCTCTCCTTTGGGCAGTGAGTTAGTATGGGTTTAGGGATCCTTTGAATGCATTTTAAAATTTTTATCTTGATGTTTGCTTCTGATTTTGGTTTTTGTTTGAGGCATTGATCCTAAACCCTAATTTGAGCTTCCATATGCATCCATCTTGCATTTGCATTCATACCTTGACTTGCCATAGCATTTTGTGCATCCATTTGATTCATTTAACATCTTAAGACATATAGTAAGCATGTTTGATCATTGCATCTTGCATTTGCCATGTTGTATGCCATGTGCACTTCATAACTTTTCATGTATGATCATGTTTCTTAACTTGCTTCATTTGCATCCATAAGTTTGTGTGATCATCCCCATGCTTTGTTTTATGTTTGCATCATCTCATAGCATCATTATCATCTCATATATGCTTCTGGTTTTGGTTTGCATCATGTCATTTCATCTCATCTTGCATTGCATTGCATTTCTTTCACTAACTTTTCAGGTGGTAAGCAACTTTGAGAAGTGAATTTGCCTTCACTTCTCACATTTTCTTCTCATCTCTTTTATGCATCCATGCTGCATTTTGTTATGTGTTTGAGATTGAGCTTGCTCATTCTTTTTCTTCTTACTTTCTTTCCTCAAGTGACTTGACTTCTTGAATGAAGCAAGTTACTTTGTTTCTCTTGGCTCCTTTTCATCTGCTTCCTGGTGGTTCTTCTGAAGTTTTCTCTCATAAACCTCACAAACCTTAGGAACAACCAAGCATGACAATGATTAGGGTTTTGATTAGTCCCCCACTTAGTTTTACCTTTGTGTCTCATTGAGTCTTCTCTTCTCACCTCATAATCAAGGACTAAACCTTAAAGGCTTTAAGGCTTTGTGATTAAGCTTATGCCTGCATCCTTCTATTAGGATGGAGTGCATAACTTTAATCCTAAGTGTTAAACCCTTAATGTGTTTAAATCCTCTAATCAATTCACATAATAATCATCAAGACATCAAGCTTGTAACTTGGGCCTTGCATTAGGGTTCTAATTCTTCCTTAATTGGTTAAGAAGGACTAACCCTAGTGTTAATGGACAAGTCCCCCTCAAGTTGTCTTACAAACCCTAAAAATCACTTCATCATCTTATCATTAATTAAAATCCACTTAATAAAGGCTTTGTTTTGTCATGAAATTAATCCCTAATCATGGATTAAGTTGAGGAGCTTTCCTCAGCTTAAACATTCTCATCTATTATCCTTCTATTAGGATGGTGTAATGAGTCTGTTTAATCCTTGATTATGGCTTAATCTCATTACTCAACACTAAACAAAAACCACAAAAACATCTAAATAATCACAAGTAGGTTAATAATCTTAATCCTACACCAAAGGTGACTAAGTGTGAGAATCTGACTTCACACTTAAAGTATTCTCATTACCCCTAATCAGAGGGAAGATGTGATGAGTTTACTAACCCATTGGTTTAGGCTTAAGCTCATTTTCTTATGACAAAATTCAAAAAGCAATAAAAGACTGAAAACTCAAAAACAAACAATAATCGTCTCCTTCGGGATTCTTTTCTCATCTCATTCACTCATAAACGAGAACTTGCTTCTTCCGTCTAATGCAAGACAGTTTGCACCTGAGCCAGACAGGTCTTACACTTGAGCATTGACAAGCAGGCAGTTCACAAGTCAATTCATCTTTCAGTCTCTTTGGGTCGAACTACGGTGTTCTGACTTCCTCATTGCACGAGAGGATACGTAGGCATAACTTAACAGTTATCGAACAAAAGTCTCTGTATATTCCCCCTCCTTCCAGCATTATTCTTAGCCTCATTATCATGAGCATTTCACTTTTGTCCTTACACTGCCACATCATTTATACACTTCACTTCTTTTACACTGACACCTGTACATCCTTTTCCAGCTCTTGATACACAAATTGCACTGACACTACCCCTTTAAGACAAAATCTTTTAAGCGTGGATCCCGTCGAGTACGACGGACAATCTGGGTGCTAATACCTTCCCAGGTTGTAACCAACCCCCTTTCTCAGTCTCTCTGGTTCGCAACCGTCTTATCCATATCTTTCTAGGTCTATGCAGCATTACTTTTCCTCCGGGATAAAAATGCCTAGCTGGCGACTCTATTCATTCCCCGTGAGTTCACTCCTGTGTGTTCTCACGCCCTCCTTTCGCCGACCGTTCGCGTCTGTACCCCATCTGACCCGGTGTCATTTGGTGGGAGCGACAGCTTGGCGACTCTGCTGGGGAATCTTATGCTGTAACCAGGGCTTCTGGTTCTTTTTGTGGGTTCCTCCTAGCGCTTGATTGATTTGTGTTTACTGGGGTGTTATGTGCTATTTGTGCTTATATTTGTATTTATTTTTGCTTTATGTACAGTTTGTTTTATTGCTTTCTTTATAGCTTTACATATATCATACTGTCATACTGTGCTGGCTGGATCTGTTTTTGTTACTTTGGTGGGTGGGTGTTCCATTGAGAGTTGAGGTCCTATACCTGGGACCTGAGTGACACCTAGGCTAGAGTGGTTCATGTTCTTTCCCATTCCATTTCGGTCTGGTGCGGGAATATGAAACACGGTTCAGATGTGGGTTTCTTCTTGAGAACTCTGTGCTGCAGATTTCCTGTAGTGCTAGGGCTATCTGGGAAGCCTGCTAAGTCTGGATGACCTTTAGTATTGACCTTCAGAAACTGAGGTGAATTAGAGGAGGATCTTTTATGGTTATTGTAAACACTGTACCTCCGGGTTAGAAGTGTTTACACTTCTCATAACTGATCCAAGTCTGAGGATCCTTGTTTTAGAACATCACCTGTGAGGAGGTTGGGCTGTTTACAGGTTTGCAGGTACCCTTGACCTCAGCATACCCTGTTACTTTGTATTGATTAAGAGTACTCCATGTTGGAACAGTTCTTGTGATTTTAACCCTGGACATGTGACTCTTTATTTGAGTCCCCCACCTTGGTTTCTAGACTTATGAACCTCCATCTGGATTTCTTGAATATACATGGACCTATATCAAGGCAGTTAATCAGATCCAGCTCAGTCACAAACCCTTGCATATCATTTGCATACATCATCATTGCATCATTTTAACATTTGCTTATTTGTTTTTCAGGGTTTCCACATCATACATTTTGGCTTGGTTTTGACCCCTTCTTCAGCATAGACCTATTTTCATCAGTGCTTGCTTCAGTTATCAGCTACCTGCTTCAGCTACCTGCATCACCAGTCTCAGCCTGTCAGTGGCCCATCTTCAGTGTTATTCTCAGCATCAGCCTCAGCTCTCCTTCAGCAGCATGGCACCTAAGAAGAGCAACATCTCCTATCATTTCTTTGAGCCTGAGTTGGCTAGCATCAGGAAGATTCAGACCCTGATTACTCCAGACCATATACCACTTTTCAGAGAACATTATGGAGGAATCCTTGATGTGGTTATGGATTTGGACCCTTCACAGAGGAGCTTGATTCATACTTGCTTGCAGTTCTATGATCCCCCTCTGAGGAGCTTCACCTTCCAGAATTTTCAGTTGGGACCCTTGTTGGAGGAGTATTCATCATTGGTTGGCATACCTATCAGGGGTGGAGTCCCCTTCAACCCTGAGATGGCTTTTCCAAGTAATGAAGAAGTGGCAAAGGCATTGTATCTAGAACCAGTTCTGATTGGGCAGAATATGACTACCAAAGCAGGAATCACTGGTCTGCATCTGGATTTCTTGACCTCTCAGGCTACCATGAAGGCTTCTTTGGGAGAGTGGAAGGCAGTCTGTGCTTTGTTGGCCCTTAGCATATATGGGATCATACTTTTTGCAGATGAGCCTAGGTTCATTAACAAGAATGCAATCCATCTTTTCATCCTGAGGAACCCAGCGCCCACCTTACTAGGAGATCTCTACTACTCTGTCCACCAAAGGAATGAAAAGCAAAGGGGAAGATTAGTGAGATGCTGTGCTCCTTTGTTCCATACTTGGCTGCTCAATCACCTGCCAAAGACTGATGCATTCTTGAACCCTCACCAGCAAAGGAACTGGGCTAGGAGACTTGTTGCTTTAACCTCAGATGATATCAGGTGGTGCACTCAGAGCACCAAGGGCAGAGACATCATTACAAGTTGTGGGCAGTTTCCCAATGTGCCTCTGATAGGAGTGAAGGGTTGCATCAACTACAACCCTCTGCTATTCAAAAGATAACTGGGCTATGTATTAGTCCACCCTCCTAGAGCACAAGATCTAGTTGAGACCCTTTATTGTGAGATCAAGCCTAATCTGGCTATTGTTAGGCAAGCATCCTGGGCTTGGGACAATGTACAGACTAAAGGGGTAACTATTCTTGGAAGATGCAACAATGTGGCCTCAGCTCAGTACTATGAGTGGTCTCATACCAGAGCTCAAATTACTGGGATGCCCTTCACTATTGAAGGTGTGCCTGGACCTTCCACAGCACCACCTCCAGCAACTGTCAGCTTAGAGGAGTTTGAGAAATTGAAAGAGAGAAATGAGAAGTTGACTCAGGCTCTACAGAAGACCCTCTGGGAGAGGAGTGACGGTCGCTTGGACATTGAAAGGTTAGAGAAGCTAAAAGTGGAGCATCTAGCCAGAATTGAAAAGTCAGAGGACTACATTAAGAAGTCTAGGGCTGGAGAGCAGATCTTGAAGAATGCCTGCAAAGAGGCCCAATTCCAGAGAGCTAGGACTTATTTGTATCTGAAGGAGAGTCAGGCTAGGTGGGTCAGGATCACCGAAGCCCGTACTCAGGAGGATAAGAGGACTCAGGATAAGATTGAGCAGCTGGAGACTAGTGCAAAAGAGCAACAGGAAACCCTGGCAGCAGCCCAGAGAGAGATCTCAGAGTTGAAGATTAGAGCTGGTGTGAAGAGGTCAAAGGACCAGAGTCAACACAAGAGGCTAACTGCAGCTGTTACTACCAGGAATCTGCTTATCAGGAATCTTACAGAGCGTCCGGCTGATCCTGTGACTGAAGCACTTCTCAAGGAAGTTCAGGAGGATGAGTTTGGTCTTGGTGTTTGACTTTTGCTTGTTGTTGCTTTCCTTTCATGTACTTTTATTTTCTTATGTTGTATTTTTGACCCCTCAGAGGGCATGTATTGTAAGAAACAAATTATGTATCATTTACTTTTTGTAATATATGTATCAGTTTGTTCTATCTGAGTTTCTTTCAAGCAACATCACAAGCATCTTCCTCGAGGGTCTGGAAAGGTCAAAACCAAGTGCCAAGCCGGATACCTTGGAAACAAATAAGCATACTGCATTGCATACTAACCTTTTGTTTTGTTTTGTAGGTTTTTGTTTTATTGTTACTAACTCTGTTGTGACCTCAGGAACTATTGCTCGACGTCGGGTGTTTCCACTCAACCGTCCACACAGATATCCAACCCGCAACAACCTTCCGGGTATACAGATGGACCAGGTACAGCAAGACCTTACAGAGGTCAGGAACCAAATGGCCAATGAGAGATTGGAAATGAGGGCTCAGATGACACAATTTATGGAGGTGATGAATAATATGGCTCAAAGCCAAGAGAGATTAAGAGCAATGGTAGAGAGGCAGAATCAGGAAGATCCCCATCTAGGGACTGCTGGGACAAGCAATAATGAGAGAGTTCAACCCCATGCTAATCCTCCAGTCTATGGACCCCACCTTCATCCAGAGATCAACATTCCTGTTAATGTGCAAGGGACTGCCACTGCAGGTAGAGTGCTGCAAGAAGACCCCCAGGAAGATCAGTTCACAGTGATGGGAGTTGGGGATGAGGCCTATGACAGAAGGCTAGATGAAATTGCTGAAAAATTAAGGTCCTTGGAGTCTCAAAACTCCTTGGGTTTTGATGTTATGGACATGGGCTTAGTGGACGGGGTCAGGATTCCCCACAAATTTAAACCTCCGTGCTTTGAAAAGTACAACGGAACATCCTGTCCACGGACCCACTTGCAATCCTTTCTGGGGAGGCTGAAGGCATATACCATGGACGAAAAGCTATGGATGTTTTATTTTGAGGATAGCTTAACAGGAGCTTCAAGGGAATGGTACTCTCATATGACCAGAGCAACCGTCAGATGTTGGAAGGACTTGGCTGAGGCTTTTATCAGACAATATCAGTACAACTTGGATATGGCTCCCAACAGGACCCTCCTGATGGGGATGTCTCAATCATCCAGGGAAAGCTTCCGGGAGTACGCTCAAAGGTGGAGACAGCTTGCTGCTGCTGTCCAGCCACCCATGTCAGAGAGGGAGATGGCTGATATGTTTATGAACACCCTCCAAGGAACATACATTGATAGGCTAGCTGCCTTTTCTTCCACTAGCTTTACTGACGTGGTCATAGCCGGGGAAAGAATTGAGAGCCTATTAAAGATGGGTAAGATTTCTGACAACGGTGCAAGCTCATCCAGCAACACAAGAAAGCCTTTTGTAGGCCCAAGAAGAACTGGTGAGACCAATGCTATCCATGCCAACAGGGGCAGACCCCAATATGTTCATAGGTCTATGGCAGCAGTCACCATTCCCGCTCCAATTCATCCTCAACCAGCTTATCAACCACAGCAACAAAATTATCAGCAACAAACTCAGTATCCTCCTCAGAGAAATTATAACAACAACAACAACAACAACAACAATCAGCAAAGACCATATCAACAGAGACCTTCTCAGGCCAAAAGGGTGATCGATCCGATCCCTATGCCCTATGCCACATTACTGCCACAACTCCTGAAACTCAACCTGGTTGAGCTAAGGACATTGGCACCTCCAGATCCTGCCAGTCTACCCAGAAATTATGACGCCAGCGCCAGATGTGCTTTTCACTCAAATGCACCTGGCCATAGTACAGAGAAGTGCAGAGCTTTTCACATGAAGGTACAAGACCTAGTAGATTCCAAAGCTCTAAACTTTTCACCACCACCAAATGTTAACAAGAACCCTATGCCACACCACGGAGGCCCCAGAATCAACGCTATTGAGGAAGACAAGCCGTCTTACTTGATAACCAGTGTGAGTCAGATTCGGACACCCTTGGTAGAGATCAAAGCTCAACTCCTTGAATGTCAAATGTTCCCGGGATGTGAGCTAGGATGTGCTTATTGCAACATTTCAGTGAATGGGTGTGATAACTTGAGGGATGGCATAGATGGTCTCATCCAGAGTGGCCTGCTTCAAATCACAACATCAATACCTACCAATCCAGCAATCTCCTTAACAACAGTTCCAGAATCGTCTACAACTGCAACAACCATTGTTCCGAACAACTCTTCAAACTCATCAACAAATGCTTCATCTGTTACTTCAACGGACCAAACATCAGCAAACATCCCTTCTACAACTTCAGCACCCCTTCATTCAGAGTCTCCTACAACAACAACACCCATCCTTCCAACAATGTCTCCTACAACATAAACAGCCAACAATGAAAGTGTCTCAACAGTTACAATTTATTATGACCCTGCAAATGATTCTGCCTACAACTCACAAAATGCCACTCCTACCAGAGCACCAGTCACAATATACTATGATCCACAGACTATCATGGTCCCTTCTACAGCTGCCATCAGTCCAGTCACTATCACAGTGCCTAATCATTTCTGCCTAACCATTGAGAGTTGGACTTTGATTCTTCTTGCATTGCATTTTGTTTAGCATTTAGTTTGTGAGATTAAATTGGCATGATTTGATCTTTCATTTTCAATTTGTTTGGCATTTTTCTTGTTAAGTTACCCAAAAACCCTAGAAATTTTAGGAAAATCATAACTTTTATTAGGTTAAGAGTTGGAACCTCTCCTTTGGGCAGTGAGTTAGTATGGGTTTAGGGATCCTTTGAATGCATTTTCAAATTTTTATCTTGATGTTTGCTTCTGATTTTGGTTTTTGTTTGAGGCATTGATCCTAAACCCTAATTTGAGCTTCCATATGCATCCATCTTGCATTTGCATTCATACCTTGACTTGCCATAGCATTTTGTGCACCCATTTGATTCATTTAACATCTTAAGACATATAGTAAGCATGTTTGATCATTGCATCTTGCATTTGCCATGTTGTATGCCATGTGCACTTCATAACTTTTCATGTATGATCATGTTTCTTAACTTGCTTCATTTGCATCCATAAGTTTGTGTGATCATCCCCATGCTTTGTTTTATGTTTGCGTCATCTCATAGCATCATTATCATCTCATATATGCTTCTGGTTTTGGTTTGCATCATGTCATTTCATCTCATCTTGCATTGCATTGCATTTCTTTCACTAACTTTTCAGGTGGTAAGCAACTTTGAGAAGTGAATTTGCCTTCACTTCTCACATTTTCTTCTCATCTCTTTTATGCATCCATGCTGCATTTTCTTATGTGTTTGAGATTGAGCTTGCTCATTCTTTTTCTTCTTACTTTCTTTCCTCAAGTGACTTGACTTCTTGAATGAAGCAAGTTACTTTGTTTCTCTTGGCTCCTTTTCATCTGCTTCCTGGTGGTTCTTCTGAAGTTTTCTCTCATAAACCTCACAAACATTAGGAACAACCAAGCATGACAATGATTAGGGTTTTGATTAGTCCCCCACTTAGTTTTACCTTTGTGTCTCATTGAGTCTTCTCTTCTCACCTCATAATCAAGGACTAAACCTTAAAGGCTTTAAGGCTTTGTGATTAAGCTTATGCCTGCATCCTTCTATTAGGATGGAGTGCATAACTTTAATCCTAAGTGTTAAACCCTTAATGTGTTTAAATCCTCTAATAAATTCACATAATAATCATCAAGACATCAAGCTTGTAACTTGGGCCTTGCATTAGGGTTCTAATTCTTCCTTAATTGGTTAAGAAGGACTAACCCTAGTGTTAATGGACAAGTCCCCCTCAAGTTGTCTTACAAACCCTAAAAATCACTTCATCATCTTATCATTAATTAAAATCCACTTAATAAAGGCTTTGTTTTGTCATGAAGTTAATCCTTAATCATGGATTAAGTTGAGGAGCTTTCCTCGGCTTAAACATTCTCATCTATTATCCTTCTATTAGGATGGTGTAATGAGTTTGTTTAATCCTTGATTATGGCTTAATCTCATTACTCAACACTAAACAAAAACCACAAAAACATCTAAATAATCACAAGTAGGTTAATAATCTTAATCCTACACCAAAGGTGACTAAGTGTGAGAATCTGACTTCACACTTAAAGTATTCTTATTACCCCTAATCAGAGGGAAGATGTGATGAGTTTACTAACCCATTGGTTTAGGCTTAAGCTCATTTTCTTATGACAAAATTCAAAAAGCAATAAAAGACTGAAAACTCAAAAACAAACAATAATCGTCTCCTTCGGGATTCTTTTCTCATCTCATTCACTCATAAACGAGAACTTGCTTCTTCCGTCTAATGCAAGACAGTTTGCACCTGAGCCAGACAGGTCTTACACTTGAGCATTGACAAGCAGGCAGTTCACAAGTCAATTCATCTTTCAGTCTCTTTGGGTCGAACTACGGTGTTCTGACTTCCTCATTGCACGAGAGGATACGTAGGCATAACTTAACAGTTATCGAACAAAAGTCTCTGTATATTCCCCCTCCTTCCAGCATTATTCTTAGCCTCATTATCATGAGCATTTCACTTTTGTCCTTACACTGCCACATCATTTATACACTTCACTTCTTTTACACTGACACCTGTACATCCTTTTCCAGCTCTTGATACACAAATTGCACTGACACTACCCCTTTAAGACAAAATCTTTTAAGCGTGGATCCCGTCGAGTACGACGGACAATCTGGGTGCTAATACCTTCCCAGGTTGTAACCAACCCCCTTTCTCAGTCTCTCTGGTTCGCAACCGTCTTATCCATATCTTTCTAGGTCTATGCAGCATTACCTTTCCTCGGGATAAAAATGCCTAGCTGGCGACTCTATTCATTCCCTGTGAGTTCACTCCTGTGTGTTCTCACGCCCTCCTTTCGCCGACCGTTCGCGTCTGTACCCCATCTGACCCGGTGTCATTTGGTGGGAGCGACAAGGACTTCTTTGGGCAACACATTCAGAGAGGAACCATTGTCTATCAATACATGTGACAGGGTAGTGCCCCTACATTCAATTGAGATATGCAGAGCCCTGTTATGATCCCTCTTGGCAGGGGTCAAATCAACATCAGAAAACCCTAACCCATTATCATAGGTCAGGTGGGCAACACAATTCTCAAACTGGTCAACAGAAATTGCATTGGGTACATGAGCAGTCTTCAGAAACTTGATCAAAGCTTTGGCATGAGCCTCAGAACATAACAACAAAGACAGCATATAAATCTTAGGAGGAGTATGCCCCAACTGATCAACAATGTCATAATCACTTTTGCGAATGATTTTCAATACTTCTTCCATCTGCTTAGCAAGATCATCAGCAGCTGGCACATCAGTAGGTATAGGCTCAATAACAGGACCTTTGCCCCGAGCATCAGTAGTGGAGGTAGCAGCAGGAGTAACTGCATTCTTGGAAGTCACAGGAGGAGAGAAGACTCTTCCACTTCGTGTGATCTTACTAGACCCAACAATATTATCAACATCAACAGGCACATCATCCAAGGGTTCCTGCTTAACACCATGGATATAAACATCAGATCCATAATGCCAAGGCACAGCTTTGTCAGACGTATACGGAATAGGACCAGGAGTGGTAATGACCAAAGGAGCCACTCTAGCTTCAGCAACAACCTTCACAGGGCCTTCAGCAGTAATCTTAATTGGACCCTTATGAGTGATTTTAACAGGACCTTTGGAAGTGATCCTTACTGGTACTCTATCAACCATATCAACCTCTTCAATCTTCCTACCTTTAGTAATATGATCCACCATACTCTCTACAGACGATGGAGCCCTTTCAAACATTATGGTATATTTATCCATGAGACGTTGAATTCCATCTCTCAATCTCCAGCAACTATCCGACTTATAAGTACAATACAAACAATCTTCACGACATCCTGGAAAGAGACCAGCTTGTACTAACTTCTTCTTGATAACAGACAATGGTGTGGTCAACTCTGCAACTGAATAGATATGTAAATCTTCATCAATGGCATTGACAGTCTTCTCGTGATTTGGCATGGGAGCAGTAATCACATTTGGAGTACCCGGAGGGTCAAACTCAATCTCTCCAGCCTCAATCATATCTTGAATTTTGTTCTTCAAGACCCAGCAGCTATTAGTATCATGTCCCTGACAGTTTGAATGATATGCACATCGTGCATTGGGATTGTACCTGGGAGAGGTAACATTGGGATTCTGAGGAGCTTCTTTCAGAGTAATAAGTTCAGCCTTCAACAAGTGTTGCAATGCCTGAGCCATTGCCATGTTGATCTTTGTGAACTGCCTTTTAGCCCTCTGTTGGTTGCCCTATGGCTGTTCTGTTGTTGCAGGAGTTGGATTTGAAATATGAACTGCACTCACAGACTGATGCCTTCTATTACGATCAGGTTGACCATAAACAACATTGGATTCTTTCTTCCCAGTGGGAGGCTTCTTTGCAGCACCTGATGAAGAAGTACCCACTTGGATCTTGCCACTCTTTATACCATTTTCCACGCGCTCCCCTGTCATTATCAACTCAGTGAAGCCAGATGATGAGCTTCCAATGAGATGACTGTAAAACAGACCATTCAGCGTACACATGAACATATCAACCAATTCCCTATCAGTTAAAGGGGGTTGAACTCTTCCAGCTAAATCTCTCCACTTCTGAGCATACTCCTTGAAACTTTCTTTGGCACCCATAGACATGCTTTGCAGCTGCATGCGAGTGGGAGCTAAATCAGCATTGTATTGATACTGCTTATAGAAAGCTTCAGCAAGATCATTCCAATCCCTGATGTTGACACTTTCCAATTGATAATACCACTCCAACTGAGCTCCAGATAAGCTCTCTTGGAAAAAATGGATCCACAACTTTTTATCAGCAGTGTGAGGTTGGATTTTTCTAACATAAGACCTCAGATGCAGTTTGGGACAAGAGACCCCATCATAAACAACAAAGGTAGGAACCTTGAAACCAATGGGTATGACTACCCCAGATATCAGACTCAAATCTTCAAAATCCAGCCCAGAAGACTTCTGCAACTCCATAGCATCCATTCTATCCACCAACATTTTGAATTTGTCTTCATTAGGCTCATGGTAGTAATTAGCCTCAGAATCAGAGTCCCCCATAGTGTTGTGGAGACTGCCTCCCTCTTTTTCAGACTCTTCAGATTCATAGTCTTCAACTGGTTCTTTGGTCTTGGCAAGACCTTTAAACCTTCTTCCCATGTTGATCAAACCACCTGACCTTCTAGTCTTCTTAGTCTTCTTGGCCAGCAGCGTCTTCAATTCATCCTGCCCCTTGGTCAGGTTCAGGATAAGCTCTTGGAACTGTGCATTTTGTGCTTAGAGATCCTTAACTGTTTGTTCAAGAGTCATTACTGAAATAAACAGCGAGAAGATGAGAAACCTGTGCACAAATAAACCTGTGATGCAATGATATGATGTATTAATGCGTATGCAATGTTTTCAAGGACCGCAGGATTTAAATTTGCTTAAACAAACAAGAATGTAAACTTTTATTAGTAGTAAATTTGTTTTGCCTCTTGGGCTTACAAAAATGAAATGAAATAAATACAAAAGATGGGGTTTTAAGTCTCCCATGGACGTTTCCTCTTTGTGTTGAGGTATGAGTTGAGATTCCGTTCCTCGTGAAGTTGCTTTGTTAGTTCCAGAATTCTTTCTTGGCTTGCTTTGTAATGAGCCTCGAAAGTATCCCTTTGCTCCTTCAACTGGATCCAGGATCTCTGTAAGTCTTCCATGTCAGTAGGCATGTCTGGGTGAAGGATGGTATAAGCAGTATCTCCTTCAGCAACAGGTTCCATGGTAACTGGCAGGATAGTAGGATATGGCATCATGAGAGTCTGAGCACGAGATCGCACCCATATGAGATAAGCCTCCATAGGAATAGTGTACTTAGGCTCCAGTGTCTTGCTGTCAACCTTGTTTACTTTTCCCCATGCTCGTATGAATCTCTGACGGTAACCTTGAAGATCGTTGTCGTAATCAAACACAATGCCCTGAATCAACATGTCATATGGGCCATCACTCCGCGCGTAACCAAACTTTCGTAAAGCTAAAAAGGGGTTGTAGGTGATGCCTCCTCTTATGCCTAGAAGTGGCACATTAGGAAACTCCCCACAACGGTCAATGATAGTGACATTCTCCATAGATCTGGAGCACTAATGAATATCTGAATGCGAGAGTGACATGATCCTCTTGGACCACCTGAACCCTTGCTCATTCTTCATTACTGAGCGAGGAAGGTGAGAAATAAACCACCTAGAAAGCAAAGGTATGCAGCACATCAAAGTTCCTCTTGCCCTTGTAGTACGGGTATGAAGAGAATGTAGTATGTCTCCAAGCAATGTAGGCACCGGATTGTGACTCAGGAATATGTTGATGGCATGAACGTCTATGAACTGATCTGGATTGGGGAACAACACTAAGCCATAAATCAACAAGGCTAAGATCTCCTCAAAAGCATCATAACCCATAGCCTTCAAGAATACTTGAGCCTTCTCCATTAATACCTTGGCCAGAATACCCTTAACTCCGCTTCTCGTTTCTAGAACAATGTCAGACTTCTTCAGATGTAGAGCTGCAGCAATAACCTCTGGTTTGAGCTCCTTCTCCAAGCCTGTGAAGGGTCTTTGATCAAGAACTGGTATACTCAGAAGTTTAGAGAACTCTTCCATTGTAGGAACCAGCTGGTAGTCGGGGAATGTGAAGCAATGGTGCTTAGGATCAAAGAACTGAAACAGGACACTCATCATGTCTTCATTGAATCCTGAGGTGACTAGATCCAATAAGTGACCATGTCTCTTGATGAACTGGGAGTGATCAGACACTTGAGAAACCAACTGTTTAAGCTTAGCAGATATGCCTACAAAGTTGATCCTGATAGTGTTTCTACGAGCAGAAGCCATGACCTGCAACAAAGAACAAAGATAAATCCTTTGGTCCTTGAAATGGTTAGTGAAAATGCTATGCTTATGATGCATGATGATGTCATGATGTTATGCTCAATCACAAACATGTGGCACACACAAACAAGTCACACAATAGCCCTAGGTTTAAAGGCTTGCATGAAGTTCAAAGGTAAATACCCTCCCCTGAAGTTTAGTTGGTTCATCCTGTCCTACAAAAGTAACCAGGTTCTAAGGGATCTCAATATCATTGATCCTTCACAAGGGTGGTTGTTCAGTAGGCAACTTACTTGCCAACCAAAACCCTCCAAGTTTAGAATCTCAATGAGTGTAGCATCGAGTATCAACCAACTTCAGTCTTCACCGAAGCCGGTTATCTCACTACTTTTCTAAAGGCCAAGATGGGATGACTAGGGTTCTAAAAGTTAGTTAGTGCATTGACAACATATGGCAGCCTCATATTATCCTCAACTTGACTTAAGGAACATAAGCACCAACCAAGAAGTCACACTAACCATGGCCACCAGATCAACCATATCGGTATACGCCGTACAGTTTCCTTGGTCTATTGCCATTTACCTAAGGCACACTAGATCCGGGTTAGGATCTTTCACACATAAGATCCCCAACAAGTAAAGTAAAGCAAACAAAGCAAACAAATTTAAAGTGATCTCCTAAGGGAACCCCTCTTTAATATTAGTCCCCAGCAGAGTCGCCAGTTCTGTAACACGGTGGGAGAACTGACTTTTAGTTATGTTGCGGATAGCAAGAGTCGCCACCGACTTTTATTTTATCCAAAGGAAAGGCATAAAAGAACAGGAAAGACCTTTTAAAAGATTTTTGGGTCCGGGGGGTAGGTTATGTAAAGGGAAGGTGTTAGCACCCTTTACATCCATGGTTATCCATGGGCTCTTAGTTACTTAGCTCACTTTAAAATGTTTTTGAGAAGTGTAGTGTGTGTTTAGAAATTTTCTTAAGTGTTTATAATGACCCATGTACGGATGCGTATAAACCTTTGTTTTGAAAATTTTGTTTGAAATTGTGAAGTGTTTGAAAAGTTTTGAAGAGTGAGCAAGTAACTATGAGGAACCTACCCTAAGTTTGAGTCTTTTCTGCTCTTGAATCCTTTAAATGGTAAGACTATCCCTATTATTGAGGAATAGGTAGTCGTTACCTTGGATGTGAGGGACAAGTAAGGGTCATCTGTTTAATGTAGGCAACTGTGGGGTGTATTAAGCAATTTTGAAGGGACTGTCATCTTTATTCGGAAGGGACAAGATCATTATGAAGGCAACATTCGAAAAGGGACTTGATCTTTTATTGTTAAGGGACTAGATGACTTTATTTTGAGGGACTTTTTGCTTTATACACCCTACTTGACCTTTTGATTAGGCAACAATGAGAGGTATCCCTAAGGAAGTGAGATGGCGATCAAAGATCGACTTACGTGTGTGAGTGTACAATTTAATATTTATCTTTTGAATTAAGTGATCTAAATTAATTTTAAATAAACATACATGTTACACTCCCTATTTACTAACCATAAAATAAATAATTTAAACATTATAAAATATTACATCCAGAAGCAATTACATAATAATTAGAAAGGCAATTTAAATAAATAAGCAGAATATTAAATAATAATAATAAAAATTGGGGTTAGTGATAATAATAAAAATAATAAAAAATAATACTAAATTAAATGGGGTTAGTAATAAATAAATAAATAAACATAATTAACAATAATAATGAAATAAACAAGGATATTATAATAAACTAAAATTTTAAAAGTTAATAAGAAAATATAAACAATCATATTAATTATTATAAAAAATTTTAAATTATGTATAAATTATATATATAAAAAAATTAATTATGCACATGATATAAAAATAGAATTATACTTCTAAAAATTAAATTAGCAATTTTAAACATATAATAAGAATTACTTACATGCAAAACTAAATTATAAACAATTATAGAATATTTACATATTATAAAAAAATAAATTAAGCATTTTAATTTTTAAACATACTTATGTACAAAAATTTAAATTATAAGCAATTTATACATTTAATAAAAATTGGATTAAGAATTTTAATTACATTATAAATATAATATATAATAATATTAAACAAAAATAGAAGAAGAAAAAAATTAGGGTTTTGAAAATTATTAAGATTAATTAGGGTTTAATAAAAATTAAGGTTTTATATACAAAAATTTTAAATGTTAAATATTAATTCAATTACATTATATAAAATACATATATATTACTAATTTATAAAAATAAAGTATTAATACAAAATATATAATTTATTTTATGAAAAGTATAATAATTAATTAAAAAGAATAAAATAAGAAAAAAAGGAAAATATAAAGAAAATTGCTTGATTTAAAAAAATTGGGAGGCCTGGATTTGAACTCAGGACCTCCCTAGAACCTGGATGAAGAGTTACCACTGGGCTACAGGTGCGCTGGCGTTAGAAACAAGGCTTCATTTGCTTTTGTGCCTTAACCCTGAAAAATCACAAAAAAAGAAAGAAAAACAAAAGGCCTGGGGGGATCGAACCCAGGACCTTCAAGCAATCACACAAACACCTTAATCAATCCAGCTGGGAGAGCGCACCTGTACATAACCTCACCATAATTCATAATATATTAAAATGTCTAATTATCTGGAAAAATAAGCAAAATGTGGTGAAGCCAGGATTCGAACTCCTGTCCATAAGCAATACACGCGCACATCATACCACTGGGCCAAGCAACCAACTGTGAAACAAAACAGCAACTAATTCATAAAATATTATACACAATATTTGAATTCTGGAAAACGCGCGCAGAGGTCTTCTTCTTCCTTGGCTCCTGCGAAATTTCCTGCGTTTTCACTTACGAATTTACCTGCGAATATCATAACATATGGAACCTGCGAAATTCAAATACCAGCAAAACAGTACAATTTTTACAAATTGATTAGTGAAACATGATCCTCACAGTCTATACAATCACACCATGTCCTTTAAATTCATTTAAATTCAATGGATCATGAAACCCCAAATTCGAAGGTGAAACCCTAACTATGGCACTTCCTTGTTCCTGCACTTAAACTTCAATCAAATGGTCCAGAAACATTCTAAACATCCAAACACACAATAATATAAGATCAAACCATGTTTATAATGCATAAATATTCGAAATCGAAAATTGAGAAAAACCAAAAGAAATGCATTCGGTTTAGACAGTTCAGGATGTTTTGAATGCAATGAATGGTTGGGATTGCATCAGTGATGTTCAAAGAACATGTTTGAACCTTTAGAATGTCTTGAAATAGCCTCTAAGGAAGAATCCGAATTGAGAAATTTGGATGAATTTTGAAACTTTCAAACTTACACTTTTGAGCTGGAATCTGTGTCCTCTTGTTAGGGTTATCTTATGTACTTATAGTGTGATCAATTAGGTCAGAAAAGATTGATGCTTGTGTGAAAAGTTTGATCCAAAAAGATTCAAAAAGATAAGCTTTAAAAATCAAATATTTTTGCATAAACACTTGCTATTTTAGGCCAATCATCATGATCCTCTTACCACTTTGATTCCAATCATATTTATGAATTTCTAGAAGCTTAATCCTTTTTAAATCTTTGACTTTTATATTTTATTTTAATTTAAAATGATTTTTAATGAATTAAATCAAAATAAATAAAAATAAAATGATAAAAAATCTGATTTTTGAGGTCTTGGGTCGTGCATGAGGTCATAGTATGGATTGGGTCATCATATGGCAAGCCCATTTAGGAAAAATTTGTTTTAGAGCTCCATTTTCTTCATAAACCAACCAAAAATTTCCCAACTTTGCAAGGGCACACATCCTTCAATTTTAATGCTATGAGGGTGTTCTTGGACATTTTGGAAAGCTTGAAGAGTCCTCTAACCAACCCCACTGGTTTCATGTCCATATCATTTACCATTCTCAAGTTATGCTTTTTTGAAGTTGTTGACTTTTTGTTGACTTTCAAAAGGACCTATAATGTCTTAGCTCATACCTTCCAAATGAAGCATTTTTGGGCTTGACTTGTGAGACACAAAGTTGTAGAGAATTAAATTTCCTTCAAAATGAGCTTTGTATGGAGACTTGGTGATGAAGCATGTGAAAGTTATGGCTGGTCAAAGTTCAGTTGACTTTTATTGAGGAAACCCTAATTTAGAAACTCCTGATTATTGATGATCTGAAATCTCCTTGATGAATCATGATAAAACCTTGATCAAATGATGAATTTTACTTCATATAATTGATGTTGGCAAAAAATCATGGAGTTTGACTTTGGTTTGACCACAGTTGACCTCAGTTTGACTTTTTAACTACTTTGACTGGTTTTGACTTATCTGATCATCTGACTGAGCAAACCTTTGAGAAAAGTCTTGAAACTTGTCATGGGGGTTCTTACACACATATAAGATGTTATGAAGCTCACTTGAAGTCTTGGAAGTTCATTTAGCCTGATTAAAGTCAAAACCCTAATTTTGGATGCACTGCCTAGGAGGTGCATTGTCTGAGGGAATTGTCAACTCTTTTGACTATTTGTGAACTTTGTGAACCTTGTGAACCATCATAAAATGTCTTGTGAAACTTGTGAACCTCATGGGAGGTCTTGTGAACCTTGTGAACCTCATAAAGTGTCTTGTAGACTTCATGAACCTCATGAAAGGTCTTGTAAGTATTGTGAATCTTGTGAACCTTGTGAACCTCATAAAGTGTCTTGCAAACTTCATGAACCTCATGAAAGGTCTTGTAAATGTTGTGAATCTTGTGAACCTTGTGAACATTCTTAGCACACAAAGTCTTGTATTGTGAGGGCAAATTTTGGGGTGCAACACATGGAACCAAGGCTTGTCATTTTTAGCAAGGTCTACGGAGAATACGTATGCTGGTCGGTCTAGTCTGGATACCGAAATCCGAGGCATAAAATTTTCATTTTGAACCTTGATCATGGAGGAAATGGTAGCCAGAGCATCTGCGAACTTATTTTCGTCTCGAGGGATGTACTCAAGTTTGACTGTTGTGAAGAAAGTCAATAATCTCCTCGTATAGTCGCGGTATGGAATCAGATGCTCTTGGTGGGTGTACCATTTGCCATTGGTCTGATTTATTACCAAAGTTGAATCTCCGAATACAGTTAAAGTCTTGATCCTGAGGTCAATGGCTTCCTCAAGACCCATGATACAGGCTTCGTATTCAACTTCGTTGTGAGTGCATGCAAAGGTGAGTTTTGCCGAGAAAGGGATATAAACTCCTTTAGGTGTAATGGGCACTGCACCAACTCCACGTCCATTCATATTGACAGCCCCATCAAACATCATTGTCCATTCTTCCTCTGGGTCAGGCCCTTCAGTGTGAACAGGCTCTTTATGATCTCTTGCTTTCAGGAACATGATGTCTTCATCAAGGAAGTCAAATCTCATTGGCTGGTAATCATCAATGGGTTGCTCAGTCAGATAGTTAGACAGTATACTGCCTTTGATAGCCTTTTGAGATGTGTATTGAATGTCATATTCTGTCAAAATCATATGCCATCTTGCAACCCTCCCGGTAAGTGTTGGCTTCTCAAATATGTACTTGACTGGATCCATCTTTGAAATCAACAAAGTAGTGTGAGTCAACATATACTGCCTTAGTCGGCGAGCAGCCCACGCTAAAGCACATCAAGTTTTCTCGAGCAGTGAATAACGATGTTCACAGTCGGTAAACTTTTTGCTTAGGTAGTATATTGCGTACTCTTTTCGACCAGACTCGTCATGCTGGCCCATCACACCCCCCATTGATTCTTCTAATATTGTCAGGTACATTATTAGAGGTCTTCCTTCAACTGGAGGCATAAGGATTGGAGGTTCTTGCAGGTACTCCTTGATTTTTTCAAAAGCCTTCTGACAATCTTCATTCCACCTGACCGTTTGTTCCTTTCTTAACAGTTTGAACAGAGGTTCACAGGTTGCAGTGAGGTGAGATATGAACCTTGATATGTAGTTCAATCTTCCTAAGAACCCCCGAACTTCCTTTTCAGTCCTAGGTGCAGGCATCTCCTGAATGGCTTTGACTTTGTCAGGATCAACTTCAATTCCTTTCTCACTTACAATGAATCCTAGCAACTTGCCGGAACGTACCCCGAATGTGCACTTATTGGGGTTTAACTTCATCTGGTACTTTCTCAGGCGCTTGAACAACTTCAGCAGACTTACCAGATGATCTTCTTCAGCGAGGGACTTGGCAATCATGCCATCCACGTAGCATTCAATTTCTTTGTGGATCATGTCGTGGAATAATGTCACCATAGCCCGTTGATAAGTAGCACCGACATTCTTCAACCCGAACGACATTACCTTATAACAAAATATTCCCCAAGGTGTGATGAAGGTAGTCTTCTCCATGTCTTCGGGTGACATCCTGATCTGATTATACCCTGAAAAACCATCCATGAAGGAAAACACCGAGAACTGAGTTGTGTTATTGACCAATACATCAATGTGAGGTAAATGGAAATCATCCTTCGGGCTAGCTCTGTTCAGGTCCCGGTAATCTACACACATCCGTACTTTGCCATCCTTCTTAGGCACTGGTACAATGTTAGCAATCCACGGCGGGTAACTAGTCACAGCAAGGAAACCTGACGTCCCACTATTTTTGTACTTCTTCTTTAATCTTCATGGCCATATCCGAACGAGTAGGGCGTAGCTTCTGCTTCACTGGAGGGTAATCTTCCTTCAAAGGCAACTTGTGCATAACAATATCAGTATCCAAACCTGGCATGTCTTGATAGGACCAAGCAAAGACGTCAACGTACTCTCGAAGCATGTCAACAAGCTGTTCCTTCACTGAATCTTGCAGATGGGCCCCAATCTTCACCTCTTTCAAGTCTTCTTCGGTACCAAGATTAACTCTCTCAACCTCCTCCTGATGAGGAGTGATCACTTTCTCTTCTTGCCTCAACAACCTGGCAAACTCTTCAGGTAACTCATAGTCTTCTGATCGCGGTAAACTATACGTCTAACGGTTTCTAACTGCAAGTGCACAGCCTATCGCGTAGTAATAAAGATATCGAACCCACAGAGACCAATGTCAACCTACCGTTATCTATCGTTGCGTTGTAAAGCTAAGGCTAATGATATTTTTATGGTTTCAGGGAAACTAGAAATGAAACTAAAATAAATCTAAGAAAGAAAATAAGAATAAAACGAGGTCGGGATATGGATTCCGCGCTCCTAAGGGACTTTATAGAATTCGGTACTAATTACGACTATAGCTAGTTCTGTATAATATATCAGCTTAAAGACTCCGCCTCACGCTCTCGCGGTCTTAACTAAAGCCACACTTCCTAATCCCAAGATTTTTCTCTCGCTCGCCCGGTAACTAAGAAACGTGTTTTGAAAGCTAATAATATCCTAAACGTCTCTAAAGCGCTCTCGCTGTTTTTAGATAAGTTGCCTAATTTCTACTATCTAGTTCGATCCCCACGCTCTCGTTGTGCCGGTTCTAACCTTAATTAGTTTCTCACTCTCGTGACAAAATCGTATTAAATAACATCTCACTCTCATGACAATGCTAATTAAATTACGCTTAGAAATTAAAACCAAAACAGACATACAATCATAATTTCGCACCTAATAATTTCTACGGAGTTTCGTCGGTAACGACGGTCCTCATACGCCGGACTCTAAATAATTAGCTAGACATATCTATTTAATCGGAAAAGCATAAATTATGATTTAAAAACATTATGGCATTCACAATAATTAAATAACGAGAATTTAACATAAACAAAATATTACTTAAATTAAATATAATTAAAACCTGAATAACAATTAATTCCTCGAGCTCCTTCTTCCACAAGTCGGCAAGATTGGAACCTTCGGAATCGAAACTAAAAGCAAAGTCTGAGGCTAAAAATAAATCTAATTAACATAACAATTTCCTAATGTTGGAAATTGTTATTAAAGGGTAATTGGGAATTAAACAGAAACAGCAGGAAAACAAAAGCTGAGAAATGGTTTGTAAAATGGGCAGAGCTTTCACACGGCAATAACCGGCCAAAGAACCACCCCTTTTTCAAGTTCTAATAAGCTCTATTTATACTGCAGGGACTCTTCGGAAGTTGTAGAATTTTTAGGAGCACTTTCTCCACTTTGTTGAGAAGTGTACGTAATGCTTGGTCATGTGAGAAATAATAGGAAGTGTTGAACGTGTGTTATGTTTTGACTCTTTCTGGACATGCTTCTGATCCAACGCATAAACCTATTTTTGTGCGCGTCACAGTCGTGACCATGTGTTACGGTCGTCATACTTGAAAAAGACGCGTCACGGTCGTGACCATCCCATGACGGTCGTGACCATGTGCATGGATTTCCACTTTACGTATATATTATTTTTTTCTGCACTTTTGTTTTGTCACGGTCGTGACAGGTCCATCACGACCGTGACAGCCTTCTTAACTTTTCCAAAAATGTATATCTTTCCGTTAGCTTTCCAACGCTTCGAACGGGGCGTCGTTTCGATTTACGGTTCAAAAGTTATGGCCATTTTCGTCAGACAGCTCCTTATATGCGAATTGTTCCATTTCTCGCCTGATTTGCTTCATTTCTTCGCATACGACTCTTAAATGGTTGAATACCTGAAATAAACAAAATAAACAGAATACCAACATAATATGGTGCAAATGAAAGTCAAAACGAGTACAAAATATGCATTAATAAAGTCAAATAAACGATGTATTTTCACGTCATCAAACTCTCCCACACTTAAACCTTTGCTTGTCCTCAAGCAATAAACCAACTTAACAAAAATCAAGGTAAGTGCAATTTGAAACACAAACACACTAAACTCTAATCGTATGCGGCTACTAGGCTATGTCAAATCAATTTGGACAAATCAAGACCAAGGATACCGTAATGACACAATTTTCAAAAACTCCATCATTATGCAGACCAATCTGAATCATGCCATTATAACTCAACCTAAGTCTCTTGCTCTCTTTCACTCCTTTTCGTTCGAGCGCAATCACATTAAGCCCGTTATCCTTGCTCGTACGTGGTAAGTTAACCTGTTAGTGTCTAATGATCTCGTCTTTTCATTCTTTTTCATTTCTTTTATTTTTCTTAATTCATCGAATTTAAAGAGTCCGCTCCGTTAGGCTAAATGGTCGGGTAAGGGCCACCTAACTTAAAAGGAACTTATCCTATCATTTGCTTTTTTAATTCAATCATTTTTCATGTTTAGAGATCATACACATATTTGCATTGGTTACTTACTTAGTTTGTTCATAGGATGGTGCCGACTGCTAATAAAAACTACTTAGAAGCTACTTTCGAAAGCTTGGAGACTAAGGTTTCAGCATAATGTCTACTTAAATCGATTTTACATAACGAGGGGGTTTAGGGTGTCAAAACAGTATTTGTGTTATTGAAATGTCCCCAAGTTTCTCTAACAAGCCTAAAGCGACAACCTATATACTTCCAGAGTGTGTGCCATGCCTCGAAAAAAAGAAAATATTTTGATGGAAAAATTTTAAAATTTCGGGGAGATTTGATAACAACTGAAAAACATCATGCAATAAACAAAAAATAGTGAATATGCTAGAAGACAGTAAAATGAAAACGGTAAAGTTCCTCCCCCACACTTAAACCAAACATTGTCCTCAATGTTTTGATAAAAGTTGGAAAAGGAAAGATAGAACCTGTATAGATGCCTTTGTTTGCTACCACGGCCAAATTCTCTCTGATTCTTCCCTTGTTGTCCCTGTCTTTGCTGATCACCTCTTCTCCGGCGTCTTGTACTACGAGATATCTAAATCTGCTGAAGCTTCACTTTCCTGAAGTCGCTCATCATATTGCCTATTTCCGAAGAAAGTACCTGCAAAACATGTTAGGAAAATACGGTGCGGTGTGTGCAGGTGGAGCCAGACCATGCAAAGAACAAGGATAAGGTGAGTGACCGATGGGAGAGACATGCCATCTCCTATCATACTCAACATTGGTGTCACCACCAGCAGCGACATTCAAAGGAATGTGTGTGGGCACCATCTTATCTTGAGGGTTTGTCGTCTAGAGATCTTTCGTCTAAAAGTAGCTGAGACGCGACAAACGATACAATTCTTTATTTTCTGCAAACATAAACAATAAAAGGAAAACATTAAATTAAAAGCTTGTGGGTTACCGCCCACACAATGTTTTGTTTAACGTCGATAGCTCGACGGTTATGAGTGTTACTCTTCGGTTTCCATTTCCACTTATCAAGCCATCTCACATATACCTCACCTTTCCTTTTCTTCCTTCTGTGGGGTGGTTCATTCTTTTGAGCATGTGGTGGTGGTTCTGGATCTATGCTAGGTATTAGCTTTTCAAGTTTAGGCTTAGTTATTTCATTCATCACCTTAAAGTCTAACCTTACCCTCTTAGCACTAATGACTTCCCTCGTTTCATGGTCCTTAAATTTTCTCTTTTTATGCAGGGGTTCGAACAAGGGTGCATCGGTGTGGATATTATCCAATATCTCCTCATAAGTTTTGGATTGGGAGTCGGCAAACATATGTGGGATAGGAATTGGTGGTGTATATGGAAGAAGATCTACAATAGGTTCTTCATTCTCAACTTCTATGATAACCTCCCTTTCGGGTGGTGTCGGTGAATTGTGCTCAACCTCTACTCTTTTCCCACCAGAACTATCCTCAACCTTATTATAACTCTCCTCAACTTCATCTTCAATCTCCTTAGGATTTTCGAATTGTTCTTCACTACTGGTTTTTATAACGTACGCATTCTCCTCAGGGGAAGGACCTATAGGTGTCATCGTGAGTAGTAATATTTGGGTCTCCAATGCATCAGTGTGAGTCATGAGGGACTCAATTGTAGTGTTCATCTGCCTAAGGGTTTCATAAGTATCGAGATGTTGTCTTCTAAGCTCTTCATTTTGGATAGTTTGTGCGTCCACAAAACGCTCCATCATAGACTTTAGCCTAAAGTTAGCTGAGGTTTCAAGGAAATCTTCCATTAATGTTTCGAGGTTGGGATTAATAGATTCTTCTGGTTCCTCGAAATATTGGGAATGATGATCGTACAGGAAGTTTGGTTGTGGTTCCTCGAGATACTGGGAGTGAGTCAGTGTCGCATTGAAATCTTGCATTAATGCTTCAAGGTTGGAATTATGGGATTCTTGCGACTCCTGAAAATGTTGGGGTTGGTAATCATAGGAAAATTTTGGGTGCAACTCCTCAAAATTTTGGGATTGGTAGGTGCAGAGGTGATTTGGGTGAGAATGGTTGAACGAAGGATTAAAATTCTCCATATGTATTTCGAGGTTGGGATTATGGTATCCTTCAGATTCCTCGAAATACTGGGAATGGGGATTGCAGAAAAAATTTGGGTGGAACATAGTTAAATAAATAAGAAAGAAAATTCCTTAGTTTATACGGTGCAACAACAGAATAACAATATTGACTTTTGGTCCCCGGCAACGGCGCCAAAAACTTGATCGCGGTAAACTATACGTCTAACGGTTTCTAACTGCAAGTGCACAGCCTATCGCGTAGTAATAAAGATATCGAACTCACAGAGACCAATGGCAACCTACCGTTATCTATCGTTGCGTTGTAAAGCTAAGGCTAATGATATTTTTATGGTTTAAGGGAAACTAGAAATGAAACTAAAATAAATCTAAGAAATAAAATAAGAATAAAACGAGGTCGGGATATGGATTCCGCGCTCCTAAGGGACTTTATAGAATTCGGTACTAATTATGACTATAGCTAGTTCTGTAGAATATATCAGCTTAAAGACTCCGCCTCACGCTCTCGCGGTCTTAACTAAAGCCACACTTCCTAATCCCAAGATTTTGCTCTCGCTCGCCCGGTAACTAAGAAAGGTGTTTTGAAAGCTAATAATATCCTAAACGTCTCTAAAGCGCTCTCGCTGTTTTTAGATAAGTTGCCTAATTTCTACTATCTGGTTCGATCCCCACACTCTCGCTGTGCCGGTTCTAACCTTAATTAGTTTCTCACTCTCGTGACAAAATCGTGTTAAATAACATCTCACTCTCATGACAATGCTAATTAAATTATGCTTAGAAATTAAAACCAAAATAGACATACAATCATAATTTCGCACCTAATAATTTCTACGGAGTTTCGTCGGTAACGACGGTCCTCATACGCCGGACTCTAAATAATTAGCTAGACATATCTATTTAATCGGACAAGCATAAATTATGATTTAAAAACATTATGGCATTCACAATAATTAAATAACGAGAATTTAACATAAACAAAATATTACTTAAATTAAATATAATTAAAACCAGAATAACAATTAATTCCTCGAGCTCCTTCTTCCACAAGTCGGCAAGATTGGAACCTTCGGAATCGAAACTAAAAGCAAAGTCTGAGGCTAAAAATAAATCTAATTAACATAACAATTTCCTAATGTTGGAAATTGTTATTAAAGGGTAATTGGGAATTAAACAGAAACAGCAGGAAAACAAAAGCTGAGAAATGGTTTGTAAAATGGGCAGAGCTTTCGCACGGCAATAACCGGCCAAAGAACCACCCCTTTTTCAAGTTCTAATAAGCTCTATTTATACTGCAGGGACCCTTCGGAAGTTGTAGAATTTTTAGGAGCACTTTCTCCACTTTGTTGAGAAGTTTACGTAATGCTTGCTCATGTGAGAAATAATAGGAAGTGTTGAACGTGTGTTATGTTTTGACTCTTTCTGGACATGCTTCTGATCCAATGCATAAACCTATTTTTGTGCGCGTCACGGTCGTGACCATGTGTTACGGTCGTCATACTTGAAAAAGACGCGTCACGGTCGTGACCATCCCATGACGGTCGTGACCATGTGCATGGATTTCCACTTTACGTATATATTATTTTTTTCTGCACTTTTGTTTTGTCACGGTCGTGACAGGTCCATCACGACCGTGACAGCCTTCTTAACTTTTCCAAAAATGTATATCTTTCCGTTAGCTTTCCAACGCTTCGAACGGGGCGTCGTTTCGATTTACGGTTCAAAAGTTATGGCCATTTTCGTCAGACAGCTCCTTATATGCGAATTGTTCCATTTCTCGCCTGATTTGCTTCATTTCTTCGCATACGACTCTTAAATGGTTGAATACCTGAAATAAACAAAATAAACAGAATACCAACATAATATGGTGCAAATGAAAGTCAAAACGAGTACAAAATATGCATTAATAAAGTCAAATAAACGATGTATTTTCACGTCATCATCTTCTTCAACCCCTTCATCAGCTTGAGTAATTGGAGTGTCGAAGTCATACAAGGTCATAGCAGGGCTGTTGTCGGTGCAATCTGGAGGATAATCTCTGCAAGGGTTGAGATTGGTTCGTTTTAGTGATCAGTTTTAATCTTGTTTAGAAAAAGTGAAAATGAAGTTATTTATTTTGAAAACATTGCCATTTTATTGTTTTGTACAAAAGTGAAAAATGAAAAGACAGTGAGCGAAAAAGAGACTCGTTTGCAAAAGATGTCCGATATTCATTGATTAATCATTTGCACAAAATTACAATATGGTCCTATTACAAAATGAGTCCTGACACCTTGGGCAAGATGCAGGACTTGATGCATGCTAAAAAGGACAGGAAATAATAATTACTCTGCAGGAGTAACCCTTATAATTTCCTGGGAAGACCAGTTAAGGACTTGGTTCCCCGGGATCCTTGGACGTATCCAGCTCTCCATGTTGTGGTCGCTTTCCTCCTCGTCTTCCATATTGTTAACAACATCTGGGGTGAGCATCCCCCACTGATGAACTTGGGCTCCTTTGCAGCCTCTGATTGATCTTTTCGGAATGGTCTGTAACCCAAACTGAATCTATCTTCCTTCTTTTCCACTAGCAGCAACTTGCCCCAGCCTTGAGCAGTACCTTCTTCCACAACCTTCCGGGCTTGCTGATAAGAGATGATTGAAGTACCCATCCTGTTTTCCTGGGATGCAACCAATACTCCAGTAGCCTCATTAACATTTAGGGCCTCAAACCCTTGGCTCATTGTCTCATGGATTTCACCGTCCATCTCAATATATTTGTAAGTAGCCAGTTGGCTAACAAATATGTCTTCCTCACCACAGATGGTGATAATCTGTCCTTCCTATTCATACTTCAGTTTCTGGTGAAGGGTCGACATTACTGCGCCTGCGGCGTGAATCCAGGGTCGACCTAGCAAACAGCTGTATGCCGATTGTATGTCCATCACATAGAAAATGGGTTTAAAGACTTGTGGACCGATTATCACTGGCAACTCCACCTCTCCTAGAACAGATCTTTTGGAGCCATCAAAAGCCCGAACCACAAGGTTACTTGGCCGGAGAGCTATCCCATCATATTCTAGCTTGACAAGGGCTTTCTTGGGTAAGACATTGAGTGAGGACCCAGTGTCTACAAGCACATGATATAAGACAACTCCTTTGCACTCCAAGGTTATATGCAAAGCTTTGTTGTGGAGGCGTCCTTCTGTTGTTAAATCAGCATCAGTAAAACCTAGCCCATGGCTAGTATTGACATTTGATACCACTGTTTCCAGCTGATTCACAGTGATCTCTTCTGGAACGTATGCAACGTGTAGAACTTTGAGAAGTGCATCCCGATGGGATTCGGAACACAACAGCAGTGATATGATTGAGATCTTTGAAGGAGTCTGATGGAGTTGGTCCACAACTTTATAGTCGCTTCTTTTGATAATTCTCATAAACTCATCCACATCTTGATCGAAGGATGATTTATGAGTTTCTTTCAGTGCAGATTCTTCCGGTATCACACTCTTCCCTTTGGCTTTGGCAACAGCCTCTGCCTCAGTGTTGGTTCTGGGAGTTTGTGATGCGAAGAGACGTCTGCTTAGGGTGAAGCCTCCGCCTCCCCCAACATTATCCATTTGGGGAGCGAGAACTGGAGAATCAAGAAGTACTTTCTCTCCGTTGCAGTACAGATCAACACCATAATGCCATGGTATAGCACTGTCTTTATCATATGGGATTGGCCTGGGCACCGTGATTGTGTCTGGGCTCACTGTAGCAGTTGTTGGGACTACAATAGTCTGTGGATCATAAAAGATTGTTACAGGTCCTCTGGTGGACGTTGGTGAAGGTGAATTGAATCTTTGTTGAGACTGTTGAAAATTGCTGGAGTTCGGGACCGTTGTCGGGTCATAATAGATTGTGACAGTGGAAACATCATTGTTGGTCGTTGAAGTTGTAGTAGCTGGTGCAAATGAATTGTTGTGTGTTGAAGTGACAGATGGAATGATTGCTGAAGTTGTAGCTGAATCAGTTGGAACAATGGTTGTTGCAGTTGTAGAAGAAACACTTGAAAAGATGGTTGTTGCATTTGTAGAAGATTCATTTGTTGCTGACAAAAGAGTTGTTGGTGTTGTAGAAGTGGTGGTTGTAACTTACAGGATGCCTTCTTTAATCAAATCATTGATGCCTTTCCTCAAGCTGGCACACCCATTCTCAGAAAGTTTGCATAATTCACAACAGGCCTCACAACCTGGAAACACTTAGCATTTTAAAAGCTGGGATTTAACCTCTGCCAGAGGTGTCTGAATACATGCAATGTCTTCTATTAAACTCATGGGTGAACCATCCTCTACAACATTAATCCTTGGCCCACTGTGGCTTGGCATAGGATTTTTCATTACATTAGGAGGAGGTGCAAAGTTTAGGGCTTTTGAATCTACCAGATCCTGAACCTTCATATGCAGAGCTCTGCATTTTTCCGTAGAATGACCAGGTGCGTTAGAGTGGAAAGCACACCTAGCATTGACATCATAGTTTCTAGGAAAGTTTTGAGGATCGGGTGGAGCCAATGTCCTCAACTCAACCAGATTGAGCTTTAGGAGTTGTGGCAGCAGTGTAGCATACGACATTGGAATGGGGTCAATCACTCGGTTGACCTGAGATAGCCGTTGTTGAAACGGGCGTTGTTGATTGTTGCTATTATTGTTGTAGGATCTTTGTTGTGGAAACTATGGTTGTTGCGGAAAGTGTTGCGGCTGTTGAGTATACTGAGGAGGTGGATCAGGGATAGTAACAACAGCAAATGTCCTGGGCATGTACTGGGGTCTCCCTCTTCCCATGTGTATAGAGTTTGTCTCACCAGATCTACGGGGCCCAGCAAATGGTTTTCTTGTACTGCTTGAACTGGCACCATTATTGGAGATCTTTCCCATCTTAAATAGGCTCTTTATTCTTTCCCCAGATATCACCACATCTGCGAAGCTGGTAGAAGAAAATGCAGCCAATCTGTCAATGTAGGTCCCTTGGAGAGTATTCATGAACATGTCTGCCATTTCCCTCTCAGACATGGGGGGTTGAACTGCAGCAGCAAGTTGCCTTCACCTTTGGGCATATTCCCTGAAGCTTTCACGGGAAGATTGAGACATTCCCATAAGGAGGGTCCTGTTTGGGGCCATGTCCAAGTTATACTGATACTAACGGATAAAAGCTTCAGCCAAGTCTTTCCAGTTCTTTATTGTGGCTCTAGTCAAATGGGAATAACATTCTCGGGATGCCCTTGTTAGACTATCCTCGAAGTAAAACATCCACAGCTTCTCGTCCATGGTGTATGCTTTTAACCTTCCCAGGAATGATTGAAGGTGGGTATTGGGCAGGATGTGCCATTATACCTTTCAAAACACGGGGGTTTGAACTTGTGAGGAATTCTCACCCCTTCCACCAGTTCCATGTCCATGACATCAAAGCCTAGGGAGTTCTGGGATTCAAGAGACCTCAGCTTCTCTGCAATTTCATCCAGCCTACGGTCGTAAACTTCGTCCCCAGCCCCAACAACTGTAAACTGCTCTTCTTGAGGATCCTCTTGCAAGACCCT
The DNA here is from genome assembly GCA_963966055.1 of Lathyrus aphaca. NCBI lineage: Eukaryota > Viridiplantae > Streptophyta > Magnoliopsida > Fabales > Fabaceae > Lathyrus > Lathyrus aphaca. Next base: position 99,482,915 of record OZ014525.1, on the reverse strand, counting down.
TCCTCCAGCAATGTTACCCTGAGTATTCCTTATGGCATTGATTTCTGGGTTTAGATGAGGCCCAAACTCTGGTGGATCAGTGCGAGGTTGCACGTGATCGTTGTTACTGGTACCTCCTGTACCTGGATGGTGTTCTTCAGGGGTTTGTCTCTCAACCAACTCCCTTAGTCTTTCCTGACTCTGAGCTAAGCCAGTCATCACAGTCATGAATTGGGTCATCTGATTTCTCATCTCAACCCTCTCATTGGCCATCTGAGTCCTCACTTCATTCAAGTCTTGCTGAACTTCATCCATCTGAATTCCCGGAAGGTTGTTTCTCGTTGGGTACCGGTGTATTCTGTTGACAGGGAACACTCTTCTACGAGCAATGTTTCCTGAAACTACAACAAAGTGAGAAACAACAATAAAATAAAGACCTACAAAACAAATAAAATGTTAGTATGCAATGCAATATGCTTATTTGTCTTCCAAGGGTATCCGGTTTGGTTCTTTGGTTTTGACCTTTCCAGACCTCGAGGAAATGCTGATGATGTTGATAGATAAAGCCCACCATAAATAATACAAACTGATATATTACAAAGGATGCAATACATAGTTTGATTAAAATACATTCCCAAGGTGGGTCAAAATACAACACCAAAAGAAAAAGTACAATCAAAAGAAAAGTACAAGCAAAAAGTCAAACATCTAATCCAAAGTCATCCTCCCTGACTTCCTTTAGGAAGGCCTCAGTCACTGGACCCACTGGGTGCTCTGTAATAGTCCTGATGAGGAGGTTCATGGTAGCAATGGCATTGGTTAGCTTCTTATGCTTGTCCTGATCCTTTGACCTCTTCAACCCCGCCCGGAGTTTCAATTCAGATATATCCCTCTGAGCTGCTAACAATGCCTCCTGATGCTTCTTCTCACTAGCCTCCAACTGCTCTATCTTAGCTTGAGTTCTCTGATCTTCTTGTGCACGGGCTTCAGTGATCCTGATCCACCTAGCTTGGCTCTCCTCCAGATAATGCTCTGCCCTAGTTTTCTGAGTCTTTGCTTCCTTGCAAGCATTCTTCAGTACTAACTCCCCTGCTCTAGCTTTTCTGATGTAGTCATCCGTCTTCTCAATCTTGGTCAAGTGCTCAATCATGAGCCCTTCCAATATCTTATTATCCAGACGGCTGTCATTTCTCTCCCAGAGAGTCTTCTTCAAGGCTTCAGACAGTTGAGTATTTCTTTCCTTCAGCTTTTCAAACTCTTCCAAACTAACAGTAGCTGCAGGTTGTACTGTAGAAGGCCCAGGTATATCTTCCAAGGTAAATGGCATCCGGGTGATCTAAGATCTAGTATGGGACCAATCAGAATACTGTGCTGAAGCAATGTTGTTGCACTTGCCAATGATGGTTGTTCCCTTGGTCTGAATGTTATCCCAAGCCCAGACAGCTTGTCTGACAACAACAGAATTGGGTTGGACTTCACATTAAAAAGTTTCAGCCAAATCTTGTCCTCTGGGAGGATGAACCAAAGCATATCCCAATTGTCTCTTAAATAGTAAAGGGTTGTAGTTGATGCAACCTTTCACTCCTATCAAAGGCACATTAGGATACTGCCCGCAGCTAGTAATGATGTCCTTGCCCTTGGTGCTCTGAGTGCACCATCTAATGTCTTCTGATGTCAAGGAAATAAATCTCTTAGCCCAGTTCTTCTGCTGATGTGGGTTCAGGAAAGTATTTGATTTTGACAAGTGTCTTAGCAGCCAGGAGTAATAGAGAGGAGCACATCATCTGACTAGTCTTCCCCTTTGCTTCTCATTCCTCTGATGTATTGAGTAGTAAAAGTCTCCAAGCAAGGTAGGAACTGGGTTCCTCAATAAGAACAGGTGAATGGAATTCTTGCTCACAAACTTTGGCTCATCTGCAAACAAGATAACCCCATATATACTGAGGGCTAGAAGTGCACAGACAGCCTTCCATTCTCCTATTGCAGCATGCTGAGTAGCCTGGGAGATCAAGAAGTCTAGGTGAAGGCCTGGAGCCCCAACCTTGGTTGCCATGTTCTGCTCAATGAGGGCAGGCTCCAAATGCAATGCCCTGGCTATGTCTTCATTTCTGGGAGCAACCATCTCAGGGTTGAAAGGAATCCCTCTCCTGATAGGAATTCCTAACAACAAGGAAAACGCTTCTAGCAAAGGTCCCAACGGGAAATCAGGGAATGTGAAACATCTGAGTGGAGGATCATAAAACTGCAAGCAAGTATGGATCATGCTCCTCTGAGATGCATCTAGATCCATGACCATGTCCAATATGCCCCCATAATGCTCTCTGAATAGTGGGACATGATCAGGGGTAATGAGGGATTGGACCTGCCTGATGCTAGTCAGGGTGGGCTCAAAGAAGTGGTATATGATGTTGCTCTTTCTTGAAGTGTCCATGGATGCTGGTGAAGAAGCTGAGGACAACTACTGATGAAGGTCACTGAATGGGATACTGGAGGTGAGTCTCTGATGAAGATAGCTGGAGAGGAAACACTGATAAACTGATGAAGGTGCTGGAGAAGATAACTGAAGCAGTCTGAGCAGTAGAATGGGTCAAAACCAAACCAAAGATAAAGATGGATACCCTGTAAAACAAATAAGCAAATGTTAAATGATGCAAAAATGATGTATGCAAATGATATGCAAAAGGTTTGTGATCAAGTGCTGGATCTGTTTTATCTGCCTTGGTAAAGGTCCATGTATGTTCATAAGTCTATATGGAGGCTTAGAAATCCAGTAACCAGGTGGGGGACTCAAATAAAGAGTCACAAGTTTAGGGTAATCACAAGAACTGTCCAAAGTGATGTATTCTTAAAACAAAACCAGTAACAGGGTATGATGTGGCCAAGGGTTCCTGCAAATCTGTAAACAACCCAACCCCCTCACATGTAATGTTCTAGAACAAGGATCCTCAGACTTGGATCAGTTATGAGAAGTGTAAACACTTCTAACTCGGAGGTACAGTGTTTACAATAACCATAAAGGATCCTCCTCTAATTCACCTCAGATGCTGAAGGTCATAAAAAGGTCATCCAGACTTAGCAGGCTTCCCAGATAGCCCTAGTACTACAGGAAATCTATAGCACATAGTTCTCAAGAAGAAACCCATGTCTGAACCGTGTTTCATATTCCCGTACCAGACCAAAATGGAATGGGAAAGAATATGAAGCCACTCTAGCCTATGTGTCACTCAGGTCCCCGGTATAGGACCTTAATCACTCAATGAAACCCCACCCACCAAAACAGGCAAGAGATCCAGCACATGATAATGACAGTATGAAATGCATAAAAGTGTAAAAGAAAGCAATAAATAAAGTTGTACAGAAAGCAATAAATAAAACAAATAAATAAGCACAAGTAGCACATAACATCCCCGTAAACACAAATCGAACAAGCGCTAGGAGGAACCCACAAAAAGAACCAGAAGCCCTGGTTGCAATAAGATTCCCCAGCAGAGTCACCAAGTTGTCGCTCCCCCGAAAAGACACCAGGTCAAATAGGGTACAGACGTGAACGGTCGGCGAGAGGAGAAGATGAAAATGAAGATGAATAAAGTTTGAAGTTTGAGTGTGTGTGTGTTGTGAGTTTCGAAAGCTTTTGCTCTTAGGGTGATTTTTGGGAACTTAGTGATTCTGAAGTGTTAGGCTTGTGTGATGTGTGTTATGATCTGCATTTTGTCCACATAACAATGTTTGATAGGTCAGAGGAGTTGTTGTGGACTGTGGTGATTGGTATGGGCAAGTTGCCAAAATGTCAACATAACTTGTACTTGAGGTATGGGCTCATGTTGCAGCTGACTTTTGGCTTGTCCTGGCTCAGCCAAGATCGAGGAGAACCATGGAATTGGTTTTGTGGTGATTCAGCAAGTTTATGAGAGGTTTTGTGCCCTTTTGCAAATTTGAAGAGTTTTGGCCCCTTTTGAATTTCTTGATGTGCAAGGCATGAAATGAGATGGTTCTTTGGGCCAATTCTGATTTTTAGGCAATTCACTATGTTTTTATGATGCATAGAAGTGTATTAGAGGTCACAAAATGGCTTGGCAAGTGGTTTTGCAAAAATCCCTCTTTGGTGTATTCTTGAAAATTATAGGATTTTTGCCAACTTTGAAAGATCATAACTTGAGTTCCATAATGAATTAGAACTTGTTCTTGTACTTTTTGAAAAGGGAATGATTCAATCTACAACTTTCATGACTAACAATTTTTCATTTGAAGCATTTTTGGTTGAGAAAGAGGAGGTTGAAATACTTTCCCAAAATGGAAAGTTTCCATTACAAGTCATTTCCATTTTTGGCAACTTTTGGTTTAGCTCAATTTTCTTCAATTTTGTGAACTTCCAAGCACTTCAATGATCAAATAAAGATCATATAACTTCAATTTGATGAAAAATCCACTTTGGTTCCATTGTTGGGGGCCTCAGATGCCTTGATTTTGCTCTGACTTGCTCAAGAAGTTACACAGTGAACAGATGACTTCCATAATGAATTTGTTCTTCAAACTTGGTACACATGATCCTTATAACATATTGAGACTATTAGAAACAAGAATGACCAAAAAAATTGGAGTTATGGCCTCTGAAACCAAAACCCTAATTTCAGGTCATCTGTGCAGTGAAACCCTAGCTCTGCTTCCATGCTTTCCAAGTTCTTGTGATTTCTTGACTTCCTTGATCTTTGAGGGATGTAAAATGATGATAGAACATACATGGACCCTCTTGGAATGATTGGAGGCATTTGGAGTGGCTCAGATAGATTCTTGGATTGCTCAGATCACAAACCCTAGATGCAAATGAACTTGAACTTTGCAGATGAAACAAAAATGCAATATGAAATGATATGCTTAAACTAATGCAAATATGAAAGATCACAAGCCATGGTGTGAAATTAGTGAGGGTAAATTTGGGGTGTTTACACTATCACATAACATTCATACAAATATCTCTTATTTTAACAACAACAAGTTATCACATTAATTTCCTTCATTTTCAACAAAACATAATATTCATACATTTCATTTTTAACAAAAAGAATAAAAGATATTGTGATTGTGAGTTATGGTGAAAGAGCGGATGACATAGAAGTTGAAAGAAAGACATCAGTTGTATAGGGAAAGTGGATGGTTGGACAGTGGAATTGAATTGTTGAGATGAGGTGTAGAGTAAAGAAGAAGCTTAAATATGAAATGACCAATGTGATTTGTATGAAATTTAAAAGGTTTGTTCAATGAAAACTTCAAATATATATATATATATATATATATATATATATATATATATATATATATATATATATGAGAAGACTAATTATTTAAAAGATGAAAAAATAAAGTATAATAAACTAATATTTAAGTAATTATTATAATTTATTACCAGATATGGATATTCGCGGGCATGAGTATCATTAAACCCATTTCCATATCCATTATTAAATAGATATTTATATATCCATTTATTTTATCTGAATATCTATTAAGCTACCTGCCCCGTACCCGTAACAGATTTTTTATCCACAGATATCCGCGAGTATGAATATTTTTGTCATCTCTATGTGGGAGAGACTCCCATGTAAACACACTTGGAGCTTCTGAACTCAAGCTTGTACTTGTTGTAGGTCCTAAGGTGTGGGTAACAGGTGCAACCAAACACTCTAAGTGAGGAATAATAAGGTTGCTTGTTATGTACTACTTCAAAAGGAGATGAAAGCCCTGGCAGGGAATTAATAGGAAACTTGTTGATTAAATATACTATAGTGGTAAATCTATGATCCCAATATGCACTATACTTAGTTGCATGAGCAAGTAAGGTGAGCCCTAGTTCCACATCGTGCATGTGTTTCCTTTCCACCTTTCCATTTTGGTGTGATGTGTGCGGGAAAGAGAGTCTGTGTATGATGCCTTGTTCATTAAACTGGTAAGTGGTCTGAACTCACCACCAAATTTAAACTGAACAACATTGCTCTTGCCAATAAATTGATTAGTAACATATTTTTGAAAGAGATTGAATATTGAAATAACAACACTTTTGTTTTTCAAGAAATAGATCCAAGTGTAACTTGAATATGCATCCACAAAGGCAATGTAGTAATTGTAACCATTGTGGGATAAGGTTTCTGCAAGTCCCTATACATCAGTACCAATAAGATCAAACAAATTATGATATTTGGTATTGGACAAGGGGCATGTAATTTATGAGATTTACCAAGGCACATGAATCACATAACTCATTGAACTTTTTATTATTGAATTAAATATTACACAACTGAAAAATACTTCTCAAGACATTAGTGTTAGCATGTCCTAGCCTAGCATGCCACTAAGCCTTATATATAGAGTTTACATCATTGGTAGAGGACTCACATGAATTGAAAAAGATTGTTCCTAAAGTGTTATTGACTACAGGGTCCAAAGGACATGAATTGGTGGGCACTTTTTTTTTGTGAACTATCTAAGGCAATTATGGAGAAGCAATAAAGACCACTTTCATCAAGCTTACCCTCCAAGAACACTTGATTAGATGCATGAGATTTAACAAAGCATTTATTAGGATGAAATTCAAAGTAGACTTGATTATCCTTAAAAAACTTAGATACATATATTAAGTTTCTTGTAATTTAAGGAACAAAAAGTAAGTCATTAAGTTTTAACAAGTGATTTGGAATAAATTGGAAGCAAATTGAGAGCATCCTATTGACTTGACTTTTAGACACCATCCATTACCAATTATCACTTTGTTTGGTCCAATACCTGATGTGTAACTTTGTAAATGTAAAATATGTGGAGTAATATGATGAGAGGCACCTGAGTCACCAAACCAAGCTTGTGCCTCCAGATCATGAAGGATGTTGGGTTGTTCACGGTGTGCAACATAGGATGAGCCATTATAACACAACTGGCTACAGAGGAATGTTGTTACACAAGGATGAAAATAGTACAACCACATATTGTCATTTTCCATAATTTAAGGTTAGTGGAGAGGTAGTGGGATAAAGCATTATCATACTGAGTATTATCCTTGCTAACAATAACATTATCTTCCGAACTTCACTGGCTTCTGATTGCAGATAATTGAATGAAGCATGAGTTAAGGACGATGATACTTGGGTCTTAAAAGAACCTAAGTCTTCAATCTTCAGAACTTGTTCACACAGAACTTCATTCTTCAGTACTTCAGAACTTGGCTTGAAACCCATGGACTTGAGAACTTCAAGTATTTAGAATCTTCAGAACCTTATTTACATAAAAAATTGTCTTCAGAGTCTTTAGCACTTGGTTCTTCAGAACTTTAATCTTCAGAACCCTTAAGTCTTCAGAGTCTTTCTGCACTTGGTCTTCAAACGTTCAATCTTCATAACTTTAAGTCATCAGAGTCTTCAGAACTTTGCTCTTCAGAAGATTAACTTGTCATAAGATTCGTTCGATTTCTAATCACAACCACTTCTCAGAACATAATCCACAAGATCCTTGCAACAACAACATCAAACATCCTTGGATCTTTCTGATAATGTTCAGATACAAAAGCCCACTTGCTTCTTCAGCACACTTGCGACTAATGTTACACATAGTAACTTCACATATTTTCATTTGTGTATATTTTCATAATGTTTGTTTGATCTGATATATTCAATATCCATGATCTGCACATATGATCTGCACATAGTAACTTCACATATCTCTCTCACATACACACACACATACACACACTAGTGATTCTGTCATGACGGTTATGAATTGGTGGTGAGGGTTACAGATTTCATCTGTGAATGGTTTATGTTTGTGAGATTGACGATGGATAAGGGGGTTGAAAATGGTGGGAGAAGGTGATTCACGGCGGTTTGTGAAGGTCGAAGGGAAGCTCGGTTGTGATGATTTTTTTTGAGTTGTAGATGGTTTTCATTTGTTATGAAAAAATGGTTCTTTGCCGAGAGTTTTTTTTTGCTCTTAATTTATGCTCCTATTTGTCTATCCCCTTATATGAATTGTTCTCCTCTATTTAAAATACATAGAGACTTATTTGCAAAGAATTGATTATTTGTCTTGCATTGATGAGTAGTCATTTTCATTTGCAGATATTGTTGGTTGTTGTTGCTCTGCAGCTTGATGTGGGGCATGTCGGGTACGGTGTTGTGCGTCATTCTCATTGTGCAGTTGGTTTGTGTGTTAAGATGTAGAATTGTGTTTTTTTTTGTAGAATTGTGGCAGGTTGGTATCTTGGAGCTTGTAGTGTTTTGTTTTCAAATGGCTTTGGTGCAATAGTTTGAATTTTTTTACTGTCCTGCTACTCCTTTAAAAATTAATCTCCAAAATACCATACTTTTCAACACATATTCCAAACTGCCATCGTTTCAAACAAATTATTGTTTTGGTTGGCCTTTGCCACCCATTCAATGGGCGGGAATGAACAAATTTTTTATGTACCTCCCTTTCAATGGGCGATAATGTTGTGTCGTTTTTTATTTTGTATTTTTAATATAAAAATTAATTAATAAATAATTTAAATTATTAATATTAATTAAATAAATATTAAAATTATAAATATGAAAATGAAATATTAAATAATAAAATAATAAATATTCATAATTAATTATAAAATAAAACAAGAAATAATTAAAAGGAATATTTATTTATTGATGGAATAAAAGATACATTAAAATTTTCTATCCTCGATTTGGACCCGGTCGACGATGGCGTTGATGAGTTCCACAACCGGGAGGATGTCATATTCATGTAGTCCTTCTTAAACCAATTTGTTCAACATTTGTTGGTTGAGTAGAAGGTCCCACTTCATCTGGAGGATTAATAAATTGGGATAACACATCATCACTAAAGACGTCCAGTATCGCCACCACACTTCCATAATCTAATCTTGTTCCCTCGTTACTCCAAGTTGGTTGGGTAGTAGGTGGCATTGAGGTATGCATGTAGGGGATGTATGGATGTTGGCCTTGGGATGAATTAAAGGTGAAACTTTGTGATGGATAAAATGGAAATTGTGGTTAGGGTGTTTGGTAATTTTGTTCTTGTGGAGTAGGTTGAGAGAATGAATGTTGGTTATAGTTGTGTTCTTGTGGGGTAGGTTGAGAGAAGGAATGTTGTTGTGTGTATGATGGGGAAGGGGTAAAATTGAGGTTTTGTTGGGTGTTGTAGAGGGTGGGTTAAATGATGGGTATGGTTGGTGTTGGCTTTGGGTATAAGGTTGTTGTGTGGGATTAAAAGGTTGTTGAGTTTTAGATGTAGGTTGGTTGGTATTAAATGTTCGTTGTTGGGAGGTAAGTGGTTGTTGTTGGTTGACATTCAATGCGGGTTGGATACGAGGGTCAAATCGGTCTCTATTTACTGATAGATACAAATTGGTCACAGATCTATATCAATTCATGTATTCCCTACTGGGTTTTCATTCAGTGTCCATGACATTTCCTTGTATGACGGTGCAGTGATGATTTAGCCAATCTTGACGTTCTTCATTGATGTGCTCTTTCCAATCATCAAAACCCCATTGTCGATTTACTCTACTTTTGTGGTATTTTTTTCACGCACCTAGGTGGACCAGGAATTTCTGGTTGAATCCCAAACTGAAGTTAAACCATATCTGAATGATGCATTTCAACATAAGTGAAACAAAATATAAATGTCGTTGCACTCCATATATGACTTTCAATTGGGTCTTCATCTTCAAGTCCAAGATATGGCCTCCATATAAACTGCGGCGTAGTTGAAAAAATGGATTAGAGGTTGTAATTATAAAAACATTTTATTATTAACAAGTATAATTCTTAGAGATAATACATCATTCAGCTCAAAATGATCGAAGAATGCCTGATATCCAACAACACAATGATGGGGGTATTTTCATAATTCATCCTATAAGAAGACCACCTAAAAAATAAATAGAGTATAGATATTAGAGCAATAAAAATATTAAATAGAGTAAATAGTTAGAGTATAAATATACGTACTTTGTTGCATATAGAAAATGGAATGGATTTTTGTTGATTGGTGTCAGTCTAGGCATTATGGACAACCCCATGCATGAAGTAACACTCCACATCCAGCAAAATTGTGAGTGTCTTTCAAAGCGCATAAACATAAATTTCTGTATAGATGTGCTAAAGTTGCAGCGCCCCAACTATAGCTATTTATTTAGGATAAATCTTCTAGTAATGGTAAAAATTGAAGATGTATGGTGTTACTGTTAGTATCAGGAAATAAAAAACATGCAAAAAGTAACATAATATATCCTCTAGTTTTCATGATTTTCAGTTCCTCGGGGGAGTCTTCGTCTAAATGCATAGAATTATAATGTTCCCTTAGAACTACTATTCTCAAAGATTGTCCTCGTTTTTCAGGAGCTTCCATCCTAATACCCAATAGTTCCGCAACCAAGTCGTACGACACAGATGTGTAACCAACCACGGCTGAGCTATTCACACGCAACCCCAATAACATATGGACATCCTCCAAAATTTGCGTGCTTTCACCGGTTGGAAAATGGAATGTGTGGGTTTTTGGTCTCCATCTCTCGCACAAGGTGAGAAGAAATTTTCGATCAACTCCATACGAATCAATGTTGATTACATGACCAAAACCCGCTTGAATCAAATAAGGATGGATATGCTCATCGACCTTAACATATTTAGGTGTACGTGGTTTGAATTTTCGTTCATCCTATAAAGAATTCATGCATAAAATATAATGTAATATATAAAAATATAATGTAATATAATTTAATATTTGTAATATACAAAAATATATATTTGATATATAGAAATATAATGTAATAAAATGTAAACAATAAATGCAATGTATATAAAGTTATAACCCTTACGTATTCCACAATATTTGAGTGTATTCCTCGATGTTTCTCTCCGAGTGTTAGCAGAGACATTTTTTAGAATTAGAGTGATTAAGTGTGATAGATATGTGTTCATAGATATGGAATTGTAATAGAGATGTGTTGGTATTTATAGAATTTGTAATTTATATATGTAATAAATATGTTGGTATAGGTGGTTGATAGTTGGTCTAAGTATGTAATAAATTTGTAAACTTGCATGTCATTTACTTGTCATATTGCATGCATGGTAGAAAAATTAAATACATTGACTATCTCCCTTTGAATGGGCGACATATTTTCTTTTTCTTAAATACATGTCTGACAACCACACAATGAATGTGCGACAGTGTTAAATACGTGTTTGACCACCGCCATTTGAATGGGCGACATAGTTAATGATGTCTGAAGCCATGCAAAAGTCCCACACAATGAAAGGGCGACAATGTGTTATAGCATTTGACCAGCCTGACATCCGCACAATGAATAGGCGGAAATGCATTATATTATTTGACCATACGAAAATGCATGCAAAGTGACAAAAATTATATCATATAAATTTGTCACTTGGTCTTGCAATTTTTACACCAACTCAATACATTCAAATGTCTCAAATTCCAAATTATATTGTTAGTGCACATTACAATGGCAGTGTGTTTACATCCGATGAGGTGGGTTATAGCTTCGAAAATACTGAAATTTGTCATTATAGCATTAATAGAAGATCAACATTTCAACATTTTAAAGAGAGCTTGATTATGAAGATGGGAGCAGGTTCTATTTCTCAAATTACTTACAGAAATATTGTCCATTTTGGGAACAATAATTTTAAATTTGTTCCACTAAAAGTTCGTGACGACGAAGATGTTGAATCCATGTTTTTGAATCATGAATGTTATGGGTTTCTGTTTATTAATGTATATATAAGATTTGAACAATGTCAACAAACCCAACATTCACAGGTTATCAATGCATTCAAAGAAGATACACCAACAATAATACAACATGAAGATGTTGAAAAAGAAGATGTTGAAGAAGAAGATGTTGAAGAAGAGACTAAGGCACATGTTGATGAATTATACACAACTATATTTGAGGAAGGAGTTAATGTTCAAGATGACACTGATGAATAACACATTCCAGTTGGAAATGTTTTCATACCACCTACCCATATGACAAACCTTCCCTCAGATGTAGATCAAGCATCCTTTGAATGGTCGCGCATTTGACGGGGGTCGACGTTGGGGTCACATGACAACCAAGCTTGTTTAGTCACTGAATTCAGTCTTCAAAGGCACCCGTAATTTACCCATTACAACATTGGTTAATGCAACATATTATAGACTGGGGGACAAAATTTGCGGAGAGGGGTGCAAAGTGGAGTGAAGTGTTGAATTCATGACAAATATTTACAGACAATTGCATGTAAAGGTTATGAAAGAAGAAACAACGAAATCTAGCACACATCAAGTGAGCGTTTTTACAATAATAATATTTTTAAAGTGCGTGAAACAATAAACCACATTGAGGGGACGCCTATGGGCCGTTATAAGGTGAACCTAATAGAAGGGTGGTGTGATTGCGAAAAGTTTCAGGCATACCGTGTCCCTTGTTCACATGTTATTGTTGCATGTTCTAGTGCATGTAACGACACCTACGCACGTTTGTCCAGTGTTTACAGGGTTTGAAACCTATTTGGAGTATACAACACAAGCTTTCTGGTGCTTCAATACGATGGATATTGGCTAGTTTATGAGGGAGATAAAATTTTCCATAATCCAAGAATGCGAAGAAACAAGAAAGGCCGTCCAATCAGGACACGTATTAGAACAAAAATGGATACCGTTGACAAGATGGAGAGAAAATGTTCCATGTGTCGTCAAACTGGTCACAACCGAACTCGGTATCCAAATGTCGGAACTAGTAATAGTTAGTATTTTATGTTGTTATCATGTATCATTTTCATATTGCAATCAAGCCTCTAAATTTTCTTAATCATTAATTATTGAGATTCATATATATATATATATATATATATATATATATATATATATATATATATATATATATATATATATATATATATATATATATATATATAACAACAAAGTTCCTAAACAACACAAATACATTTAACATTAATTCAACAAAACAACACAAACATCTAACATCAAAAATAAAAATTAAACTAAAACACAAGAACACAATATTTAATACAATATTTCTAGCTTATTACAACTAGCAACTTGATTTTATTGATTCCAAACATCATTTCCATCGCTTCCTTATCAATCATGATTCGCACCCACCCTCGACGGAAACCCCACCGCTCAACACTTCTGATTTTCCCCCCTTCAATTTCTGCTTCTAACTAACGTTTCAGGTCCCTCATTAGTTGATCTAAACTAGATATATTCCAAAAGAGCATATCCAAAACCGAGTTTTCTCTCGAAAAATGATTTTTCCCCATTGACAATGGAAATGCATCTTAACTAAGACTTTTCTCTCCAAAACCGGTTTTTCTCTGTGAAAAATGGTTCACAGAACACCACTATTTATATTAGATATGAACTGAGATTTAATAATATAATATTATAAGGTTCCGCTCATTGGATGAGCGACATTGTACTTAAATAATATAATATTAAAAGGTACCGCCCATTGAATGAGCGACACTATACTTAAATAATAAAATATTAAAAAGGTACCGCCCATTGTAGTGGTGAAACTATTTTCCGATTAAAAGTATAATAATTTTCAACTTTTTAATAATTAATATTAATATTTATTAATCATTATAATTATTATATTTTATTTTATAACTAAAATAAGTTATTTAAAATAAATTAATAATATTATATATTAATATTAAATATTAAATATTAATTTATTATTAATTATTAGGTTAAATTACTTACAGAGTCCTTTAAGTTATTTAATTGTAAGAATGTGATCCTTTATGTTTTTTTTCTACAAGTAGGTCCTTTAAGTTATTTTAAAATATCTAGTCCCTTAATTTTTTTTTTGTAACGCTTTGGTTCCCTTTTTAAAAATCCCGTTAAAATAAATTACAAACTCATATACCATTTGAACTAGTTTTCTGCGCTGATCATGAATATATAATTAGTTTTGCATTTGATTGTGTATTTTGGTCGGATCGACGATTTTTCATTATGTATTTCGTCCATTTTTACCTGATTTCTCATGAACTTTAACTTTTTTTAATAAATTTAATTGCATATTTGTGATCAGCGCGAAAAACCAATTCCAATGGTATATGAGTTTGCAATTTATTTTAACGGAATTTAAAAAAAAAAAAAGACCAAAGCGTTAAAAAAAACTTAAGGACTAACTTGATATTTTAAAATAACTTAAAAGACCTACTTGTAGCAAAAAAAATATAAAGGACCACATTGTTACAATTAAATAACTTAAAGGATCATGTAAGTAATTTAGCGCGTACACACACAAATATATATATATATATATATATATATATATATAGAGAGAGAGAGAGAGAGAGAGAGAGAGAGAGAGAGAGAGAGAGAGAGAGAGAGAGAGAGAGAGAGAGAGAGAGAGAGAGAGAGAGAGAGAGAGAGAGAGAGAGAGAGAGAGAGAGAGAGAGAGAGAGAGAGAGAGAGAGAGAGAGAGAGAGAGAGAGAGAGAGAGAGAGAGAGAGAGAGAGAGAGAGAGAGAGAGAGAGAGAGCAGACAAACAAGCAACAATCTATGTCGCTATCCCTTCTTGGATGTTCAAACAATTTCTTTTAAAAACTACATTCTTTTTTTTTAATAAGGAACATTTTATTACTAAGAAAACAATTGCAAACAAGCCGGTCTAAAACGATCCAGGCTACAAGTAGACTAAGGCAACAAATAAATCATAATCTACTACAAAACAAAGCTAACTTTCTATCACTATTAGCTCTTATCATGACCATGTTCTTGATCTCCTCCAATTTAATGTCCTCCACTTTTCCATTTTTTGAAGATAATACTATACCGTACATTCCATATTTGATACACAGTTTCAGCAAGAAGGATTTTCACCATTTTACTACGACAACTCTTACCTTTGATGTACTGACTCACCCTGGCCAATTCTCGATCCCAAGTAGTAGCCATATGGTTAAGGCCAATCCAGTTTAGCATACTCATCCAAATACCACAAGTTTTTTCACATGCAAAAAACAGATGACCGGAGCTTTCATTCTACCCGCACAATACACATTTTTCACCAGTCTGAACACCAAATTTTTGGATTCTGTCTTTGGAAGGCCTCCTGTTATTGCAAGATAGCCAAAGGTTAAAGTTTGCTCTTGGTCTAGCCTTATTAGAGAAGAAGAACTTCCTCCACTCCACTTTTGGTTTATCTCCTCTTAACTCTAGATACATCTTCCTTGTATTATATCTCTCCAGCCTTTGAAACTCAGTCCACATTGCAGAATTAATAAGTGTATCATTATGTTTGAAGAGGGCTTTGAGTATCCACAAGTTATGAACAGGTGGCTAGAAAGTGTCAATAGGTTGATTCTTCACATAATATATATGGATCCATTTGATTTATAACTTGTCCTTTTCCCCCCAGAAGTTCCAAAGTAATTTACCTATTGTAGCAATGTTCCAGCTAGTTAGGAAAACTAGATTTTGCCCCCTAGCACTACACGAATCACACACATGGTCCCAAACAATTGGAGCCTTCTTGCTTTGGATTTCTTTACATGTCCATAAAAAGTTTCTGCAAAGACTATTAATGTGTACAATTACCTTCTTTGGCTGAGGAATAATTTGCATCCAATAGTTTGTTATGGAGAACAAGACACTCTTTATTAATTGCATCCTGCCAGCATAAAAGAGGAGTTTAGTACTCCAATGGGTTAACCTCTTCAGCATCTTCTCAATCAAAGGTTTACAATTAACAATTGTGAGTCTTTTGTTATCCATAGGCACCCCTAAATACCTGAAAGGCATCTGTCCCATATCAAAACTTGTCACCCTCTGAAATTGCTCTTGAGCAGCTTTATCCCTTCCACCACAAAACATGTTTCTTTTGGGTATAGTAATATGCAGACCAGTAGACTTTGTAAACTCTTGAACCTTCTGCATAATCAGCTTCAAAGACTCTATATCTCCTCTTAGGAACAAGAGTATATCATCAGCAAAACAAATGTTTACAATCCTCAGTTTTTCACACTTTGGATGGAAGTTAAAATTTGGGTTTTCTTTCAGGCCTTTCAAATGTATTTGCAAGTATTCCATTACAATTACAAACAATAGGGGGGAAGAGGTCCCCCTGCCTCAAGCCTCTCTTTGCTTTTACCATACCAGAAACAGTCCCATTGATGGCAAATCTATATGAGACAGTAGTCACACATGTCATAACCCAATTAATGAAGATTTGAGGGAAACCCATCTCAACCATTATTTGATTCAAGCTGCTCCATTCAACAATGTCATATGCCTTATGTATATACATTTATATCATACACATTGGGGATATTTTCTTCCTTCCATAACCTCTTATCAGCTCTTGTGTCATAAAAATGTTGTCATGAATAGTTCTGCTAGGTATGAAGGCTGTCTGGTTCTCATCAATGACAGTTTTAATCATTTTCCCTAGCCTACTAGTGATAATCTTTGAAATAATTTTGTAGAAAGTGCTACAATAAGATATAGGTCTCATCTTTTTGATAGTAGTTGTTGCAGGGTGTTTAGGAATCAGAGTGACTAAAGCACAATTTACAGCATTATACAACCGACTCTCCTAAACAAAACTCAGATATAACTACACTCACATCAGTCTTTACTATTTTCCAAGATGTCTTGTAAAAGAAAGAATTGAAACAATCAATGATATGTGCTTTGTTGTTTCCCATACTTTTCATAGCTTCCCATATTTCATGTTCTTCCGATTGTTTGATTAGCTGCAATGTTGAATCTCTTGTTACAGTTTTTCCATTTCTCACACTATTCACACCAATGCCTTGCAGGTCAGTAGATTTTGTCCCAATTAGACTTGTATAAAACTCCACAATCTTTTTCTCTATATCCTCCCGATTACTCAGCAAGTCACCTTTTAGAGAAGTAAGAATATATAAGCCCTTTTGTTTGTTTCTTTCTCTGACAGAAGCATGAAAATAAGAGTTATTGTTGTCTCTAAGCTTTAACCAATTCATCTTTGCTTTTTGTCTCAGGATATCTTCCTCCCTCTTGTTTAGATTGATCACTTTATTAGTGCACTCTTTTACCTTCTCATAATCAAACATGTTGTTCTGAAGGTGCTTGTAACACGGTGGGAGAACTGACTTTTAATTTTTGTCACAAGATAAGTTGCGGTAAACAAGAGTTGCCACCGACTTTTATTTCATCCAATTAGGAAAGGCATAAAAGGACAGGAAAGATCTTTTAAAAGATTTTGAGTTCAGGGGGTAAGTTATACAAAGGGGAGGTGTTAGCACCCTTTGTATCTATGGTTATCCATGGGCTCTTAAATGTTTAGCTCACGTTTTACTTTTTTTTGTTTGAAAAGTGTAATGTGTGTTTAAAATATTTTCGTAAAGATTTAACTTTGTAATGATTCTCGTATGAATGTATACAAAGTGTTTACTTGTATGAAAGTATTTTGAAGAAGAGGAGTGGGGTGTAAAAAGTGTTTGTTTTGAAAGTTGTGAGCAAGCATTAAGAGTTACTTTCCCTAAGTTGTAAGTTATTTCTTGTTATTTCCTTAGGGATAAAATTGTCCTTACTATTAGTTAGTAAGTAGTCTTATCCTTAGATTTGAAGGGACAAGTGTAGGGTCATCATTATGGTCATAGAAGGAAACATGTATGGATACCTTAACAATTCGAATGAGCTATCATCATTTTTGTAGGGACAAAATCATTTATTCGAAGGCAACTCGAAGGGTCATCGGGGGACTATGATCTTTTTCGTAGGGACATGATCATTTATTCGAAGGCAACTTGATGATTTCTTTCTTTAGGAAACAAGTTAAGGTACCCTTACGCTCGAGGAACTTGACCATATTTCATAAGGCAACAAAGAGAGGTTACCCTAGAGGTGTGAGTGTGTAACTGTATTCAATTCAATTATTTTAGTCTTGAAAATTAGGGTTAGCTAACGATTGATTTTAGTATTACCATACAATCCTATTGAGCATACATCTAACAGTTTATAGTATGGAAAATAAACCTTAATTTAAACTATTACATGGCTTTGGGAGAGATACATAAATATAAAAAACCTGGCAGAAAATGTAAAGTGCGGAAAATTAACCCTAATTTAAACTATTACAAGGCTTTAGCAGTTACATTATTCAACAAAAAAGAAAATCGTACGAGAAAAATAAATTATTACAAGTTTCGCGCATCCTATACAATTATTCTAAAAAATAAAATTGATAAGAAAAATATGAAGGAAATAAAGTCTTAGATTTTGATTAATCAATTTAAAAAGATTGATTTTAAAAAATAAATATTTTTTTATTTAAGGAAATAATTTAATTTAATTCTGTATATAAAGAAAATATGTTTGATGTTTTATAATTTTTATGAGAAAATATTATTAAGACATTTATTTTCTATTGGTTAAAAAAGAATTAATTGAGTTAATTAATTAATTTAAAATAAAATAAAAGGAAAATAAATAAACAAAAAGGAAAATAAGAAAAAGGCCAAAGAAATAGGAAGGGGGGACGCTGGGATTGAACACAGGTCCTCTTGGTTACCAGCAAGCATTCCAACCATCAGGCCATGCGCCTTTAACTGTTATGAAATAGAACCTATAGTGACGATTTTATCCGTCACTACAACACCTACATTTCAAAAATTCAAACCACACAATATTAATGCAATCTAAAAGCATGGATCAATTAGAAATCATCTCATGAGTTCATTGGCCCATTCAATTTGGTCTGAAATTGCTTCTAGCTAGAGTTCCCCAAAGTCACGACCTTGAACCCTAATAATGGCAAATCACGATTCTTGCACCTAAACTTCAATTGGATTACCCAGATAGTTTGAAAATATCATAAGAAACATAAATATGCAAACAAATTAGATATATCATGTGTAAAACTATGAAATCGAAAATTGAAAAATAAAGCAAAAAAACAAATTTGGTTACAGTATTTTATGAGTCTTTGGAGGAAGATGATGATTGGGAAACCTCCAGAGGGACCTCAACAATGTTTTTTGGACCTTCAAATCTCCTTGAGAGTGGCTGCAACCCTAAAACCGGATCCTACTTACTCTTGAAATTTTTTGAAGTTTGTTATGCTCTCTTTGATAAAAAAAATTCGTCGTCTTGACATCTGCACTTATTATGTATATATAGAAGACTGAATTAGGTCAATTTGTGGGCTTGGATTCAAGTTATTTTGGGATGATGAGATTTGATTGAAATTTGATTTGAAAACTTTCTATTTTGGCCATTATTGTGATGTCATGAATTTCCTCTTGTTGTGCACGAATTTGAATCACATATTATGACAATAAACTTCATAATATGTAGGGAATTGAATGTCCTTCACAAATGAGATTTGGATGGGAAATTTATGATGAAGTGTGTGAAAGTTAGAGCTAGTCAAAGTACAGTTGACTTTCTCCTTAAGAAACCCTAATTTAGCAACTTTTACCTTGTGATGAATTTGAGATTTTCTTGATGAATCATGATCAACCATTGATCAAATGATGAATATTACTTCATAATCTCGATGTTTACCAAAAATCTTGAAGTTTGACTGTATGTTGACCACAATTGACTTTTTATCCAAGTTAACTGATTATTAATCATCTGAGCATCTGACTGACCAAACTTGTAGGGCAAGTCTTGAAACTTGCCATGAGGATCCTTTGAAGTATATGGGATACCATGAAGTCCTTGAGACTTTGGAAGTCCAATTTACCTTGAGAAACATAAAACCCTAATTTAAGATTTATTGCTTAGGAGGAGGCTTTCTCAGATGAAACCTTAAGTTCCTTTGAAAAATTGAGAATCTTATGAACATTAGGAGACCACTTGAGACATATTATCTTAAAGATATGAGGGAAAATTTTGGGGTACAACAGTGTTGTTGAGCCTGATCAAACTCTTGTCTAGCAGTATTAATTTGGATCTGTATCTCAGAGTGTTTCTTTTTCATAGGGTGTAATACAGTTTTATGCCTTCTAAGCTTTATCCACACTCTCTCCATAGGCCTAGCCTGCACATTATGCTACCCACTTTGAGCCATAATTTGCAAAACGTTTTCCTTTTGAGTAAGGAAATTTATTAATTTGAACATGGTTTTCCTCCTTCTCTTAACCTTCTGCAATGTTATTTCCAGAGGAGCATGATCTGATATACTAGGCTGCAGAATCTCAACAACATCTTCTTTGAACTCTTGATACCACTTCACATTGTCTAGAACCCTATCTATCCTAGAGTAGATAGTACCAGTAGCATGTTTATTTGACCAAGTAAAATGACAACCTTTGGAATCAGCTTCAAAGAGATGAGCAATATGCATCATATTCACTAGATCTTTATACTCACCTTCTCTCACAACATTTCCTCCCACTCTATCTTGGCTAGTCATCACATTGTTAAAATCTCCCATGACTACCCAAGGGTCATTGATGGTAGCACCTAGGTTCTCAATCATATTCCATAGGGACAACCTTTGGTCAAGAAGATTGAAAGCATACACAACTGTAACTGCATACTTTAGTTTTTTATCAATCCCAAAAACTTCAGCATGAATAAATTGCTCCCCACTCTACCTTATTTGCACATCAAACTCATTTTGGTTCCACAGAATTCATATCCTACCATTCTCGTGGTGGTCATAATTATCAGCAAACTTCCACTTATTACCAAACTTTTGTCTAATTCTACTAGCATAATTTTTCTTTACTCTAGTCTCTAATAAAGCTATCATAAGCACATTAAAATTATAAACACAAGCAATTACCTCCTTGTGTCTTTCCTCTTTAATTATCCCTCTTACATTCCATGTCAAAATAATTGTGTATGTCTTTCCCCCAAAGGACTTTCTCCAGTCCTTAGAGGAGTAAATGTGCTCTGATATTTTATGAAAGCACTCTTTGGAGATTGTATAGCCTTTTTCCCTTTGTCAGTCTTTCTAGATGCTACAACAGTCCATATCTCTTCTTGGTTTTCTTCATTATCCCTTGGTGTAACCTTATTCCTTTGTTGGTCATCTTCAGTAGCTGGTTGTAGTGCCTCTACCCTTGTCTCAACAATAGTCTCTAGTTGTTCTGGGGATTTTGTGGTTGAGGTGCTTAAGGGATCCACCTTTGCCGAGGTTGGTTTCCATAATTACTTTGGTTCCTCCTCCATATGTTTCTTTTGCGCACAATCATGGCCTATCTTCAAGAAAGTCTAACAATAATTGGGATTCCATTCATATTCGATTTTTTGCTCCACCATTTTTCATTTATGATCTTTGATCCATATTGCATCCTTCAATGTTGTTTTGATATCTACCTCAACCAGTATACGGGCATATGTGGTTCTCAGCTTTTTTGTCGTACATTCATCAGTGGTGATCGATTTACCTATAACACTTGTAATTTTTGAGATACATGTTTCTCCCCATAGATGCAGTGGGATATTTGGCATGATTACCCAAAGAGGGAGGACTCTCAATATGTCTTCTTTCATTTCAAAATCCGTTATCCAATGTATGATGAATAAAGGCTTGCCATAGATAAAGTAAGGACCATTTTCCAAGACATTCTCCTTATCTTCCTTATCCCTAAATTGTGCGATAAAATACCCTTCATCATTGTAGTAGAGCTCCGATATCGAAACAAAATTCCATGAATTTTCTCACAACATTCATGGATAGCGTGTCTCCTAGTGCGAACAAGATTAAGGCGTTTTCCCAGAACTCTAATTCATCAGCCACATCCTCTTCATCAATTTCAATTTCAACAACTCCATTTACTATTCTTAGGGGAATAAAGCTCACTAACATTCCAGGATTCAGGTTTCTTTTACCCTTACTGACATCAACCCAAGGCTTGGGATGCTCCTCTGTCTTTGCTTATGGTGGATTTTGCGCATCAACATCAACTTTCACTGCTTCCACTATCGTGGGTTCTTGGACTTCTATCATCGGTTCTTAATCATTTCTACTTGGTACTTCAATCACAATCAATTCCTCGAGGACAACTTGTGTAACAATGGTTCTTTCCCCTCCCTTCTGGTTCTCTACCACATAGTTCCTCGGCCGGCCGACGCCCCTCTTACCCATAGTTAACCCTAGAAGAGCTCAAAGAGAGAAAATTAATCTAAAGAAAATTTTAAAAACTACATTCATTGTCATATGAGACACAATATTGTTTAGCATGTGATTTTGAACTTGTAAAAGGTTCATTGCTTTTGGTGCTAGAAAACCAAAGTTATCAAAGGCGAATGGTATGAAAGTATGTTGATTTTTGGAACATGTTTTCTCACACTTGATCACTTTACTTGACTTGAGTGTTGTATGTCCCACAATAAAACATCAAGTCCTCAGTTCCATCAGTGGGAAAACTCTAGTCAAGTCTACACATGCATGTTTTCCCTCTAACCATCCATACACTAGAATATTTGTTGGCCTTAAAGTTGATATCCCTGCCTATAGGTTTGTCAAGAAATTCACAAGCGCCTCTTTTTTCACAGATACCCATGTAAGCCTAAATCAAACAAATATGACATCTCTAACAAATTTATGTCAGTATTTGAATCTTGGAAGCTCCTTGCCATAAGTAGTGTCCCAAATGTATCCAAGAACGCCTTGCGGAAAATAGGACACGCCTCATCAACAAAAAATAAGGAATCATAAGTCGGTATTTAAGGATGGTACGATACTCTAATAGGGACATATGTTGACCTAACACGTTAATACGGGTAGAAATGAGAAAATCATGAGCATGTGTTGCTTTCAAGCAACCAAAAATTGTTTTATGTCTTATGGTCATGTCAAAATTTACATACATATCCTATACACTTTTATTAAAAAGTGAACTCACCAAAAGATGTTGTGCTTTATGAGAGACAATGTCATTTCTAGTAAAACCGTTAAGGTCAAAATCTGGAATCACAACAATAAGATCATCCAAAGCTTTGTAGAAATCAAAGTTCATACCATGTATCCCACCGTCTCCTAATATATGATCATGTAACACCCAATATTGGGCCCTATACGCCACAAACTTGTATGAGGCAGCCTCTACTGCCGATTACAAACCTAATCCTTATTAAAAGAGATGGACCATTATTAATAAGTATAAGAAGGAATTTTTTTGTAACATTTATAATTGGTCAATTAGTACTAGAAGACAAAATATCAATTGAGATACTTTTTCTCTCATTACTTAATATTATGTATAATATATTATATTTATATATTATATATGTGTGGTGGATAAGAATGTGAGTGCATTCTCCAACTTAGTATTGTTTTGAATGATGTCAAAATTAGGATTGGGACTTATCGCTTTGTACTTTGGATAATATCAACCTAAATTTAGATGTGCATTTGTCATTTTAGTCTTATGATGCATAAAAATAGTCTTTGAACAAGTTTGATAGGTCTTAGGCATGTCATACACATCAAAAACCAAGTTTTGTGAGTCAACATAACTGCATAGGACGACCTATACGAGATCAGGTAGACCTTTTCTTCAGTACAAATTGACACATCTAAGTTGCAGGTCGGCTCCCACGCTCCAAGAATGAAGCCTGTAGGATCTGCTTACATGTCGCCTTACAGGCCGGCCTGAACACCTTCATTGGCCGACCTATGAATTTCATAGGCCAATCTATGCAACTTCAAACTTAAAATTTTCGTTTTGCATCTTATTTTTCTTGCATCATTTTCGCCTATTTCTATATTCACACACACACACACACACATACACACGCACACGCTCGCACACACACACACACACACACACACACATCTTGTCGTGTTTTCACGTGTTGTGGTCTTGACAATGTGTAGAAGCGTAATACTTGTTGAATCCTGCTCATGTGCATTTCCTCTTGATTTTTCTCTTTATCATTTGCAATCTATAATATACAAAGGGCTTTGATGACTTTTTGTTGAATGGTAAATTAGCCTTGATTTATTTTTGTAATTCTCATGGGCCACCTTTGCGTACACCTCAAATTTTGAACAACACCGAAAACCTTGACAACTAAACACAACTGCCACTATTCTTGAATGACATCATAACCTTAAATCCATCTTGATTAAATAACAAACTTGATGAATCCTTGGATCAATGATGAGAACCTGAACCACACAATTAGTTCTTGCAAATAACTTGAAATGTACCAACTACCTTGACCTTTAGTAGCTTAGCAACTTAACTTAAGATACAAAACTCTGATCCATGGGAAATCTAACTTGAGAATGAAACAATCTCCTCATTCTAGACCAAGATCAGGTCACACCCATCTGAACTGAAATATTACTGCACAAAACTCTAACTGGTAACCTCAAAGGCAAAATACCCTTTTGGGTCCCTTAACTATAGACCATGATTCATTTTGGTCCTTTATCTTCTTTTTTTGTGCCAAATTGGTCCTTTATTTTTTTTAAATGATGCAAATCAGTTTCTGTTGTCTACTCCATTAGTCAAAATCTATTAAAAATCTACATCACATATTTGACCAACTATTGTGACGGATTTAGGGTCGGAAAAATCGACGCCAAAAACTATTCCTGGCAGAACAATGAGAGGAGAAAAAACGACTCCAAATTTACTTCCACCTCACCTTTTATATTCTTCTACAAAACAATTCATGAAGAGCCAAATAATCACCCATCACATATCCCCCAAATTCAATCAACCTTGAAACAAACACTCAACTTCCATCCTCCGTCAAAATTCAAACTTGTAGCCACCACTTCCTTCACCGACCCCCGCGCAACCGAACGAAAAAAACTTTCACAAACAGACCTCGTTATTCCTCTTCAACTACACAATCATTCCATTTAACCACAAACCCATAGAAAATTTCTTCAATACACCTTCAAATAACACAACCGAAACAGATAAAATCAAAACTGAAATCGCCAGTCATTCGAGTTCGGTTTCTTACCAATCCAGAAGCTCGTCGTCTCCGATCCCACACAATCCCTAAATCGCAGCAAATCCAAATGTCATCTCCCTAATCACGTCGTCGTAAACACCTAACCAGAGAGACAAGAGTGCGTTAATGAGGGAGAAGAGAGACTGAGATTTTGAAAAATTCGTGAGAGGGAGAAATTGAACGGAGACGCAGAGGCAAGGAAGAGGTTTGAAAAAGAATTGTCGTTAAGAGAGATGGGTGATGGGCTCTAGACGTGTCTAATTATGTGTCTAGCGGTATCTTAACTGCAAGTGCACAGCCTATCGAAGTAATATTTAAGATTATCGATCCACAAGGACTATATGGTTACTTAGTGCTAGATGAACTTCTAGTTTAGCTAAGGCGAATGGTTGTCACGATTTTTTTTGTTGATCTTAAAATATTAAAGGCGGAATTAAATTTAAGTTTTAATAAAATAATACAAAGGCGGTCGGTATGTAATTATACTAACTTAGGTGGGTCAATCTAACCTAGGCTTATAAAGGTGTTTACTTAATCTATTCGGTAGAGGTTACCAGTTTAAATACCCTCAACTCACACTCTCGTGGTCTTATCTCAGATCTTACCCCTAAAGCCCTATGCCTGCTCTCGCTAGCCCATAAGTGTTTAGAGATAATTTTTGGAAACTTAGTAATTCTAATTTATTTTAAAGCGCTCTCGCTGTGTTTAATTTAAATGCCTAACTTTAGCTATCTGGTTAAAATCTCACACTCTCGTGATCTTGACCTAACCTAATACTCTTTCCTTACTCTCGTAACGAAAAGGTCGATTTTAATTAAAAAGTATCAGCCAGAATGTTAAGTTATTAATTATTTTTAGCCTATGGTTAAATTTTACCGATTAAGTTTGTTTTAACTACATACCGCCCTAAGGTAATTAGCTACTCATTTTTGTTGAACCAGACAGAGACAGAAAAACAATAAACAAAATATTCATGGCAGAAAAATAAATAAACAACATAAATATTAAAATTTCAATATAATAAAAACCTGGTTAACAATATTATAGCAGACTCCTTCTTCCACAGACCGGAAAGCTCGGAGTAATTGGCGGAAATCAAAAATATAGCAAATTCTGAAGGTTTAGAAACAAGTAAATGTATAACAATTTCCTGATGTTGGAAATTGTTATATGTTGGGGTTGGATACAATAAGAATGAAAAACTGAAAATAATGCTGAAATAAAAACAGGGTCGTAAAATAAATCGGTAGAGCTTCCGCAGGAAATTGATAGAAAAAATGCTCTGTCAATTGTTCAATTGAATTATGCTATTTATAGAACAATTAATGGGCTTGAAATTTGGACTTGTTGCATTGGGCCTTGCTGAAACAGTGGAGGAAATATAGGAACGTGGCTAAAAAATAGGCAAAAACTCCTTCACGTAATGTTTTGGTGTGGTCTCAGTCAAATAACCTACATTTTCACTTGTCACGGTCGTGACAAGGTCTTCACGCTCGTGTCCCTTGCATTTTAAGTGTCACGGTCGTGACAATGTGATCACGGTCGTGATGGCTTCATTTGGGGTGTCACGGTCGTGACACCTTGGTGACGACCGTGAGTGCAACAAATTATGCAGTTCTGCAGGCTTCTTCATTTCTTCATCTTTTTATGGTTGTTTTTGTTCCTTTTGCTCTTAATTCATGATTTAGCTCCATATATGATGTACCTGCAAAATAGTAAGAAAAACTCGAGGAATCGAGTGTTAAAACGATGATTATGCGATAAAACATTAATGAAACTTAGCATTATAATCGATACATTTTCTCGTTATCAATGAGACATAAAGGAAACAACAAATTGGAATAGAGTGAACCCGACGACTGGAAAGGGCAAAACACGGTAGAGAGAGTGAGCGAAAATTGTTGGAATTATGCCAAAAACCTATGGGAATTATGTAGCTATCACGCAGTAGAAACATTAAATGAAAGAAAAAGAAAAAAATAGAGAAGAAAATTAGGGTTCTTGAGAAAATTGAAAAGATGAATGTTGTTGCCCACAAACCGTGGGACTTTCTTCCTCTTATTGTTACTCACTATGCAACTGCAAAATTGTGAGTGAAATAATGTTGTGATGATTTTTTTACAATGAGGGAAACTCCTTATTATAGAATTAGGTTTGCTTGCATCTCAAGACAAAGCCCAAAACTATAAAATCCTAAAATATGTATTTTGAGTTTAATCTAATCTAGATCAAATCAAATCTTTCCTTCTATCAAGCAACCTGCTTCGACACAAGGAATTACAATTTAACACACCACCTAATTCATTGTGTCTAAGCTATCTACGTTCATCATAGACCTTAGCTTCTTGAATACTTCGACATACACTCCCTTTGTCATGATATATGCAATCTGATTCTCAGTTTTTACAGTGTTCCATATTCATCTTCCCATCTGTTACCTGCTCTTGAAGATAATGGAACCTCATTTCGATGTACTTGCTTCGACTATGTGATATAGGATTCTTCGCCAAATTTAAAGCTGACATGTTTTCGATCTTCATGGTGATTGCTCCATGACTCTTTGATGTAATCTCTTCGACCAGATTCACCATCCATGTTGCTTGACATGCACATAGAGAAGTAGATATGTATTCTGCTTCACATGAAGATAATGCCACTATTGGCTCCTTTCTCGAACTCCAAGCAACTGGTGCACCACCTAACATAAACACATATCCAGCTGTGGATTTTCGATTCTCAGCATCACTACACCAACTGGAATCTGTGTATCCCACTAACTTGCATTATTTTCCTTCCTCAGCTGTTGGAAACAAAATGCCATAGTCGAGAGTTCCTTTCAAATACCTTAGTATCCTCTTCGCCGCTGCTAGGTGTGATAAATTTGGCTTCTGCATGAATCTACTCACCATACCAACACTGTATGCTAAGTCAGGCCTTGTGTGACAAAGGTATCGAAGTGACCCAATAAGTCTTCTGTATTGGGTTGGGTCAACATCATCTTCTTTTGAATCCTTCGACAGTTGCATTCTGGGCTCAGCTGGAGTCGAAGTTGGGTTGCAATCTTGCATCTTAATTCTCTTGAGTATTTTTCCTACATTTCTTCTTTGATGCATCATCAAACCTCTACCACTCTTGTAGAATTCGATGCCAAGGAAATATGAGAGATTTCCCAAGTCTGACATTTCAAACTCCTCACTTAGGTCATGTTTGAAATCTTCGATCTCCTTTTTTCAACTTCCTGTTATCAACAGGTCATCGACATAGAGACATAATATAAGCAATTCACCATTGCTTCTTCTTACATATACTCCATGCTCAGTTGTGCACTTCACAAATTCCTTCTCCCTTAGAAAGTTGTCTATCTTCTTATTCCAAGCTCTTGGAGCTTGCTTCAGTCCATACAGGGCTTTATGCAGCCTGTACACCTTTATCTCTTTGCCTTGTTTCACAAATCTAGCTGGTTGTGCAACATAAAATTCTTCGTCTAAGGGGCCATTTAGGAATGCACATTTCATATCCATCTGACACATCTGTCAGTTGTTCATGTTTGCTAGACCAACAACCAACCTAATTGTTTCGATCCTAGCAACATGAGCAAATACTTTGTCGAAGTCTCGCCTTGTGTCGAGCCACTTCCCCTATGGGATTCAGGTTCACCTTGTATACCCACTTCACATCAATTTCCTTCTTTCCTTGAGGCAATTCGACAAGTGACCAAGTGTTATTGACTTCGATGGACTTTATCTCCTCATTCATTTCTTTCACCCACTTTGAATCTTTCAATGCCTCAGCTGCACTGACAGGTTCGACATCTGCATAGAAAGCATAATGTACCAGCTCACCTTCTTCATTGACCACATCATCTGATGTAATCACACATTCTTGCAACCTTGCAGGCATGTGTCTTGTTCTTTGAGGTCTGCTTGGGCCTACTTCACCTATAACATCTTCTCGTCAAACATATCTTTCGACTTCACTAGTTGGTTCTTCACATAAGATTTTAACTGAATCTTTCTTGACATTTTCAGTCCAATCCCATTCTTTAAGCTCATCTATGATCACGTCCCTCCTGATCACAACCTGCTTGTTTACTAGGTCGAACAACTTGTAACTTCCATTTGAATGGTATCCTATCAGAATCATTTGACTAGACTTGTCATCAAGCTTCCTTCTCAACTAATCTGGCACATTCCTATGTGCTATAGATCCAAATACCTTCAGATGACTCAAGCTAGGATTGACACCAGACTAATACTCTTCTGGCGTAACTCCTTCTAGCTTCTTCATCGGACATCTATTTAAAATTATGTTGCATTCGACACAACTTCACCCCATAGTTCTTTGGGTAGATGCTTGCCATTCAACATACTTCTCACAATGTTCATGATGGTTCGATTCTTCCTTTCTGCAATTCCATTCTGTTGTGGAGTGAAGGATGGCACCACCTCACGCACAATCCCTTCTTTTACGCATAATGCATCGAAATATTTCGACACATACTCTCCACCACCATTAGTCCTCAAAATCTTGAGCTTTCGACCACTTTGTCTTTTGACCATAGATTTAAACTTGGCAAATACATCGATCACTTCACTTTTCTTATTGATCAGGTAAGTCCATAATTTTCGACTAAAATCATCTATGAAAGTGACAAAGTACCTGTTACCTCCAATCGAACCCACCTGGATAAGACCACATACATCCGAGTATATGGCTTCAAGAATTGCCTTCGACCTGCTTCCTGCATCTTTGCTGAAGTTATTCTTGTGTTGTTTCGACTGAACACATTCTTCACACAATTCGTTTGGGATGTCGATTTCTGGCAATCCTGAAACCATATTTCTTTTCTTCAAATCTCTGATGTCTTTGAAATTGAGATGACTAAGTCTATAGTTCCATAAACATTCTGGTTGCACTTGCAAGACACTTATGCTCCATCACATTTAGTTCAATCTGGAAGGTTCTATTCTAAGACATTGGAGCCTTCAAGATCAACCTACCACATGCATTGACGACTCTCATCACCATGTCTTCGACTAACACCTTGTAGTTCTTTTCGACCAATTGCCATATACTGAGCAAATTTCTCTTCATGCCTGGTATGTGCAAAACGTTGGAAATTACTGACCTCTTACCATCCTTCCTTTTAATCAGAACATCACTAATACCTTCAGCTACTAGAGTATTGTCATTTGTGAATTCCACCCTGTTCTTCATTGAGGGCTTCATGTTGACAAACCAATCTTTCCTACCATTCATGTGTGATGAGCATACTGAGTCCAAGTACCATTGATCTTGGAATCTCTCTTCATCTCTTGTTGTGACCATTAGCAACGTCTTTTCTTCTTCATGTTTTTCCAGCTTAGCATCAGAATCTTGATTTTTTTTTACTTTCTGGACAACCACTAAAATAGTGATCATACTTCTGACAATTGAAACACTGGATGTGACTCTTGTCTGGCTTTCGACCACCACCTCTTCCTCTACCTGCAGCACCACCTCTTTGGTTTCCTTGGTTCCAGAGTTTTCTCTGATTCGACCAGTTTGCTTCTTGATGATTTTGACTAGTCGTATTGTTATAGCCACATCTGCCTTTGTTGTCAAACACCTTTCCTTTGCCTTTCCTATCTCTTGTTGATTGCGTCTGCAAAGCCACATCACTTTTCGACTTCCCTGCTACTCTTTCAGCAATTCTTTGTTCATGAGATTCAAGCGTCCCTTGAAGCTCTTCTTTAGTCACCTTCGACAAATCTTTTGATTCTTCTATGGCTACTACAACATGATCGAACTTTGGAGCCAACGATCTCAAAACCTTTGAGACAACTGCTTTCGTCGTCAACACTTCTCCACATGCTTCGATTTGATTCACAAGTTTTGTAACTATTGTAAAGAAATCTGATATACTTTCATTGTCTTGCATCTGAAGCAATTCATAAGTCCTTTTGTGAGTTTGTAACCTCACATTTTTCACCTTCTCTGCACCTCCAAACGATTTCTCAAGAATCTCCCATGCTTCTTTTGCAGACTCTACATCACTAACTTTTTCAAAGTTATCTGGATCAACAGATTGATGGATTATAAAGATAGCTTTATAATCTTTCTTCTTCAATTCTTTGTACGCAACATTTTCCTCTTCTGTTGCGTTCTCTGCAAGCGTTGTTACTCCTTCCTTCACAAGATCCCATAAATCTTGATAACAGAAAACAACCTTCATCTGCTTGCACCAATTCTCATAGTTATCTTTCTTGAGAATCGGAAGACTCGCCGGAAAATGCCCATTTGGATGATTCATTGACATCACGTTCTTGTCCTTGAATCTCTTTAACCGGAGCTTTGATACCAGATGTTGGAATTATCCCAAAAACCTATGGGAATTTCGTAGCTATCACGCAGTAGAAACGTTAAAAGAAAGAAAAAGAAAAAAAATAGAGAAGAAAATTAGGGTTCTTGAGAAAATTGAAAAGATGAATGTTGTTGCCCACAAATCGTGGGACTTTCTTCCTCTTATTGCTACTCACTCTGCAACTGCAGAACTGTGAGTGAATTATGTTATGATTATTTTTTTTACAATGAGTGAAACTCTCTGTTTATAGAATTAGATTTGCTTGCATCTCAAGACAAAGCTCAAAACTATAAAAGGCCAAAATATCTATTTTGAGTTAAATCTAATCTAGATCAAATCAAATCTTTCCTTCTATCGAGCAATCTGTTTCGGCACAAGGATTTACGATTTAACAAAAACAAGATGAGTGAAATCGACGATTGGAAAAGGGCAAGACACAGTAGAAAGAGAGGGAAAGTGAAACGTGAATTTGGTTAAGGAAAAGAGCGTAAAAAATGTGCTTTTGTTGCATCTGATTGTTTTAATCTTCTTTTCTTTTGTTTTAAAACAAAATAATTGCAAAGCAAAAATTAATTAGTATTAATGTAGAGTTCAAGTTTTGTTTGGAAAACATGAAAAGAACGATAAAAATCTAGAAATGGCTTTTAGTGTCAGTTTTTCTGACTCAAATCCTGTCATAATAGTTGGTTAAATGTGTCACTTAGATTTTTAATAAATTCTGACTAACTGATAGATAAAAAAAAAAGATAAGGGATCAAAGTGAATCATAACCTATAGTTAAGAGACCAAAAAATATATTTTACCTGACTTCAAATGAATCCCAACTCATCCTAGTAAAACTAAAGACTAAGACAACAAGGAAAATGGAATCAACTACATATATTTTGATTTTTGTATAATGATTAGCAAATACAACTGATGGTATTTACTGGTAGGGGGTATAACAATAAGGAGCATACATATAGTGGAAATTTGAACGAAAAGGAAAGTCAGAGAAGTCTCTCCAGGAATTGATCCTTGGCGTGATATCTTCCGACATCACAGTCATATCTATATCTGTTTCTGGCTTTTTGTCGAGAAATACAACAGTCGCAGAGATATCATCATGATAACTCCGCCTTGTTCTTTCAAAAGAAACACTTGGACCCTTACTAAAATCATGTCCCTTTGGAACCACTATAGGTTATATTCTTCTTTCTAGCTGCAATCTCTAAAGCAATCCTCACAAGTCTTTTTGCGATTTCCTGCAACAAAATCCCAACATGCGATACCATAAATAAGAAAACATAATACTAGAATTATCAGTAAATAATAAAAGGAAAAACAAGTAGCTAAAAAGAACAAGCTCGTACTTCTCGTGGATTGGTGTTAACAATTTTAGCCGCTACCTCATTTGTCAGTAATTTCCAAAGTCCACCAGATCCAAATATGATGAATTTATCGCTCTCTCTTACTACTTTTATATCTCAGGTTCTGTTGATAGCAAAGGTCAGGTAAAATCAGAAGGCGCAAGCTCTATCTACGGTACTTCGAAGGCTGGGAATAAAGTGAAAGGTACCCGCTTCAAATAAGGATTTCCTATACATCTGCTCACCTCGCTTACGTCTGCAACACGCATTGCGCCATTATTATACATCACAATATCTGGATCATCATGCAATCTCACGAGTTCTACTTTAACATGCTTGTTACTAGAATTGTGATCTCTGACCAACTGCTGAACACGGAGTCCACCAAATGGACCCAAAGAACCCATTACAGCGCGGGAGTCTCCAAGGTTAGCGATATATAGTCTCCCTTTCCATATAATACAACACAAACAGCTAGAACTAGCAAGAACTCGCTCCGGCTGCACGTAGTGTAACATGTCAGCTTCATGCATAATCCTTTTCTCCATTTTATCAACAACATCCCTCAACATATCTTCAGACATATTTTCATTGTTCCCCTGAATATGAGCTGTAAGCACAAATTTTTAACAAAAGAACTTCTGGTAAGCTTGATTTTCAACACAAGAAAACAAGATAAAACACATAGAAGCATGCAAACAGGAAAGAAACAACGAATATAGCGAGTGAACGCAGAAACATTATTAAATAAAAACGGAAAAAAACTCACATAGCATAGCCGGGAAGAGGCTTTGACTAAGATGTTCTGAAGCAGTGACACCATTTTCGCCATCGTAAATTCCAACGGAAAAGTGCTTCCTTGCCGATCTCAAGCTGGCTGAAATCTTCCATATCTTTATTTGCCTGTACCGCAGCCATGGAGAATACACCGAATGGATGCTTAAGTAGTTGTTTCATTGAACACCCTAAAGGATCAGCGTCAAATTCATTAATGTCAATATCGTCAACCATGTCAATAATGTTTTTGCTTGTGCAAGCAAACAGTACATTTGGAATGCACAGAGACATAATCTTGTGTTTTCACTTGTTCTTGGGGAGAAGAGAAATATTAAAGAGTAATGCCTTTCCAATTTCATCTATCTCGAAATAAGGAAGAGGTTGAATGAGTGCTGAGTTTGTGGAAATACAAATGTGAATCTGGTTGAATGAATCAAAGCAGAATATATATTTATAACAAAATTAACTAACAAACTTCATGTAATAAAAAGAGAATGAGTGACGGTTGAAGGAAGCTTATGTATGTATTGCAATGAGATTTTAAGAGATATATTCAAATGCAATGATTTATAGTATTTTATAATGATTTGTGTGTACCAAATAGTATCATTTTCTTTTATAACAAGTATGATGTATCAAATTGTATCTAATTATGAATAAATCCTCTTCAGAAATATCGTTATTTACCATGCTTTTTCTATTATAATTTTTTTATTTTGTAAGAATCTAGGGTTTATAGAAATTAATTTTATCAATTAAAAAATGTTAAACAAAATCAATTTTAATAATTTATTAAATAACATTACATCCTAATTTAACCGATTTATTTGGTAGTGATTTTGATTCCAACCATGTTGTCCAAAAACTACATAGTGTATCATCCTCAAAGTTGAAAGATGAATATCTCTAGAGTGGGACAAGAAGAATCCTCAAACATCAAAGTTGTGTGAAAATGAATTAGAAGACGATCCTCCCATTAGAGGCACAAGGTAGATGTCAAATATCTATCAAATATGCAATATCGCGTAATGTGAACTTATTTTCTGTGAAGAAGCACTAAAAGATCACAAATGGAAAAATACAATTGAGGAGGAGATGTCAATGATTAAAAGAAAAAAAAAACAAGGGAACTAGTTGACAAGCCTGAAGATAGAAAAATCATTGGAGTTTAAATCTTACTAAATTTTTAGTTGATAAGTCTATAGGTTCAAAGTTCTACATATAACACTCAAATGACTAATCTAGCCATATACATACATGCACACACGTGCATGAAGCGCTCACACACACACATTCTATATCCTAAGTCTATAAAATTCAAAATTTATTATAAATAAATAAATAACACCAAAAAAATTGCCGTGGCAAGAGTACGTAATTCACTAAAAACAAATAACACTACAAAATGATAAGCTCACATTGCTCTTTTACTTCCTTTTTAAGCCTCTCATAAATAAAATTACGATCAAACCAATAACTATCAGAGCCTTTAGTCCATCTACCAGCACCAATATAAAATTTGTCAAGAGAGCTGAAAGTAATTTTCCTCAGCGAATTCACATTTTTCATTAGGTTTCTAGCCAACTCAATTGCATGTGTGTTGCATACAGCACCGTGTAGCTCAACATATTTCAATTCATTGTGAAAAAACTTTGCATTTTTTCTTGGAATTTGAAATCCAGCCCAACTTGAAACTCTAACCTGCAATTTGAAAAATAACAATTTCAACATCTATAAACTAATGCAAAAAGGTTACTTTAAAGAAATAAGATGAACATAAAAACTTTGTTAAATAACTCACGGTCAGAGAAAACTTTTGAAGATGTTGAGAAGCCGTTAAAAGGTCTAAAATAGAAAAGTTTTCCTTAAAAGGATAATACGCTTCTTCGATAAATAACTCCAATTGTCTTAGATTTTGGAATCTATCCAAGACCTTTAACTTTGATATCTGCATACATCAATGAAATGTAAAGTAAATTAAAATCGACAACTTATATAGAAATTATAAAAATCAAGCAACATATACATGGGCGTTGAATGACTCACCTGCGAATGACCCATGATTATAGCTAGATTCTCAATCTGATTTAACTTTGGAATTAGACCCAAGGAATTTTGATTTTTCTCTTTTAATTTTGGATTTGGAAATGCATTCCAAAAGACCTTGGATAACTTTGGTGCAGTAACAGAAAAATTTCTTGTGGCGTGACCGCTATATTCAAAGGATGACAGATTCTTTGAATCAACAGATATCTTATAAGGATCAGATCTACCAGAGCAGCAGTCAACTATTTTCAGATGACACAACGATGTACTGTTAATTTCCAATTCATTTGCAATTGGACAGTTTATAAGGGCAAGGGACTCAAGTTGAAGACATTGTTCAAACAAAAATGGCAAGAAGCAAATTTGGAGAAATTGAAATCCATCCAACACAACATTTGTCACGTTTTTAAAGCTAGACATATCAACAAATTCGAGCATGCTACTACTGTACATAAACTGCGATAACCTACGATCCTCAATGTCTATTGAGTGTCCATCATGACAAAAATATTCAAGAGATGAGAGATTTGGTGCAACGATATGAATCATCTTCAAATTCATAGTTAGGCTAACAATTTTCAAATGAAACAATTTTGGACTAACTATTCTCTCTATAAATAAGTCACATTTATCGAGGGTCAAGTCTACGAGACAAGTGCAGTTGGAAAACAGGTCCTCTAGCAGATCCTGTTTCACAATAGTTAGGTGCAAGACAAGAGTTCTCAGATTCTTCAATCCAGAGAATTCCATAGGTGCTACTAGAAGGCAATTCTCGAGGTGTAGATAGGTTAGAGAATCAGAGTTAGATAAGAGAGAAAATGAAAATCTACAAGATTTCATTTCCCAAATAAAATCAGTATAACTACCTTCATGTGGCAAGAATAATAGTTCAATATTTTTGACACCCATAGCAATTCCATGAGAAATTAATCTACCAATGACATCACTGTGTTCACGATCCAATGGAAATTTTACTCGTATTGAAGTGACCGTGGCGTGTTGGTAGTTTAACACGAATTGATCCAATCTTGCAGTAAATTGAGATTGGAGGATTTGAAATAGTGGAGTGTCTTTTGGTGGTAGTGTAGTATAGTGAAATGTGTTATAGAGATCAAAATTGTGGTGTGTTGATGATAACATCCATTCCTGACGCCAGTGTTTGGACAATATGCAAGTTTTGAATTGATCCTTTAAATTTAACTTGGAAAAGATGATCGATAAAAGACAATCAGGTAACTCAACGTCCATTATTGCTGCAACCTATAACGAACAAACAAGGGACTTCAAATTAATAGCATAATAATGAGGCAAACAGAAGTATATATTATTAATATACAAGAAATTATGACTAAAAAAAAGTTAACAAAACTGAATAAATTAAAATTTCAAGTAGAAGCTACAAAAAATAATTAGGGTTGCAGAAACGAATACCTTTGAACACAAAAGTAGCGCTGGAATCTACAACAGAAACGAATACGTCTTTTGTCTTGCAGCGGCATTAAATAGGATTTCATCGTTATAGAATCAAGGTTTTTTTGTGGAACGGGTTTTTTAATTTTGGATTAAATGTGACAGGTCCAATATCATATTAGGCTCAATCCTATTTTTTTTTTTTTTAATAGAAAACGGGAATTGTTTATTCCACCTTAGCGATGAAAAGTGAAAACATACTTTATATAAATTTTAAAATGCTCTTTGAATTCAGAAATGCATTTTTCGATCGAAATAGGGTTTTTTTTTCTTGGAAAGGGTTTTTTCTTTTGGATTAAATGTGACAGGTCCATTATTATATTAGGCTTAATCCTATTTAAAAAATAAATAAAAAAATAGGGAATTGGTTATTCCACTTAAACAGTAAAAAAATATTAGAAATTTCAAAATATTCCTTGGATCTGGAAATGCATTTTCGGATCCTAGGTTTCATCAAAACATGTTTCACTTGAGTCTTGCTTCTTTTTTGTTCCTTCAAAATTTGTTCCGAATATGCATCTTCGAATACATTCCATATACATATATGCATTTCTCACTGAAACACTTTCATTTTAAAATAAATTGATTCGGAGATGCATCTTCGTATTCAACCAGTCAGAATCCTGTACTGCAATATCGACCCTACCTTAGTAAGAAGGATGTGGACAATGTACCTCCCCTTAGAGTCTTCCGAAAGACTCATTTGTCTATACATGCATGCGCAAAACCTATAACACGTTGACCTGTAGGCAACACATCAACAACATGATCTGCTATAACTTACTCCTCCTCTAATATCTCTTGATGAGCTGGCCTAGGTGGATCTCACAGAGTATTTGGTGTCATATAAGAATGTGACAGCTAAAAATATCATTAGACATAGCTGAATGCATTGCTCAAATCACTATGAGCTATTGTACCTTGTGCTTCAATCAGTACCAAATGATTAATAAAATCATCATAGATGGCATGGCATCTACATTCCGTTTCAAAAATCTCAAATTTTCGATTGGACCAATCGATTGACCCATCTAACCAATCGATTGTCACGACCAAAATTTTCATTTTTTAACGTTGTTTTTATTAGACCAATAGATTAACATTGTGATGTAATCAATTGTTGTTGTTTTTTTTTTCTTTTCAAAACTCTGATTTTTAGACACATCTCTTCATGGTATCCGTTTGTGATATCTTTTCAACTGTCACTTATTTTTTGTTTATTTTCTTTACCATGCCTTGGGTTACTAAGAGGTATTTGAATCATATAACACTACTAAAAATAATTAATGACAAAATACTCAAATTGGTCCCTTAACTCTACCTTTGAGTCCAATTTGATCCCTTATCTTTAAAAAGTATCAAAAGACTCCTTTAATTGTTCAAAAAGGTCCACGTTGGTCATTTCCGGCGTCAAATTTTGCTTAGGTGGCATCAGACATTGCACCTGGTCGTACGCATGGCATGTGAGGTCATTAAATATCCAGAAAAATTCTAAAAATATTTTGCTTTAGCCAAGACTCAAACACACTTTTCTCACACTAAACCTAGTTATGGTTTATTAATGTCAATTCTAAAAATAGAGAATCTTTCATTGCCCACAAGAATTATATGACTTAAATTAGCCATCAAATTATTATTATTTTTCTATAATTTGGTAGCATTACCATCTTAAATAATCAAACAGTGTTGCGTTCCACTTGCTTTTCATATGAAGAGAATTTATGGGAAATTTATTTTCTACAACAAATACTGTTCAAAATTTATTTTTTATTAACATAAAGTAAGAGTTCTAATATTTTCTATTTAAGACAAATAGTTAGCATTAATAAATATTTATTTGAAAAGAAAACAGGTATCTAATAATTTTAATTAAACAAATATTTATAATTTTATAAAAGAAGTCTATATTAAATAATGAAGGTAGTAAATTTTGTGTTTGTTAGAGTAAAAAATTCAAAGAGAGAGTGGTTATTATTTTTATTCTAAAAATTTAATGAATATTTTGGACTTTCAAACTGTAGCTGCATTACAATTTGATTCCCCAAATTAACTTTTTTTATTAAATTAAACTTTGAAAAAAATTGTTAGACAATTTAATTCTCATGTCATCCATTAAGATTAGAAACATTGAATTTAGACGTTCTTTAGAACAAAGCTTAAATGTAGAAGCATTTTTCATATATTTGTTTAAGTTTTTTGTTAGTCTCCATTTTAAGATCTACGTTCATCAAAATCGAAAATATTACATCAATTAATTGTTTTAAGACAATATAAAAATAGTCACGATAATTAATGGTAACTGGGATAAAATAAGTCAATTTTTTAAGTCATTGCTAATTATATGATATAAAGAAAAATATTTTTATTGTGACTGCACTTTCATATGTTGTATTTGAGGTTAGTGATAGCAGACATGCATTCAAGTATTTTTGTTATGGATGCACTTTCATATGTAATCATAATTTCAGTTTTAACTAATTTAATATAAAATGTAAAGTGGTTTAGTGGTAGTGAAATTTGATTTGCAATCTAGATGACCCGAGTTCAAACCTTACAAAATGCAAAGTCATAGGCCACACGTGATTCTGTTGACGGTAACCACTAACGTGGTACCAAATTGCACCAAATTAAGGGACCAAATTGGACCCTGAGCTAGACTTAAGGGACCAATTTGAGTATTTTGGCAAAATTAATTTAGAGATGGAAATTAGTAAGGGAAGTAAATCTCTCACTAATTGTGATGAATTTAGAGAGGGAAATCGTGTATATGTATTCAATAATGAGTATAAATTAGTGAAAAACATTGTGAGATAATTATTTTGTCACGTGATTATTTAATAATGAGTAAAAATTAGTGAATAAATTTGTGAGATAATTATAAATAGAAATGATTTTCAATTTTCAGACTCACCTCTTTTTCGAGGAATCTACTTGTCCCCCCTCACCCTAATCGTACCTGGCACCCCCCATTTTTTCAATATTCCCATATCACCCCTCTTATTAAAAATGATTTTTTTTTACCAAAAAAAATCAATTTTTCAAACCCAAAAAACAAAATTTCTGGTAATGTAATTCAAAATTACCGGTAATATCTCAACTGAATTTCTCGAAAAAAAAATCTCCGATAGTAATAATTTAAATTTATCGGTACTTCATACCAGGAATTATTAAATTACCGGTAATAATTACCTGTGATTTCAATATTAACGATATTCATTTGCACATGAATACCAGAGAATTCTAAATTACCGATAACTTTCAAACTATCGGGAATTTCAAATGTCCGATATACCGGGAATTCTAGTTTTACATGAAATTTCCGGTAACAAATCCGTTTCTTCAAATATGCTGGTCATTTGCGCTCCGGAACCGTCAGGATCTTCTACCGACTCGTGTAGCGATTACACTCAGTTCTTCACTACAGACGAAGTATGTATTATACGTAGATGCATAAAATTTAATATTATTTTGTTTGATTTCATGTTTTGTGTGTCGCTCCCGGGATTTTCATCATAGTACAAACGCGAAAGTGGCACGGAAAAGGTAGAGTCGCCAACCAGGAATTTTTATCCCGGATGAATAGGAAAGGTAATGTTGCACAAACCTAAGAGAAGAAAAGAACAAGGTCTTACGAACCAAAGAAACTGGGTTTGGGAGTCAGTTACGAACTGGGAAGGTATTAGCACCCCAGATCGTCTGTCGTACCCGACGGGATCCACGCTTGCTTGAACTATTTCAAAGGGTAAGAATTAAACTGCTGCTGAAAACTGGAAAAGAGAAAAGAAAGGTATGGAGAAATGTCGGGAAAATAAAGAATGTGCTTGAATGGGCCCTACCCCACTGCCTACGTATCTCATGGGAAATGATAATCCGAGTCGCCGTAATTCCCCTAACTAGGGAGGAAATTTTCTTGTTTGTGTTTTTTATGGATCAAACTTCTTATGTTTATGCTCATGTGTTGCAGGCTCGTCTGGTGCGAGTGTGTTTACCGTCTTGCAAAGAGACACGTTGAAGCGAGTTCTTTCGTTATGAGTGAGGAGATGAGAAGAGAATTCTCGCAGGAAAGACGTTTTGTTGTTGGTTTTTAGCTTTTAGAAGAAGTGTTTTGATTTTGTGTTTACATGAGAAAGTGTTTTTGTATTTTGAAGTGAAGAAATGCTTTTTAGGTTTTCTTTGTGAAAATGGTTTCAAGTTTAGACTTGTAAATCATGTTCGACAAGTTTACATTACCCCAAGACGGGATACATGCAAATGTCCCATGGAATAAGTCTATGACACAAGAAGTCACTTCAACCTTTATTAGGTATTTTTGAGTTATTTTGAGATGAGAAAGAGAAGACTCAAGTTGAGAAAGGGAAAACACTAAGGGAAACTAAGACTCACCCTATGTTTTTGTACAATGGAGATCCTAAGGTTAGTGAGGTTTGAAGAACTCTAAACCTAGAAAAAAATATATAAGAATAGACGCTTATTCTATTCGGGACCTTTGCTTCCATAATACTTTGAAAACTCTGAAAAAGTTTTAAATCCGTGAAAACAAGGGTGTGATCCATTCACCCCCCCTCTAGATCACTCGCCACAGCATCTAACATAATTGGTATATTGGAAACAAAATCAAAACATGGAGGCAATTAAACACCAAACACATCCTAAAGTGGAACTAGGGTTCAAAATAAGACCTAAGTCTAAAGTTGAAGGTACCTAGAGGTTATGTGACTTATAAAGTCAGTAGCTACATGTTATAGGTCCCTAAGGATTCTAGGATACCTCACAAGATCAAACTATGTCAAACTATGTACAAAAAGTTCACACAATTTCACATAAATGCAAGTTAGGGTTCATGGATGAAACATGAGTGCATATGGCATACAAGTATGAATGAATGCATGAAGGATCACCCAAAGTCAGTAGTGAATTC
This sequence comes from Lathyrus aphaca, assembly GCA_963966055.1. Classification (NCBI taxonomy): domain Eukaryota; kingdom Viridiplantae; phylum Streptophyta; class Magnoliopsida; order Fabales; family Fabaceae; genus Lathyrus; species Lathyrus aphaca. The sequence continues at coordinate 99,441,085 of OZ014525.1, read as the reverse complement.
ATATGAATGTTTATGAATGAAAATACCATCATGGATGCAATGGTTTAAGCATATGGAGCAAGGAGAAGAAGATGTGAGAACAAGTATCACATAAGCTCATAAATGATGCAAGTTAAGGATGAATGATATGTGAATATGCATGAGATGATTACAGGTCAGTAGAATATAAGGTATGATATTCAACTAGAATGCATTAATATGCATTTATGATTCTCATACAAGCTATGTTAACAATTAGGAGAGAAGAGAAACAAGTTTAAGTTAAACTAGTTTAAGTAAGGAAGCACTTTGAAACACAAAAACAAACCAAATAAAGATGGTTAAAAAAGTGACCTATAAATGTTATTTAGGACCTAAAAGTGACCTATAATTTACTCCTAAAGGTTACCACAAAGTATCTCAAGCAAATGGCATGAATGTCTTCCTAACATCTAAGGTATGGAACAAGTAAGCACATAAATGAACCTATAATCTAGGTGACATGAAAATTAGAAAAAAGGATTGAAAAATTATAAAATTAAATCCCTATAATGGTGAAGTAAGTAGCTTACATTATATAAAATTATTTCACAAAATTATGCACTAAAGTGTCACAACAATTCACTTAATGAGTGAGATAACAAGGCATGATCGCCAAAAAACAACTCCACAAAGTGGATCCAAAATGGCACAAAAAATTATGAAAAATATCTAAGTAGCATAAAAATTTCACAAATTCTAGTGGTTAATCACACACAAAAATTTGGTTTCACACCTATTGGAAAAAATGTTTTTTCGGTCCCTTAAACCAAAACAATTCCTTTTGGGACAGCTTAGAATCAAAAATTCAAATTAATTACTAAAATCATCCAAATATAGAATAAAAAATTATAAAAAAATTAAATAAGAGGTTAAGGATCACTCATGAAGTTTTCAATAATTTATTACACCCGAAACTATTTTTAATAATTGCGACGAAACGGGCAAAAAACGGTGATTAAGGAAGGTTAAAGGCAAGCAAATTCTATCATTTGTAACATAATCCCTAAGCTTCGATATCATCACATATCATCATAAATCACAAATAAATTCATTTACTTGGGTGTGATGGCTCAATATACACCTAACGTTATATGATCCTAAGCCACATACCACTAGAATGATGTGTTAAAGTCGAGAAAATCGAGAGTTCTTACTTGATCGAAGTGACTATTCTTCACATAAAAGAAATCCAAAAACTTCGTGCAAGATCTTGTAATCTCCCATAAGCAAAATAAATACTTATCTTCCATAATCACTTCATGAAGATCCACCATAACCGAAATCAATCCATATCAATCAAAAAAACCATGAATACTCACATCCAAATTAGTTCATAACCATAATTAAAATTAATGCAACAATTCTAACTAAAAAATTATCAAGAAATGGATTAAGATATTAATCCACAAAAATTATTTAACAAGAAAGTTAATTAACAATTTGTTTACAAGAAAAATCAATTAACAAAATCTCTAAAAACATAGAAATAGGGGGTGCAATTGGAAATCCAGTAGCCTGCACGGTTATTGTGGCCAACACTATAATAATTCCTCCTTTCAAGTATTATCCTATATATAAAGAGGATACACCATTTTGGAGTGGACTATTTTAGTTCCAAAAATACCCTTTATTTTCTTTTTTAATAAATAAAAAAAATAAAAAAAAAATAATGTTGTTAATAACTTCTATTACTTTTAACTCCAAATAACCCATTACTTTTAATTTCCACTAACTTCCCTAATAACTTACATAATAACTTTCAATAACTCACTACTATTAATTTTTGTGTTTATTATTTAATCTCTCTTCTATCAATATGATTTTTTCTCTTTCAATTCATCTGACTATTATTATTATTTTATTTTTTTATGGTTCGTTTTTACTTCTTCTTTTTTTTTTAAATTAAAGAATCGATTTATTCAACATGAACATGAAGTTTGATCTCTACGTGTAAAGAGGTAAACTATTAAATTCTCCAATTTTTTTAATATATCAATTTTATTTTTTTTACAATTATCTTTAATCATTGCATATAGGTTAATTAGATGTTGAACGAATACCAAATTAACTTGTTTAGAGAAGATGATGAGGAAAAAGTAAAAAGACTAAAAATAGATTGAAATTTAATTAATTTAATATTTAATTTAATTTGATTTTTTGTTTGTTTTATTCTATGTGAAATGTCATTAGTGTGAGAATCCTAATATTTTTGTTGTTATTGTTTTGCAGAAGTTTCGTCCGTTGATTATTTTGAAAAGGTCATAATATATTTGATTTGATTTTTGTGGAACCATATAAATCTATTTGGTTTGATTTTTGTATAACTACTCCAATTTATTTAGTTTCATTTGTTTTATTTGTGTTATAAATTTAATTTTTTGGAACTATATGATTTTTTTTCTTTTTGTTTAGTAAGAAAAATGTTTACTCATTGATTTGTAGATATTTTGATTAAATCTATAGAAGGTGATGTGTTGTGCTAAAGGGAGAATGATTCTTGAGAAGATTGACAACAGTAGAATATTCCAGATGCAATTAACAAGATATTTATATATGATTACGATTTTATGAAGATGCTTTGGAATTACAAGCTTTTATATTTGATTTTAATTATAATTTATTTCTTAAATGTTACAAAACCCATTATATGATATGATATGATATATTTGCGTTTGTCTTGAAGCCTTTTAGAGTCGAGACTCTAACTTTGATCTAGCATTTTCAAATTCACTACAATTGATAATTTGTGATGGAGGAGTGAAGTTTCAATGGATATCATGTAGGATACCACATGATGGCAGAAAAACACAATTGCACAATCATGGGATAGATAATCCTTATCTTTTTCTATGTTATCTTTTTTATCAAATAAAATAAAAACTCTCATATTATAGGTAGATTTAATGTAAATTTATTATTTTTCTGTAAGTGGACTTAATTAAGTTGTTTATCTAATCTTATTTTGTAGGATATTTGGAAATAAATGCACACCTTATAGATACAAAAGTGTTGGAACATAAGAAAATGGAATACATGTTCTTTTAAAAGAGTTACATAATACATTTTTAGAGATATTGTTTTTTACTCTACAAATATTGAATTTTGGTTCATTTATTCAGCTCATAGATAATTTTTTTACTTTCTTAAATTTGGATAGGGATTTCTATTTATAGTTTATTTTTGGTTGAAAATCCTTGAAAAGTATTCATTACATTTTTTCTGTTTACTAAGAGCTTTTACTTTTGAAGAAAAAAAAAGAGGAATACGTTTGGTTGGGTTTAAAGCTAACACCTGCTAAACCAATTAATTCTAAGGACAATAAGATATTAAGTTGTGTGTGGTTCAGGATAACAAATTCAGAGTGATTGCATCATTGTAAGTTGTTATTAAGAAATAACAATCGGTTATCTATAACTATTTAAGAAAGATATAAAGAATTTTGGGTTTACTGTTTTTCTTACCTATTTTGTCCTTTAAAATATAGTTTATTTATTTTTGTAAAAATAAAATGCTAATAAAAAGTGCAATTATTTTAGAGAATTATCTTAACGGCCAATAGGAATCTATAACTGCTACAGGGATTGTTTTTTCAATTTATTTTATAAATCTTTCAAAATATAATTGTTTCAATACAAATTGGTGACAAGTAAATAAAAATTGTTTATTTGATACATTTAATATATGTAGAAATTAGATAAAACATGTTCATATGATGATGTTTTATAATTTATGGCGAATGAGAGGTAAATAAAAAAAATCTTTAGTTCTTTACTTTCTTTTGATTCCCAATTTGTAACTCTCTCCCATTATGTGTTTCTAATTCATATTTAAAACGCATATGTCTTTCTTTACCATTTAAAAACATTCATTAAAAGCTAAAAGACAATGATTAATATTGGACTACTTTGTTTCTTCTTCTTTTTTATGTTTATTTTTTCATATATCATTTATTAACATTGGAATAAATGAATACACAAAAAAAAAAGTTTTCCCCATTTAACATTATATTTGTTTATATTGTAAAAATGTAATACTATTTAAATGTAAGAGAAAAAAATCATACTGATTAGAGAAGTATCAAAAGACATCCATGAAGTATTTGTATTTTTTTATCCTCTGTATCTTAGCAGTAGAATCAATGGTATTATTAATCATGAACTATTTGCTTCTATCAAAAGGGTGAATTCTTGGGCGGTTTGTTTAAATATGTTTACGAAGGAATTGCTGTTTTTTTTAGTTGCACTTTTACTTTTTTCTATACATGTACTTTGTCTATGACAATGTTTCTTTGTAGTAATCGAGCCAATTATTTTAACAATTCTTTACAAAGACAAGAAAAGTGTAAATAGTTTAAGAGTATAAAGATAAAATTTAGTTTTTATAAACGTATTTTTTTTTACCGTAATACCTCTTTTTAACCTCTAAATTATTTCACTCATATTATTGATTTAATTGAAAAAAATTGGTTGAATAATGGTATGTCACAATACGATCCTTAGTATTCATAAGAAAAATTAATTTGCAAATATTACGTATTACAATTTTTTTGGTAAGTATCTGAATAAATATGCTAGACCTCATCATATAAATAGTTTACGTTAAAATCAAACTTAAAAAAATTACACTGTTCATATTTTCACGCGGTGCACCTTAAAAAAGCGGACAAACAGGCACTCCCGTGCCAGTTTGAACGCTAGTTGAGATATAATAACTCCTCCTTGCAAGTAGACTTGTTGTGCCCGAGTCCCTTGCATCGGTTATAGTGTAGATCACGCTTAATTATGTCTTGAGATCCATATCGTTTTGTAGCCGGTCGACCAGGTGGTCGTCGTGTGGGAGTAGGTGTTACTGTTACCAAAGGCTCAATTGCAGCCGGTGCATTCATATTCATTATCAGATCTATAAATTCGGAGTAAGTCAATCTGTAGCATTCAACTATATAGTATCTAGAGCAAAAATCATAAACACGTTGACCTATCGCAACAATGACAACAATGGCATGGCAACATGGTACCCCACTCAGCTGCGACGTTTTGCAACTACATTCCCATTTGTCAATATCGACTAACTCAGTCGAGTCACCACAAACTTCGTATGTACTGCCGACCGATAATATAACTTGAAGTGAATGACTTTTTTGAATTTCCATTTTGAGCTTATCCTCCATGGATGGACTCAGCCTAGTCGACCATTCATCAGATTTCGCCTTTCCAGTAATAATCAATTCCATAATCTTACCCTTATTAACATCCACCATTTGTGTTATCGGTAAATTGTCAGCATTTGAAGCCCAACAGTAGAACAACTCCCCAAAGTTAGAAGTCATGTGATTGTACCTAGTACCCTAAAAAAATGCATTCGCCCATCTCACCGGATCACTTTGTATTATTCAATCGTAAGCTTCAATAGAAATCCTTTTGATGCTCCGTTATGAAAACCTTCTGGCTTAGTTGCATAAGCAGCAGCATATAAATCCTCAATCATGAGTCACTTTACCTCATGAGAATACTGCTCTTTCAAGTCTCTAAGAAGTTGCTCAGTTAAGTATCGCAGGCAATATGCATGAAATGAACCTATCTCAGCGATCGAATTTTTGTGCCCATTTTCTCTGTCTGCTACAAATGTTAAGGGAATAGATGTTGGCAACTTTGATTTGAGTTGAAGCAAAAACCAATGCCAACTATCATCAGATTCAGTGTCAACAATAGCAAAGGCAACAGAGAGAATACAAACACAAACCATTATCTTCGTAAAACTGCCATCAAACATACTTCAAAAATTGAGTCAAATAAACAGAAACAATGAAACAAAATATTCACCTAATTCTGCCACAGGAAGTGCTAATTCTGCCTCAGGAAGCCATCTTCGATGAGCCTGGTCAAACTCACATACCTGCACACAGTAAGCACCATACTGTGGAAAATTAAGGCAATGCGTGGAATGGTATTTTTTGCTTGGTCTCTTGATTTCATGTTACCTCAAGATTTTTCTTATTGCAATGATGGTGTTGTCTGCAATGCAGAAGTCTGAGTTGGTTCATACACTAACATTTATTCTTGATAAAAAAGTTGGTTCATTCAGTTTTATTATTGAAAAATTCTGTTTGTCTATGATGTGCTGTTAAATGAGCAACAACTTTTTAAAGTTCAAAGTATCTTTCTTGTAGGTTTGGGAATTTCCATCTTCTGTTATGTTCGTCGTTGAATTATTTTGCTTATCATCTAATGCAGTAGCATTGAAAAGGTTAGTAAGTTATCCTTTAATCTTTATATATTCACCTCCTGCTTGTCGTCGTTTGAAAAATAACTCCAATTGATATGTCTAAGCATAAGTTTTTCGTACCTCTTAATTGATTTGCTTCCACCTTCAACTGCAATAACACTAATACAATCACAAGTCACAGAGCACCCAATCAAACAGTTTTCTTGAGCATTAACATAAACTAAGAATAGAATTTGAAAGACATTCCTTTTTCCCGAAATTCCATACCATTAGCATATCATTAGTAGGAGGGTAAGCTTGATGAACCCAGAATGTGAAGTTCCTTTAGATTAGGAGAGCGTGTCGTACGTAAAAAGAAAGACAAACAAAACTGTAACACGGAAACCGACTAAAAGCGCTTTTGCAATGTCAAAAATGAGATTTTCTCAACGTGGTGCTCAAGCCAAAAATGGTCCTTGCATGCACAGGTTCTTGAATTCCATCAAGTCCTTTCATGTTAACCTGAAAGAGGTCAAGGTTAGAGATTGCATAAGTCCATGATTTTCATCTCATAATTGTAAGATTCCTCATTTTTATTTAATCTTATATCAAAGAAAATTGTTTTGTGAATGGCATATCGATCACCACGATTAATACCATCAAAACTCTGGGGGAACTGCACATAACAAAGATCTCTACCGACTACTGGATCCATCAGAAAACACATTACTTCTCGAACAACCTTGATATTGTTAACATAATGATCACAATCAAGATGTAGAATGTAGGGAGCATTTGTGAGAACTGCAGACACTCTTAATGAGCTTATATAAATTGTTAATCTTAAGTATCAATGGACCTTACCAGTGCAATTTCATCCTGGTTTAAGTAACTGCACAGTTTTCTGTATCAACTTGTTATGCTACCTATTTGCTGTTGAGAGTTGCATCGTGGTTGTAGAAGCAGGAATATCACAATTCAAAAGTTAACATGTTATCTATGACTAAGGCTCTTTCTCCAGCTCGTACAGCCCCTACGTGCATCATGAATACATGGTTAAGCAATTAAGAAGTACTCTAAAGTACCAAATTTGAAATAACAAACTGATAGAAAAATACTCTAAGCTAAAAACAACCTAATAAATTTATCACATTAAAAAATCACCAAATAAACCCTAATTATAGAAGTAAAGAACATGACTAAAACCAATTTATTTACAGTGTTAATTATTGGCACATGTCAAGTGTAAAACCTCACAGGAACCAAATAAAACAGTGAATAAAAATCAAAACAAACCTTCATTGGAATCATGTGAGCATAAAGGAAATAATGTGAGTGAAGTTGGCTCTTGCTTGACGGAGAATGGTTCAACGCGCTCCAAACTGAACGACAACCGTGAATCGTCAGCTATGCTTGAAAGCTCTGACTGGAGCTTATAGTGGTGGCGAAGGTGGTCATCTCCCTGCACCGAGATTATGATGCACAAAGTTCATTATTATACCATTTAACAAGTCCAGAAACATCAATGCACCACTCTGTGTGATAAAGTTTAATCACAAACCACAAACCATAAATAACATGTTTACAATCAACATCGATAAAAATCACGAATTTAATAAAAAAAACAGAAACAGAGAGGAAACAAAATCGCAATCAAACCAAAGTTGAGTCGAAACCGTGTCAACCACTAACGATTTGTTACTGCGTGAAACCAAAGTTTGATGTTGTCACAGCATAGAAGAAGAAGAAATGGAAGAGAAGAAAAGGTGGAAATCGAAGAGAAGAATATATGATTGGGATGGGAAACATTATTTGAGACATTGGGAAGAAGAATAGTTTGAATCATGACCTTTGTGTGCAACAATAAAGTGTGGTTTCCCAAGCCTCGTAAAAGAAAAAAAAATGGATAGTCATAAAGTTGGTAGGCCAAAAGTGGAGACATGTATACTTCCAAAACAGAACAGTTGTTTTGCGAATAACTAGGCCAGAGGCAGTTGTGAGACGCATGAGAAGAGAGGGAGAAGGAAAATTAGAGAGCTTTGCAGTCAGGCTATCCACTTGACAAGTTTTGGAGCAAAAGAACAATTTGGATTTTTATAGAATATTCAATCTTCTTATATGGTAGATAGATACCCGCTTCAAAAGGTTTTTTATTTATTAGAGATTTTGGGAGAGGATAATGAAAATTATTGTCTTTTGGATGAAAAATAAGTTGGATTCTAAAGGGACATTAAAAAACATGAAGATTCTAAAGGGACATTAAAAAACATGAAGATTCATACAATAAGGTGCGCTTTAGAATATCAGAGCAGCATTCTTCAAGAATTTGAGTATGAGAAAGCTAAGGTGAAGAGATTGTTGTTCTATCTACTTAAAATTTATCACATTAAATTAGAGATTAGAGTTTAATGATACTTTTGTGGTATATGTTTCATATCATTTTCTATAAAATTGTGGTATATGTTTCATATCATTTTCTATTCAACTTGATTTATCTCATTAAACTGTTCTTGGATTCTTCAAATAATTTTCTTACAACATCTAATACAGCCACACCATGATTCTTTCTCCCTATCTTCTTGATAGTGCTCTCATCTTCATCATTCAAAGAATCATTTTCTTCTTGTACACATTGTGCCCCATGTGTTTGATCAATCTAGAGTTCCTGTTAAATCTTACTAAGTTCTAGCCATACACATACATGCACACTCGTACACACAGTGAATGAACGCATGTGCACGCACATTCACGCTCCATATCCCAACAATTCAAAATTTATTATAAATAAATAAATAACATCAAAAAATTTGCCGTGGCAAGAGTACATAATTCACTAAAAACAAATAACACTACAAAATGATAAGCTCACATTGTTCTTTTACTTCCTTTTTAAGTCTCTCATAAATAAAATTACGATCAAACCAATAACTATCAGAGCCTTTAGTCCATCTACCAGCACCAATATAAAATTTGTCAAGAGAGCTGAAAGTAATTTTCCTCAGCGAATTCACATTTTTCATTAGGTTTCTAGCCAACTCAATTGCATGTGTGTTGCATACAGCACCGTGTAGCTCAACATATTTCAATTCATTGTGAAAAAACTTTGCATTTTTTCTTGGAATTTGAAATCCAGCCCAACTTGAAACTCTAACCTGCAATTTGAAAAATAACAATTTCAACATCTATAAACTAATGCAAAAAGGTTACTTTAAAGAAATAAGATGAACATAAAAACTTTGTTAAATAACTCACGGTCAGAGAAAACTTTTGAAGATGTTGAGAAGCCGTTAAAAGGTCTAAAATAGAAAAGTTTTCCTTAAAAGGATAATACGCTTCTTCGATAAATAACTCCAATTGTCTTAGATTTTGGAATCTATCCAAGACCTTTAACTTTGATATCTGCATACATCAATGAAATGTAAAGTAAATTAAAATCGACAACTTATATAGAAATTATAAAAATCAAGCAACATATACATGGGCGTTGAATGACTCACCTGCGAATGACCCATGATTATAGCTAGATTCTCAATCTGATTTAACTTTGGAATTAGACCCAAGGAATTTTGATTTTTCTCTTTTAATTTTGGATTTGGAAATGCATTCCAAAAGACCTTGGATAACTTTGGTGCAGTAACAGAAAAATTTCTTGTGGCGTGACCGCTATATTCAAAGGATGACAGATTCTTTGAATCAACAGATATCTTATAAGGATCAGATCTACCAGAGCAGCAGTCAACTATTTTCAGATGACACAACGATGTACTGTTAATTTCCAATTCATTTGCAATTGGACAGTTTATAAGGGCAAGGGACTCAAGTTGAAGACATTGTTCAAACAAAAATGGCAAGAAGCAAATTTGGAGAAATTGAAATCCATCCAACACAACATTTGTCACGTTTTTAAAGCTAGACATATCAACAAATTCGAGCATGCTACTACTGTACATAAACTGCGATAACCTACGATCCTCAATGTCTATTGAGTGTCCATCATGACAAAAATATTCAAGAGATGAGAGATTTGGTGCAACGATATGAATCATCTTCAAATTCATAGTTAGGCTAACAATTTTCAAATGAAACAATTTTGGACTAACTATTCTCTCTATAAATAAGTCACATTTATCGAGGGTCAAGTCTACGAGACAAGTGCAGTTGGAAAACAGGTCCTCTAGCAGATCCTGTTTCACAATAGTTAGGTGCAAGACAAGAGTTCTCAGATTCTTCAATCCAGAGAATTCCATAGGTGCTACTAGAAGGCAATTCTCGAGGTGTAGATAGGTTAGAGAATCAGAGTTAGATAAGAGAGAAAATGAAAATCTACAAGATTTCATTTCCCAAATAAAATCAGTATAACTACCTTCATGTGGCAAGAATAATAGTTCAATATTTTTGACACCCATAGCAATTCCATGAGAAATTAATCTACCAATGACATCACTGTGTTCACGATCCAATGGAAATTTTACTCGTATTGAAGTGACCGTGGCGTGTTGGTAGTTTAACACGAATTGATCCAATCTTGCAGTAAATTGAGATTGGAGGATTTGAAATAGTGGAGTGTCTTTTGGTGGTAGTGTAGTATAGTGAAATGTGTTATAGAGATCAAAATTGTGGTGTGTTGATGATAACATCCATTCCTGACGCCAGTGTTTGGACAATATGCAAGTTTTGAATTGATCCTTTAAATTTAACTTGGAAAAGATGATCGATAAAAGACAATCAGGTAACTCAACGTCCATTATTGCTGCAACCTATAACGAACAAACAAGGGACTTCAAATTAATAGCATAATAATGAGGCAAACAGAAGTATATATTATTAATATACAAGAAATTATGACTAAAAAAAAGTTAACAAAACTGAATAAATTAAAATTTCAAGTAGAAGCTACAAAAAATAATTAGGGTTGCAGAAACGAATACCTTTGAACACAAAAGTAGCGCTGGAATCTACAACAGAAACGAATACGTCTTTTGTCTTGCAGCGGCATTAAATAGGATTTCATCGTTATAGAATCAAGGTTTTTTTGTGGAACGGGTTTTTTAATTTTGGATTAAATGTGACAGGTCCAATATCATATTAGGCTCAATCCTATTTTTTTTTTTTTTAATAGAAAACGGGAATTGTTTATTCCACCTTAGCGATGAAAAGTGAAAACATACTTTATATAAATTTTAAAATGCTCTTTGAATTCAGAAATGCATTTTTCGATCGAAATAGGGTTTTTTTTTCTTGGAAAGGGTTTTTTCTTTTGGATTAAATGTGACAGGTCCATTATTATATTAGGCTTAATCCTATTTAAAAAATAAATAAAAAAATAGGGAATTGGTTATTCCACTTAAACAGTAAAAAAATATTAGAAATTTCAAAATATTCCTTGGATCTGGAAATGCATTTTCGGATCCTAGGTTTCATCAAAACATGTTTCACTTGAGTCTTGCTTCTTTTTTGTTCCTTCAAAATTTATTCTGAATATGCATCTTCGAATACATTCCATATACACATATGCATTTCTCACTGAAACACTTTCATTTTAAAATAAATTGATTCGGAGATGCATCTTCTTATTCAACCAGTCAGAATCCTGTACTGCAATATCGACCCTACCTTAGTAAGAAGGATGTGGACAACGTACCTCCCCTTAGAGTCTTCCGAAAGACTCATTTGTCTATACATGCATGCGCAAAACCTATAACACGTTGACCTGTAGGCAACACATCAACAACATGATCTGCTATAACTTACTCCTCCTCTAATATCTCTTGATGAGCTGGCCTAGGTGGATCTCACAGAGTATTTGGTGTCATATAAGAATGTGACAGCTAAAAATATCATTAGACATAGCTGAATGCATTGCTCAAATCACTATGAGCTATTGTACCTTGTGCTTCAATCAGTACCAAATGATTAATAAAATCATCATAGATGGCATGGCATCTACATTCTGTTTCAAAAATCTCAAATTTTCGATTGGACCAATCGATTGACCCATCTAACCAATCGATTGTCACGACCAAAATTTTCATTTTTTAACGTTGTTTTTATTAGACCAATAGATTAACATTGTGATGTAATCAATTGTTGTTGTTTTTTTTTTCTTTTCAAAACTCTGATTTTTAGACACGTCTCTTCATGGTATCCGTTTGTGATATCTTTTCAACTGTCACTTATTTTTTGTTTATTTTCTTTACCATGCCTTGGGTTACTAAGAGGTATTTGAATCATATAACACTACTAAAAATAATTAATGACAAAATACTCAAATTGGTCCCTTAACTCTACCTTTGAGTCCAATTTGATCCCTTATCTTTAAAAAGTATCAAAAGACTCCTTTAATTGTTCAAAAAGGTCCACGTTGGTCATTTCCGGCGTCAAATTTTGCTTAGGTGGCATCAGACATTACACCTGGTCGTACGCATGGCATGTGAGGTCATTAAATATCCAGAAAAATTTTAAAAATATTTTGCTTTAGCCAAGACTCAAACACACTTTTCTCACACTAAACCTAGTTATGGTTTATTAATGTCAATTCTAAAAATAGAGAATCTTTCATTGCCCACAAGAATTATATGACTTAAATTAGCCATCAAATTATTATTATTTTTCTATAATTTGGTAGCATTACCATCTTAAATAATCAAACAGTGTTGCGTTCCACTTGCTTTTCATACGAAGAGAATTTATGGGAAATTTATTTTCTACAACAAATACTGTTCAAAATTTATTTTTTATTAACATAAAGTAAGAGTTCTAATATTTTCTATTTAAGACAAATAGTTAGCATTAATAAATATTTATTTGAAAAGAAAACAGGTATTTAATAATTTTAATTAAACAAATATTTATAATTTTATAAAAGAAGTCTATATTAAATAATGAAGGTAGTAAATTTTGTGTTTGTTAGAGTAAAAAATTCAAAGAGAGAGTGGTTATTATTTTTATTCTAAAAATTTAATGAATATTTTGGACTTTCAAACTGTAGCTGCATTACAATTTGATTCCCCAAATTAACTTTTTTTATTAAATTAAACTTTGAAAAAAATTGTTAGACAATTTAATTCTCATGTCATCCATTAAGATTAGAAACATTGAATTTAGATGTTCTTTAGAACAAAGCTTAAATGTAGAAGCATTTTTCATATATTTGTTTAAGTTTTTTGTTAGTCTCCATTTTAAGATCTAGGTTCATCAAAATCGAAAATATTACATCAATTAATTGTTTTAAGACAATATAAAAATAGTCACGATAATTAATGGTAACTGGGATAAAATAAGACAATTTTTTAAGTCATTGCTAATTATATGATATAAAGAAAAATATTTTTATTGTGACTGCACTTTCATATGTTGTATTTGAGGTTAGTGATAGCAGACATGCATTCAAGTATTTTTGTTGTGGATGCACTTTCATATGTAATCATAATTTAAGTTTTAACTAATTTAAAATAAAATGTAAAGTGGTTTAGTGGTAGTGAAATTTGATTTGCAATCTAGATGACCTGAGTTCAAACCTTACAAAATCCAAAATTTTGGATCTATCAATTTAGAGAGGGAAATCGTGTATATGTATTCAATAATGAGTATAAATTAGTGAAAAACATTGTGAGATAATTATTTTGTCACGTGATTATTTAATAATGAGTAAAAAATAGTGAATAAATTTGTGAGATAATTATAAATAGAAATGATTTTCAATTTTCAGACTCACCTCTTTTTCGAGGAATCTACTTGTCCCCCCTCACCCTAATCGTACCTGGCACCCCCCATTTTTTCAATATTCTCATATCACCCCTCTTATTAAAAATGATTTTTTTTTACCAAAAAAATCAATTTTTCAAACCCAAAAAACAAAATTTCTGGTAATGTAATTCAAAATTACCGGTAATATCTCAACTGAATTTCTCGAAAACAAAATCTCCGATAGTAATAATTTAAATTTATCGGTACTTCATACCAGGAATTATTAAATTACCGGTAATAATTACCTGTGATTTCAATATTAACGATATTCATTTGCACATGAATACCAGAGAATTCTAAATTACCGATAACTTTCAAACTATCGGGAATTTCAAATGTCCGATATACCGGGAATTCTAGTTTTACATGAAATTTCCGGTAACAAATCCGTTTCTTCAAATATGCTGGTCATTTGCGCTCCGGAACCGTCAGGATCTTCTACCGACTCGTGTAGCGATTACACTCAGTTCTTCACTACAGACGAAGTATGTATTATACGTAGATGCATAAAATTTAATATTATTTTGTTTGATTTCATGTTTTGTGTGTCGCTCCCGGGATTTTCATCATAGTACAAACGCGAAAGTGGCACGGAAAAGGTAGAGTCGCCAACCAGGAATTTTTATCCCGGATGAATAGGAAAGGTAATGTTGCACAAACCTAAGAGAAGAAAAGAACAAGGTCTTACGAACCAAAGAAACTGGGTTTGAGAGTCAGTTACGAACTGGGAAGGTATTAGCACCCCAGATCGTCTGTCGTACCCGACGGGATCCACGCTTGCTTGAACTATTTCAAAGGGTAAGAATTAAATTGCTGCTGAAAAACTGGAAAAGAGAAATGAAAGGTATGGAGAAATGTCGGGAAAATAAAGAATATGCTCGAATGGGCCATACCCCACTGCCTACATATCTCATGGGAAATGATAATCCGAGTCGCCGTAATTCCCCTAACTAGGGAGGAAATTTGCTTGTTTGTGTTTTTTATGGATCAAACTTCTTATGTTTATGCTCATGTGTTACAGGCTCGTCTGGTGCGAGTGTGTTTACCGTCTTGCAAAGAGACACGTTGAAGCGAGTTCTTTCGTTATGAGTGAGGAGATGAGAAGAGAATTCTCGCAGGAAAGACGTTTTGTTGTTGGTTTTTAGCTTTTAGAAGAAGTGTTTTGATTTTGTGTTTACATGAGAAAGTGTTTTTGTATTTTGAAGTGAAGAAATGCTTTTTAGGTTTTCTTTGTGAAAATGGTTTCAAGTTTAGACTTGTAAATCATGTTCGACAAGTTTACATTACCCCAAGATGGAATACATGCAAATGTCACATGGAATAAGTCTATGACACAAGAAGTCACTTCAACCTTTATTAGGTATTTTTGAGTTATTTTGAGATGAGAAAGAGAAGACTCAAGTTGAGAAAGGGAAAACACTAAGGGAAACTAAGACTCACCCTATGTTTTTGTACAATGGAGATCCTAAGGTTAGTGAGGTTTGAAGAACTCTAAACCTAGAAAAAAATATAAGAATAACAAGTTCTAACTCACTTGAATGATTGAAGATGAGATTAGAACTCAAAGGGATGAGGAGAAGTGAAATGTCAAATAATCATAATGTTGTTTTTCACAATCACATAAGAGAAAACTTTTAAAAGAAAATGGAGAAGAGGTATGAGTATGGATAAGCATTCACATACTCAATTACTTACCATATCCCCTATACAAAAGGTTAGTGTCACAATAATTATTGAACATTGAAGAACACATCAAGATAGGGTTTGTGGTGTGTTGGATCTTCAATTTTGTTGAGCAAGCTTGAAATCTAGAATCAAGACATCTTCATCATCTTCTCAAAGATCTTATTCAAGAACATCAACAAGAGAGTTTGTTGTCCTGTGAATTGAAGAACTTAGAGACAACGTTCAGTGGTACGATCGTAGATCTAGCTGAGTTGAAGATTGATAGAAGATTTCAAGGGAAAAACCAGCTGGGTTTTCCTTCAAGAACGGACGTGTTCTTGAGGGTTTTTGTGAGTCAAGTTTACAAGTCAGATTCAGCCGCAGCGAGAGTTTTGGGAATCGGTGGATTTCGCAAATAGGTCGCGGAACCGGTGGATTGATTGTGAAGCTTGCAGGAAATCTCGATTATGCTCAAATCGAGTGGAGGTTGATACAATAGGAAATTCTAGGAGTTTAGAATTCTGGATTTTGTATTCGAACCTTGTAATCAACGGATTCAGCAACTTTGATATAAGATTTCTCAATTTCGATTTGAAATTGAGAGGGAGACGTACCCACACGCGAGGACGATCGTGGGGAACTTCCTTACCAAATCTCGGCGTATTGTTTCTTCTCTTTATCTTTACTTTCGTATTAAGTTTGTTTTTCGATTCATTGGAAATTGATTTAGTGATAGGTGCATTCAACTGTTTTCATATCGTGTGGCTTATTCTTTATCATAGCAATCGTTAAATCCAGCACGTTATCTCTTGTCTGGTCTTCTAGTGGCCGGTTCAGAATAGACGCTTATTCTATTCGGGACCTTTGCTTCCATAATACTTTGAAAACTCTGAAAAAGTTTTAAATCCGTGAAAACAAGGGTGTGATCCATTCACCCCCCCCTCTAGATCACTCGCCACAGCGTCTAACAAGTGGTATCATAGCACCGGTTCGCTAGTGCTTTGCCTGTAACGTTATGGATTCTGAACCAAAGGGGGCATACAATAGAGCTCCTGTTTTCAACGGTGAAAATTATGGCTATTGGAAAGACTGCATGCGAGTACATATAAATTATGTTGATAAGCGCGTATGGGCTGCCATTCAAAATGGTCCTTTTCAAATTACCATGATGAATGAGGCAGGAGCCATAGTACCTAAACCAGAAGACGATTGGGATGAAAAAGATGAGAAAAAGTGGTCAAGTGATTGGAGAGCTCGAAATATGCTAATTTCAGCACTTAGTGCAGATGAGTATTATCGAGTTTCCCATTGCTCGACAGCTAAAAAAATGTGGGATGCTTTAGAAATTGCTCGTGAGGGTACAACTGAAGTAAAACAGTCCCGCATTAACACACTTAATCAAGAGTTCGAACTCTTCCGCATGAAACAAGGAGAATCAATTCCCGACATGCAAAAGAGATTTGTTCATCTTATTAATTGTTTGAATGCACTTGGAAAACCGGTTTCCAATGATATTGCTACTAATAAAATTCTGAGATGTCTTAGCAGGGAATGGCAACCTAAAGTGACAGCTATCAAGGAAGCCAATGATCTAACGACACTCACAATGACTACTTTGTTTGGAAAGCTGGAGGAACATCAGCAAGAACTAGAAAGTCTAGAAAAGTTTGAAAACAAAAGCAAAAAGGGAAAAGAGAAGAACAAAGACAAAGAGGGTGAGAAGAGGCCTATAGCTCTTATGGCTTTAAACTCAAAGTCCTCACAAAAAGAGCTAAGCAACAATGAGTCAAGTAGTGACGAAGACTCCGGTGACGAAGAAATGGGACTTTTTGTTAGGAGATATAATAGATTCATTCGAAAGAATGGAATAAAGCATTCCGACAAAAATCTCATAAACTTTAGAAGACAATCTATGGATACAAAACAAGAAGAGGTTAAGAAGAATAGAGAAAGATGGTCTTGTTTTAACTGTGGCAAGTCCGGTCATTATAAAACAGATTGCCCTTTAAAGAAAAAGGATAAAGGAAAAGCTCCTCCAAGAAGGTATAATAATAAGCAAAGAAGAGCTTACATTGCTTGGGAAAGTGATAGTGATTCATCAAGTACACAATGCGCAAGTGATAGCGATGAAACCGCAAATTTGTGTCTTATGGCTCACACCAAAAATCAGTCCCATCACAAGAAGAAAAATGATGATAAAAAGGTAAAACAAGCTTATTATAACAACTTTTCTTCCTTATCTTTTTCTGAATTAAAAGTAGCTTTTGAAAAACTGCATAATGAAGCTAAAGAAGCATTTAAAAGGTTAGCTTCCGATAAAAGAATTTTTTCTTACTTGGAAGGTAAAGTACAATATGCTGAAAAAGATTTAGAATGCTTAAAAGCTAGTATTGCAGAAAATTCAAAAGCTATTGATATTGATGGCTGTAGTAAAATTAGGCATTGTGAAAGGTGACACATTTGGCAACAAGAGGTCATCTCTCTTAAAGCCAAGTTGGAGAAATCCTTGCAACCTAAGATTACTTATGTCGTTGATACTAGATTGTTCAAAAAGTCATTAAATCCTCCGTATGCAAAATATTCTTTTGTTCCAAAGGATTTAAAGACTAATAGTAAACATTATCATTATCATAGTGTTTGTCACTATTGTTGTCATGCTGGCCATACCATTGAGAAATGCAAGTTTAGAAGATTTCTTGTTCCTAAAGGCATTTATCAATGGAAGCCTAAAGGCAACCATGTTATTACTTACCCACTTGGACCCAATAAAAATTGGGTACCTACTTCTCTCTTTTGATATTGTAGGATGAGTGTCTTACATCCATGGAAGGAAGATGGTTTCTGGACAGTGGATGTTCAAGGCACATGACGGGTGACATATCGCTTTTTATTGACTTCAAAGCAAAGAAAAAGGGGTATGTTACTTATGGAGACAATAACAAAGGAGCAATACTTGGTAAAGGTAGTGTAGGTAATCCCTCTACCACTACTATTTATGATGTACATCTTGTAGAGGGACTTAAACACAATTTGTTAAGTATAAGTCAATTATGCGACAAAGGTTATAAAGTGTCTTTCACAAAAACATGTTGCAAAATTGAACATACCAAACAAAAAGTTGTGTTTAAGGGTGTTAGAGTAAACAATATATATATGCTTGATCTTTTGAGTGTATCCTTAACAAGCACTAAATGTCTAGTTGCCTTAAATGATGATTCATGGCTATGGCATAGACGCTTAGCGCATGTTAATTTTGATTTGCTTAACAAGGTTATATCCAAGGATCTAGTGATAGGTCTTCCAAAAATAAAGTTTTCAAAAGACCACCTATGTGATGCTTGCCAAATGGGAAAACAACACAAGGGTCTCTTTTAAATCTAAAAATATAATTTCAACTTCAAGACCCCTTGAGCTTCTCCATATGGATCTCTTTGGACCATCTAGGACAAAGAGCTTAGGTGGAAACTATTACGGTTTCGTAATAGTAGATGACTACTCTAGATTTACTTGGACTATATTTCTTCAAAGCAAAGATGAAACATATTTTGCTTTCAAAAGTTTTGCAAAGCTGTCCCAAAATAAAATGAATTCTAAAATAGTTACAATCCGAAGCGATCATGGAGGTGAATTTCAAAACCACCTCTTTGATAAATTTTGTGACAAGTATTGCATTGAGCATAACTTTTCAGCTCCTCGAACTCCACAACAAAACGGTGTTGTGGAACGGAAAAATCGAGTTTTAGAGGAATTGGCAAGAACAATGCTCAATGAGGGTGGCTTACCAAAATACTTTTGGGCCGATGCAATAAGTACAGCTTGTTATGTTCTCAATAGGATTCTAATTCGTCCTATTTTAAATAAAACTCCTTATGAAATCCTAAAAGGTAGAAAGCCCAACTTGTCTCATCTTCATGTGTTCAGTTGTAAATGTTTTGTCTTGAATAACGGTAAGGAAAATCTTGGGAAGTTTGATGCCAAAGCTGATGAAGGCATTTTTCTAGGTTACTCTCAATCAAGCAAAGCATATAGAGTTTATAATAGGCGTTTACTTTCTGTCGAAGAATCTGTCCATGTTTCT
Organism: Lathyrus aphaca; assembly: GCA_963966055.1. Lineage (NCBI taxonomy): Eukaryota > Viridiplantae > Streptophyta > Magnoliopsida > Fabales > Fabaceae > Lathyrus > Lathyrus aphaca. Next base: position 99,421,374 of record OZ014525.1, on the reverse strand, counting down.
TTTGATGAGTCTTATCCAAAAATTGTCGGAAAAGGTATCCCTTTTAATGATGCAGGTGTATCTACACAAGACATACTCAAAGAAGCTAGTTCGGAAATTGATCAATCCGAAGCGGTTGCTATTGAGAAGGAGGAAGATACATATATTGAAAAAGATAAAGAGGAAGGAACATCCGAAGTAAAGGATCTTCCACTAGCTTGGAAATTCTCTAAAGACCATCCCATAGACAATATATTGGGAGACATTTCAAAGGGAGTCTTGACTCGTTCTAAGATAAGTAATTTTTGTTCTCACTTCGCTTTTGTATCACAAGTGGAACCTAAAAACGCCAAAGAGGCCTTGGTTGATGAATTTTGGCTAATGTCCATACAAGAAGAGCTAAATCAATTTAAAAGAAATGACGTTTGGGAACTTGTCCCTCGTCCGCGAGATCATCACATCATAGGCACTAAATGGGTTTTTAGGAATAAACTAGATGAAAGCGGAGTGATAACTAGAAATAAGGCACGCTTGGTAGCACAAGGGTATAACCAAGAGGAGGGCATAGATTATGAGGAGACTTATGCTCCTGTTGCTCGCCTTGAAGCTATACGGCTTTTTCTTGCCTATGCGTGTTCCATGAATTTTAAGCTTTACCAAATGGACGTAAAGAGTGCATTCTTAAATGGTGTTATAAATGAAGAGGTATATGTTTCACAACCTCCTGGTTTTGAAAATCCTGATTATCTAGATCATGTCTACAAGTTAAAACGTGCTTTATATGGTCTTAAGCAAGCACCTCGTGTGTGGTATGAAAGACTTAGTAAATTTTTACTTGATCATGGATATTCTAGAGGTAAAGTGGATAATACACTCTTCATCAAACACAAAGGAAAACACATTCTTTTAGTTCAAGTTTATGTAGACGATATCATATTTGGTTCAACTAACATACACTTGGTCGAGGAATTTTCTAATGTTATGCAGGGTGAGTTTGAGATGAGTCTCATGGGGGAGTTGAATTACTTCTTAGGCCTCCAAATAAAGCAACTTGATGAAGGTACAGCAGTATGTCAAACAAAATACTGTAGAGAGCTGCTCAAACGGTTTGGAATGAATGATTCTAAATCAATTGACACTCCTATGCCTACCAATGGAAACTTGGATAAAGATGAACATGGTAAGTGTGTTGATGTCAAGAGGTATAGAGGTATGATCGGATCTCTTTGGTATCTTACTGCGTCTAGACCAGACATCATGTTTAGTGTGTGTATGTGTGCAAGATATCAATCAAATCCTAAGGAATCTCACTTAAAATCAGTCAAGCGTATATTTAGGTATCTCAATGGAACACCTAAATATGGACTCTGGTATTCCAAAGAAAGTGATTGTAGCTTAGTAGGTTATTCTGATTCTGATTTTGCTGGCTGCAAATCAGATAGGAAAAGCACTAGTGGCACTTGTCATCTGTTTTCAAATTCTTTGATAAGTTGGCATAGTAAAAAGCAAGTATCCGTAGCTTTGTCTACTGCAGAAGCTGAGTATGTCGCAGCCGGTAGCTGTTGTGCTCAAATTCTGTGGCTAAGACAACAATTACAAGACTTTGATATTGATCTTAAACGTATTCCAATTAAGTGTGACAACACTAGTGCCATTAACCTCACTAAGAATCCTGTTTTACACTCGCGCACCAAACATATTGAGATTCGACATCACTTTCTTCGCGATCATGTTGAAAAAGGGGATGTCATTTTTGAGCATGTTGATTCTAAAAATCAGCTTGCTGACATTTTCACTAAACCTTTGGCAACTGAACCGTTCTTCAACATTCGTCGCGAGTTAGGAATTCTTGATCTCTCCGCTTTGGTGTCTTAAGCTTGATTGACATTACCTCTATTTATCTCATCATATTTGCAAAGTTTTGATTGTAGCCTATAATGCCGTATGAGAATACTACGATGGAGGTAATATCTTTTCCTCTCCTCTCCTTGATAATGATATATGATCAATGTATGGTTTGATTAATGATCATTGGTTTACATGAATTTCTGTTCATATGAGTGTTTGAACTTGGATTTTTAGTATTCTTAAGTTTGCATACCTTGTTGTATTTCATTTAAATGCATAATGAGTGTTTTGCTTCTGCATAAGTGTGTCAATTCTTGAAAAATCACTGAATTATTCAAAATTTTGCAATATGAATCGATCCCAACATTCATGAATCGATTCATGATTTAATTTTACAGATTTTTTAAAATTCAGTTACAGTATGCATCGATTCATACTCACTTGGATCGATTCATTCTCATTTACAAAATAAAAATTCGCAATATGAATCGATCCCAACTAGCTTGAATCGATTCATGAATTAATTTTGTCAATTTTTTTTGGACAGTTACAGTATGTATCGATACATACTCTCTTGAATTGATTCATAGCAGTTACCTTTTAAAATTTTTCGAAAAATGAATCGATACATACATCCATGAATCGATTCATACTGGCGAAATTTCAATTTTTCTTTAATGAATCGACACATCAGCATTCCCCATTACATTTGTAACTGTTTCAATACCCCATTATCTCCATTATGTCTCTCATTATCTCATTACATCAGTTACATCATTTGCATCATAAACCTAAAAACCCCTCTTCTTCTCTCAAACCCTAAAAACTTCACAATGCCTCCAAGAGTAATGGTGCCAAGAGAAAGAAGCAAGAGAAAAGGAAAGGAACATATTGGGTCCTCTTCTCAAGCTCCTCCTGTTCCAGAAATCCCTCCATCCGGGGCTGCTATCCTTCATCCGGTTGTCATTGAAGAATTTGAAACTTCCTTCAAATCAAGGTTAGTTATGAAACCTCATATGTTTGATCCTAGTGATGCACGTACTCTAGGATTAGAAGAGGTTGCTGAGTTGGTTGATGCACAAAACTTTGGTTTCTTTTTATATGTTAAAGATGAATATCATGAGGATTTTATACGTGCATTTTATGCTGGTGTGAGAACTGCAAGGGGATATATGTTTAAATGCTTGATTGGAACACGAACATATCGTTTTGAAGCTGCTGACTGGGCTACTATGTTCGGTATGCCATCTGAGTTGGACGATTTACAGATGTGGCATGACCAGAATTTCGAAACGGAGTTTAAATTGAAGACATTCTGTGCATCCATTTCTAAGTTGGATAGACCCCTTGCTGATGATGAGCAACTAACTTCAGGGATGATCAAAAGTGTACCACGGATCCTGCATTGGATTCTTTCGCACATATTGCGTCCAAGGTCCGGTGGTCACTCTCGTCTGGACAAGCCGGATATTCATTTGCTATACATTTTGCAGAAAAAGATTCCAGTAAATTGGGCAAATTACTTTGTCAAATGCATCTTCCTGACACGGAACAGCTCCAAGAACATAACTCTTGCCTATGCTTCTCAAATCATGAGAATTCTGAAGTTTTGGAAAGTTACTTTTCCTCCTGTGCCTCTTCTACCAGTCTCAAGTGTGCAGGAATTCAACAATGCTACACTTTCTCACATGGGGTATCGATGGGACATCGAGCATCGATGTTACTACTTCTTTGAACGTAGCACACGTACTCGCATTTACAACTTTGATAACCCGGCTGAACAAATATATGTTGAAGAAATCAGAGATGAAGATATGGAAGAAGCTGAGATTCCTGCTCCCGATGCACCGGCAAACACCAGTTGGGGTGAGTGGATACCACAAAGGTGGTCTCCCACTAATTATGATCCTGCTCCCTCGACGGCTGCACCGACTTCCTCCACTGCTGCTCCAGCTTATCTCACCGATATGTTTGCACAGATGGAAGTGGCAAACAATGCTCGGCATGAGGGAGCTCGTTCTTGGCATGTCCAGCAATCTGAATGGCATAAGGAGCATCGTGAGTGGCACGACGAACATACTCGCATGTACCACAATCAATATTCCTGGCATACGGAGCTAGTTAAGTGGCATCAAGTGTTTTATAATGAGATGTCAGGCTTTATGGATGACTGCCATTCGCACCCGGGCATTATGGAAAGGTTTCAAAGTACCGAAGTCCAGAGGCGTTTTCGGCGATATGCGTTTATGGGGCAGAATCCAGATGAGATGCCTCCTCCACCGCCTCCTCCAAGCTTCCGTGACCCTGACCGTGATGATGCGGAGTCGTGTGGTATCCATACCCCTCATTGAAGCATTTCATTTTGCATTTCATATTTGTGTGTTGCTTATGTTTCTTTTGTAATTCATGTTTGAACAATTTGTTTTGGTTTGGCTTTGTAATTCGTAACTTCTCTTGACAATTTCACTGCTTGTTTATGTAATGTGCTTTTGTTTCAATTGTTTGCGCTTCCTATTTCATTTTGTGTGAGTGACTTTTGCTATTGTATCTTAGTTTTTCTGTTTTTGACCCATCATCTATAACCCTTTCTTGCTGTTGACAAAGGGGGAGAAGGCACACGTGTATCAAGACAATGATGAGCACGAACTCAGGGGGAGTTCTCTCTCACACTTCAAAATTTGTCATCATCAAAAAGGGGGAGTTTGTGAGCACCCTTGGTTTTTGATCGATTATGAATTTTAAAGTGTTTTATGGTTGTTCTTTGATAAGACATATGCTTTCATCACTTTAGTGCTCTTAATCTTCATTGTTTATGAATTTGCTGAAAAATACGCATAATGAATCGATTCATTATGGCTTGAATCGATTCATGCTGTAGTGTGGATTCTGGTTTTCACTGTTTAAGCATTTGTTGAAAAATACGCATAATGAATCGATTCATTATGACTTGAATCGATTCATGCTGTAGTGTGAATTCTGGTTTTCGCAAAATGAATCGATTCATTTAGTGATGTATCGATTCATACAGTTTAATCAATTCTGTTTTTCTAAAAATCAATCAGTATGAATCGATTCATGCTCACTTGAATCGATTCATTCTTCTGTTATTTGCCTAACAGTTTCTGCTATATATATGTGTTTTGTTTTTCATTTTCATATAGATCACAGATTACAGAAATTGTGCATACGAATTTTCAGTAGTGATTGAACATTGAAGAACACATCAAGATAGGGTTTGTGGTGTGTTGGATCTTCAATTTTGTTGAGCAAGCTTGAAATCTAGAATCAAGACATCTTCATCATCTTCTCAAAGATCTTATTCAAGAACATCAACAAGAGAGTTTGCTGTCCTGTGAATTGAAGAACTTAGAGACAACGTTCAGTGGTACGATCGTAGATCTAGCTGAGTTGAATATTGATAGAATACTTCAAGGGAAAAACCAGCTGGGTTTTCCTTCAAGAACGGACGTGTGTAATACCTCAAAATTTGCCCTCCTATTTATTCTCTTTACTGGCTTATCGTTTTGCATTTATCGGCATTTCTCATCAGTTCATTAACATCATAGTAGCTCCTAAGGCATGTGTGTCGCTCCCACCAAATGAAGCCGGGTCAAATGGGGTACAGACGCGAACGGTCGGCGAGAGGGACAGTGAGAACACACAGGAGTGAACTCACTGGAGATGAATAGAGTCGCCAGCTAGGCATTTTTATCCCGGAGGAAAGGTAATGCTGCATAAACCTAGAAAGAGATGGATAAGACGGTTGCGAACTAGAGAGACTGAGAAAGGGGGTTAGTTACAACCTGGGAAGGTATTAGCACCCAGATTGTCCTACGTACTCGACGGGATCCACGCTTAAAAGATTTGTGTTTTAAAGGGGTAGTGTCAGTGCAATTTGTGTGTAAAGAGCTGGAAAAGAATGTACAGGTGTCAGTGTAAAAGAAATGTGAGGTGTAATATATACAGTGTCAGTGTAAGAACAGGAGTGAAATGCTCAAGAATATGAGGCTAAAGAATGAAGCTGGAAAGAGGGGGAATATACAGAGACTTTTGTTCGATAACTGTTAAGTTATGCCTACGTATCCTCTCGTGCAATGAGGAAGTCAGAACACCGTAGTTCGACCCAAAGAGACTGAAAGATGAATTGACTTGTGAACTGCTTACTTGCCTATGCTCAAGTGTATGATCTGTCTGGCACAGATGCAAACTGTCTTGCATTAGACGGGAGAAGCAAGTTCTCGTTTATGAGTGAATGAGATGAGAAAAGAATCCCGAAGGAGACGATTATTGTTTGTTTTTGAGTTTTCAGTCTTTTATTGCTTGTGAAAGTTTGTCATAATTTAACGAGCTTAAGTCTAAACCAATGGATTTAGTAAACTCATCACATCTTCCCTCTGTTTAGGGGTAATGAGAATACCTTAAGTGTGAAGTCAGCTTCTCACACTTAATCACCTTTGGTGTAGGATTAAGATCATTAACCTACTTGTGATTATTTAGATGTTTTTGGTGTTTTTGTTTAGTGTTAAGTAATGAGGTTAAGCCATAATCAGGGATTAAACAGACTCATTACACCATCCTAATAGAAGGATAATAGATGAGAATGTTTAAGCTGATGAAAGCTCCTCAACTTAATCCATGATTAGGGATTAAACTCATGACAAAACAAGCCTTTGGTTAAGTGTATTTTATTTAATGATATGATGATGAAGTGATTTTTATGGTTTGTAAGACAACTTGAGGGGGACTTGTCCATTAACACTAGGGTTAGTCCTTCTTAACCAATTAAGGAAGAATTAGAACCCTAATGCAAGGCCCAAGTTACAAGTGTACTGTCTTGATGATTATTAAGTGGATTGATTAAGAGATTTAAACACATTAAGGGTTTAACACTTAGGATTAAAGTTATACACTCCATCCTAAGAGAAGGATGCAGGCATAAGCTTAATCACAAAGCCTTAAAGCCTTTAGGGTTTAGTCCCTGATTGTGAGATGAGAAGAGAAGACTCAAAAGAGACACAAAGGTGAAAACTAAGAGGGGAGACTAATCAAAACCCTAATCATTGTCATGCTTGGGTGACCCTAAGGTTTGTGAGGTTTTCAAGAGAAATCTTCAATGGAACCACCAGGAAGCAGATGAAAGGATCAAGAGAAGCAAAGTAACTTGCTTCATTCAAGAAGTCAAGTCACTTGAAGAAAGAAAGTGGGAAGAGGAAGAATGAGCAAGCTCAAACTCAAACACAAGCAAAAATGCAGCAATGGATGCAAGAGAGATGAAAAGAAAAGTTATGAGAAGTGAAGGCAAATTCACTTCCCAAAATTACTTACCACCTGAAAGGTTAGAAAAGAAATGCAATGCAATGCAAAATGAGATGAGATGACATGATGAGAAACAAAACCAGAAGCATTTACATGATGCTAATGATGCTATGAGATGCTACAAACATGAGGCAGCACATGGAAATGATTATACAAGTTCATGAATGCAAATGAAGCAAGTTAAGAAGCAAGGACATACATGAAAAGTTATGAAGTGTATATGACACACAACATGGCAAATACATATGCAATGATCAAACATGCTTTCAATATGTATTATGATGTCAAATGAATCAAATGGATGCTTGAAATGTCATGGCAAGTCATGTTATGCAAGAGAATGCAAGATGGATGCATATGGGAACCCAAATTAGGGTTTATGAACCATACATCAAACAAAAACCAAAACCAGAAGCAAACAACATTATAAAAAATTGAAAATGCACTCAAAGGACCCCTAATCCTATACTAACCCAATGCCCAAAGGAGAGGTCTCAACTCTTAACCAATTTCAAGTTATGATTTTTCTAAGTTTTCTAGGGTTTTAGGGTTCCTAAACAAGAAAATTACCAAACAAATGGAAAATGAAAGATCAAACCAAGGCCATTTAATCTCACAAACTACATGCTAAACACAATGCAATGCAAAAAGAATCAATGTCCAACTCTTCATGGATAGGCAGAAATGATTTTTGGAACTTTGGATCAAATTAATGCATAAAAATGATTTTAAATCAATGAAAAATTCTCAAAATGCATTAAGATCAAAAAATAAATTTGGTTTGAAGGTTGGACAATGTTTCTAAATGTCTTAGAACATTTCATGAATTTTTTGGTAATTTTTAAATACCTAAAAGTATTTTTAATAAATTAATTCTCATTAATCAATTAAAAATAAACTTTTAAATATTTTAAAATACTTTTTAAATGCTAAAAATGAAAATAAAAATATTTTTGTGTCTTAAAAATTAATGAAACTCTTTACAAAAAGTTTCATAATTTTTAAACAATTTTTACTATTTTAAATAAATTATTGAAGTTAAATGAAAGAAAATGAAATAAAAAACAAAAATAAACTGAAGTAAGCAGAAGGAGAGGCTGAGATTGATTCTGGGTTTCAAAAGGTTTGACTGGGCGCGCATCTGGACGGCCCAGATTCAAACTTCCCTAATTCTAATTAATTAATTATTAATCCATAATTAAATCTAATGACAAGATCTGAGCCATTGGATGCGCGCGGGAAAAGACTTAGTCAACTCATCCAACGCCTGAAATTCAAACTGGAAGCCCTAACCCTAATCACACATTAATGACTTTCAGGTGGCCGGAGAAGACTTCCGGTCGTCTTCTCCGGCCAGCACCCTCTCTAAAAATTGCTAACTTTCACCCTAGCTCACTAAAACCTAATTTCTCTGCCCAGAATCCATCCCCAAACATCATAGAGTAAGAATCAACAGCCAAAACACATTTATTTTACATAATAAAGCTGAATCGAAACAAAAGGGGTTTAGGTCAAAAAATTTCAGGAACAACATACATGCTCAAAACTCCATGATTTTCGAAACAAAACATATCATCATGATCAGTGGAACATAGGGAATCAATTAAGAACTTAAAAACAAGCTCCTGGAAAAAATGTTCATGAAGCTCACCTGAACTGGAGCTTTGGCCTCTGACACTTTTTGGCTAGTTTCCTGCTTGCAATCTACTCCACTTGACCTCCTGAGAAGCTTTCAATGCTTGGAAAGGGTTTGTGATAGCTGGTTTGAAGGTTTGAGCAGGTTCTGTTCAGGATGGTGTAAGAATCGTATTTCTGATTCTTTGAGCTTTGGGATGCTTTGAAGGGTGCTTAGTGATCAGGGAGGGATATTGAAAAGGTTTATGAAGTTTGCTTGTGTGTTTGTGAGCTGTGGAGAGAGATTCGAAGGGTTTTGCTTTTGGGAGTGAGTTTGTGAATGTGAGGCTATGGCTTGCTTCAGGCTTGCTTTCTATGTGAAATGGCTAGCATTTGGCTTGCATAAAGTAATCTCATTGGTCAGATGATGTGACCTGGCCTGCTGTGATAGGTAGGTTCACTTTTGCAAAATGTCAACTTTGGTGTAAGGAAGGCATGGGCTGAGTTCTAGCTTGGTACAAGAGTGTGGGCTGGCACAGCATGGTGATGGGAGAGGCTAGGGCTGGTTCAATGGCCAATGCAGCAAGTGGGTGAAGTGTGATGAGTGGTTTTGCAACTTGGTCACCTTTGGTTCTTATGGAACTATCTTGCTATACAAGCCATAAAACATGAGGAAATCTTGGTCCAATCTGAACTTTAGGACTTACATGATGCTTGTGTAATGGTTTGATGTCAATTAGAAGTCACAAGAATGCTTGGTACATGAAATTGCAAGTTTCTCATTTGAGGCATAACTTGAAAATTAGTGATTTTTGCCAACTTTGACACACCATAACTTTTGATCCAAAATGAATTAGATCATGTTCTTGTACTTTTTGAAAAGGGAAAGATCTAATCTACAACTTTCATGACCAAAGTTTTTCCATTTGAAGCATTTTTGGATCAAAAAGTAAGGCTTGAAAAGTGGCATAAAATGACATATTCTTTAAAAGTCAACCATGCCCTAAAAAGTCAACTTTGCAAAAACTTGTAATTCTTGAATTTTGTGAACTTCAACCTTCTTCCATGATCAAATAAAGATCATATACACTCAAAATGATGAAGATCACCCCTTGGTTGGGTCATTGGGGGCCTCAGATGCCCTGATTTTACACTGACTTGTCTGAAAAGTCAACTCTTGATCAGATGACTTCCCCATGGAATTTCTTCATGAAAATTGATATGCATACTCCCTATACCATATAGAGACCAATGGAAACAATAATGACCAAAAAATTTGGAGTTATGGCCTCTGAAACCAAAACCCTAATTTTAGGTCAACTGTGCAGTCAAGCCTGGCTCTGCCTCCATACCAATCCCAGTTCTTGTGATTCTTTGGCATTCTTGACTTTTAGAGGATATAATATGATGCTTGAACACATATAGACCCCTTTGAAGTGATTGATGATCTTTGGAGTGGCTCAAGAAGCTCTTGGATTGCTCAGATCACAAACCCTAGATGCAGATGACTTAGAACCAGTGCAAAGACTCAAAAATGAGATATGAGATGATATGATTGTGTTTATGCATATGAGATGATCACAAGCCATGGTGTGAATGGGTGAGGGCAAATTTGGGGTGCTTACAATGTGATCAGGGCTCAAGGGAATTAGGGTTGTCTTACACCCTATGTGTATCTGGCAAGGTTCGAAATAATTCACTGGGCTGTGATTCCACTCCGAATGCGGTTGCTCAGTTGGGGTCTCAATTCAGATGGTCAATTCAGATGGGGGTGTGATTTAACTTGGATCAAATTGTCGAAAGGTCATTACGACTGCAAGATTATTTGGGACCACCGGATTATCTCTTGGACAGTGGATATTCAAGGATCATGTTGTCGTGTGCGAAGATTCATCCATTTATTGAACAGTGTTTGGTGTGAAGTTTGTTTCGAAGTTTCAGTTTATCAGTGATTTTTATCTGAATTTGAATGGTCGTGGCACATTTCAAGTGATTCAGAGAGTTGTGACTAAATTGGAAATATTCAGCGGCTCAGAAGTGTTTGTGTTTATAGACATGTGGAGAGAATGCAAGATAAGCTATGGGTTGAAACCAAGTTTTCTTATCCTTTTATTTTGTTTTTGTTTGCATAACCTGTTCCCGATTAGTCTATTCTGCTTTTTTTTTTTTCAGTTCCCATTGTCCTATATGTTTTGTTAATTCCCTTTCGATCCCTTTCATGTACCTTTCCTTTTGTCCGCTATGTCTAATTTCGTTGACAAAGTTCATGTCATTTTTAATCTATGATGAGATTCATTCCATGTGTTGCAATCCAAGTAATTCATTTTTAGCCATTTGTCCTGAGCCAAAAACTCATTACCTGTTATCCAATTACAAAATATGTTAATAACCATCCAATTTAAGTATTCATTTCCTGATAATCATTCGGTTCGTTTAACGCTTGTTTCGGATCGCAATACTTAAGAATCGTGTTTGAATTCATTAGTGTACCCGACAATCCAATTGTCCATTTTGTCCATGTACCTATTCTTAAACCTTGCCTAGGTATTTCTTTGAAGCCCATTTAAAATTCTTAAATCCAAGGACCAAACCTCCTTTTCATCTACTTACATATTTATTGTTAATTTCAGTTTATCTAAATTAAACCCACAGCTCAATAAGCTTTAACTCCTCACTATCTAATTTTTTTAGAATCAAATTAAGCAATATAAGTCACTTTTCACCGCCGAAATTCTATGGCTCTTTTCTTTTTCTTTTTTTTGAATCCACAGCTTCACTGATTGTCCTCACTCCTCACTCCATCCGTGACTGAAAAGAAAAAAAGAAATAATACTTTTAATTTAGATTAAAAGCAGGTTCTATATGCTGAAAGTAATTACAAAGTTGAAGGGCATTCTTAAAGAGCCATTTGAAACTCAGAGGAGTACATTATAATGTGTCTACATAAAAGCTACTAAATGATTATTCACAGGAATTGTTTGACAAATTTAGAATTATCTAAGAATCACGTTAATTCGAAAGTTATCGGCCGTAAGGGATAAACACCATGAATTTACGTTGAGAGAGTTTGGGTGGAGATGATTGAACCTTCGGCTTTCACACTTTTTCTTCATTATTTTGATCGTTACTTTACCACGCGACGCTTTGTTAGATCCTCTGGTTGACAAAGAATGTGAAGGCGAACGAATTGATAGACTGTTCTTGACTTATTTATTGAGATCTGTCTGGGTGAAATGAATCATTAAGAGCAGAATTTCGAGGTGTAGATGCTTGAGAAGGCTGCCGAGTATTACGGAAGTAAGGCTGCAATACAGATCTAGTGTCTCATCTTTGTGGCATACTTGTACTAGGCAGGAATTGATAGAGAAAACGCAGCACGAACTGCCGGTAGAGCGTGCTAATCAGTTACTTGATAAGAAGCACTCAGGCTGCCATGACTTTACCACAAAGCGATCAAAGGGCTAGAACCTGTTGCAAATATATTTAATCAGCATCTTACAGATGAGAGTACAAAGATTGGTTCAACTGATAAAGAAATGTTAACAAGTTAATTGAATTCAGAAACTCACCCTATCAACAACAATCCAGAATCAAGCATAGTTTCATCAATCTCTCAATTTCAATCATATCCCATCACCCTATCAACAACAATCCAGAATCAAGCATAGTTTCATCAATCTCTCAATTTCAATCATATCCCAGCAGTGCGTTCATCGTAACATTCATCAACAATGTCAATTCGACTTCTCCATCATCCTTCAGCAATAACCTATATTAATCAGGAAAGAACAAAGACAGCAGAGAAAATTCAGAAGTAGATAATCAAGGAAAAGAATACTTTTATTTAATTCAAAAAAATTACAAAGAACCGAATTCAGTTACATCTCTAACAACCACAACAGAAAAGTGACTCACATTATAACAGGATTCTAACTGAAAACTGAACTAACTTTTTCTAACCGATTTATTCTAGAAGTTACCTGAGAATTCCAGAACCACCTTCAAAGTTCCTATAAATCAGTAGCTTCTGATTCGATCCAGCTTCTTACACAATTCTTCAGAATCCTTCACCCATTCTCCTCTGAACCCTCCTTCTCAACCTCGCTCCATTCTTCATCTCCTCATCTCCTCTTCAATCCGAGCCTTTTCCTTCTCCACCATATTCTTATCATTCAATAGGGTTCTTCAATTCTGCGATCTCTCCAATCATCAACAAGGTTCAGCAATCCCGGCATATTCAACCAGATTCGTCAAGAGCACCACACGCATACGCAGAAGGGCCACATAACAACTTCAGACACACAAGATCGCAACAACCTTTCAAACCAAAGCCTACACAAAACGCCGATACAATAATCTCAGATTGCAGGGCTACGCAAGAGAAGAAGAAGATAAAAAAAAGCAATTGGAATCTCACCTGAGTCGTCGTCTCATAGCTTCTTTGTTGCTGTAAGCGGAACGCAGAGAAAAGCGGCGTGTCATCACCGACGTTGTCTTTGCAGGTTGCTAGCGAAGTTCCGATTGAAGATCGAGGGCACGGAGTCTCATCTGTAGGAAGCTTTTGTTGAAACTGTAGAAAGACCTTGAGCTCCGAGCAACCACCGTTTCTTTCAGAGCCACTGAACAGGTGCGTTTCGCGATTCAATTCCGGCGTTAGCTTTGGAATCTTAGTCGTATTGTTCGAGCTAGTCAAATCTAGCCGTTAAGTTTGGTTGATTGGTGGCGAGCTTGAGAAGCTTATTGCCGAATGCATTGTCTACGGAGGACGGTAGATGAGAATAATGGAGGAGATGAAGGGTAAGAGGAATCGGAGAAGAAGAAGGTGGGTGATGATGTTGGCGGCGAGTTGAGAAGAAAAGAGGGATTTAGGGTTAGGTTTGTTTGTGTTTCAGCTATGATTTCTTGGTTTATGTAATTAACTTTTTCTTTTCTCATTAATTTGATTATTGAATAATTATGAGATAAGATTAATGTTTAACTGATATAATCATAAGTTTAAGTTATTTTATTTTCTTAAGATTAATGTTTAACTGATATAATCATTTCATTTTAGAAGAAAAATATTATATTAGGATGAGTTTAATTCAGTTTTTAATTAAGATCTTTAGAGAAAATATTATAGTAGGATAAGTTTAATTCATTTTTAAATTAAGGTTTTAGAAGATATTAATTCACAAGATTATTAGAATTTTATTTTTTTTAAGACTTTAGGAAATTTTAATCATAAGTTAGGTTAATACATTTTTTTAAATTAAAACATTAAATTCATATAAAACTATTAGTTAATTCTCTTTTTTATTATTTAAGGTAATTCTTTTTTTTGAAACTATGTTTAATTTCAGATTTTAGGAAAATATTATGTTAAGATTATTAGAAATTTATTTCATTTTTTTTTCCTAAGTTAAGGTTTTAGATTAAGTTTCATAATAAGATTAGTTAATTCATTTTCTTAAATTCAGATTTTAAATTAAATATTATAATAAGTTTAGCTTAGTTCATCTCTTTTAATTAAGATTTTAATTTGAACATTATTATAAGATTAGTTAATTCATTAGTTTAAATTAAGATTTTAAGAAATTTTAATCATAAGTTAGGTTAATTCTTTTTCTTAAGTTAAAATATTAGCTTAATTGATATAATTATAAGTTTAGAATTAAATTCATTTTCTAAGATTAAGAGTTTAATTCATATTTTAGATTAAAGGTTTAATTCATTTTTAATAAGACTATAGTTTAATTAAGTTTTTTTAGAAAACATATTAGTAAGTATTTTCTCTCATTTTCTTTAAATAAGTTTTTTTAGAAAATATATTAGTAAGTATTTTCTCTCATTTTCTTTAAATTAAGATTGTTAGAAAATATTAAGTGTAGTTTAATTCTTTTTCTTTAATTAAGATTTTGGAAAAAAATATTATAATAGGATTAGTTTACTTCATTTTTGCTTAAATCAAGACTATTATTTAGAAGCATTTATCACAACACTATTATTTAGAAGCATTTATCATAAGATTATTATTTAGAAGCATTTATCATAAGACTATTATTTAGAAGCATTTATCATAAGATTATTATTTAGAAGCATTTATCATAAGACTATTATTTAGAAGCATTTATCATAAGATTATTATTTAGAAGCATTTATCATAAGAGTATTATTTAGTTTATAATAATAAGTTTAGAATTTAATTCATTTTCTAAGATTAAAAATTTATAAAAAAAAATATTATTATTAGATTAAGGTTTAATTCACAAGATTATTAGAAATAATTCAATAAAAATAATCTTAAGCTAAGGTTTTAGGAAAAATATTATCTTAAGATTAGTCCATTTCATTTTTAAGTTAATTAAAAAAATATGTTTAATTCCTAAAATATGTTTAAAAAATATGGTTAATTAATAAATATTGTTATCAACACCCCTGCTTCCAGGCCCATTAGAAAAACAACCATAAAGAACTACTTCCAGCACCTCCCTGGTTCTAACGAAAATGGGCTCAAGTCCATTGCTCTTTACACTCCCTCTGTTAGGCCCATGGAAAATAATAACCAGAAAAATAACTAAATATCCCCCTGCATAATTTCCTTAGATTTTTATTTTGTTTTAATCATAGTTTAAAATTAATCCAATAAAAAATAATAAAAATCATTCGAAAATTCCCCAAAAAAATTAAGAAGCTTAATAAGTCATTTTAGGAAGTTGGGATATTTTTATTTTCTGAAATTTGATTATTTTTGAATAAATTCTGAATTATTCTTTTAATTAGCCTCATTTGTATTTCTTTTAATTATGCTGGATTTTGTTCATTTTATTTAAGTAACTTCCAGCAACTTTTTTGAGCCATTCTTTTTTCTGTAATTAAAGGACTCATAATATTTCTTAGGATATTTTTTATGGAATTTTTAGGAGCTTTTATCTTAGGTTTTAATGATATAATCCTTAGGAAATAATGGTTAACCTTAGCTGAAATTAAATAATTGTTAGGCATAGAAAAAATAGAAATTCTTAGGATCCCTCTTAGTATAAGATTAGAGATAATGTTAGGATCCCATAGTTTAATTTTCATAATTTTTTCTAGAAGATTTAATATTTTTTTAGAATATTAGTTTTAGGCCTAGTTATGCATAATTCCCTTAGTTTAGGCCATTAAAAGAAAATAAAGTTCAATATAAAAATAATAGTATAGATTAGATTTAGCATTTAAATTTAGTATTAGACTTAGGTTTAATTCAATTAAGTTTTTAGAATGAATATTAGGTTTAGCTTAGATGTAGAACTTAGGCTTAAAATTCATTTCCATGTAGAAGTAGAATAAATAAAAATATACTATTTTTTTAATTCATGTCATATGAATGCCTTTTAGAATTTTATTCCTTATGGTTAATTTCATTACTTTTGTTTCATTTGTTTTTTACAACTTTAATAGGATTCCCCATGTGTTCTTAGAATCAACTTAACTTCATTAAGAAGTAAGTTGAATTCTAGTAGTTTTTAAGTTTCCATTAGGAGTAGAAAACCTCACTAACCATTAGGATCACTTTGTAAATACATAACAAAATTAGGATTGAGTCTTAGTCCTTTAGATTTTGCCTTTTTGCAATTTGAGTCATCCTCTTCTTATCTTCAAACAAAATCCAAAAACACTTAATAAATAAAGGAAATGATTCCTTGTGTATAGCCTTATTCCATGAAGCACTTGCATTCATTCCATCTTGGAGTGGTGTAAGCTTGTCTATCATGATGCACAAGTCTCATCAAGGAATTGTTCACAAAGAAAGTTTAAAAGACACTTCTTCACAAAAGCAACAAAAACACTTAGTAAAAGTTCAACAAGCCAGTGAACTTAAACCCTAATCCTAGGAAACCAGTCTTGGATAAATTCTCCTTGCTGGGTATGCTTGTTCTATTATTCCATCTTGGAATGTAGAGTCAAGTGTACATTCCATGTAAAAGAGTTTGAATTCACTTCCTTGTGCCAAATTCATACAAAACTCATAAAAGCCAAAAACAAATAACAAGCGACTATCCTGCGGGAACTTCTCTTCTCATCTCATTCACTCACAACGCGAACTCGCGACAACTTGTCTTTCATGCAAGACGGTAAACGCACTCGTACCAGACGATCCTGCAACACCTGATCATAGACATACGCAGTTCCAGCATAAAAAACACAAACAAATAGTTCCCGCCTAGGTTAGGCGAACTACGTCGACTCTGATCCTCATTATCCCGATGAGGTACGTAGGCAGCGGGGTAGGGCCCGTTCGAGCACATTCTTTATTTTCCCTACATTTCCCCCTTTCTTTCCATTCTCTTTTCTTATTCCTTTTTCATTTCATTCCAGTTTCCAGTTAGCGGTTTTATTCAACAGCAGTTATTTTTCTCACCCTTTGAAACAAGCAAGCAAGCGTGGATCCCGTCGGGTACGGCGGACGGATTGGGGTGCTAATACCTTCTCAATTCGTAACCGACTCCCGAACTCAGATCTTTGGTTCGCAAGGCTTTGTCCTTTCCTTCTTCCTCAGGTTTGTGCAACATTACCTTTCCCATTCATTCGGGATAAAAATGTCTGGCTGGCGACTCTAACCTTTCCGCGCCACTTTCGCGTTTGTACTAGGATGAAAATCCCGGGAGCGACAGCTGGCGACTCTGCTGGGGACTAACCTGATTCTTCCGGTTTCCCTTGTAGAGTCAATCCTAGTGCCTGTTTGGTTTTGTTTCTTTGGGTGTTTGTCTATTTGATGCTGAGTGCTTTAGTTTAGCTTTACTGTTTTCATTTACAGCTTTACTTTATCGCATTTATTTACCGCTTTCAGTATTTTATTTTCCATGCATCATATTATACTGGACTGTCTGGTTGTGCTGGTTTCCATTTTTTTGTGGGTTGGGAGTTACTGTGAGATAAGCCAAATACCCGGCTTGAGTGCACCATAGGATTAGCGTGGACAGACATTGTACTCTTATGGTATCTCACCATGATGGGTGGCGATGTGTTCCACACCCTGATTGCGACCGTCTTGGAACTATCCTGTGTGGGGATTACCTCACTTCAGGGTACGACCTTGATAGTTATGTGCATCTGGTGACCGATCTTCGAGGACCTTAATGGGAACACCCCTCTCCAGTGATGACAGTGGCAGACCACATTTGTTGGCAAACCCACTCGCATCCGAGGGTCCATTGGGAACTCACATAGGATGGCCTGGTTATCTCATAGGAATCCAGTCAAGGCAAACTGTTTGTATGACGGTAGTATTGTACCCTTCGGGATGAATGTACTATTGTTTCTCGATTCAGTGCTTGAAGCTGGGGACCAATGAGGGATGCTTGTTTCCTTGGACTCAGCTGAGGCCTCCCTGATTAGTACATAATGCCAAACCGATTCCCTGATTTGGTCATGAGCCATTTCTCGGAAATGGTGAACGTATTATTGCTATTCGGCTTTGAGAGTCCGTGATGTTGACCCGAGTAGCACACCCGTGAGATTGGGAGGGGTTTACAGGTTTGCAGGAACCCTAAACTTCAACATACCCACTTTGCCAGTATTGTTCAGTGTTCTATGGTTCTTTGATTCTGAGATCTGGGATTTCTATTCAGAGAAATTGTTACTGTGATTACCATTATGACCTTGATATTGTGACTCTCCACAGATACTTGGCTCGTTGTTCAACTTCAACACCATCAATGACTATTCTATTATGTGATCCAGTTCTATAGTTATTGGGTTCTCAGTTATGGGGTTCTATACAGAGATGGTGTCGCTATTGTGATTCTATACAGACAGTTGGTTCACTGCTCAACACCAGCATCAGATTATTGATCACATGCCTGTTGCATACATGACATCATAGCATTTCTGCACACATGTTCAGTTATTTCCGAGGATCACATATCTGAATCATGCCATTGGACTTTGTCTGTGTCAAAACTTGAATCAAAGCAGTTAGATTCCTCAGAAATAATTGAACATGGCATTTGCATACATCCTTGCATTCTTGACAGGTGTTCAGAGACAAATTCTTTTCCTGACTTGATTTCTCATCAGAATGGACAACTTGAATCACATTTGAAGCAACTCCGGGCGGAGGTAATCGAAGGAAGACCCAGCTGAGGCCATTCAGGACAGAGGTGTAAACCTTACTTCAGAATCAGAAGTTGTTGAAAGAGGAAGTCAACCAGATGAAGACTCAGATGAGCTTGGTTATGGAAATTTTGAACAAAGCTATTTTCATCCCTATTGAGGGGAACTACGCTGCTCTGATTCTCCATTTGTCAATGGAGATACGTAGGCAGGAGATCGTGCAAGATCTTTCCGAGCAACCTTATTTATCAACTTTATTATCAACCTCTTCCCTCCAGATGTTGTTGTCAGCATCCAACCTGAGCTTCCCAAGAGTGTCCTAGGTCCAAATCATATGGGTAAAGGCCAGAACAACTTGAGAAGAAGTTTGATCATATTCTGAGGTCGTACACGCAACAAGTTTTCTCATTTACTCAAATTCGAACTGGCTGAGCTAATTGCATCAGGATCATCTCCGACAAAGCTTCCTTTGGGGTTTCAATGCCAAGTATGATTACCATTCTGGGGCACCTAGCCTTTTAATTGAAGATTGCAAGTATTTCAGTTGCAAAAGTGAAGACAAGGTGCAAAATTTGATCGACTCAAAGGCCATCATGCCAGAAAGTCTGCTCACATATTGAAGTTTCCCCATCAAATGGACCTCCTAGTTTGCAAGGGCATCTGCAGAAGCAATAAGTCCAGACGGAGTTAAGTCTCCTTAATGACGGCAATGTTCAGCTTCTTTACTGCATTTTCATTTGTAGTTTATATTGTTTGTTTAAACATTTGTATGCATGCATGAAACTTATTTGTTTTTGAATGTTAATCATAATATAACGCACATGTTTTTCTTGAAGTAATCCATTCGTATTCACTCATGATTTTGGGTATGTGCATTGCAATACCAACTGTTGAGCTTAAACTCTATCAGGGAGGATGAAGAAATGAAAACGCAAAAATCTCTAATTGTGTGCTTTTGAGAAAGACCATGTTGATGATGTACCGGCATTGTTTCAAATCCTAAACACCAGAGATATAAGGGAGATAGACCCTCGCCAACCCATTTGAGCCTTGAAGTAGGAGTTTCTTTTCGCATAAAAAAAAAACCCTTGCATTTAACCCAGGGGCAGGATAGGCGTCAGTTAGTTTGACCGAGCGTTCAAATTTCAAAAAGGAGTGTACATCTGAGGATCCATTACCTTTCGTTGTACCAAATCAAGAGGTCCAAAGACCAGAAACTACAATGGTTATCCAAATCAAGAGTCCAAAGACCGGAAACCACATTGGTTATTAATCATTGACCAGAGAATGAGGCAGTCACGACCCTTTCAAAGCAATCAAGACAGACAGTGTCACACGATTTGTTCAAAAAAATAATTAAGGAAAAAATGATGATGAAAGAGCCCCTAAGTCGAAACTTGAAAACAAGCGACTTAGGCAAAAATTAGGGCATCCCGCTGGACTTCGCAATCAAAGATTCACAAGAATCAGTCCAGGCAAAAGTTAGGGATAAGCAAAATAATGCAAAAGAGAAAAACGAAAAAGATTTCACAAGAAAGATCCTTGAACAAGAACAAAGTCGTGTGATACAGACACAAAAGACAATAGGGGTGGCTGGCTCCCAACAACAACCTGATTGGTGCTTAAACCGTTAGTGTAATTGGTTCCTCAACCATCACAAAACCCTTTTCGAAAGGTGAGCACTTGTGCCAAGCTAGCTGAACATAGGAATGGAGAACATCACGAAGATGGGTGGGCACAAATAAACTTCGAGCCTATATCTTTTATTTTTATAACCGTAAACCAGGCCACGATACAACCCTCAAAAGTCCTAACTGAAACAGGGTTATTTTTGAGAGCGTACTACCACGAGACCGCGTTCCTGACTCCTATGAGTGGTGTTGAAAGATCTTTGTTGGTGTTGCATGTGCATGTTTTCTATTATTCAAAAAAAAAAATTAATGTCGTATCTTAACCAGTGATCCGCTCACAAAGGTTTGCGACATCTTTTTCAGTAAAACTTCAAAATTAACATGTGTGTTGCATTAGAATTTTCATTCTAAAAATAAACATTTTCTGCTTGCATACATTTGTTTGGCATCATAAAAGTCCATGTATGGAATCTCAGTCCAGAAGCTTAATCTTGCCAAGTTGAGAAGTCTGAAACTTCCGAAGGACAATCTGTCGAGGTGCACTTTTTAAGAAAACTCCATCGAGTATGGACTTTCCCAACATTCCTGGTAAGAGCCAACTAATCCGGGCAATCATGTCGAGCAATCTCTTCAAAATTCAGCCAAGCTGGGGCAATCACTTCGAGATTCAAATCTCTCAAAGAGCCATCAGGCGGAAGCATTATTCAAATTTCAGCCAAACTGGGGCAATCACTTCGAGATCCAATCTCTCGAAGAATAGTTGATCTGGGTGTTTTCTTCAAAGCAGTCATTCAGAGGTGATCACTTCAAGACTTGTACTGGGGCAGGCCACCCCAAGAGCACTGGAAGTTACTTTCTCCTGAAGACGGTTAATCAGAGGCACCTATCCAGAGTTCAAAATAATGGAGCAGAATATCTCACAGTGATATGAGGTTTTTCATGAATCCTCGCGAGGAAAATTCTTGCACAGACCATGAAGTCTGGGGCAGTTATTTCGAGATCCAACGAATCTCTCCAAGAGTTTGAAGACACTAAGGCATTTCATATGCCATGTTTTCTGTAAAATCCTCTTGAGACATTTACTTCTGACAGACCTTAATCTGAGGCGAGTTGAAAATTTCAAAGAACCATTGTTCACTCATGATTAGTTGACAACCTATCAACCCGGGGCTAGGGGCAAGGCCAGTGTCGGCACAGTACTGCAAGAGTTGTTTCATCTGCGGACTTCATCGATCAAGATTCCTTAGCAAGTCTCATGGGAGGTTATTTCTTGAGAAGAAGGGTATCATCGTCTCTCATCACCAGCATGAGACGCCTAACATCTCTCATTCCCAACATGAGAGGATTTATCTCTTATCCCCAACAAGTGGCAACTTGAGCTCTTATCTTCAGCGGTAAGCTTTATCATTGACATCCTCCATCATCCCCACTAGAGGTGGAAGTTGAAATCTCTCAATAAGGTAGCAGAATGTGGGTGTCATCCCCAAGTAGAAGTTTCCCTTCATACAGGGGCAATCCTCAACAGTACAAGGATTTCTTTCCTCCCCAGCAAGTTGTTTCCTCAGCAGTGTCATGCCTTTGGTTCCCAGCCAAGCCAGGGGGTCCTCATTTCCCCACCAGAGTTCAAGAAGGGTCCATCTCCAGCAGGGTCTTGGCACTCCAATCTCAAAGTCCAATTTATTTTTGACGATGGCGGCAGTTCAGAGCCGGTGCATTATTAACAGCTTTCCTCGCAGAGTTGTTTCCTCCCCATCAGGTTGAGCCAGATCAATGCAGTGATCGTCGTTCCTCCCAGTCAAGCCATCTGGGATATCTATTATCTCCCCATCAGGAGACCCCTTTGCATTTGCATTTGCATCCAGTAATCATCATCATATTTGCATCCTCCAAAGCGTAGCATTTCCATCATCATGGAGCATTACGCCATAAATCCACACATATGCATACCAGCATGGGCCAGTTGTGAGGTGTATTACATAAGACCAGTCACATCTCCAGTCAGATTGAATTGTTACCCATAGAATGCAACTTCATCTCCCAGGATGGATGCTTCCACCAAGTCTTGTGGTTATCCCCAATGGAGTCTTGTTTCCGTACAACAGTCTCATTTGTTCGCGTCTCCATTTAAGTACAATGGTCTCGTCTTTGAGTCTTGTTTCAGTACAACAGTCTCATTTTGTTCGCGTCTCCGTTTCGGTACAATGGTCGCGTCTTGGGCTCTCGTTTAAGTACAACGATCCCGTTCCTTTCGAGTCTCCATTTAAGTACAATGGTCTCATCTTTGAGTTTTGTTTCAGTACGACAGTCTCATTTTTTCGCGTCTCCGTAAGTACAACGGTCACGTCTCGGGTTATCATTTAAGTACAATGATCCTGTTTTTCTTGGTTATGGATCGGTTGATACCATCTCCATGTTAGATCGGTTGATCTTATTTGAGTTATGAATCGGTTGATATCATTTCTCTTTGAGTTGTAAATCGAATGATATTACATACTCGTTTTCTTGGTTATGGATCGGTTGATACCATCTCCATGTTAGATCGGTTGATCTTATTTGAGTCATGAATCGGTTGATATCATTTCTCATCGAGTTGTAAATCAGATGATATTACATTCTCGCATTTCTTGGTTTTGGATCGGTTGATACCATCTCCCTGTTAGATCGGTTGATCTTATTTGAGTCATGAATCGGTTGATATCATTTCTCATCGAGTTGTAAATCGGATGATATTGCATTCTCGCTTTCCGGGATGGATCGGTTGATACCATCTCCGTGTTAGATCGGTTGATCTTATTTGAGTCGCAAATCGGTTGATGTTGCGTTAAGCCCTGTGTCGCCAACAGGCACTCTCCTTGTGGTTTCGGTTCGTTCAGCAGTCGCAGTGATTGCATTGATTCTATTCCACCTGGTTCTATTTTCGTTACCTATTCAGAGGTCAAAATCAAAAAATACATAAATAAATAAATGGGCAGATGACATTTCCATTACCCTCAGTGTGCAAATTTTCCGGTTTTATTTGAGTATTCAATCACTCCATACCTTGAACGTCTAAAAGCTGTTGCAATTTTCCGTTCAGGTCTGCAGTTGATTGAATAGGGGCAGCTGTAATACCTCAAAATTTGCCCTCCTATTTATTCTCTTTACTGGCTTATCGTTTTGCATTTATCGGCATTTCTCATCAGTTCATTAACATCATAGTAGCTCCTAAGGCATGTGATCAGGGCTCAAGGGAATTAGGGTTGTCTTACACCCTATGTGTATCTGGCAAGGTTCGAAATAATTCACTGGGCTGTGATTCCACTCCGAATGCGGTTGCTCAGTTGGGGTCTCAATTCAGATGGTCAATTCAGATGGGGGTGTGATTTAACTTGGATCAAATTGTCGAAAGGTCATTACGACTGCAAGATTATTTGGGACCACCGGATTATCTCTTGGACAGTGGATATTCAAGGATCATGTTGTCGTGTGCGAAGATTCATCCATTTATTGAACAGTGTTTGGTGTGAAGTTTGTTTCGAAGTTTCAGTTTATCAGTGATTTTTATCTGAATTTGAATGGTCGTGGCACATTTCAAGTGATTCAGAGAGTTGTGACTAAATTGGAAATATTCAGCGGCTCAGAAGTGTTTGTGTTTATAGACATGTGGAGAGAATGCACGATAAGCTGTGGGTTGAAACCAAGTTTTCTTATCCTTTTATTTTGTTTTTGTTTGCATAACCTGTTCCCGATTAGTCTATTCTGCTTTTTTTTTTTTTCAGTTCCCATTGTCCTATATGTTTTGTTAATTCCCTTTCGATCCCTTTCATGTACCTTTCCTTTTGTCCGCTATGTCTAATTTCGTTGACAAAGTTCATGTCATTTTTAATCTATGATGAGATTCATTCCATGTGTTGCAATCCAAGTAATTCATTTTTAGCCATTTGTCCTGAGCCAAAAACTCATTACCTGTTATCCAATTACAAAATATGTTAATAACCATCCAATTTAAGTATTCATTTCCTGATAATCATTCGGTTCGTTTAACGCTTGTTTCGGATCGCAATACTTAAGAATCGTGTTTGAATTCATTAGTGTACCCGACAATCCAATTGTCCATTTTGTCCATGTACCTATTCTTAAACCTTGCCTAGGTATTTCTTTGAAGCCCATTTAAAATTCTTAAATCCAAGGACCAAACCTCCTTTTCATCTACTTACATATTTATTGTTAATTTCAGTTTATCTAAATTAAACCCACAGCTCAATAAGCTTTAACTCCTCACTATCTAATTTTTTTAGAATCAAATTAAGCAATATAAGCCACTTTTCACCGCCGAAATTCTATGGCTCTTTTCTTTTTCTTTTTTTTGAATCCACAGCTTCACTGATTGTCCTCACTCCTCACTCCATCCGTGACTGAAAAGAAAAAAAGAAATAATACTTTTAATTTAGATTAAAAGCAGGTTCTATATGCTGAAAGTAATTACAAAGTTGAAGGGCATTCTTAAAGAGCCATTTGAAACTCAGAGGAGTACATTATAATGTGTCTACATAAAAGCTACTAAATGATTATTCACAGGAATTGTTTGACAAATTTAGAATTATCTAAGAATCACGTTAATTCGAAAGTTGTCGGCCGTAAGGGATAAACACCATGAATTTACGTTGAGAGAGTTTGGGTGGAGATGATTGAACCTTCGGCTTTCACACTTTTTCTTCATTATTTTGATCGTTACTTTACCACACGACGCTTTGTTAGATCCTCTGGTTGACAAAGAATGTGAAGGCGAACGAATTGATAGACTGTTCTTGACTTATTTATTGAGATCTGTCTGGGTGAAATGAATCATTAAGAGCAGAATTTCGAGGTGTAGATGCTTGAGAAGGCTGCCGAGTATTACGGAAGTAAGGCTGCAATACAGATCTAGTGTCTCATCTTTGTGGCATACTTGTACTAGGCAGGAATTGATAGAGAAAACGCAGCACGAACTGCCGGTAGAGCGTGCTAATCAGTTACTTGATAAGAAGCACTCAGGCTGCCATGACTTTACCACAAAGCGATCAAAGGGCTAGAACCTGTTGCAAATATATTTAATCAGCATCTTACAGATGAGAGTACAGAGATTGGTTCAACTGATAAAGAAATGTTAACAAGTTAATTGAATTCAGAAACTCACCCTATCAACAACAATCCAGAATCAAGCATAGTTTCATCAATCTCTCAATTTCAATCATATCCCAGCAGTGCGTTCATCGTAACATTCATCAACAATGTCAATTCGACTTCTCCATCATCCTTCAGCAATAACCTATATTAATCAGGAAAGAACAAAGACAGCAGAGAAAATTCAGAAGTAGATAATCAAGGAAAAGAATACTTTTATTTAATTCAAAAAAATTACAAAGAACCGAATTCAGTTACATCTCTAACAACCACAACAGAAAAGTGACTCACATTATAACAGGATTCTAACTGAAAACTGAACTAACTTTTTCTAACCGATTTATTCTAGAAGTTACCTGAGAATTCCAGAACCACCTTCAAAGTTCCTATAAATCAGTAGCTTCTGATTCGATCCAGCTTCTTACACAATTCTTCAGAATCCTTCACCCATTCTCCTCTGAACCCTCCTTCTCAACCTCGCTCCATTCTTCATCTCCTCATCTCCTCTTCAATCCGAGCCTTTTCCTTCTCCACCATATTCTTATCATTCAATAGGGTTCTTCAATTCTGCGATCTCTCCAATCATCAACAAGGTTCAGCAATCCCGGCATATTCAACCAGATTCGTCAAGAGCACCACACGCATACGCAGAAGGGCCACATAACAACTTCAGACACACAAGATCGCAACAACCTTTCAAGCCAAAGCCTACACAAAACGCCGATACAATAATCTCAGATTGCAGGGCTACGCAAGAGAAGAAGAAGATAAAAAAAAGCAATTGGAATCTCACCTGAGTCGTCGTCTCATAGCTTCTTTGTTGCTGTAAGCGGAACGCAGAGAAAAGCGGCGTGTCATCACCGACGTTGTCTTTGCAGGTTGCTAGCGAAGTTCCGATTGAAGATCGAGGGCACGGAGTCTCATCTGTAGGAAGCTTTTGTTGAAACTGTAGAAAGACCTTGAGCTCCGAGCAACCACCGTTTCTTTCAGAGATTGTTCGAGCTAGTCAAATCTAGCCGTTAAGTTTGGTTGATTGGTGGCGAGCTTGAGAAGCTTATTGCCGAATGCATTGTCTACGGAGGACGGTAGATGAGAATAATGGAGGAGATGGAGGGTAAGAGGAATCGGAGAAGAAGAAGGTGGGTGATGATGTTGGCTGCGAGTTGAGAAGAAAAGAGGGATTTAGGGTTAGGTTTGTTTGTGTTTCAGCTGTGATTTCTGGGTTTATGTAATTAACTTTTTCTTTTCTCATTAATTTGATTATTGAATAATTATGAGATAAGATTAATGTTTAACTGATATAATCATAAGTTTAGGTTATTTTATTTTCTTAAGATTAATGTTTAACTGATATAATCATTTCATTTTAGAAGAAAAATATTATATTAGGATGAGTTTAATTCAGTTTTTAATTAAGATCTTTAGAGAAAATATTATAGTAGGATAAGTTTAATTCATTTTTAAATTAAGGTTTTAGAAGATATTAATTCACAAGATTATTAGAATTTTATTTTTTTTAAGACTTTAGGAAATTTTAATCATAAGTTAGGTTAATACATTTTTTTAAATTAAAACATTAAATTCATATAAAACTATTAGTTAATTCTCTTTTTTATTATTTAAGGTAATTCTTTTTTTTGAAACTATGTTTAATTTCAGATTTTAGGAAAATATTATGTTAAGATTATTAGAAATTTATTTCATTTTTTTTTCCTAAGTTAAGGTTTTAGATTAAGTTTCATAATAAGATTAGTTAATTCATTTTCTTAAATTCAGATTTTAAATTAAATATTATAATAAGTTTAGCTTAGTTCATCTCTTTTAATTAAGATTTTAATTTGAACATTATTATAAGATTAGTTAATTCATTAGTTTAAATTAAGATTTTAAGAAATTTTAATCATAAGTTAGGTTAATTCTTTTTCTTAAGTTAAAATATTAGCTTAATTGATATAATTATAAGTTTAGAATTAAATTCATTTTCTAAGATTAAGAGTTTAATTCATATTTTAGATTAAAGGTTTAATTCATTTTTAATAAGACTATAGTTTAATTAAGTTTTTTTAGAAAACATATTAGTAAGTATTTTCTCTCATTTTCTTTAAATAAGTTTTTTTAGAAAATATATTAGTAAGTATTTTCTCTCATTTTCTTTAAATTAAGATTGTTAGAAAATATTAAGTGTAGTTTAATTCTTTTTCTTTAATTAAGATTTTGGAAAAAAATATTATAATAGGATTAGTTTACTTCATTTTTGCTTAAATCAAGACTATTATTTAGAAGCATTTATCACAAGACTATTATTTAGAAGCATTTATCATAAGATTATTATTTAGAAGCATTTATCATAAGACTATTATTTAGAAGCATTTATCATAAGATTATTATTTAGAAGCATTTATCATAAGACTATTATTTAGAAGCATTTATCATAAGATTATTATTTAGAAGCATTTATCATAAGAGTATTATTTAGTTTATAATAATAAGTTTAGAATTTAATTCATTTTCTAAGATTAAAAATTTATAAAAAAAAAATATTATTATTAGATTAAGGTTTAATTCACAAGATTATTAGAAATAATTCAATAAAAATAATCTTAAGCTAAGGTTTTAGGAAAAATATTATCTTAAGATTAGTCCATTTCATTTTTAAGTTAATTAAAAAAATATGTTTAATTCCTAAAATATGTTTAAAAAATATGGTTAATTAATAAATATTGTTATCAACACCCCTGCTTCCAGGCCCATTAGAAAAACAACCATAAAGAACTACTTCCAGCACCTCCCTGGTTCTAACGAAAATGGGCTCAAGTCCATTGCTCTTTACACTCCCTCTGTTAGGCCCATGGAAAATAATAACCAGAAAAACAACTAAATATCCCCTGCATAATTTCCTTAGATTTTTATTTTGTTTTAATCATAGTTTAAAATTAATCCAATAAAAAATAATAAAAATCATTAGAAAATTCCCCAAAAAAATTAAGAAGCTTAATAAGTCATTTTAGGAAGTTGGGATATTTTTATTTTCTGAAATTTGATTATTTTTGAATAAATTCTGAATTATTCTTTTAATTAGCCTCATTTGTATTTCTTTTAATTATGTTGGATTTTGTTCATTTTATTTAAGTAACTTCCAGCAACTTTTTTGAGCCATTCTTTTTTCTGTAATTAAAGGACTCATAATATTTCTTAGGATATTTTTTATGGAATTTTTAGGAGCTTTTATCTTAGGTTTTAATGATATAATCCTTAGGAAATAATGGTTAACCTTAGCTGAAATTAAATAATTGTTAGGCATAGAAAAAATAGAAATTCTTAGGATCCCTCTTAGTATAAGATTAGAGATAATGTTAGGATCCCATAGTTTAATTTTCATAATTTTTTCTAGAAGATTTAATATTTTTTTAGAATATTAGTTTTAGGCCTAGTTATGCATAATTCCCTTAGTTTAGGCCATTAAAAGAAAATAAAGTTCAATATAAAAATAATAGTATAGATTAGATTTAGCATTTAAATTTAGTATTAGACTTAGGTTTAATTCAATTAAGTTTTTAGAATGAATATTAGGTTTAGCTTAGATGTAGAACTTAGGCTTAAAATTCATTTCCATGTAGAAGTAGAATAAATAAAAATATACTATTTTTTTAATTCATGTCATATGAATGCCTTTTAGAATTTTATTCCTTATGGTTAATTTCATTACTTTTGTTTCATTTGTTTTTTACAACTTTAATAGGATTCCCCATGTGTTCTTAGAATCAACTTAACTTCATTAAGAAGTAAGTTGAATTCTAGTAGTTTTTAAGTTTCCATTAGGAGTAGAAAACCTCACTAACCATTAGGATCACTTTGTAAATACATAACAAAATTAGGATTGAGTCTTAGTCCTTTAGATTTTGTCTTTTTGCAATTTGAGTCATCCTCTTCTTATCTTCAAACAAAATCCAAAAACACTTAATAAATAAAGGAAATGATTCCTTGTGTATAGCCTTATTCCATGAAGCACTTGCATTCATTCCATCTTGGAGTGGTGTAAGCTTGTCTATCATGATGCACAAGTCTCATCAAGGAATTGTTCACAAAGAAAGTTTAAAAGACACTTCTTCACAAAAGCAACAAAAACACTTAGTAAAAGTTCAACAAGCCAGTGAACTTAAACCCTAATCCTAGGAAACCAGTCTTGAATAAATTCTCCTTGCTGGGTATGCTTGTTCTATTATTCCATCTTGGAATGTAGAGTCAAGTGTACATTCCATGGAAAAGAGTTTGAATTCACTTCCTTGTGCCAAATTCATACAAAACTCATAAAAGCCAAAAACAAATAACAAGCGACTATCCTGCGGGAACTTCTCTTCTCATCTCATTCACTCACAACGCGAACTCGCGACAACTTGTCTTTCATGCAAGACGGTAAACGCACTCGTACCAGACGATCCTGCAACACCTGAGCATAGACATACGCAGTTCCAGCATAAAAAACACAAACAAATAGTTCCCGCCTAGGTTAGGCGAACTTCGTCGACTCTGATCCTCATTATCCCGATGAGGTACGTAGGCAGCGGGGTAGGGCCCGTTCGAGCACATTCTTTATTTTCCCTACATTTCCCCCTTTCTTTCCATTCTCTTTTCTTATTCCTTTTTCATTTCATTCCAGTTTCCAGTTAGCGGTTTTATTCAACAGCAGTTATTTTTCTCACCCTTTGAAACAAGCAAGCAAGCGTGGATCCCGTCGTGTACGGCGGACGGATTGGGGTGCTAATACCTTCTCAATTCGTAACCGACTCCCGAACTCAGATCTTTGGTTCGCAAGGCCTTGTCCTTTCCTTCTTCCTCAGGTTTGTGCAACATTACCTTTCCCATTCATTCGGGATAAAAATGTCTGGCTGGCGACTCTAACTTTTCCGCGCCACTTTCGCGTTTGTACTAGGATGAAAATCCCGGGAGCTACAACGTGTTCTTGAGGGTTTTTGTGAGTCAAGTTTACAAGTCAGATTCAGCCGCAGCGAGAGTTTTGGGAATTGGTGGATTTCGCAAATAGGTCGTGGAACCGGTGGATTGATTGTGAAGCTTGCAGGAAATCTCGATTGTGCTCAAATCGAGTGGAGGTTGATACAATAGGAAATTCTAGGAGTTTAGAATTCTGGATTTTGTATTCGAACCTTGTAATCAACGGATTCAGCAACTTTGATATAAGATTTCTCAATTTCGATTTGAAATTGAGAGGGAGACGTACCCACACGCGAGGACGACCGTGGGGAACTTCCTTACCAAATCTCGGCGTATTGTTTCTTCTCTCTATCTTTACTTTCGTATTAAATTTGTTTTTCGATTCATTGGAAATTGATTTAGTGATAGGTGCATTCAACTGTTTTCATATCGTGTGGCTTATTCTTTATCATAGCAATCGTTAAATCCAGCACGTTATCGCTTGTCTGGTCTTCTAGTGGCCGGTTCAGAATAGACGCTTATTCTATTCGGGACCTTTGCTTCCATAATACTTTGAAAACTCTGAAAAAGTTTTAAATCCGTGAAAACAAGGGTGTGATCCATTCACCCCCCCTCTAGATCACTCGCCACAGCGTCTAACATAATTGGTATATTGGAAACAAAATCAAAACATGGAGGCAATTAAACACCAAACACATCCTAAAGTGGAACTAGGGTTCAAAATAAGACCTAAGTCTAAAGTTGAAGGTACCTAGAGGTTATGTGACTTATAAAGTCAGTAGCTACATGTTATAGGTCCCTAAGGATTCTAGGATACCTCACAAGATCAAACTATGTCAAACTATGTACAAAAAGTTCACACAATTTCACATAAATGCAAGTTAGGGTTCATGGATGAAACATGAGTGCATATGGCATACAAGTATGAATGAATGCATGAAGGATCACCCAAAGTCAGTAGTGAATTCATATGAATGTTTATGAATGAAAATACCATCATGGATGCAATGGTTTAAGCATATGGAGCAAGGAGAAGAAGATGTGAGAACAAGTATCACATAAGCTCATAAATGATGCAAGTTAAGGATGAATGATATGTGAATATGCATGAGATGATTACAGGTCAGTAGAATATAAGGTATGATATTCAACTAGAATGCATTAATATGCATTTATGATTCTCATACAAGCTATGTTAACAATTAGGAGAGAAGAGAAACAAGTTTAAGTTAAACTAGTTTAAGTAAGGATGCACTTTGAAACACAAAAAAAAAAAACAAATAAAGATGGTTAAAAAAGTGACCTATAAATGGTATTTAGGACCTAAAAGTGACCTATAATTTACTCCTAAAGGTTACCACAAAGTATCTCAAGCAAATGACATGAATGTCTTCCTAACATCTAGGGTATGGAACAAGTAAGCACATAAATGAACCTATAATCCAGGTGACATGAAAATTAGAAAAAAGGATTGAAAAATTATAAAATTAAATCCCTATAATGGTGAAGTAAGTAGCTTACATTATATAAAATTATTTCACAAAATTATGCACTAAAGTGTCACAACAATTCACTTAATGAGTGAGATAACAAGGCATGATCGCCGAAAAACAACTTCACAAAGTGGATCCAAAATGGCACAAAAAATTATGAAAAATATCTAAGTAGCATAAAAATTTCACAAATTCTAGTGGTTAATCACACACAAAAATTTGGTTTCACACCTATTGGAAAAAATGTTTTTTCGGTCCCTTAAACCAAAACAATTCCTTTTGGGACAACTTAGAATCAAAAATTCAAATTAATTACTAAAATCATCCAAATATAGAATACAAAATTATAAAAAAAATTAAATAAGAGGTTAAGGATCACTCATGAAATTTTCAATAATTTATTACACCCGAAACTATTTTTAATAATTGCGACGAAACGGGCAAAAAACGGTGATTAAGGAAGGTTAAAGGCAAGCAAATTCTATCATTTGTAACATAATCCCTAAGCTTCGATATCATCACATATCATCATAAATCACAAATAAATTCATTTACTTGGGTGTGATGGCTCAATATACACCTAACGTTATATGATCCTAAGCCACATACCACTAGAATGATGTGTTAAAGTCGAGAAAATCGAGATTTCTTACTTGATCGAAGTGACAATTCTTCACATAAAAGAAATCCAAAAACTTCGTGCAAGATCTTGTAATCTCCCATAAGCAAAATAAATACTTATCTTCCATAATCACTTCATGAAGATCCACCATAACCGAAATCAATCCATATCGATCAAAAAAACCATGAATACTCACATCCAAATTAGTTCATAACCATAATTAAAATTAATGCAACAATTCTAACTAAAAAATTATCAAGAAATGGATTAAGATATTAATCCACAAAAATTATTTAACAAGAAAGTTAATTAACAATTTGTTTACAAGAAAAATCAATTAACAAAATCTCTAAAAACAAAGAAATAGGGGGTGCAATTGGAAATCCAGTAGCCTGCACGGTTATTGTGGCCAACACTATAATAATTCCTCCTTTCAAGTATTATCTATACTATATATAAAGAGGATACACCATTTTGGAGTGGACTATTTTAGTTCCAAAAATACCCTTTATTTTCTTTTTTAATAAATAAAAAAAATAAAAAAAATAATGTTGTTAATAACTTCTATTACTTTTAACTTCAAATAACCCATTACTTTTAATTTCCACTAACTTCCCTAATAACTTACATAATAACTTTCAATAACTCACTACTATTAATTTTTGTGTTTATTATTTAATCTCTCTTCTATCAATGTGATTTTTTCTCTTTCAATTCATCTGACTATTATTATTATTTTATTTTTTTATGGTTCGTTTTTACTTCTTTTTTTTTTAAATTAAAGAATCGATTTATTCAACATGAACATGAAGTTTGATCTCTACGTGTAAAGAGGTAAACTATTAAATTCTCCAATTTTTTTAATATATCAATTTTATTTTTTTTACAATTATCTTTAATCATTGCATATAGGTTAATTAGATGTTGAACGAATACCAAATTAACTTGTTTAGAGAAGATGATGAGGAAAAAGTAAAAAGACTAAAAATAGATTGAAATTTAATTAATTTAATATTTAATTTAATTTGATTTTTTGTTTGTTTTATTCTATGTGAAATGTCATTAGTGTGAGAATCCTAATATTTTTGTTGTTATTGTTTTGCAGAAGTTTCGTCCGTTGATTATTTTGAAAAGGTCATAATATATTTGATTTGATTTTTGTGGAACCATATAAATCTATTTGGTTTGATTTTTGTATAACTACTCCAATTTATTTAGTTTCATTTGTTTTATTTGTGTTATAAATTTAATTTTTTGGTACTATATGATTTTTTTTCTTTTTGTTTAGTAAGAAAAGTGTTTACTCATTGATTTGTAGATATTTTGATTAAATCTATAGAAGGTGATGTGTTGTGCTAAAGGGAGAATGATTCTTGAGAAGATTGACAACAGTAGAATATTCCAGCTGCAATTAACAAGATATTTATATATGATTACGATTTTATGAAGATGCTTTGGAATTACAAGCTTTTATATTTGATTTTAATTATAATTTATTTCTTAAATGTTACAAAATCCATTATATGATATGATATGATATACTTGCCTTTGTCTTGAAGCCTTTTAGAGTCGAGACTCTAACTTTGATCTAGCATTTTCAAATTCACTACAATTGATAATTTGTGATGGAGGAGTGAAGTTTCAATGGATATCATGTAGGATACCACATGATGGCAGAAAAACACAATTGCACAATCATGGGATAGATAATCCTTATCTTTTTCTATGTTATCTTTTTTATCAAATAAAATAAAAACTCTCATATTATAGGTAGATTTAATGTAAATTTATTATTTTTCTGTAAGTGGACTTAATTAAGTTGTTTATCTAATCTTATTTTGTAGGATATTTGGAAATAAATGCACACCTTATAGATACAAAAGTGTTGGAACATAAGAAAATGGAATACATGTTCTTTTAAAAGAGTTACATAATACATTTTTAGAGATATTGTTTTTTACTCTACAAATATTGAATTTTGGTTCATTTATTCAGCTCATAGATAATTTTTTTACTTTCTTAAATTTGGATAGGGATTTCTATTTATAGTTTATTTTTGGTTGAAAATCCTTGAAAAGTATTCATTACATTTTTTCTGTTTACTAAGAGCTTTTACTTTTGAAGAAAAAAAAAGAGGAATACGTTTGGTTGGGTTTAAAGCTAACACCTGCTAAACCAATTAATTCTAAGGACAATAAGATATTAAGTTGTGTGTGGTTCAGGATAACAAATTCAGAGTGATTGCATCATTGTAAGTTGTTATTAAGAAATAACAATCTGTTATCTATAACTATTTAAGAAAGATATAAAGAATTTTGGGTTTACTGTTTTTCTTACCTATTTTGTCCTTTAAAATATAGTTTATTTATTTTTGTAAAAATAAAATGCTAATAAAAAGTGCAATTATTTTAGAGAATTATCTTAACGGCCAATAGGAATCTATAACTGCTACAGGGATTGTTTTTTCAATTTATTTTATAAATCTTTCAAAATATAATTGTTTCAATACAAATTGGTGACAAGTAAATAAAAATTGTTTATTTGATACATTTAATATATGTAGAAATTAGATAAAACATGTTCATATGATGATGTTTTATAATTTATGGCGAATGAGAGGTAAATAAAAAAAATCTTTAGTTCTTTACTTTCTTTTGATTCCCAATTTGTAACTCTCTCCCATTATGTGTTTCTAATTCATATTTAAAACGCATATGTCTTTCTTTACCATTTAAAAACATTCATTAAAAACTAAAAGACAATGATTAATATTGGACTACTTTGTTTCTTCTTCTTTTTTATGTTTATTTTTTCATATATCATTTATTAACATTGGAATAAATGAATACACAAAAAAAAAAGTTTTTCCCATTTAACATTATATTTGTTTATATTGTAAAAATGTAATACTATTTAAATGTAAGAGAAAAAAATCATACTGATTAGAGAAGTATCAAAAGACATCCATGAAGTATTTGTATTTTTTTATCCTCTGTATCTTAGCAGTAGAATCAATGGTATTATTAATCATGAACTATTTGCTTCTATCAAAAGGGTGAATTCTTGGGCGGTTTGTTTAAATATGTTTACGAAGGAATTGTTGTTTTTTTTAGTTGCACTTTTACTTTTTTCTATACATGTACTTTGTCTATGACAATGTTTCTTTGTAGTAATCGAGCCAATTATTTTAACAATTCTTTACAAAGACAAGGAAAGTGTAAATAGTTTAAGAGTATAAAGATAAAATTTAGTTTTTTTAAACGTATTTTTTTTTACCGTAATACCTCTTTTTAACCTCTAAATTATTTCACTCATATTATTGATTTAATTGAAAAAAATTGGTTGAATAATGGTATGTCACAATACGATCCTTAGTATTCATAAGAAAAATTAATTTGCAAATATTACGTATTACAATTTTTTTGGTAAGTATCTGAATAAATATGCTAGACCTCATCATATAAATAGTTTACGTTAAAATCAAACTTAAAAAAATTACACTGTTCATATTTTCACGCGGTGCACCTTAAAAAAGCGGACAAACAGGCACTCCCGTGCCAGTTTGAACGCTAGTTGAGATATAATAACTCCTCCTTGCAAGTAGACTTGTTGTACCCGAGTCCCTTGCATCGGTTATAGTGTAGATCACGCTTAATTATGTCTTGAGATCCATATCGTTTTGTAGCCGGTCGACCAGGTGGTCGTCGTGTGGGAGTAGGTGTTACTGTTACCAAAGGCTCAATTGCAGCCGGTGCATTCATATTCATTATCAGATCTATAAATTCGGAGTAAGTCAATCTGTAGCATTCAACTATATAGTATCTAGAGCAAAAATCATAAACACGTTGACCTATCGCAACAATGACAACAATGGCATGGCAACATGGTACCCCACTCAGCTGCGACGTTTTGCAACTACATTCCCATTTGTCAATATCGACTAACTCAGTCGAGTCACCACAAACTTCGTATGTACTGCCGACCGATAATATAACTTGAAGTGAATGACTTTTTTGAATTTCCATTTTGAGCTTATCCTCCATGGATGGACTCAGCCTAGTCGACCATTCATCAGATTTCGCCTTTCCAGTAATAATCAATTCCATAATCTTACCCTTATTAACATCCACCATTTGTGTTATCGGTAAATTGTCAGCATTTGAAGCCCAACAGTAGAACAACTCCCCAAAGTTAGAAGTCATGTGATTGTACCTAGTACCCTAAAAAAATGCATTCGCCCATCTCACCGGATCACTTTGTATTATTCAATCGTAAGCTTCAATAGAAATCCTTTTGATGCTCCGTTATGAAAACCTTCTGGCTTAGTTGCATAAGCAGCAGCATATAAATCCTCAATCATGAGTCACTTTACCTCATGAGAATACTGCTCTTTCAAGTCTCTAAGAAGTTGCTCAGTTAAGTATCGCAGGCAATATGCATGAAATGAACCTATCTCAGCGATCGAATTTTTGTGCCCATTTTCTCTGTCTGCTACAAATGTTAAGGGAATAGATGTTGGCAACTTTGATTTGAGTTGAAGCAAAAACCAATGCCAACTATCATCAGATTCAGTGTCAACAATAGCAAAGGCAACAGAGAGAATACAAACACAAACCATTATCTTCGTAAAACTGCCATCAAACATACTTCAAAAATTGAGTCAAATAAACAGAAACAATGAAACAAAATATTCACCTAATTCTGCCACAGGAAGTGCTAATTCTGCCTCAGGAAGCCATCTTCGATGAGCCTGGTCAAACTCACATACCTGCACACAGTAAGCACCATACTGTGGAAAATTAAGGCAATGCGTGGAATGGTATTTTTTGCTTGGTCTCTTGATTTCATGTTACCTCAAGATTTTTCTTATTGCAATGATGGTGTTGTCTGCAATGCAGAAGTCTGAGTTGGTTCATACACTAACATTTATTCTTGATAAAAAAGTTGGTTCATTCAGTTTTATTATTGAAAAATTCTGTTTGTCTATGATGTGCTGTTAAATGAGCAACAACTTTTTAAAGTTCAAAGTATCTTTCTTGTAGGTTTGGGAATTTCCATCTTCTGTTATGTTCGTCGTTGAATTATTTTGCTTATCATCTAATGCAGTAGCATTGAAAAGGTTAGTAAGTTATCCTTTAATCTTTATATATTCACCTCCTGCTTGTCGTCGTTTGAAAAATAACTCCAATTGATATGTCTAAGCATAAGTTTTTCGTACCTCTTAATTGATTTGCTTCCACCTTCAACTGCAATAACACTAATACAATCACAAGTCACAGAGCACCCAATCAAACAGTTTTCTTGAGCATTAACATAAACTAAGAATAGAATTTGAAAGACATTCCTTTTTCCCGAAATTCCATACCATTAGCATATCATTAGTAGGAGGGTAAGCTTGATGAACCCAGAATGTGAAGTTCCTTTAGATTAGGAGAGCGTGTCGTACGTAAAAAGAAAGACAAACAAAACTGTAACACGGAAACCGACTAAAAGCGCTTTTGCAATGTCAAAAATGAGATTTTCTCAACGTGGTGCTCAAGCCAAAAATGGTCCTTGCATGCACAGGTTCTTGAATTCCATCAAGTCCTTTCATGTTAACCTGAAAGAGGTCAAGGTTAGAGATTGCATAAAGAATTGTGTCCATGATTTTCATCTCATAATTGTAAGATTCCTCATTTTTATTTAATCTTATATCAAAGAAAATTGTTTTGTGAATGGCATATCGATCACCACGATTAATACCATCAAAACTCTGGGGGAACTGCACATAACAAAGATCTCTACCGACTACTGGATCCATCAGAAAACACATTACTTCTCGAACAACCTTGATATTGTTAACATAATGATCACAATCAAGATGTAGAATGTAGGGAGCATTTGTGAGAACTGCAGACACTCTTAATGAGCTTATATAAATTGTTAATCTTAAGTATCAATGGACCTTACCAGTGCAATTTCATCCTGGTTTAAGTAACTGCACAGTTTTCTGTATCAACTTGTTATGCTACCTATTTGCTGTTGAGAGTTGCATCGTGGTTGTAGAAGCAGGAATATCACAATTCAAAAGTTAACATGTTATCTATGACTAAGGCTCTTTCTCCAGCTCGTACAGCCCCTACGTGCATCATGAATACATGGTTAAGCAATTAAGAAGTACTCTAAAGTACCAAATTTGAAATAACAAACTGATAGAAAAATACTCTAAGCTAAAAACAACCTAATAAATTTATCACATTAAAAAATCACCAAATAAACCCTAATTATAGAAGTAAAGAACATGACTAAAACCAATTTATTTACAGTGTTAATTATTGGCACATGTCAAGTGTAAAACCTCACAGGAACCAAATAAAACAGTGAATAAAAATCAAAACAAACCTTCATTGGAATCATGTGAGCATAAAGGAAATAATGTGAGTGAAGTTGGCTCTTGCTTGACGGAGAATGGTTCAACGCGCTCCAAACTGAACGACAACCGTGAATCGTCAGCTATGCTTGAAAGCTCTGACTGGAGCTTATAGTGGTGGCGAAGGTGGTCATCTCCCTGCACCGAGATTATGATGCACAAAGTTCATTATTATACCATTTAACAAGTCCAGAAACATCAATGCACCACTCTGTGTGATAAAGTTTAATCACAAACCACAAACCATAAATAACATGTTTACAATCAACATCGATAAAAATCACGAATTTAATAAAAAAAACAGAAACAGAGAGGAAACAAAATCGCAATCAAACCAAAGTTGAGTCGAAACCGTGTCAACCACTAACGATTTGTTACTGCGTGAAACCAAAGTTTGATGTTGTCACAGCATAGAAGAAGAAGAAATGGAAGAGAAGAAAAGGTGGAAATCGAAGAGAAGAATATATGATTGGGATGGGAAACATTATTTGAGACATTGGGAAGAAGAATAGTTTGAATCATGACCTTTGTGTGCAACAATAAAGTGTGGTTTCCCAAGCCTCGTAAAAGAAAAAAAAATGGATAGTCATAAAGTTGGTAGGCCAAAAGTGGAGACATGTATACTTCCAAAACAGAACAGTTGTTTTGCGAATAACTAGGCCAGAGGCAGTTGTGAGACGCATGAGAAGAGAGGGAGAAGGAAAATTAGAGAGCTTTGCAGTCAGGCTATCCACTTGACAAGTTTTGGAGCAAAAGAACAATTTGGATTTTTATAGAATATTCAATCTTCTTATATGGTAGATAGATACCCGCTTCAAAAGGTTTTTTATTTATTAGAGATTTTGGGAGAGGATAATGAAAATTATTGTCTTTTGGATGAAAAATAAGTTGGATTCTAAAGGGACATTAAAAAACATGAAGATTCTAAAGGGACATTAAAAAACATGAAGATTCATACAATAAGGTGCGCTTTAGAATATCAGAGCAGCATTCTTCAAGAATTTGAGTATGAGAAAGCTAAGGTGAAGAGATTGTTGTTCTATCTACTTAAAATTTATCACATTAAATTAGAGATTAGAGTTTAATGATACTTTTGTGGTATATGTTTCATATCATTTTCTATAAAATTGTGGTATATGTTTCATATCATTTTCTATTCAACTTGATTTATCTCATTAAACTGTTCTTGGATTCTTCAAATAATTTTCTTACAACATCTAATACAGCCACACCATGATTCTTTCTCCCTATCTTCTTGATAGTGCTCTCATCTTCATCATTCAAAGAATCATTTTCTTCTTGTACACATTGTGCCCCATGTGTTTGATCAATCTAGAGTTCCTGTTAAATCTTACTAAGTTCTAGCCATACACATACATGCACACTCGTACACACAGTGAATGAACGCATGTGCACGCACATTCACGCTCCATATCCCAACAATTCAAAATTTATTATAAATAAATAAATAACATCAAAAAATTTGCCGTGGCAAGAGTACATAATTCACTAAAAACAAATAACACTACAAAATGATAAGCTCACATTGTTCTTTTACTTCCTTTTTAAGTCTCTCATAAATAAAATTACGATCAAACCAATAACTATCAGAGCCTTTAGTCCATCTACCAGCACCAATATAAAATTTGTCAAGAGAGCTGAAAGTAATTTTCCTCAGCGAATTCACATTTTTCATTAGGTTTCTAGCCAACTCAATTGCATGTGTGTTGCATACAGCACCGTGTAGCTCAACATATTTCAATTCATTGTGAAAAAACTTTGCATTTTTTCTTGGAATTTGAAATCCAGCCCAACTTGAAACTCTAACCTGCAATTTGAAAAATAACAATTTCAACATCTATAAACTAATGCAAAAAGGTTACTTTAAAGAAATAAGATGAACATAAAAACTTTGTTAAATAACTCACGGTCAGAGAAAACTTTTGAAGATGTTGAGAAGCCGTTAAAAGGTCTAAAATAGAAAAGTTTTCCTTAAAAGGATAATACGCTTCTTCGATAAATAACTCCAATTGTCTTAGATTTTGGAATCTATCCAAGACCTTTAACTTTGATATCTGCATACATCAATGAAATGTAAAGTAAATTAAAATCGACAACTTATATAGAAATTATAAAAATCAAGCAACATATACATGGGCGTTGAATGACTCACCTGCGAATGAACCATGATTATAGCTAGATTCTCAATCTGATTTAACTTTGGAATTAGACCCAAGGAATTTTGATTTTTCTCTTTTAATTTTGGATTTGGAAATGCATTCCAAAAGACCTTGGATAACTTTGGTGCAGTAACAGAAAAATTTCTTGTGGCGTGACCGCTATATTCAAAGGATGACAGATTCTTTGAATCAACAGATATCTTATAAGGATCAGATCTACCAGAGCAGCAGTCAACTATTTTCAGATGACACAACGATGTACTGTTAATTTCCAATTCATTTGCAATTGGACAGTTTATAAGGGCAAGGGACTCAAGTTGAAGACATTGTTCAAACAAAAATGGCAAGAAGCAAATTTGGAGAAATTGAAATCCATCCAACACAACATTTGTCACGTTTTTAAAGCTAGACATATCAACAAATTCGAGCATGCTACTACTGTACATAAACTGCGATAACCTACGATCCTCAATGTCTATTGAGTGTCCATCATGACAAAAATATTCAAGAGATGAGAGATTTGGTGCAACGATATGAATCATCTTCAAATTCATAGTTAGGCTAACAATTTTCAAATGAAACAATTTTGGACTAACTATTCTCTCTATAAATAAGTCACATTTATCGAGGGTCAAGTCTACGAGACAAGTGCAGTTGGAAAACAGGTCCTCTAGCAGATCCTGTTTCACAATAGTTAGGTGCAAGACAAGAGTTCTCAGATTCTTCAATCCAGAGAATTCCATAGGTGCTACTAGAAGGCAATTCTCGAGGTGTAGATAGGTTAGAGAATCAGAGTTAGATAAGAGAGAAAATGAAAATCTACAAGATTTCATTTCCCAAATAAAATCAGTATAACTACCTTCATGTGGCAAGAATAATAGTTCAATATTTTTGACACCCATAGCAATTCCATGAGAAATTAATCTACCAATGACATCACTGTGTTCACGATCCAATGGA
Organism: Lathyrus aphaca; assembly: GCA_963966055.1. Lineage (NCBI taxonomy): Eukaryota > Viridiplantae > Streptophyta > Magnoliopsida > Fabales > Fabaceae > Lathyrus > Lathyrus aphaca. The sequence continues at coordinate 99,379,153 of OZ014525.1, read as the reverse complement.
AATTTTACTCGTATTGAAGTGACCGTGGCGTGTTGGTAGTTTAACACGAATTGATCCAATCTTGCAGTAAATTGAGATTGGAGGATTTGAAATAGTGGAGTGTCTTTTGGTGGTAGTGTAGTATAGTGAAATGTGTTATAGAGATCAAAATTGTGGTGTGTTGATGATAACATCCATTCCTGACGCCAGTGTTTGGACAATATGCAAGTTTTGAATTGATCCTTTAAATTTAACTTGGAAAAGATGATCGATAAAAGACAATCAGGTAACTCAACGTCCATTATTGCTGCAACCTATAACGAACAAACAAGGGACTTCAAATTAATAGCATAATAATGAGGCAAACAGAAGTATATATTATTAATATACAAGAAATTATGACTAAAAAAAAGTTAACAAAACTGAATAAATTAAAATTTCAAGTAGAAGCTACAAAAAATAATTAGGGTTGCAGAAACGAATACCTTTGAACACAAAAGTAGCGCTGGAATCTACAACAGAAACGAATACGTCTTTTGTCTTGCAGCGGCATTAAATAGGATTTCATCGTTATAGAATCAAGGTTTTTTTGTGGAACGGGTTTTTTAATTTTGGATTAAATGTGACAGGTCCAATATCATATTAGGCTCAATCCTATTTTTTTTTTTTTTAATAGAAAACGGGAATTGTTTATTCCACCTTAGCGATGAAAAGTGAAAACATACTTTATATAAATTTTAAAATGCTCTTTGAATTCAGAAATGCATTTTTCGATCGAAATAGGGTTTTTTTTTCTTGGAAAGGGTTTTTTCTTTTGGATTAAATGTGACAGGTCCATTATTATATTAGGCTTAATCCTATTTAAAAAATAAATAAAAAAATAGGGAATTGGTTATTCCACTTAAACAGTAAAAAAATATTAGAAATTTCAAAATATTCCTTGGATCTGGAAATGCATTTTCGGATCCTAGGTTTCATCAAAACATGTTTCACTTGAGTCTTGCTTCTTTTTTGTTCCTTCAAAATTTATTCTGAATATGCATCTTCGAATACATTCCATATACACATATGCATTTCTCACTGAAACACTTTCATTTTAAAATAAATTGATTCGGAGATGCATCTTCTTATTCAACCAGTCAGAATCCTGTACTGCAATATCGACCCTACCTTAGTAAGAAGGATGTGGACAACGTACCTCCCCTTAGAGTCTTCCGAAAGACTCATTTGTCTATACATGCATGCGCAAAACCTATAACACGTTGACCTGTAGGCAACACATCAACAACATGATCTGCTATAACTTACTCCTCCTCTAATATCTCTTGATGAGCTGGCCTAGGTGGATCTCACAGAGTATTTGGTGTCATATAAGAATGTGACAGCTAAAAATATCATTAGACATAGCTGAATGCATTGCTCAAATCACTATGAGCTATTGTACCTTGTGCTTCAATCAGTACCAAATGATTAATAAAATCATCATAGATGGCATGGCATCTACATTCTGTTTCAAAAATCTCAAATTTTCGATTGGACCAATCGATTGACCCATCTAACCAATCGATTGTCACGACCAAAATTTTCATTTTTTAACGTTGTTTTTATTAGACCAATAGATTAACATTGTGATGTAATCAATTGTTGTTGTTTTTTTTTTCTTTTCAAAACTCTGATTTTTAGACACGTCTCTTCATGGTATCCGTTTGTGATATCTTTTCAACTGTCACTTATTTTTTGTTTATTTTCTTTACCATGCCTTGGGTTACTAAGAGGTATTTGAATCATATAACACTACTAAAAATAATTAATGACAAAATACTCAAATTGGTCCCTTAACTCTACCTTTGAGTCCAATTTGATCCCTTATCTTTAAAAAGTATCAAAAGACTCCTTTAATTGTTCAAAAAGGTCCACGTTGGTCATTTCCGGCGTCAAATTTTGCTTAGGTGGCATCAGACATTACACCTGGTCGTACGCATGGCATGTGAGGTCATTAAATATCCAGAAAAATTTTAAAAATATTTTGCTTTAGCCAAGACTCAAACACACTTTTCTCACACTAAACCTAGTTATGGTTTATTAATGTCAATTCTAAAAATAGAGAATCTTTCATTGCCCACAAGAATTATATGACTTAAATTAGCCATCAAATTATTATTATTTTTCTATAATTTGGTAGCATTACCATCTTAAATAATCAAACAGTGTTGCGTTCCACTTGCTTTTCATACGAAGAGAATTTATGGGAAATTTATTTTCTACAACAAATACTGTTCAAAATTTATTTTTTATTAACATAAAGTAAGAGTTCTAATATTTTCTATTTAAGACAAATAGTTAGCATTAATAAATATTTATTTGAAAAGAAAACAGGTATTTAATAATTTTAATTAAACAAATATTTATAATTTTATAAAAGAAGTCTATATTAAATAATGAAGGTAGTAAATTTTGTGTTTGTTAGAGTAAAAAATTCAAAGAGAGAGTGGTTATTATTTTTATTCTAAAAATTTAATGAATATTTTGGACTTTCAAACTGTAGCTGCATTACAATTTGATTCCCCAAATTAACTTTTTTTATTAAATTAAACTTTGAAAAAAATTGTTAGACAATTTAATTCTCATGTCATCCATTAAGATTAGAAACATTGAATTTAGATGTTCTTTAGAACAAAGCTTAAATGTAGAAGCATTTTTCATATATTTGTTTAAGTTTTTTGTTAGTCTCCATTTTAAGATCTAGGTTCATCAAAATCGAAAATATTACATCAATTAATTGTTTTAAGACAATATAAAAATAGTCACGATAATTAATGGTAACTGGGATAAAATAAGACAATTTTTTAAGTCATTGCTAATTATATGATATAAAGAAAAATATTTTTATTGTGACTGCACTTTCATATGTTGTATTTGAGGTTAGTGATAGCAGACATGCATTCAAGTATTTTTGTTGTGGATGCACTTTCATATGTAATCATAATTTAAGTTTTAACTAATTTAAAATAAAATGTAAAGTGGTTTAGTGGTAGTGAAATTTGATTTGCAATCTAGATGACCTGAGTTCAAACCTTACAAAATCCAAAATTTTGGATCTATCAATTTAGAGAGGGAAATCGTGTATATGTATTCAATAATGAGTATAAATTAGTGAAAAACATTGTGAGATAATTATTTTGTCACGTGATTATTTAATAATGAGTAAAAAATAGTGAATAAATTTGTGAGATAATTATAAATAGAAATGATTTTCAATTTTCAGACTCACCTCTTTTTCGAGGAATCTACTTGTCCCCCCTCACCCTAATCGTACCTGGCACCCCCCATTTTTTCAATATTCTCATATCACCCCTCTTATTAAAAATGATTTTTTTTTACCAAAAAAATCAATTTTTCAAACCCAAAAAACAAAATTTCTGGTAATGTAATTCAAAATTACCGGTAATATCTCAACTGAATTTCTCGAAAACAAAATCTCCGATAGTAATAATTTAAATTTATCGGTACTTCATACCAGGAATTATTAAATTACCGGTAATAATTACCTGTGATTTCAATATTAACGATATTCATTTGCACATGAATACCAGAGAATTCTAAATTACCGATAACTTTCAAACTATCGGGAATTTCAAATGTCCGATATACCGGGAATTCTAGTTTTACATGAAATTTCCGGTAACAAATCCGTTTCTTCAAATATGCTGGTCATTTGCGCTCCGGAACCGTCAGGATCTTCTACCGACTCGTGTAGCGATTACACTCAGTTCTTCACTACAGACGAAGTATGTATTATACGTAGATGCATAAAATTTAATATTATTTTGTTTGATTTCATGTTTTGTGTGTCGCTCCCGGGATTTTCATCATAGTACAAACGCGAAAGTGGCACGGAAAAGGTAGAGTCGCCAACCAGGAATTTTTATCCCGGATGAATAGGAAAGGTAATGTTGCACAAACCTAAGAGAAGAAAAGAACAAGGTCTTACGAACCAAAGAAACTGGGTTTGAGAGTCAGTTACGAACTGGGAAGGTATTAGCACCCCAGATCGTCTGTCGTACCCGACGGGATCCACGCTTGCTTGAACTATTTCAAAGGGTAAGAATTAAATTGCTGCTGAAAAACTGGAAAAGAGAAATGAAAGGTATGGAGAAATGTCGGGAAAATAAAGAATATGCTCGAATGGGCCATACCCCACTGCCTACATATCTCATGGGAAATGATAATCCGAGTCGCCGTAATTCCCCTAACTAGGGAGGAAATTTGCTTGTTTGTGTTTTTTATGGATCAAACTTCTTATGTTTATGCTCATGTGTTACAGGCTCGTCTGGTGCGAGTGTGTTTACCGTCTTGCAAAGAGACACGTTGAAGCGAGTTCTTTCGTTATGAGTGAGGAGATGAGAAGAGAATTCTCGCAGGAAAGACGTTTTGTTGTTGGTTTTTAGCTTTTAGAAGAAGTGTTTTGATTTTGTGTTTACATGAGAAAGTGTTTTTGTATTTTGAAGTGAAGAAATGCTTTTTAGGTTTTCTTTGTGAAAATGGTTTCAAGTTTAGACTTGTAAATCATGTTCGACAAGTTTACATTACCCCAAGATGGAATACATGCAAATGTCACATGGAATAAGTCTATGACACAAGAAGTCACTTCAACCTTTATTAGGTATTTTTGAGTTATTTTGAGATGAGAAAGAGAAGACTCAAGTTGAGAAAGGGAAAACACTAAGGGAAACTAAGACTCACCCTATGTTTTTGTACAATGGAGATCCTAAGGTTAGTGAGGTTTGAAGAACTCTAAACCTAGAAAAAAATATAAGAATAACAAGTTCTAACTCACTTGAATGATTGAAGATGAGATTAGAACTCAAAGGGATGAGGAGAAGTGAAATGTCAAATAATCATAATGTTGTTTTTCACAATCACATAAGAGAAAACTTTTAAAAGAAAATGGAGAAGAGGTATGAGTATGGATAAGCATTCACATACTCAATTACTTACCATATCCCCTATACAAAAGGTTAGTGTCACAATAATTATTGAACATTGAAGAACACATCAAGATAGGGTTTGTGGTGTGTTGGATCTTCAATTTTGTTGAGCAAGCTTGAAATCTAGAATCAAGACATCTTCATCATCTTCTCAAAGATCTTATTCAAGAACATCAACAAGAGAGTTTGATGTCCTGTGAATTGAAGAACTTAGAGACAACGTTCAGTGGTACGATCGTAGATCTAGCTGAGTTGAAGATTGATAGAAGATTTCAAGGGAAAAACCAGCTGGGTTTTCCTTCAAGAACGGACGTGTTCTTGAGGGTTTTTGTGAGTCAAGTTTACAAGTCAGATTCAGCCGCAGCGAGAGTTTTGGGAATCGGTGGATTTCGCAAATAGGTCGCGGAACCGGTGGATTGATTGTGAAGCTTGCAGGAAATCTCGATTATGCTCAAATCGAGTGGAGGTTGATACAATAGGAAATTCTAGGAGTTTAGAATTCTGGATTTTGTATTCGAACCTTGTAATCAACGGATTCAGCAACTTTGATATAAGATTTCTCAATTTCGATTTGAAATTGAGAGGGAGACGTACCCACACGCGAGGACGATCGTGGGGAACTTCCTTACCAAATCTCGGCGTATTGTTTCTTCTCTTTATCTTTACTTTCGTATTAAGTTTGTTTTTCGATTCATTGGAAATTGATTTAGTGATAGGTGCATTCAACTGTTTTCATATCGTGTGGCTTATTCTTTATCATAGCAATCGTTAAATCCAGCACGTTATCTCTTGTCTGGTCTTCTAGTGGCCGGTTCAGAATAGACGCTTATTCTATTCGGGACCTTTGCTTCCATAATACTTTGAAAACTCTGAAAAAGTTTTAAATCCGTGAAAACAAGGGTGTGATCCATTCACCCCCCCCCCCTCTAGATCACTCGCCACAGCGTCTAACAAGTGGTATCAGAGCACCGGTTCGCTAGTGCTTTGCCTGTAACGTTATGGATTCTGAACCAAAGGGGGCATACAATAGAGCTCCTGTTTTCAACGGTGAAAATTATGGCTATTGGAAAGACTGCATGCGAGTACATATAAATTATGTTGATAGGCGCGTATGGGCTGCCATTCAAAATGGTCCTTTTCAAATTACCATGATGAATGAGGCAGGAGCCATAGTACCTAAACCAGAAGACGATTGGGATGAAAAAGATGAGAAAAAGTGGTCAAGTGATTGGAGAGCTCGAAATATGCTAATTTCAGCACTTAGTGCAGATGAGTATTATCGAGTTTCCCATTGCTCGACAGCTAAAAAAATGTGGGATGCTTTAGAAATTGCTCGTGAGGGTACAACTGAAGTAAAACAGTCCCGCATTAACACACTTAATCAAGAGTTCGAACTCTTCCGCATGAAACAAGGAGAATCAATTCCCGACATGCAAAAGAGATTTGTTCATCTTATTAATCGTTTGAATGCACTTGGAAAACCGGTTTCCAATGATATTGCTACTAATAAAATTCTGAGATGTCTTAGCAGGGAATGGCAACCTAAAGTGACAGCTATCAAGGAAGCCAATGATCTAACGACACTCACAATGACTACTTTGTTTGGAAAGCTGGAGGAACATCAGCAAGAACTAGAAAGTCTAGAAAAGTTTGAAAACAAAAGCAAAAAGGGAAAAGAGAAGAACAAAGACAAAGAGGGTGAGAAGAGGCCTATAGCTCTTATGGCTTTAAACTCAAAGTCCTCACAAAAAGAGCTAAGCAACAATGAGTCAAGTAGTGACGAAGACTCCGGTGACGAAGAAATGGGACTTTTTGTTAGGAGATATAATAGATTCATTCGAAAGAATGGAATAAAGCATTCCGACAAAAATCTCATAAACTTTAGAAGACAATCTATGGATACAAAACAAGAAGAGGTTAAGAAGAATAGAGAAAGATGGTCTTGTTTTAACTGTGGCAAGTCCGGTCATTATAAAACAGATTGCCCTTTAAAGAAAAAGGATAAAGGAAAAGCTCCTCCAAGAAGGTATAATAATAAGCAAAGAAGAGCTTACATTGCTTGGGAAAGTGATAGTGATTCATCAAGTACACAATGCGCAAGTGATAGCGATGAAACCGCAAATTTGTGTCTTATGGCTCACACTAAAAATCAGTCCCATCACAAGAAGAAAAATGATGATAAAAAGGTAAAACAAGCTTATTATAACAACTTTTCTTCCTTATCTTTTTCTGAATTAAAAGTAGCTTTTGAAAAACTGCATAATGAAGCTAAAGAAGCATTTAAAAGGTTAGCTTCCGATAAAAGAATTTTTTCTTACTTGGAAGGTAAAGTACAATATGCTGAAAAAGATTTAGAATGCTTAAAAGCTAGTATTGCAGAAAATTCAAAAGCTATTGATATTGATGGCTGTAGTAAAATTAGGCATTGTGAAAGGTGCCACATTTGGCAACAAGAGGTCATCTCTCTTAAAGTCAAGTTGGAGAAAGCCTTGCAACCTAAGATTACTTATGCCGTTGATACTAGATTGTTCAAAAAGTAATTAAATCCTCCGTATGCAAAATATTCTTTTGTTCCAAAGGATTTAAAGACTAATAGTAAACATTATCATTATCATAGTGTTTGTCACTATTGTTGTCATGCTGGCCATACCATTGAGAAATGCAAGTTTAGAAGATTTCTTGTTCCTAAAGGCATTTATCAATGGAAGCCTAAAGGCAACCATGTTATTACTTACCCACTTGGACCCAATAAAAATTGGGTACCTACTTCTCTCTTTTGATATTGTAGGATGAGTGTCTTACATCCATGGAAGGAAGATGGTTTCTGGACAGTGGATGTTCAAGGCACATGACGGGTGACATATCGCTTTTTATTGACTTCAAAGCAAAGAAAAAGGGGTATGTTACTTATGGAGACAATAACAAAGGAGCAATACTTGGTAAAGGTAGTGTAGGTAATCCCTCTACCACTACTATTTATGATGTACATCTTGTAGAGGGACTTAAACACAATTTGTTAAGTATAAGTCAATTATGCGACAAAGGTTATAAAGTGTCTTTCACAAAAACATGTTGCAAAATTGAACATACCAAACAAAAAGTTGTGTTTAAGGGTGTTAGAGTAAACAATATATATATGCTTGATCTTTTGAGTGTATCCTTAACAAGCACTAAATGTCTAGTTGCCTTAAATGATGATTCATGGCTATGGCATAGACGCTTAGCGCATGTTAATTTTGATTTGCTTAACAAGGTTATATCCAAGGATCTAGTGATAGGTCTTCCAAAAATAAAGTTTTCAAAAGACCACCTATGTGATGCTTGCCAAATGGGAAAACAACACAAGGGTCTCTTTTAAATCTAAAAACATAATTTCAACTTCAAGACCCCTTGAGCTTCTCCATATGGATCTCTTTGGACCATCTAGGACAAAGAGCTTAGGTGGAAACTATTACGGTTTCGTAATAGTAGATGACTACTCTAGATTTACTTGGACTATATTTCTTCAAAGCAAAGATGAAACATATTTTGCTTTCAAAAGTTTTGCAAAGCTGTCCCAAAATAAAATGAATTCTAAAATAGTTACAATCCGAAGCGATCATGGAGGTGAATTTCAAAACCACCTCTTTGATAAATTTTGTGACAAGTATTGCATTGAGCATAACTTTTCAGCTCCTCGAACTCCACAACAAAACGGTGTTGTGGAACGGAAAAATCGAGTTTTAGAGGAATTGGCAAGAACAATGCTCAATGAGGGTGGCTTACCAAAATACTTTTGGGCCGATGCAATAAGTACAGCTTGTTATGTTCTCAATAGGATTCTAATTCGTCCTATTTTAAATAAAACTCCTTATGAAATCCTAAAAGGTAGAAAGCCCAACTTGTCTCATCTTCATGTGTTCGGTTGTAAATGTTTTGTCTTGAATAACGGTAAGGAAAATCTTGGGAAGTTTGATGCCAAAGCTGATGAAGGCATTTTTCTAGGTTACTCTCAATCAAGCAAAGCATATAGAGTTTATAATAGGCGTTTACTTTCTGTCGAAGAATCTGTCCATGTTTCTTTTGATGAGTCTTATCCAAAAATTGTCGGAAAAGGTATCCCTTTTAATGATGCAGGTGTATCTACACAAGACATACTCAAAGAAGCTAGTTCGGAAATTGATCAATCCGAAGCGGTTGCTATTGAGAAGGAGGAAGATACATATATTGAAAAAGATAAAGAGGAAGGAACATCCGAAGTAAAGGATCTTCCACTAGCTTGGAAATTCTCTAAAGACCATCCCATAGACAATATATTGGGAGACATTTCAAAGGGAGTCTTGACTCGTTCTAAGATAAGTAATTTTTGTTCTCACTTCGCTTTTGTATCACAAGTGGAACCTAAAAACGCCAAAGAGGCCTTGGTTGATGAATTTTGGCTAATGTCCATACAAGAAGAGCTAAATCAATTTAAAAGAAATGACGTTTGGGAACTTGTCCCTCGTCCGCGAGATCATCACATCATAGGCACTAAATGGGTTTTTAGGAATAAACTAGATGAAAGCGGAGTGATAACTAGAAATAAGGCACGCTTGGTAGCACAAGGGTATAACCAAGAGGAGGGCATAGATTATGAGGAGACTTATGCTCCTGTTGCTCGCCTTGAAGCTATACGGCTTTTTCTTGCCTATGCGTGTTCCATGAATTTTAAGCTTTACCAAATGGACGTAAAGAGTGCATTCTTAAATGGTGTTATAAATGAAGAGGTATATGTTTCACAACCTCCTGGTTTTGAAAATCCTGATTATCTAGATCATGTCTACAAGTTAAAACGTGCTTTATATGGTCTTAAGCAAGCACCTCGTGTGTGGTATGAAAGACTTAGTAAATTTTTACTTGATCATGGATATTCTAGAGGTAAAGTGGATAATACACTCTTCATCAAACACAAAGGAAAACACATTCTTTTAGTTCAAGTTTATGTAGACGATATCATATTTGGTTCAACTAACATACACTTGGTCGAGGAATTTTCTAATGTTATGCAGGGTGAGTTTGAGATGAGTCTCATGGGGGAGTTGAATTACTTCTTAGGCCTCCAAATAAAGCAACTTGATGAAGGTACATCAGTATGTCAAACAAAATACTGTAGAGAGCTGCTCAAACGGTTTGGAATGAATGATTCTAAATCAATTGACACTCCTATGCCTACCAATGGAAACTTGGATAAAGATGAACATGGTAAGTGTGTTGATGTCAAGAGGTATAGAGGTATGATCGGATCTCTTTGGTATCTTACTGCGTCTAGACCAGACATCATGTTTAGTGTGTGTATGTGTGCAAGATATCAATCAAATCCTAAGGAATCTCACTTAAAATCAGTCAAGCGTATATTTAGGTATCTCAATGGAACACCTAAATATGGACTCTGGTATTCCAAAGAAAGTGATTGTAGCTTAGTAGGTTATTCTGATTCTGATTTTGCTGGCTGCAAATCAGATAGGAAAAGCACTAGTGGCACTTGTCATCTGTTTTCAAATTCTTTGATAAGTTGGCATAGTAAAAAGCAAGTATCCGTAGCTTTGTCTACTGCAGAAGCTGAGTATGTCGCAGCCGGTAGCTGTTGTGCTCAAATTCTGTGGCTAAGACAACAATTACAAGACTTTGATATTGATCTTAAACGTATTCCAATTAAGTGTGACAACACTAGTGCCATTAACCTCACTAAGAATCCTGTTTTACACTCGCGCACCAAACATATTGAGATTCGACATCACTTTCTTCGCGATCATGTTGAAAAAGGGGATGTCATTTTTGAGCATGTTGATTCTAAAAATCAGCTTGCTGACATTTTCACTAAACCTTTGGCAACTGAACCGTTCTTCAACATTCGTCGCGAGTTAGGAATTCTTGATCTCTCCGCTTTGGTGTCTTAAGCTTGATTGACATTACCTCTATTTATCTCATCATATTTGCAAAGTTTTGATTGTAGCCTATAATGCCGTATGAGAATACTACGATGGAGGTAATATCTTTTCCTCTCCTCTCCTTGATAATGATATATGATCAATGTATGGTTTGATTAATGATCATTGGTTTACATGAATTTCTGTTCATATGAGTGTTTGAACTTGGATTTTTAGTATTCTTAAGTTTGCATACCTTGTTGTATTTCATTTAAATGCATAATGAGTGTTTTGCTTCTGCATAAGTGTGTCAATTCTTGAAAAATCACTGAATTATTCAAAATTTTGCAATATGAATCGATCCCAACATTCATGAATCGATTCATGATTTAATTTTACAGATTTTTTAAAATTCAGTTACAGTATGCATCGATTCATACTCACTTGGATCGATTCATTCTCATTTACAAAATAAAAATTCGCAATATGAATCGATCCCAACTAGCTTGAATCGATTCATGAATTAATTTTGTCAATTTTTTTTGGACAGTTACAGTATGTATCGATACATACTCTCTTGAATTGATTCATAGCAGTTACCTTTTAAAATTTTTCGAAAAATGAATCGATACATACATCCATGAATCGATTCATACTGGCGAAATTTCAATTTTTCTTTAATGAATCGACACATCAGCATTCCCCATTACATTTGTAACTGTTTCAATACCCCATTATCTCCATTATGTCTCTCATTATCTCATTACATCAGTTACATCATTTGCATCATAAACCTAAAAACCCCTCTTCTTCTCTCAAACCCTAAAAACTTCACAATGCCTCCAAGAGTAATGGTGCCAAGAGAAAGAAGCAAGAGAAAAGGAAAGGAACATATTGGGTCCTCTTCTCAAGCTCCTCCTGTTCCAGAAATCCCTCCATCCGGGGCTGCTATCCTTCATCCGGTTGTCATTGAAGAATTTGAAACTTCCTTCAAATCAAGGTTAGTTATGAAACCTCATATGTTTGATCCTAGTGATGCACGTACTCTAGGATTAGAAGAGGTTGCTGAGTTGGTTGATGCACAAAACTTTGGTTTCTTTTTATATGTTAAAGATGAATATCATGAGGATTTTATACGTGCATTTTATGCTGGTGTGAGAACTGCAAGGGGATATATGTTTAAATGCTTGATTGGAACACGAACATATCGTTTTGAAGCTGCTGACTGGGCTACTATGTTCGGTATGCCATCTGAGTTGGACGATTTACAGATGTGGCATGACCAGAATTTCGAAACGGAGTTTAAATTGAAGACATTTTGTGCATCCATTTCTAAGTTGGATAGACCCCTTGCTGATGATGAGCAACTAACTTCAGGGATGATCAAAAGTGTACCACGGATCCTGCATTGGATTCTTTCGCACATATTGCGTCCAAGGTCCGGTGGTCACTCTCGTCTGGACAAGCCGGATATTCATTTGCTATACATTTTGCAGAAAAAGATTCCAGTGAATTGGGCAAATTACTTTGTCAAACGCATCTTCCTGACACGGAACAGCTCCAAGAACATAACTCTTGCCTATGCTTCTCAAATCATGAGAATTCTGAAGTTTTGGAAAGTTACTTTTCCTCCTGTGCCTCTTCTACCAGTCTCAAGTGTGCAGGAATTCAACAATGCTACACTTTCTCACATGGGGTATCGATGGGACATCGAGCATCGATGTTACTACTTCTTTGAACGTAGCACACGTACTCGCATTTACAACTTTGATAACCCGGCTGAACAAATATATGTTGAAGAAATCAGAGATGAAGATATGGAAGAAGCTGAGATTCCTGCTCCCGATGCACCGGCAAACACCAGTTGGGGTGAGTGGATACCACAAAGGTGGTCTCCCACTAATTATGATCCTGCTCCCTCGACGGCTGCACCGACTTCCTCCACTGCTGCTCCAGCTTATCTCACCGATATGTTTGCACAGATGGAAGTGGCAAACAATGCTCGGCATGAGGGAGCTCGTTCTTGGCATGTCCAACAATCTGAATGGCATAAGGAGCATCGTGAGTGGCACGACGAACATACTCGCATGTACCACAATCAATATTCCTGGCATACGGAGCTAGTTAAGTGGCATCAAGTGTTTTATAATGAGATGTCAGGCTTTATGGATGACTGCCATTCGCACCCGGGCATTATGGAAAGGTTTCAAAGTACCGAAGTCCAGAGGCGTTTTCGGCGATATGCGTTTATGGGGCAGAATCCAGATGAGATGCCTCCTCCACCGCCTCCTCCAAGCTTCCGTGACCCTGACCGTGATGATGCGGAGTCGTGTGGTAGCCATACCCCTCATTGAAGCATTTCATTTTGCATTTCATATTTGTGTGTTGCTTATGTTTCTTTTGTAATTCATGTTTGAACAATTTGTTTTGGTTTGGCTTTGTAATTCGTAACTTCTCTTGACAATTTCACTGCTTGTTTATGTAATGTGCTTTTGTTTCAATTGTTTGCGCTTCCTATTTCATTTTGTGTGAGTGACTTTTGCTATTGTATCTTAGTTTTTCTGTTTTTGACCCATCATCTATAACCCTTTCTTGCTGTTGACAAAGGGGGAGAAGGCACACGTGTATCAAGACAATGATGAGCACGAACTCAGGGGGAGTTCTCTCTCACACTTCAAAATTTGTCATCATCAAAAAGGGGGAGTTTGTGAGCACCCTTGGTTTTTGATCGATTATGAATTTTAAAGTGTTTTATGGTTGTTCTTTGATAAGACATATGCTTTCATCACTTTAGTGCTCTTAATCTTCATTGTTTATGAATTTGCTGAAAAATACGCATAATGAATCGATTCATTATGGCTTGAATCGATTCATGTTGTAGTGTGGATTCTGGTTTTCACTGTTTAAGCATTTGTTGAAAAATACGCATAATGAATCGATTCATTATGACTTGAATCGATTCATGCTGTAGTGTGAATTCTGGTTTTCGCAAAATGAATCGATTCATTTAGTGATGTATCGATTCATACAGTTTAATCAATTCTGTTTTTCTAAAAATCAATCAGTATGAATCGATTCATGCTCACTTGAATCGATTCATTCTTCTGTTATTTGCCTAACAGTTTCTGCTATATATATGTGTTTTGTTTTTCATTTTCATATAGATCACAGATTACAGAAATTGTGCATACGAATTTTCAGTAGTGATTGAACATTGAAGAACACATCAAGATAGGGTTTGTGGTGTGTTGGATCTTCAATTTTGTTGAGCAAGCTTGAAATCTAGAATCAAGACATCTTCATCATCTTCTCAAAGATCTTATTCAAGAACATCAACAAGAGAGTTTGCTGTCCTGTGAATTGAAGAACTTAGAGACAACGTTCAGTGGTACGATCGTAGATCTAGCTGAGTTGAATATTGATAGAATACTTCAAGGGAAAAACCAGCTGGGTTTTCCTTCAAGAACGGACGTGTGTAATACCTCAAAATTTGCCCTCCTATTTATTCTCTTTACTGGCTTATCGTTTTGCATTTATCGGCATTTCTCATCAGTTCATTAACATCATAGTAGCTCCTAAGGCATGTGTGTCGCTCCCACCAAATGAAGCCGGGTCAAATGGGGTACAGACGCGAACGGTCGGCGAGAGGGACAGTGAGAACACACAGGAGTGAACTCACTGGAGATGAATAGAGTCGCCAGCTAGGCATTTTTATCCCGGAGGAAAGGTAATGCTGCATAAACCTAGAAAGAGATGGATAAGACGGTTGCGAACTAGAGAGACTGAGAAAGGGGGTTAGTTACAACCTGGGAAGGTATTAGCACCCAGATTGTCCGCCGTACTCGACGGGATCCACGCTTAAAAGATTTGTGTTTTAAAGGGGTAGTGTCAGTGCAATTTGTGTGTAAAGAGCTGGAAAAGAATGTACAGGTGTCAGTGTAAAAGAAATATGAGGTGTAATATATACAGTGTCAGTGTAAGAACAGGAGTGAAATGCTCAAGAATATGAGGCTAAAGAATGAAGCTGGAAAGAGGGGGAATATACAGAGACTTTTGTTCGATAACTGTTAAGTTATGCCTACGTATCCTCTCGTGCAATGAGGAAGTCAGAACACCGTAGTTCGACCCAAAGAGACTGAAAGATGAATTGACTTGTGAACTGCTTACTTGCCTATGCTCAAGTGTATGATCTGTCTGGCACAGATGCAAACTGTCTTGCATTAGACGGGAGAAGCAAGTTCTCGTTTATGAGTGAATGAGATGAGAAAAGAATCCCGAAGGAGACGATTATTGTTTGTTTTTGAGTTTTCAGTCTTTTATTGCTTGTGAAAGTTTGTCATAATTTAACGAGCTTAAGTCTAAACCAATGGATTTAGTAAACTCATCACATCTTCCCTCTGTTTAGGGGTAATGAGAATACCTTAAGTGTGAAGTCAGCTTCTCACACTTAATCACCTTTGGTGTAGGATTAAGATCATTAACCTACTTGTGATTATTTAGATGTTTTTGGTGTTTTTGTTTAGTGTTAAGTAATGAGGTTAAGCCATAATCAGGGATTAAACAGACTCATTACACCATCCTAATAGAAGGATAATAGATGAGAATGTTTAAGCTGATGAAAGCTCCTCAACTTAATCCATGATTAGGGATTAAACTCATGACAAAACAAGCCTTTGGTTAAGTGTATTTTATTTAATGATATGATGATGAAGTGATTTTTATGGTTTGTAAGACAACTTGAGGGGGACTTGTCCATTAACACTAGGGTTAGTCCTTCTTAACCAATTAAGGAAGAATTAGAACCCTAATGCAAGGCCCAAGTTACAAGTGTACTGTCTTGATGATTATTAAGTGGATTGATTAAGAGATTTAAACACATTAAGGGTTTAACACTTAGGATTAAAGTTATACACTCCATCCTAAGAGAAGGATGCAGGCATAAGCTTAATCACAAAGCCTTAAAGCCTTTAGGGTTTAGTCCCTGATTGTGAGATGAGAAGAGAAGACTCAAAAGAGACACAAAGGTGAAAACTAAGAGGGGAGACTAATCAAAACCCTAATCATTGTCATGCTTGGGTGTCCCTAAGGTTTGTGAGGTTTTCAAGAGAAATCTTCAATGGAACCACCAGGAAGCAGATGAAAGGATCAAGAGAAGCAAAGTAACTTGCTTCATTCAAGAAGTCAAGTCACTTGAAGAAAGAAAGTGGGAAGAGGAAGAATGAGCAAGCTCAAACTCAAACACAAGCAAAAATGCAGCAATGGATGCAAGAGAGATGAAAAGAAAAGTTATGAGAAGTGAAGGCAAATTCACTTCCCAAAATCACTTACCACCTGAAAGGTTAGAAAAGAAATGCAATGCAATGCAAAATGAGATGAGATGACATGATGAGAAACAAAACCAGAAGCATTTACATGATGCTAATGATGCTATGAGATGCTACAAACATGAGGCAGCACATGGAAATGATTATACAAGTTCATGAATGCAAATGAAGCAAGTTAAGAAGCAAGGACATACATGAAAAGTTATGAAGTGTATATGACACACAACATGGCAAATACATATGCAATGATCAAACATGCTTTCAATATGTATTATGATGTCAAATGAATCAAATGGATGCTTGAAATGTCATGGCAAGTCATGTTATGCAAGAGAATGCAAGATGGATGCATATGGGAACCCAAATTAGGGTTTATGAACCATACATCAAACAAAAACCAAAACCAGAAGCAAACAACATTATAAAAAATTGAAAATGCACTCAAAGGACCCCTAATCCTATACTAACCCAATGCCCAAAGGAGAGGTCTCAACTCTTAACCAATTTCAAGTTATGATTTTTCTAAGTTTTCTAGGGTTTTAGGGTTCCTAAACAAGAAAATTACCAAACAAATGGAAAATGAAAGATCAAACCAAGGCCATTTAATCTCACAAACTACATGCTAAACACAATGCAATGCAAAAAGAATCAATGTCCAACTCTTCATGGATAGGCAGAAATGATTTTTGGAACTTTGGATCAAATTAATGCATAAAAATGATTTTAAATCAATGAAAAATTCTCAAAATGCATTAAGATCAAAAAATAAATTTGGTTTGAAGGTTGGACAATGTTTCTAAATGTCTTAGAACATTTCATGAATTTTTTGGTAATTTTTAAATACCTAAAAGTATTTTTAATAAATTAATTCTCATTAATCAATTAAAAATAAACTTTTAAATATTTTAAAATACTTTTTAAATGCTAAAAATGAAAATAAAAATATTTTTGTGTCTTAAAAATTAATGAAACTCTTGACAAAAAGTTTCATAATTTTTAAACAATTTTTACTATTTTAAATAAATTATTGAAGTTAAATGAAAGAAAATGAAATAAAAAACAAAAATAAACTGAAGTAAGCAGAAGGAGAGGCTGAGATTGATTCTGGGTTTCAAAAGGTTTGACTGGGCGCGCATCTGGACGGCCCAGATTCAAACTTCCCTAATTCTAATTAATTAATTATTAATCCATAATTAAATCTAATGACAAGATCTGAGCCATTGGATGCGCGCGGGAAAAGACTTAGTCAACTCATCCAACGCCTGAAATTCAAACTGGAAGCCCTAACCCTAATCACACATTAATGACTTTCAGGTGGCCGGAGAAGACTTCCGGTCGTCTTCTCCGGCCAGCACCCTCTCTAAAAATTGCTAACTTTCACCCTAGCTCACTAAAACCTAATTTCTCTGCCCAGAATCCATCCCCAAACATCATAGAGTAAGAATCAACAGCCAAAACACATTTATTTTACATAATAAAGCTGAATCGAAACAAAAGGGGTTTAGGTCAAAAAATTTCAGGAACAACATACATGCTCAAAACTCCATGATTTTCGAAACAAAACATATCATCATGATCAGTGGAACATAGGGAATCAATTAAGAACTTAAAAACAAGCTCCTGGAAAAAATGTTCATGAAGCTCACCTGAACTGGAGCTTTGGCCTCTGACACTTTTTGGCTAGTTTCCTGCTTGCAATCTACTCCACTTGACCTCCTGAGAAGCTTTCAATGCTTGGAAAGGGTTTGTGATAGCTGGTTTGAAGGTTTGAGCAGGTTCTGTTCAGGATGGTGTAAGAATCGTATTTCTGATTCTTTGAGCTTTGGGATGCTTTGAAGGGTGCTTAGTGATCAGGGAGGGATATTGAAAAGGTTTATGAAGTTTGCTTGTGTGTTTGTGAGCTGTGGAGAGAGATTCGAAGGGTTTTGCTTTTGGGAGTGAGTTTGTGAATGTGAGGCTATGGCTTGCTTCAGGCTTGCTTTCTATGTGAAATGGCTAGCATTTGGCTTGCATAAAGTAATCTCATTGGTCAGATGATGTGACCTGGCCTGCTGTGATAGGTAGGTTCACTTTTGCAAAATGTCAACTTTGGTGTAAGGAAGGCATGGGCTGAGTTCTAGCTTGGTACAAGAGTGTGGGCTGGCACAGCATGGTGATGGGAGAGGCTAGGGCTGGTTCAATGGCCAATGCAGCAAGTGGGTGAAGTGTGATGAGTGGTTTTGCAACTTGGTCACCTTTGGTTCTTATGGAACTATCTTGCTATACAAGCCATAAAACATGAGGAAATCTTGGTCCAATCTGAACTTTAGGACTTACATGATGCTTGTGTAATGGTTTGATGTCAATTAGAAGTCACAAGAATGCTTGGTACATGAAATTGCAAGTTTCTCATTTGAGGCATAACTTGAAAATTAGTGATTTTTGCCAACTTTGACACACCATAACTTTTGATCCAAAATGAATTAGATCATGTTCTTGTACTTTTTGAAAAGGGAAAGATCTAATCTACAACTTTCATGACCAAAGTTTTTCCATTTGAAGCATTTTTGGATCAAAAAGTAAGGCTTGAAAAGTGGCATAAAATGACATATTCTTTAAAAGTCAACCATGCCCTAAAAAGTCAACTTTGCAAAAACTTGTAATTCTTGAATTTTGTGAACTTCAACCTTCTTCCATGATCAAATAAAGATCATATACACTCAAAATGATGAAGATCACCCCTTGGTTGGGTCATTGGGGGCCTCAGATGCCCTGATTTTACACTGACTTGTCTGAAAAGTCAACTCTTGATCAGATGACTTCCCCATGGAATTTCTTCATGAAAATTGATATGCATACTCCCTATACCATATAGAGACCAATGGAAACAATAATGACCAAAAAATTTGGAGTTATGGCCTCTGAAACCAAAACCCTAATTTTAGGTCAACTGTGCAGTCAAGCCTGGCTCTGCCTCCATACCAATCCCAGTTCTTGTGATTCTTTGGCATTCTTGACTTTGAGAGGATATAATATGATGCTTGAACACATATAGACCCCTTTGAAGTGATTGATGATCTTTGGAGTGGCTCAAGAAGCTCTTGGATTGCTCAGATCACAAACCCTAGATGCAGATGACTTAGAACCAGTGCAAAGACTCAAAAATGAGATATGAGATGATATGATTGTGTTTATGCATATGAGATGATCACAAGCCATGGTGTGAATGGGTGAGGGCAAATTTGGGGTGCTTACAATGTGATCAGGGCTCAAGGGAATTAGGGTTGTCTTACACCCTATGTGTATCTGGCAAGGTTCGAAATAATTCACTGGGCTGTGATTCCACTCCGAATGCGGTTGCTCAGTTGGGGTCTCAATTCAGATGGTCAATTCAGATGGGGGTGTGATTTAACTTGGATCAAATTGTCGAAAGTTCATTACGACTGCAAGATTATTTGGGACCACCGGATTATCTCTTGGACAGTGGATATTCAAGGATCATGTTGTCGTGTGCGAAGATTCATCCATTTATTGAACAGTGTTTGGTGTGAAGTTTGTTTCGAAGTTTCAGTTTATCAGTGATTTTTATCTGAATTTGAATGGTCGTGGCACATTTCAAGTGATTCAGAGAGTTGTGACTAAATTGGAAATATTCAGCGGCTCAGAAGTGTTTGTGTTTATAGACATGTGGAGAGAATGCAAGATAAGCTGTGGGTTGAAACCAAGTTTTCTTATCCTTTTATTTTGTTTTTGTTTGCATAACCTGTTCCCGATTAGTCTATTCTGCTTTTTTTTTTTTCAGTTCCCATTGTCCTATATGTTTTGTTAATTCCCTTTCGATCCCTTTCATGTACCTTTCCTTTTGTCCGCTATGTCTAATTTCGTTGACAAAGTTCATGTCATTTTTAATCTATGATGAGATTCATTCCATGTGTTGCAATCCAAGTAATTCATTTTTAGCCATTTGTCCTGAGCCAAAAACTCATTACCTGTTATCCAATTACAAAATATGTTAATAACCATCCAATTTAAGTATTCATTTCCTGATAATCATTCGGTTCGTTTAACGCTTGTTTCGGATCGCAATACTTAAGAATCGTGTTTGAATTCATTAGTGTACCCGACAATCCAATTGTCCATTTTGTCCATGTACCTATTCTTAAACCTTGCCTAGGTATTTCTTTGAAGCCCATTTAAAATTCTTAAATCCAAGGACCAAACCTCCTTTTCATCTACTTACATATTTATTGTTAATTTCAGTTTATCTAAATTAAACCCACAGCTCAATAAGCTTTAACTCCTCACTATCTAATTTTTTTAGAATCAAATTAAGCAATATAAGCCACTTTTCACCGCCGAAATTCTATGGCTCTTTTCTTTTTCTTTTTTTTGAATCCACAGCTTCACTGATTGTCCTCACTCCTCACTCCATCCGTGACTGAAAAGAAAAAAAGAAATAATACTTTTAATTTAGATTAAAAGCAGGTTCTATATGCTGAAAGTAATTACAAAGTTGAAGGGCATTCTTAAAGAGCCATTTGAAACTCAGAGGAGTACATTATAATGTGTCTACATAAAAGCTACTAAATGATTATTCACAGGAATTGTTTGACAAATTTAGAATTATCTAAGAATCACGTTAATTCGAAAGTTGTCGGCCGTAAGGGATAAACACCATGAATTTACGTTGAGAGAGTTTGGGTGGAGATGATTGAACCTTCGGCTTTCACACTTTTTCTTCATTATTTTGATCGTTACTTTACCACGCGACGCTTTGTTAGATCCTCTGGTTGACAAAGAATGTGAAGGCGAACGAATTGATAGACTGTTCTTGACTTATTTATTGAGATCTGTCTGGGTGAAATGAATCATTAAGAGCAGAATTTCGAGGTGTAGATGCTTGAGAAGGCTGCCGAGTATTACGGAAGTAAGGCTGCAATACAGATCTAGTGTCTCATCTTTGTGGCATACTTGTACTAGGCAGGAATTGATAGAGAAAACGCAGCACGAACTGCCGGTAGAGCGTGCTAATCAGTTACTTGATAAGAAGCACTCAGGCTGCCATGACTTTACCACAAAGCGATCAAAGGGCTAGAACCTGTTGCAAATATATTTAATCAGCATCTTACAGATGAGAGTACAAAGATTGGTTCAACTGATAAAGAAATGTTAACAAGTTAATTGAATTCAGAAACTCACCCTATCAACAACAATCCAGAATCAAGCATAGTTTCATCAATCTCTCAATTTCAATCATATCCCATCACCCTATCAACAACAATCCAGAATCAAGCATAGTTTCATCAATCTCTCAATTTCAATCATATCCCAGCAGTGCGTTCATCGTAACATTCATCAACAATGTCAATTCGACTTCTCCATCATCCTTCAGCAATAACCTATATTAATCAGGAAAGAACAAAGACAGCAGAGAAAATTCAGAAGTAGATAATCAAGGAAAAGAATACTTTTATTTAATTCAAAAAAATTACAAAGAACCGAATTCAGTTACATCTCTAACAACCACAACAGAAAAGTGACTCACATTATAACAGGATTCTAACTGAAAACTGAACTAACTTTTTCTAACCGATTTATTCTAGAAGTTACCTGAGAATTCCAGAACCACCTTCAAAGTTCCTATAAATCAGTAGCTTCTGATTCGATCCAGCTTCTTACACAATTCTTCAGAATCCTTCACCCATTCTCCTCTGAACCCTCCTTCTCAACCTCGCTCCATTCTTCATCTCCTCATCTCCTCTTCAATCCGAGCCTTTTCCTTCTCCACCATATTCTTATCATTCAATAGGGTTCTTCAATTCTGCGATCTCTCCAATCATCAACAAGGTTCAGCAATCCCGGCATATTCAACCAGATTCGTCAAGAGCACCACACGCATACGCAGAAGGGCCACATAACAACTTCAGACACACAAGATCGCAACAACCTTTCAAACCAAAGCCTACACAAAACGCCGATACAATAATCTCAGATTGCAGGGCTACGCAAGAGAAGAAGAAGATAAAAAAAAGCAATTGGAATCTCACCTGAGTCGTCGTCTCATAGCTTCTTTGTTGCTGTAAGCGGAACGCAGAGAAAAGCGGCGTGTCATCACCGACGTTGTCTTTGCAGGTTGCTAGCGAAGTTCCGATTGATGATCGAGGGCACGGAGTCTCATCTGTAGGAAGCTTTTGTTGAAACTGTAGAAAGACCTTGAGCTCCGAGCAACCACCGTTTCTTTCAGAGCCACTGAACAGGTGCGTTTCGCGATTCAATTCCGGCGTTAGCTTTGGAATCTTAGTCGTATTGTTCGAGCTAGTCAAATCTAGCCGTTAAGTTTGGTTGATTGGTGGCGAGCTTGAGAAGCTTATTGCCGAATGCATTGTCTACGGAGGACGGTAGATGAGAATAATGGAGGAGATGAAGGGTAAGAGGAATCGGAGAAGAAGAAGGTGGATGATGATGTTGGCGGCGAGTTGAGAAGAAAAGAGGGATTTAGGGTTAGGTTTGTTTGTGTTTCAGCTATGATTTCTTGGTTTATGTAATTAACTTTTTCTTTTCTCATTAATTTGATTATTGAATAATTATGAGATAAGATTAATGTTTAACTGATATAATCATAAGTTTAAGTTATTTTATTTTCTTAAGATTAATGTTTAACTGATATAATCATTTCATTTTAGAAGAAAAATATTATATTAGGATGAGTTTAATTCAGTTTTTAATTAAGATCTTTAGAGAAAATATTATAGTAGGATAAGTTTAATTCATTTTTAAATTAAGGTTTTAGAAGATATTAATTCACAAGATTATTAGAATTTTATTTTTTTTAAGACTTTAGGAAATTTTAATCATAAGTTAGGTTAATACATTTTTTTAAATTAAAACATTAAATTCATATAAAACTATTAGTTAATTCTCTTTTTTATTATTTAAGGTAATTCTTTTTTTTGAAACTATGTTTAATTTCAGATTTTAGGAAAATATTATGTTAAGATTATTAGAAATTTATTTCATTTTTTTTTCCTAAGTTAAGGTTTTAGATTAAGTTTCATAATAAGATTAGTTAATTCATTTTCTTAAATTCAGATTTTAAATTAAATATTATAATAAGTTTAGCTTAGTTCATCTCTTTTAATTAAGATTTTAATTTGAACATTATTATAAGATTAGTTAATTCATTAGTTTAAATTAAGATTTTAAGAAATTTTAATCATAAGTTAGGTTAATTCTTTTTCTTAAGTTAAAATATTAGCTTAATTGATATAATTATAAGTTTAGAATTAAATTCATTTTCTAAGATTAAGAGTTTAATTCATATTTTAGATTAAAGGTTTAATTCATTTTTAATAAGACTATAGTTTAATTAAGTTTTTTTAGAAAACATATTAGTAAGTATTTTCTCTCATTTTCTTTAAATAAGTTTTTTTAGAAAATATATTAGTAAGTATTTTCTCTCATTTTCTTTAAATTAAGATTGTTAGAAAATATTAAGTGTAGTTTAATTCTTTTTCTTTAATTAAGATTTTGGAAAAAAATATTATAATAGGATTAGTTTACTTCATTTTTGCTTAAATCAAGACTATTATTTAGAAGCATTTATCACAACACTATTATTTAGAAGCATTTATCATAAGATTATTATTTAGAAGCATTTATCATAAGACTATTATTTAGAAGCATTTATCATAAGATTATTATTTAGAAGCATTTATCATAAGACTATTATTTAGAAGCATTTATCATAAGATTATTATTTAGAAGCATTTATCATAAGAGTATTATTTAGTTTATAATAATAAGTTTAGAATTTAATTCATTTTCTAAGATTAAAAATTTATAAAAAAAAATATTATTATTAGATTAAGGTTTAATTCACAAGATTATTAGAAATAATTCAATAAAAATAATCTTAAGCTAAGGTTTTAGGAAAAATATTATCTTAAGATTAGTCCATTTCATTTTTAAGTTAATTAAAAAAATATTTTTAATTCCTAAAATATGTTTAAAAAATATGGTTAATTAATAAATATTGTTATCAACACCCCTGCTTCCAGGCCCATTAGAAAAACAACCATAAAGAACTACTTCCAGCACCTCCCTGGTTCTAACGAAAATGGGCTCAAGTCCATTGCTCTTTACACTCCCTCTGTTAGGCCCATGGAAAATAATAACCAGAAAAATAACTAAATATCCCCTGCATAATTTCCTTAGATTTTTATTTTGTTTTAATCATAGTTTAAAATTAATCCAATAAAAAATAATAAAAATCATTAGAAAATTCCCCAAAAAAATTAAGAAGCTTAATAAGTCATTTTAGGAAGTTGAGATATTTTTATTTTCTGAAATTTGATTATTTTTGAATAAATTCTGAATTATTCTTTTAATTAGCCTCATTTGTATTTCTTTTAATTATGCTGGATTTTGTTCATTTTATTTAAGTAACTTCCAGCAACTTTTTTGAGCCATTCTTTTTTCTGTAATTAAAGGACTCATAATATTTCTTAGGATATTTTTTATGGAATTTTTAGGAGCTTTTATCTTAGGTTTTAATGATATAATCCTTAGGAAATAATGGTTAACCTTAGCTGAAATTAAATAATTGTTAGGCATAGAAAAAATAGAAATTCTTAGGATCCCTCTTAGTATAAGATTAGAGATAATGTTAGGATCCCATAGTTTAATTTTCATAATTTTTTCTAGAAGATTTAATATTTTTTTAGAATATTAGTTTTAGGCCTAGTTATGCATAATTCCCTTAGTTTAGGCCATTAAAAGAAAATAAAGTTCAATATAAAAATAATAGTATAGATTAGATTTAGCATTTAAATTTAGTATTAGACTTAGGTTTAATTCAATTAAGTTTTTAGAATGAATATTAGGTTTAGCTTAGATGTAGAACTTAGGCTTAAAATTCATTTCCATGTAGAAGTAGAATAAATAAAAATATACTATTTTTTTAATTCATGTCATATGAATGCCTTTTAGAATTTTATTCCTTATGGTTAATTTCATTACTTTTGTTTCATTTGTTTTTTACAACTTTAATAGGATTCCCCATGTGTTCTTAGAATCAACTTAACTTCATTAAGAAGTAAGTTGAATTCTAGTAGTTTTTAAGTTTCCATTAGGAGTAGAAAACCTCACTAACCATTAGGATCACTTTGTAAATACATAACAAAATTAGGATTGAGTCTTAGTCCTTTAGATTTTGCCTTTTTGCAATTTGAGTCATCCTCTTCTTATCTTCAAACAAAATCCAAAAACACTTAATAAATAAAGGAAATGATTCCTTGTGTATAGCCTTATTCCATGAAGCACTTGCATTCATTCCATCTTGGAGTGGTGTAAGCTTGTCTATCATGATGCACAAGTCTCATCAAGGAATTGTTCACAAAGAAAGTTTAAAAGACACTTCTTCACAAAAGCAACAAAAACACTTAGTAAAAGTTCAACAAGCCAGTGAACTTAAACCCTAATCCTAGGAAACCAGTCTTGGATAAATTCTCCTTGCTGGGTATGCTTGTTCTATTATTCCATCTTGGAATGTAGAGTCAAGTGTACATTCCATGTAAAAGAGTTTGAATTCACTTCCTTGTGCCAAATTCATACAAAACTCATAAAAGCCAAAAACAAATAACAAGCGACTATCCTGCGGGAACTTCTCTTCTCATCTCATTCACTCACAACGCGAACTCGCGACAACTTGTCTTTCATGCAAGACGGTAAACGCACTCGTACCAGACGATCCTGCAACACCTGATCATAGACATACGCAGTTCCAGCATAAAAAACACAAACAAATAGTTCCCGCCTAGGTTAGGCGAACTACGTCGACTCTGATCCTCATTATCCCGATGAGGTACGTAGGCAGCGGGGTAGGGCCCGTTCGAGCACATTCTTTATTTTCCCTACATTTCCCCCTTTCTTTCCATTCTCTTTTCTTATTCCTTTTTCATTTCATTCCAGTTTCCAGTTAGCGGTTTTATTCAACAACAGTTATTTTTCTCACCCTTTGAAACAAGCAAGCAAGCGTGGATCCCGTCGTGTACGGCGGACGGATTGGGGTGCTAATACCTTCTCAATTCGTAACCGACTCCCGAACTCAGATCTTTGGTTCGCAAGGCCTTGTCCTTTCCTTCTTCCTCAGGTTTGTGCAACATTACCTTTCCCATTCATTCGGGATAAAAATGTCTGGCTGGCGACTCTAACTTTTCCGCGCCACTTTCGCGTTTGTACTAGGATGAAAATCCCGGGAGCTACAACGTGTTCTTGAGGGTTTTTGTGAGTCAAGTTTACAAGTCAGATTCAGCCGCAGCGAGAGTTTTGGGAATTGGTGGATTTCGCAAATAGGTCGTGGAACCGGTGGATTGATTGTGAAGCTTGCAGGAAATCTCGATTGTGCTCAAATCGAGTGGAGGTTGATACAATAGGAAATTCTAGGAGTTTAGAATTCTGGATTTTGTATTCGAACCTTGTAATCAACGGATTCAGCAACTTTGATATAAGATTTCTCAATTTCGATTTGAAATTGAGAGGGAGACGTACCCACACGCGAGGACGACCGTGGGGAACTTCCTTACCAAATCTCGGCGTATTGTTTCTTCTCTCTATCTTTACTTTCGTATTAAATTTGTTTTTCGATTCATTGGAAATTGATTTAGTGATAGGTGCATTCAACTGTTTTCATATCGTGTGGCTTATTCTTTATCATAGCAATCGTTAAATCCAGCACGTTATCGCTTGTCTGGTCTTCTAGTGGCCGGTTCAGAATAGACGCTTATTCTATTCGGGACCTTTGCTTCCATAATACTTTGAAAACTCTGAAAAAGTTTTAAATCCGTGAAAACAAGGGTGTGATCCATTCACCCCCCCTCTAGATCACTCGCCACAGCGTCTAACATAATTGGTATATTGGAAACAAAATCAAAACATGGAGGCAATTAAACACCAAACACATCCTAAAGTGGAACTAGGGTTCAAAATAAGACCTAAGTCTAAAGTTGAAGGTACCTAGAGGTTATGTGACTTATAAAGTCAGTAGCTACATGTTATAGGTCCCTAAGGATTCTAGGATACCTCACAAGATCAAACTATGTCAAACTATGTACAAAAAGTTCACACAATTTCACATAAATGCAAGTTAGGGTTCATGGATGAAACATGAGTGCATATGGCATACAAGTATGAATGAATGCATGAAGGATCACCCAAAGTCAGTAGTGAATTCATATGAATGTTTATGAATGAAAATACCATCATGGATGCAATGGTTTAAGCATATGGAGCAAGGAGAAGAAGATGTGAGAACAAGTATCACATAAGCTCATAAATGATGCAAGTTAAGGATGAATGATATGTGAATATGCATGAGATGATTACAGGTCAGTAGAATATAAGGTATGATATTCAACTAGAATGCATTAATATGCATTTATGATTCTCATACAAGCTATGTTAACAATTAGGAGAGAAGAGAAACAAGTTTAAGTTAAACTAGTTTAAGTAAGGATGCACTTTGAAACACAAAAAAAAAAAACAAATAAAGATGGTTAAAAAAGTGACCTATAAATGGTATTTAGGACCTAAAAGTGACCTATAATTTACTCCTAAAGGTTACCACAAAGTATCTCAAGCAAATGACATGAATGTCTTCCTAACATCTAGGGTATGGAACAAGTAAGCACATAAATGAACCTATAATCCAGGTGACATGAAAATTAGAAAAAAGGATTGAAAAATTATAAAATTAAATCCCTATAATGGTGAAGTAAGTAGCTTACATTATATAAAATTATTTCACAAAATTATGCACTAAAGTGTCACAACAATTCACTTAATGAGTGAGATAACAAGGCATGATCGCCGAAAAACAACTTCACAAAGTGGATCCAAAATGGCACAAAAAATTATGAAAAATATCTAAGTAGCATAAAAATTTCACAAATTCTAGTGGTTAATCACACACAAAAATTTGGTTTCACACCTATTGGAAAAAATGTTTTTTCGGTCCCTTAAACCAAAACAATTCCTTTTGGGACAACTTAGAATCAAAAATTCAAATTAATTACTAAAATCATCCAAATATAGAATACAAAATTATAAAAAATTAAATAAGAGGTTAAGGATCACTCATGAAATTTTCAATAATTTATTACACCCGAAACTATTTTTAATAATTGCGACGAAACGGGCAAAAAACGGTGATTAAGGAAGGTTAAAGGCAAGCAAATTCTATCATTTGTAACATAATCCCTAAGCTTCGATATCATCACATATCATCATAAATCACAAATAAATTCATTTACTTGGGTGTGATGGCTCAATATACACCTAACGTTATATGATCCTAAGCCACATACCACTAGAATGATGTGTTAAAGTCGAGAAAATCGAGATTTCTTACTTGATCGAAGTGACAATTCTTCACATAAAAGAAATCCAAAAACTTCGTGCAAGATCTTGTAATCTCCCATAAGCAAAATAAATACTTATCTTCCATAATCACTTCATGAAGATCCACCATAACCGAAATCAATCCATATCGATCAAAAAAACCATGAATACTCACATCCAAATTAGTTCATAACCATAATTAAAATTAATGCAACAATTCTAACTAAAAAATTATCAAGAAATGGATTAAGATATTAATCCACAAAAATCATTTAACAAGAAAGTTAATTAACAATTTGTTTACAAGAAAAATCAATTAACAAAATCTCTAAAAACAAAGAAATAGGGGGTGCAATTGGAAATCCAGTAGCCTGCACGGTTATTGTGGCCAACACTATAATAATTCCTCCTTTCAAGTATTATCTATACTATATATAAAGAGGATACACCATTTTGGAGTGGACTATTTTAGTTCCAAAAATACCCTTTATTTTCTTTTTTAATAAATAAAAAAAATAAAAAAAATAATGTTGTTAATAACTTCTATTACTTTTAACTTCAAATAACCCATTACTTTTAATTTCCACTAACTTCCCTAATAACTTACATAATAACTTTCAATAACTCACTACTATTAATTTTTGTGTTTATTATTTAATCTCTCTTCTATCAATGTGATTTTTTCTCTTTCAATTCATCTGACTATTATTATTATTTTATTTTTTTATGGTTCGTTTTTACTTCTTTTTTTTTTTAAATTAAAGAATCGATTTATTCAACATGAACATGAAGTTTGATCTCTACGTGTAAAGAGGTAAACTATTAAATTCTCCAATTTTTTTAATATATCAATTTTATTTTTTTTACAATTATCTTTAATCATTGCATATAGGTTAATTAGATGTTGAACGAATACCAAATTAACTTGTTTAGAGAAGATGATGAGGAAAAAGTAAAAAGACTAAAAATAGATTGAAATTTAATTAATTTAATATTTAATTTAATTTGATTTTTTGTTTGTTTTATTCTATGTGAAATGTCATTAGTGTGAGAATCCTAATATTTTTGTTGTTATTGTTTTGCAGAAGTTTCGTCCGTTGATTATTTTGAAAAGGTCATAATATATTTGATTTGATTTTTGTGGAACCATATAAATCTATTTGGTTTGATTTTTGTATAACTACTCCAATTTATTTAGTTTCATTTGTTTTATTTGTGTTATAAATTTAATTTTTTGGTACTATATGATTTTTTTTCTTTTTGTTTAGTAAGAAAAGTGTTTACTCATTGATTTGTAGATATTTTGATTAAATCTATAGAAGGTGATGTGTTGTGCTAAAGGGAGAATGATTCTTGAGAAGATTGACAACAGTAGAATATTCCAGCTGCAATTAACAAGATATTTATATATGATTACGATTTTATGAAGATGCTTTGGAATTACAAGCTTTTATATTTGATTTTAATTATAATTTATTTCTTAAATGTTACAAAATCCATTATATGATATGATATGATATACTTGCCTTTGTCTTGAAGCCTTTTAGAGTCGAGACTCTAACTTTGATCTAGCATTTTCAAATTCACTACAATTGATAATTTGTGATGGAGGAGTGAAGTTTCAATGGATATCATGTAGGATACCACATGATGGCAGAAAAACACAATTGCACAATCATGGGATAGATAATCCTTATCTTTTTCTATGTTATCTTTTTTATCAAATAAAATAAAAACTCTCATATTATAGGTAGATTTAATGTAAATTTATTATTTTTCTGTAAGTGGACTTAATTAAGTTGTTTATCTAATCTTATTTTGTAGGATATTTGGAAATAAATGCACACCTTATAGATACAAAAGTGTTGGAACATAAGAAAATGGAATACATGTTCTTTTAAAAGAGTTACATAATACATTTTTAGAGATATTGTTTTTTACTCTACAAATATTGAATTTTGGTTCATTTATTCAGCTCATAGATAATTTTTTTACTTTCTTAAATTTGGATAGGGATTTCTATTTATAGTTTATTTTTGGTTGAAAATCCTTGAAAAGTATTCATTACATTTTTTCTGTTTACTAAGAGCTTTTACTTTTGAAGAAAAAAAAAGAGGAATACGTTTGGTTGGGTTTAAAGCTAACACCTGCTAAACCAATTAATTCTAAGGACAATAAGATATTAAGTTGTGTGTGGTTCAGGATAACAAATTCAGAGTGATTGCATCATTGTAAGTTGTTATTAAGAAATAACAATCGGTTATCTATAACTATTTAAGAAAGATATAAAGAATTTTGGGTTTACTGTTTTTCTTACCTATTTTGTCCTTTAAAATATAGTTTATTTATTTTTGTAAAAATAAAATGCTAATAAAAAGTGCAATTATTTTAGAGAATTATCTTAACGGCCAATAGGAATCTATAACTGCTACAGGGATTGTTTTTTCAATTTATTTTATAAATCTTTCAAAATATAATTGTTTCAATACAAATTGGTGACAAGTAAATAAAAATTGTTTATTTGATACATTTAATATATGTAGAAATTAGATAAAACATGTTCATATGATGATGTTTTATAATTTATGGCGAATGAGAGGTAAATAAAAAAAATCTTTAGTTCTTTACTTTCTTTTGATTCCCAATTTGTAACTCTCTCCCATTATGTGTTTCTAATTCATATTTAAAACGCATATGTCTTTCTTTACCATTTAAAAACATTCATTAAAAACTAAAAGACAATGATTAATATTGGACTACTTTGTTTCTTCTTCTTTTTTATGTTTATTTTTTCATATATCATTTATTAACATTGGAATAAATGAATACACAAAAAAAAAAGTTTTTCCCATTTAACATTATATTTGTTTATATTGTAAAAATGTAATACTATTTAAATGTAAGAGAAAAAAATCATACTGATTAGAGAAGTATCAAAAGACATCCATGAAGTATTTGTATTTTTTTATCCTCTGTATCTTAGCAGTAGAATCAATGGTATTATTAATCATGAACTATTTGCTTCTATCAAAAGGGTGAATTCTTGGGCGGTTTGTTTAAATATGTTTACGAAGGAATTGTTGTTTTTTTTAGTTGCACTTTTACTTTTTTCTATACATGTACTTTGTCTATGACAATGTTTCTTTGTAGTAATCGAGCCAATTATTTTAACAATTCTTTACAAAGACAAGGAAAGTGTAAATAGTTTAAGAGTATAAAGATAAAATTTAGTTTTTTTAAACGTATTTTTTTTTACCGTAATACCTCTTTTTAACCTCTAAATTATTTCACTCATATTATTGATTTAATTGAAAAAAATTGGTTGAATAATGGTATGTCACAATACGATCCTTAGTATTCATAAGAAAAATTAATTTGCAAATATTACGTATTACAATTTTTTTGGTAAGTATCTGAATAAATATGCTAGACCTCATCATATAAATAGTTTACGTTAAAATCAAACTTAAAAAAATTACACTGTTCATATTTTCACGCGGTGCACCTTAAAAAAGCGGACAAACAGGCACTCCCGTGCCAGTTTGAACGCTAGTTGAGATATAATAACTCCTCCTTGCAAGTAGACTTGTTGTACCCGAGTCCCTTGCATCGGTTATAGTGTAGATCACGCTTAATTATGTCTTGAGATCCATATCGTTTTGTAGCCGGTCGACCAGGTGGTCGTCGTGTGGGAGTAGGTGTTACTGTTACCAAAGGCTCAATTGCAGCCGGTGCATTCATATTCATTATCAGATCTATAAATTCGGAGTAAGTCAATCTGTAGCATTCAACTATATAGTATCTAGAGCAAAAATCATAAACACGTTGACCTATCGCAACAATGACAACAATGGCATGGCAACATGGTACCCCACTCAGCTGCGACGTTTTGCAACTACATTCCCATTTGTCAATATCGACTAACTCAGTCGAGTCACCACAAACTTCGTATGTACTGCCGACCGATAATATAACTTGAAGTGAATGACTTTTTTGAATTTCCATTTTGAGCTTATCCTCCATGGATGGACTCAGCCTAGTCGACCATTCATCAGATTTCGCCTTTCCAGTAATAATCAATTCCATAATCTTACCCTTATTAACATCCACCATTTGTGTTATCGGTAAATTGTCAGCATTTGAAGCCCAACAGTAGAACAACTCCCCAAAGTTAGAAGTCATGTGATTGTACCTAGTACCCTAAAAAAATGCATTCGCCCATCTCACCGGATCACTTTGTATTATTCAATCGTAAGCTTCAATAGAAATCCTTTTGATGCTCCGTTATGAAAACCTTCTGGCTTAGTTGCATAAGCAGCAGCATATAAATCCTCAATCATGAGTCACTTTACCTCATGAGAATACTGCTCTTTCAAGTCTCTAAGAAGTTGCTCAGTTTAGTATCGCAGGCAATATGCATGAAATGAACCTATCTCAGCGATCGAATTTTTGTGCCCATTTTCTCTGTCTGCTACAAATGTTAAGGGAATAGATGTTGGCAACTTTGATTTGAGTTGAAGCAAAAACCAATGCCAACTATCATCAGATTCAGTGTCAACAATAGCAAAGGCAACAGAGAGAATACAAACACAAACCATTATCTTCGTAAAACTGCCATCAAACATACTTCAAAAATTGAGTCAAATAAACAGAAACAATGAAACAAAATATTCACCTAATTCTGCCACAGGAAGTGCTAATTCTGCCTCAGGAAGCCATCTTCGATGAGCCTGGTCAAACTCACATACCTGCACACAGTAAGCACCATACTGTGGAAAATTAAGGCAATGCGTGGAATGGTATTTTTTGCTTGGTCTCTTGATTTCATGTTACCTCAAGATTTTTCTTATTGCAATGATGGTGTTGTCTGCAATGCAGAAGTCTGAGTTGGTTCATACACTAACATTTATTCTTGATAAAAAAGTTGGTTCATTCAGTTTTATTATTGAAAAATTCTGTTTGTCTATGATGTGCTGTTAAATGAGCAACAACTTTTTAAAGTTCAAAGTATCTTTCTTGTAGGTTTGGGAATTTCCATCTTCTGTTATGTTCGTCGTTGAATTATTTTGCTTATCATCTAATGCAGTAGCATTGAAAAGGTTAGTAAGTTATCCTTTAATCTTTATATATTCACCTCCTGCTTGTCGTCGTTTGAAAAATAACTCCAATTGATATGTCTAAGCATAAGTTTTTCGTACCTCTTAATTGATTTGCTTCCACCTTCAACTGCAATAACACTAATACAATCACAAGTCACAGAGCACCCAATCAAACAGTTTTCTTGAGCATTAACATAAACTAAGAATAGAATTTGAAAGACATTCCTTTTTCCCGAAATTCCATACCATTAGCATATCATTAGTAGGAGGGTAAGCTTGATGAACCCAGAATGTGAAGTTCCTTTAGATTAGGAGAGCGTGTCGTACGTAAAAAGAAAGACAAACAAAACTGTAACACGGAAACCGACTAAAAGCGCTTTTGCAATGTCAAAAATGAGATTTTCTCAACGTGGTGCTCAAGCCAAAAATGGTCCTTGCATGCACAGGTTCTTGAATTCCATCAAGTCCTTTCATGTTAACCTGAAAGAGGTCAAGGTTAGAGATTGCATAAAGAATTGTGTCCATGATTTTCATCTCATAATTGTAAGATTCCTCATTTTTATTTAATCTTATATCAAAGAAAATTGTTTTGTGAATGGCATATCGATCACCACGATTAATACCATCAAAACTCTGGGGGAACTGCACATAACAAAGATCTCTACCGACTACTGGATCCATCAGAAAACACATTACTTCTCGAACAACCTTGATATTGTTAACATAATGATCACAATCAAGATGTAGAATGTAGGGAGCATTTGTGAGAACTGCAGACACTCTTAATGAGCTTATATAAATTGTTAATCTTAAGTATCAATGGACCTTACCAGTGCAATTTCATCCTGGTTTAAGTAACTGCACAGTTTTCTGTATCAACTTGTTATGCTACCTATTTGCTGTTGAGAGTTGCATCGTGGTTGTAGAAGCAGGAATATCACAATTCAAAAGTTAACATGTTATCTATGACTAAGGCTCTTTCTCCAGCTCGTACAGCCCCTACGTGCATCATGAATACATGGTTAAGCAATTAAGAAGTACTCTAAAGTACCAAATTTGAAATAACAAACTGATAGAAAAATACTCTAAGCTAAAAACAACCTAATAAATTTATCACATTAAAAAATCACCAAATAAACCCTAATTATAGAAGTAAAGAACATGACTAAAACCAATTTATTTACAGTGTTAATTATTGGCACATGTCAAGTGTAAAACCTCACAGGAACCAAATAAAACAGTGAATAAAAATCAAAACAAACCTTCATTGGAATCATGTGAGCATAAAGGAAATAATGTGAGTGAAGTTGGCTCTTGCTTGACGGAGAATGGTTCAACGCGCTCCAAACTGAACGACAACCGTGAATCGTCAGCTATGCTTGAAAGCTCTGACTGGAGCTTATAGTGGTGGCGAAGGTGGTCATCTCCCTGCACCGAGATTATGATGCACAAAGTTCATTATTATACCATTTAACAAGTCCAGAAACATCAATGCACCACTCTGTGTGATAAAGTTTAATCACAAACCACAAACCATAAATAACATGTTTACAATCAACATCGATAAAAATCACGAATTTAATAAAAAAAACAGAAACAGAGAGGAAACAAAATCGCAATCAAACCAAAGTTGAGTCGAAACCGTGTCAACCACTAACGATTTGTTACTGCGTGAAACCAAAGTTTGATGTTGTCACAGCATAGAAGAAGAAGAAATGGAAGAGAAGAAAAGGTGGAAATCGAAGAGAAGAATATATGATTGGGATGGGAAACATTATTTGAGACATTGGGAAGAAGAATAGTTTGAATCATGACCTTTGTGTGCAACAATAAAGTGTGGTTTCCCAAGCCTCGTAAAAGAAAAAAAAATGGATAGTCATAAAGTTGGTAGGCCAAAAGTGGAGACATGTATACTTCCAAAACAGAACAGTTGTTTTGCGAATAACTAGGCCAGAGGCAGTTGTGAGACGCATGAGAAGAGAGGGAGAAGGAAAATTAGAGAGCTTTGCAGTCAGGCTATCCACTTGACAAGTTTTGGAGCAAAAGAACAATTT
The DNA here is from genome assembly GCA_963966055.1 of Lathyrus aphaca. Lineage (NCBI taxonomy): Eukaryota > Viridiplantae > Streptophyta > Magnoliopsida > Fabales > Fabaceae > Lathyrus > Lathyrus aphaca. The sequence goes on along the minus strand of OZ014525.1, from coordinate 99,343,449 downwards.
GGATTTTTATAGAATATTCAATCTTCTTATATGGTAGATAGATACCCGCTTCAAAAGGTTTTTTATTTATTAGAGATTTTGGGAGAGGATAATGAAAATTATTGTCTTTTGGATGAAAAATAAGTTGGATTCTAAAGGGACATTAAAAAACATGAAGATTCTAAAGGGACATTAAAAAACATGAAGATTCATACAATAAGGTGCGCTTTAGAATATCAGAGCAGCATTCTTCAAGAATTTGAGTATGAGAAAGCTAAGGTGAAGAGATTGTTGTTCTATCTACTTAAAATTTATCACATTAAATTAGAGATTAGAGTTTAATGATACTTTTGTGGTATATGTTTCATATCATTTTCTATAAAATTGTGGTATATGTTTCATATCATTTTCTATTCAACTTGATTTATCTCATTAAACTGTTCTTGGATTCTTCAAATAATTTTCTTACAACATCTAATACAGCCACACCATGATTCTTTCTCCCTATCTTCTTGATAGTGCTCTCATCTTCATCATTCAAAGAATCATTTTCTTCTTGTACACATTGTGCCCCATGTGTTTGATCAATCTAGAGTTCCTGTTAAATCTTACTAAGTTCTAGCCATACACATACATGCACACTCGTACACACAGTGAATGAACGCATGTGCACGCACATTCACGCTCCATATCCCAACAATTCAAAATTTATTATAAATAAATAAATAACATCAAAAAATTTGCCGTGGCAAGAGTACATAATTCACTAAAAACAAATAACACTACAAAATGATAAGCTCACATTGTTCTTTTACTTCCTTTTTAAGTCTCTCATAAATAAAATTACGATCAAACCAATAACTATCAGAGCCTTTAGTCCATCTACCAGCACCAATATAAAATTTGTCAAGAGAGCTGAAAGTAATTTTCCTCAGCGAATTCACATTTTTCATTAGGTTTCTAGCCAACTCAATTGCATGTGTGTTGCATACAGCACCGTGTAGCTCAACATATTTCAATTCATTGTGAAAAAACTTTGCATTTTTTCTTGGAATTTGAAATCCAGCCCAACTTGAAACTCTAACCTGCAATTTGAAAAATAACAATTTCAACATCTATAAACTAATGCAAAAAGGTTACTTTAAAGAAATAAGATGAACATAAAAACTTTGTTAAATAACTCACGGTCAGAGAAAACTTTTGAAGATGTTGAGAAGCCGTTAAAAGGTCTAAAATAGAAAAGTTTTCCTTAAAAGGATAATACGCTTCTTCGATAAATAACTCCAATTGTCTTAGATTTTGGAATCTATCCAAGACCTTTAACTTTGATATCTGCATACATCAATGAAATGTAAAGTAAATTAAAATCGACAACTTATATAGAAATTATAAAAATCAAGCAACATATACATGGGCGTTGAATGACTCACCTGCGAATGAACCATGATTATAGCTAGATTCTCAATCTGATTTAACTTTGGAATTAGACCCAAGGAATTTTGATTTTTCTCTTTTAATTTTGGATTTGGAAATGCATTCCAAAAGACCTTGGATAACTTTGGTGCAGTAACAGAAAAATTTCTTGTGGCGTGACCGCTATATTCAAAGGATGACAGATTCTTTGAATCAACAGATATCTTATAAGGATCAGATCTACCAGAGCAGCAGTCAACTATTTTCAGATGACACAACGATGTACTGTTAATTTCCAATTCATTTGCAATTGGACAGTTTATAAGGGCAAGGGACTCAAGTTGAAGACATTGTTCAAACAAAAATGGCAAGAAGCAAATTTGGAGAAATTGAAATCCATCCAACACAACATTTGTCACGTTTTTAAAGCTAGACATATCAACAAATTCGAGCATGCTACTACTGTACATAAACTGCGATAACCTACGATCCTCAATGTCTATTGAGTGTCCATCATGACAAAAATATTCAAGAGATGAGAGATTTGGTGCAACGATATGAATCATCTTCAAATTCATAGTTAGGCTAACAATTTTCAAATGAAACAATTTTGGACTAACTATTCTCTCTATAAATAAGTCACATTTATCGAGGGTCAAGTCTACGAGACAAGTGCAGTTGGAAAACAGGTCCTCTAGCAGATCCTGTTTCACAATAGTTAGGTGCAAGACAAGAGTTCTCAGATTCTTCAATCCAGAGAATTCCATAGGTGCTACTAGAAGGCAATTCTCGAGGTGTAGATAGGTTAGAGAATCAGAGTTAGATAAGAGAGAAAATGAAAATCTACAAGATTTCATTTCCCAAATAAAATCAGTATAACTACCTTCATGTGGCAAGAATAATAGTTCAATATTTTTGACACCCATAGCAATTCCATGAGAAATTAATCTACCAATGACATCACTGTGTTCACGATCCAATGGAAATTTTACTCGTATTGAAGTGACCGTGGCGTGTTGGTAGTTTAACACGAATTGATCCAATCTTGCAGTAAATTGAGATTGGAGGATTTGAAATAGTGGAGTGTCTTTTGGTGGTAGTGTAGTATAGTGAAATGTGTTATAGAGATCAAAATTGTGGTGTGTTGATGATAACATCCATTCCTGACGCCAGTGTTTGGACAATATGCAAGTTTTGAATTGATCCTTTAAATTTAACTTGGAAAAGATGATCGATAAAAGACAATCAGGTAACTCAACGTCCATTATTGCTGCAACCTATAACGAACAAACAAGGGACTTCAAATTAATAGCATAATAATGAGGCAAACAGAAGTATATATTATTAATATACAAGAAATTATGACTAAAAAAAAGTTAACAAAACTGAATAAATTAAAATTTCAAGTAGAAGCTACAAAAAATAATTAGGGTTGCAGAAACGAATACCTTTGAACACAAAAGTAGCGCTGGAATCTACAACAGAAACGAATACGTCTTTTGTCTTGCAGCGGCATTAAATAGGATTTCATCGTTATAGAATCAAGGTTTTTTTGTGGAACGGGTTTTTTAATTTTGGATTAAATGTGACAGGTCCAATATCATATTAGGCTCAATCCTATTTTTTTCCCACTTATGGTAAAAAAAAAAGCGAAAATTTCAAAATATTCCTTGAATTTAGAAATGAATTTACAGATGCATCACAAGTCTCATCAAAACACACTACACTTGAGTCTTATTCCTTTTTTATTTTCAAAATTTGTTCTGAATATACATCTTTCAATACATTTCATATACACCTATGCATTTTTTATTGAAACACTTTCATTTTAAAAAAATTGATCCAAAGATGCATCTTCGTATTCAACCAGACAAAATTTTGTACTGTAATATCGACTATGCCTTAGTAAGAAAGGTGTGAACAATGTCCATCCCCTTAGAGTCTTTTGAAAAGACTTTGTCTATACTCGCATACGCAAAACCCATGATACGTGACATATAGGTAATACATTAACAACATGATCTACTATAACTTATTTCTCCTCTAATATCTCTTGATGAGCTGACCTATATGGATCTCACAAAGTATTTGGTGTCATATACGGATGTGACACCTAAAAATATCATTAGACATAGTCGAATGCATTGCTTCAATCACTATGAGCTATTGTACCTTGTGTTTCAGTCAGTACCAGATGATTAATAAAATCATCATAGATGTCATCTACATATTTACGGGTCATAGCGGGAGGAGTTAAATAGGAAAGGTGTCTTAGAAGTACATGCGAGCTACGTACGCATTACAACACCTTTCACTAAACTCTATTTCTATGAGTACATGTCACCTACACCCGTGGTACGAAACTTTCCAAGACTTCTTTAAACATGAAATGTATAGGAATACATGTGAATTACGTCGTGCTACACACTCTCTCTAGACGATTTCTTCTCCAATATAGTATGATACATGATGATCACACAAACAAAATTTTCATTCGAACCTCCAAACCTTATTTGAAACACATTAACCTCGATTACCACATTAGGGTTTCCACAATGTTTATCACATTTATTTATATTGCCACATTAGGTTTCTACATTGGTTCTTATCGAACTTTCAACATAATTGTCACATTAGGCTTTCACTTATCAAACCTTCAACATAATCGCCATATTAGAGCTTCACAAGTATTTTATCAAATAATGTACTCATGTCCTAAGAGTGTTCTCATAATCATTCATAACAAGTATTTTATCAAAACATTGGACTTATGTCCTAAGGTCCAATTGATAATTATTCATTATTTACAAAGGGATTCATACATATAAACATCATAAAACCTTTACCACGAGATAGTTTTTACATTAGTTTTCTAATTGTTGTGAATTGATGTCGTCAAGAACATAGCAAAATATGAGAAAAATATTGAGTTTCTTGAACAAACACCAAAAACCCTATTAGGTTTTATGAAAGAGAGAGAAGAAGGAAGAAAAAGAAAAATAATTGGTTAAAATTGTTTTACTATTCATTTACTCAATAAGGGTTCAATGATTACAAGTGAATAACAATAATTAACCTCTCTCAACAACCTGAGAGAACTAGTATATTTATAGAATGTTTCGGGATGACCCAATGACTAGGCATGGCCCAACCCACTCTTGCTTCCAAAATGGCCCAATAGCCCAATGTCAGAGGGACCCCTGGCTTTATGCCCCTCAGTCGAGGACGAATTGTCGGCCACAATCACCCGTGGTCGGTTTCTTCTGCTCCTTCTAGACTTCTGCCCGCACCTGGGGAATTCACCCAGATCTGGTCGAGGAATTACTCTTGCTCTGATTATCCTCTGTTCGACATACTCATCCGACCACGCATGCCCATTCCAACGGCTAATTCTGACAATTACCTATTTTTGAGGGATTCGGGATCCTGTCCCAAAATAGGGACCAATAGTCAAACGTTGGGGGCTCTTTATAAACCATCTCACTTGAGAGGGCCAAGTATCGAATATTCACTCTCCTAAATCCCTTACTCGTACTTGCTTACTCTTCTATCCGTTCTTACTTTGGCATCGGAGTACCTTGCAGGTACACCCCCCATATCTCCTCGACGACCGATCATCACCATCATCAACTACATCAACGTCTGGGGCCCACTACAGATTTTGATCGCACAGGAACAATCAGTGGTGTCGTTCGTAGGAATTTGTGTTACCCCGTTTCTCATCTTCAGATTGTGAAAACTAAAACATTGTAATTCAACTTTCTCAATGGCTCATCGTGACGACTCTGTTGATGCACGGATCATCACCAACATCCCCGTCAAGCAACGGGAGAGTGATGAAACCAATCCCCCGCTCAGGGAGCCTGATCATTTTCAAGATGGGCGCACCGCCTCCCCGTTACTAAAACCATCCATACAACCTGAGATCACCCTTGTTGATCTCCCCCTGATTCCCATTCCTGAGGGAACCAATGAGACACTTGCTGCTCTGGTCAAGACAACCAACAACATCAACCTTCTGATCTTGCACCAAGGTGTAAACACCCCAAATTTTCCCTCACTTTTTCTCACACCACGGCTTGTGATCTTTCATTTTTTCACTAGCATAAGCATATCATCTCCCATTTGCACAATTTGTTTCATCTGCATAGTTCATTTCACCTGCATCTAGGGTTTGTGATCTGAGCAATCCAAGAAGTTATCTGAGCCATCTCAAAGGTCTTGAAGCATTCCAAGAGGGTCCATGAGTGGTCTATGATCATAATATGCTCCCCAAAGTTCATTAAAGTCAAAAGATCACAAAGCATTGCAAAGGCATAGAGGCAGACTGAAGATTTCCTGCACATATGACCTAAAATTAGGGTTTTGGTTTCAGAGGCCTTAACCTCATATTTTTTGGTCATTCTTGATTCTAATGGTCTCATTATGTTATAAGGATCATGTGTACCAAATTTGATGAAGAAATTCATTATGGAAGTCATCTGATCAACTGGTAACTTATTGAGCAAGAAAAGTCAAAATCAGGGCATCTGAGGCCTCCACCAATGGTACCAAAGGGTCACATTCATCATTTTGAGGTCCTATGATCTTTATTTGATCTTAGAAGTGGTTAGAAGTTCACAAGATAGAAGAATTTCAAGCCATTTTCAAACTTGCTATTTTTGGACATGACTTGTAATGGAAACTTTCCATTTTGGGAAAGATTTTCAACCTCCTCTTTCTTGATTAAAAATGCTTCAAATGAAAAATCCTTAAACATGAAAGTTGTAGATTGGATCTTCCCATTTTCAAAAAGTACAAGAACTCCTCTTGATTCATCCTAGAACTCAAGATATGATCTTTCAAATTTGGAAAAAATCTTGTAATTTTCAAGTATGTGCCAAAGAGGGATTTTTGCAAAATAAAGTTTCAAGACTTCTAATGACCTCTAATCCACCTCTAAGCATCATAACATGTTCACGCAACATCTCAAGATCAGATTTGAGCCTTGCATCACAAGTTTTCATGGCCAATTTCTCAAGAATGTACAAAGTTGTAAATGTGCAAAACCATTGCAATCTCATCATTCATTCACTTCTGATCACTCTAAACCATCCCATGGCCCTCCTTGAAGTTGTATGAGGAAAGACACCCCTTGAAACAAGCTCTGACTCGTGCCATGCCTCATAGTACACAACATTGATTTTTTTGCAACTTGGCCCATACCAATCACACTATGCCACCACCCACTTTCTGATCAATCTCATTGACTTATACTAACCCTAAGGACCTCATTTCAGAACACACACAAGCTTGAAACAAGCCAAGACTCAGATTACCCAAAAATCCCCAAAATCTTCACTCCTTCGAAACTCACTCCACAGCCACTCAAACTCAAAGTTTTCTTCACCAATCATCTCAAAATCATCCATAGAACAAAACCCAACCATTATAATTGCCTAAAACACTCCACAACACAAACACGATTTCTGAGTTATCAGAACCAAACATCAAAAACCAACCATCATAAACTTGTTCTAAGTCTTCCAGAAGCATCAAGGTGATCATTGAAGTGGTTTTGCACAAAGGAGGAGGCCAGAAAGCTCAAACATAGAAAGCTTCATCTCAGGTATCACTGTAACACGGTGGGAGAACTGACTTTAGTTATGTTGCGGATAGCAAGAGTCGCCACCGACTTTTATTTTATCCAAAGGAAAGGCATAAAAGAACAAGAAAGACCTTTAAAAGATTTTTGGGTTCGGGGGGTAGGTTATGTAAAGGGAAGGTGTTAGCACCCTTTACATCCATGGTTATCCATGGGGTCTTAGTTACTTAGCTCACTTTAAAATGTTTTTGAAATGTGTAGTGTGTGTTTAGAAATTTTCTTAAGTACTTTATAATGATCCATGTACGGATATATATAAAGACTTTGTTTTGAAAATTTATTTGAAAATGTGAAGTGTTTGAAATGTTTTTGAAAAGTGAGCAAGTATATAAGAGGAACCTACCCTAAGTTAAGTCTTTTCTGTTCTTGAATATCCTTTAAATGGTAAGACTAACCCTATTATTAAGGAATAAGTAGTCATTACCTTGGATGTTAGGGACAAGTGAAGGGACAACTGTTATTTAGGCAACTGTAAGGTGTATAAGCAATTCGAAGAGACTTATCATCTTTATTCGAAAGGGACAAGATCATTACGAAGGCAACCACGAAGGGACTTGATCTTTTTATCTGTTAAGGGACTAGATGTTATGAGAGAAGGGACTTTGCTTTATACCTTACTTGACCTTTATTTAGGCAACTTGGGAGGCAACCCTTAAGAAGTGAGATGGCGATCCAAGATCGACTTACGTGTGTGAGTGTACCAATTCAAATATTTATCTTTAAGATTAATGATCTAAATCCAATTTTAAATACAAACATGTCTTCCACTCCCTATTTTACTAACCATAGCAATTAAAAATTAAACAATAAAAAATTACTACAACTATTACATAAGGGATACAATTACATTATAATAATTAAAATAATTAAAATAAATAAGTAAATAAATAAATAATTAAATGGGTTAGTAATAATAATAATAAAATAAATAATCACATAATAGATAAATAAATAAATAAAGAAGTTAGTAATAATAAACAAAATAAATATAAGAAATTAGCATAATAATAATAATAAAAAGTTCAATTTTAAATGAATAATTATTCTTAAGGTTTTTAATTAATAAGAGAAACAAATGATAAATATTACATATTAACAAAATATGACTAATAGTCTAATTATTTTAATTTTATATAAAAATATCTAATTATAACTAAATAAGCATATAAAAAATAATAAATTATATTCATAAAATAAAATTAGGTTTTTTTTAGTTATTTAGAAAAATAGATTAAGGTTAATTAATTAATTAAACTATTTACATTATTTATATAAAACCATGTATAATAATAATAATATAAACAAAAAATAAATGGACATAATTAGAACTTATATACAAATATATATTAATATTTATAAAATGAAGTGAATTAAGGTTTACTATTTAACTAAATTTTTTAAATTAGAAAACTACATAAAGTTATAAAAATTAAAATAAACAAATAAATTAAATATTTACAAAATAGTTAGGGTTTATAAAATATTATTAGGGTTTATATAAAAAAAATTAAGTTTTTTACATATAAAATTTTTAGGGTTAATTAATTAATTTATTTATATAAAACATATAATATTAGTAATTTACAATAGAATAAATATTAAATATAATTTTAATGATAAAATTTAATTTTTGAAAACATGAATTTTGAATTATATAAAAGAAAATAATATGAACATTTTATTTTTAACATTTTAAATTTATTAGATTAATTATAATATAAACAAATTAAATAGAAAAACAAGAAAAAGTGGAAAAAAACTTACCTGGGGCTGGGATTCGAACCCAGGCCCTAGGCTTTGCAATCCTCAAGACCAACCAGTCATCCATCAGGCCAATGCGCGTTTGGTGATAACATGTTGCCTTCATATTCATTTATGCGTATCCTGGAAAAATCAGAATAAAAGCAACAAAACAAAAAGGCCTGGGGGATTCGAACCCAGGACCTTGAACATCACGCATGTGCATACCAACCAACTGAGCCAAGTTATATCAATTGAAATAATATTAACAATAAATCATAAAATATTATAACAAATTTTGAATGCAAATTTTGGCGCGCTGACTTCGTCTTCCTCCTTGGATGCTGCAAAATTTCCTACGAATTCTCCTGGGCAATTTCCTGCGAATTTCAACCTGTACAGGACCTACGAAATTCAAACATCAACAAAACAGTGAAATTTTTCCAAATTGATTGGTGTATTATGATCCCCAGAGTTCATACGATCATTCTATGTCCTTAAAAATTATTTATATTAGGTCTATCATGAAACCCTAAAAGCTTGGCCGAAACCCTAACAATGGCTATTTACGATTCAGGTCATTATTCTTCAATCCAATTATCCAGAAAGCTTGCTAAGATCATTACAAACACAAAACAATCATTAGAATCAATTGATAATGCATAAAAGTATGGAATCGAAAAAGTCAATAAACTTGAGAAAGAATGATTCGGTTTATGCAATATGGCATGATTGGGATGCTTTTAAGGATTGGAATAGGTTCAGTGATGTCCAAGGAGTGTTTTGCAACCTTTAGAATGCCTTGAGAGAGCATCTAACCAAGAACCCGAATTGAGAGTTTTTGATGAATTTTTGAAAATTTGAAACTTACTCTTGAGGCAGCAAAATCGTCCCTATGCATTGTGATGAGTTTGTGTATATGTAGTGAACTGAATTAGGTCAAAAAGTTGGACTATCCTTTGGATATTTTGGATCAATGAGATTGAAAAAAATCATGCCTTAAAATCCAAATATTTTTTGATATAACCTTGCTATTTTAAGACAATCACCATAATTCTCATATCAATTTGATCCAAGCCATATTTATGATTTTTTATAAGCAATATCTCATTTAAATATTTGATTTATCTATTTGATTTTGATTTAAAATGATTTTAAATGAATAAAATCAAAATAAATAAAATAAAAATAATAAAAAATCTGAATAAATGAGGGTTGGGTCGTGCATGATGTCATGTTAAAGTTTGGATCAAAAAATTGCAAGCCCATTTGGAAGAATTTGGTTTTAAGCCCCCATTTGCTTCATAAACTTCCCTAAAATTTCCCAACTTTGCAAGGGCACAAATCCTTCAATTTTAATGCTATGGGGGATTTCTTGGACATTTTGGAAAGATTAAAGAGTCCTCTAACCAACCCCATTGGTTTCATGTACATATCATTTACCATTCTCAAGTTATACCCTTTTGAAGTTGTTGACTTTTTGTTGACTTTCAAAAGGACCTATAATGTCTTAGCTCATACCTTCCAAATGAAGCATTTTTGGGATTGGCTTGTGAGACACAAAGTTGTAGAGAATTCAATTTCCTTCAAAATGAGCTTTGGATGGGAAAAATTTAATGAAGCATGTGAAAGTTATGGCTGGTCAAAGTTCAGTTGACTTTTCCTATGAAAACCCTAATTTAGAAACTCCTGATTCTTGATGATCTGGAATCTCCTTGATGAATCATGATTAACCCTTGATCAAATGATGAATTTTACTTCATATACTTGATGTTGGCAAAAAATCATGAAGTTTGACTTTGGTTTGACCACAGTTGACCTCAGTTTGACTTTTTAACTACTTTGACTGATTTTAACCTATCTGATCATCTGACTGAGCAAACCTTTGGGAAAAGTCTTGAAACTTGTCATGGGGATTCTTAAACACATATAAGATGTTATGAAGCTCTCTTGAAGTCTTGGAAGTTCATTTAGCCTGATTAAAGCCAAAACCCTAGTTTTGGATGCACTGCTTAGGAGGATGCATTATCTAAGGGAATTGTCAACTTCTGACTGATTGTGAACTTTGTGAACCTTGTGAACCTCATGAGATATCTTGTGAACCTTGTGAACCTCATAAGATGTCTTTTGAACCTTGTGAACCTCATAAGATGTCTTGTGAACCTTGTGAACCTCATAAGATGTCTTGTGAACCTTGTGAACCTCATAAGATGTCTTGTGAACCTTGTGAACCTCTTAGTACACAAAGTCTTGTCTTGTGAGGGCAAATTTTGGGGTGCAACAGCTGCCCCTGTTCAATTTTCTGAAACCTGAGGGGTTAGATTGGTATATGTGCCAGTCGTGACCTGGAAGGTTGAAGGGGATTGAACACAAAAGCCCAAAAATTTGCACTCACCAGTGCATAAAGTAATATTGCTGATTATTTGTATATGCTTGAGTGGGCTTGAGGATGCCACTCGGAGAAAAGTTCTTCAGATATATTTCTTTGAGAGGAAAGCAATGCCAAATATGAAGATCTAGCCTTTTGGTGGATAAACAACGGCCCAAGGTAACAATATGGCTTTTGAGAAGATAAACGACGTCTCAAGATAGCCTTTGGGAAGATAAACGACGTCCCAATATAATGAGCTAACCTTTGGGAAGATAAACAACGGCCCAAGGTAACAATATGGCTTTTGAGAAGATAAACGACGTCTCAAGATAGCCTTCGGGAAGATAAACGACGTCCCAATATAATGAGATAACCTTTGGGCAGATAAACAACGGCCCAAGGTTATGATAATACTTTTGGGAAGATAAACAACGGCCCAAAGTAGCAATATGGCTTTTGAGAAGATAAACGACGTCTCAAGATAGCCTTCGGGAAGATAGACGACGTCCCAATATAATGAGATAACCTTTGGGAAGATAAACAACGGCCCAAGGTTATGATAATACTTTTGGGAAGATAAACAACGACCCAAAGTAGTGATATGATTCTTGGGAAGATAAACAACGGCCCAAAGTAGCAAGTTGTTGATGAAGTTTGTCTGTTGGAGAATTAATCTGAAAAACAAGATTAGTTCGATGCAAATATCACGATGTATATAACATTCTGCAAGATAATATTAGTTTATGCATTATGTATGCATGTATAGTATGATGCACTTAAGTAATGTATTATGTACTTATGGATATATATGTTATGGTATGATGTAAATGATGTATGTGTGCATCATGTAGCGTGAAGCGTCCGGATATCTTTGTATAACAACTGCTGGCCAGGGAAAATAAATCCCGATTTGTTGCTGAAGAATATGAGGAACTTGTTCCCGTCTCGTTTGATAATATAGTATTCATAACCTCCCGTCTTCGTCCAATAGTGAGGTATCCATAACCTCCCGTCTTCGTTCGATAGTAAGGTATCCATAACCTCCCGTCTTCGTTCGATAGTAAGGTATCCATAACCTCCCGTCTTCGTTCGATAGTAAGGTATCCATAACCTCCCGTCTTCGTTCGTCGTACTCCTATTGGAGGAATAAATTCCCAATTATCCTTCCGAGGATAAAAGAGATGGACATAAATTCCAGGGTAGATGTGACTCGAAGTATTTATGAAGATGGATTTGCCCTACTGGGGGACTTATAGCTGTCTGGTAGGGATGAATCGGCGAAGCTTCATTGAATTCCTTCCCTCGTTCGTCCTTAGTAAATACTATTACTGCATTTTCATGCATTTCTGGTAAACATCAATCATATTAAGCATTTTATGCATTTCTGGTAAACATCAATCATATTAAGCATTTTATGCATTTCTGGTAAACATCAATCATATTCAAAAGCATACATACATTCAAACACAACCAATGGACGTTTCGCTTATGTAAATAGGGTAAAAGTAAATCTGGATTCAAAGATGGAATTTTATTTATATCATAAAGTGACCTATACATAAGTAAGTTTGTATAAGGAGACAGAAATCCTAGTAAGAGGAATTTGTCATAACAATTTTTACAAAACAAGGAGAATCAGCTATGTGGGAAATAATCCTATTGAGTTTCAATTCTACTATTGCCATTATCTTCAAGTATCTCATCTTCTGCTGTCGGGACGGAAATGATTGGATTGATTTTTATCTGTTCGAGCTTGAGTAAGTAGCACAACTGGTTATAGTTTTATGGGTGATCCAAACGAGACATAGTCATACGCTTTAATCCCTAACTTTTGCCTGGATTGCCCTTTCAGGTTTTCAATCCACCGGGATACCCTTTTTTGCCCAAGCCGCATTTTCAGGTGTTCGACTTGCCGAGTGTACATTTTTATATATATATCCCTAATTTTTGCCCGATCCTTTTTGGTTCACCGGGATGCCCTTATTTTTGCCTAGGTCGGTCAACCTAGCGGGTCTCTTTTTATGCGTAGTATTTTTTAACTATGTCTGCGTTTACAGGCTGTGGGAAGTCTTCACCATCCATAGTAGTAAGTATCATGGCACCTCCTGAGAATACTGTTTTGACCACAAATGGTCCTTCATATATAGGAGTCCATTTGCCCCTAGGATCACTCCGTGGTAATATGATACGCTTGATTACCAAGTCGCCAGCCTGATATACCTTTGGCTTAACCTTCTTGTTGAAAGCCTTAATCATCCGTTTCTGGTACATCTGACCATGACAAACAGCTGCTAACCTCTTCTCATCAATCAAATTTATCTGGTCAAGTCGAGTCTGAATCCACTCATCTTCATCCAAGCCTGCATCCTTCATAATTCTTAAGGAGGGGATCTGAACTTCAATGGGCAAAACTGCTTCCATACCATAGACTAAGGAGAATGGGGTTGCCCCTGTTGAAGTACGTATTATAGTACGATAACCATGAAGAGCAAATGGTAACATCTCATGCCAATCCTTATAAGTGACAGTCATCTTTTGTATAATCTTCTTAATGTTATTATTAGCAGCTTCAACTGCCCCATTCATCTTCGGACGATACGGAGAAGAGTTGTGATGTTTAATCTTGAACTGCGTGCACAAATCAATAATCATAGTGTTGTTCAGATTAGAACCATTGTCAGTAATAATCCTTTCAGGGATGCCATACCTACATATGAGATTATTCTTAATGAATCGAGCCACCACATTCTTAGTAACAGATGCAAATGAAGCTGCCTCCACCCACTTTGTGAAGTAATCAATAGCAACCAGGATGAAACGATGCCCATTAGAAGCAGTAGGATTGATCTCACCAATCATATCAATGCCCCACATGGCAAAAGGCCAAGGAGCAGTCAACACATTCAAAGGTGATGGAGGTACATGTACTTTATCAGCATAGATTTGACACTTGTGACATGTTCTGGAGTGTTGATAGCAATCAGCTTCCATGGTAGACCAATAGTAACCTGCTCTCAATATCTTCTTTGCCATAGTATGACCACTAGAATGAGTGCCAAAGATCCCATCATGCATTTCTTCCATAATCTCTGTTGCTTCCTTCTTATCCATACAACGAAGCAAAGTTGAATCATGATTGCGCTTGTACAAAATGCCATTACTCAAAAAGAACTTAGCAGAAAACCTTCTCAGAAACTTTCTATCTTTGACAGATGCCCCTTCAGGGAACTCCTGGGCTTCAAGATATCTTTTCACTTCATAGAACCAAGGCTTCTCCTCTGCTTCTTCAGTGTCAATCTCATTGCAGTACGCAGGCTTCTCAAATCTATCAATGGTAATCTTGGGAGCTTCATCATCCCAGCTAATCTCAAACATGGATGCCATGGTGGCTAGTGCATCTGCCAACTGATTTTCTCTTTGTGAAATATGTCCAAAGGTAATATCTTTAAAATGTGGGATCAAAGACAACACATTCTCTCTGTAAGGAATGAGATTATCATGCTTGGTATCCCAATCTCCTTTAATCTGACTTACTACCAGGGCTGAATCTCCATACACGTCAAGGAACTGAATCTTCATATCAATGGCAACTTTGATACCCAGGATACATGCCTCATACTCAGCCATCTTATTAGTACAATAGAAACAAAGTCTGGCAGTAATCGGGGTATGACAACCTTCAGGGGAACTGATCACAACACCAACACCATTACCAAGTGCATTAGAAGCTCCATCAAAAACCATAGTCCATCGGGATCCTTGTTCAGGTCCGTCATATTGTCCAGGTTATTTGGTAATAATCATAATGTCTTCATCAGGGAACTCAAAACTCATTGACTGGTAATCATCCACTGCTTGATGAGCCAGATGATCAGCCACAACACTTCCTTTAATGGCCTTCTGAGTAGTATACTGTATATCATATTCTGTTAAGATCATTTGCCATCTTGCTATTCTTCCGGAGAGAGCAGGTTTCTCGAATATGTACTTGATTGGATCCATCTTCGAAATCAATAAGGTAGTATGAGTCAACATATATTGTCTTAGTCGGCGAGCAGCCCATGCCAAAGCGCAGCAAGTTTTCTCGAGCAGTGAGTATCTTGTTTCACAGTCGGTAAACTTTTTGCTAAGGTAGTATATTGCCTGCTCTTTTCGACCAGACTCGTCATGTTGCCCCAACACACACCCCATTGAGTTGTCTAATACTGTTAAGTACATAATCAAGGGTCTTCCATCAACTGGTGGCATCAGAATTGGAGGTTCTAACAAATATTTCTTGATTTCATCAAAGGTTGCCTGGCACTCATCATTCCACTCCATTACCTGATCTTTCTTCAACAATTTGAAGATTGGCTCACAGGTAGCAGTTAATTGGGAAATAAATCTTGCAATGTAATTCAATCGTCCCAAGAAACCTCTTACTTCCTTTTCCGTACGGGGAGCTGGCATTTCTTGTATAGCTTTCACTTTTGCCGGATCTACTTCAATACCTTTTCCACTGACAATGAAACCCAGGAGCTTACCAGATCTAACTCCAAAAGTACACTTGTTTGGGTTCAATCTCAACTTGTATTTCTTCAACCCCTCAAACAACTTATGCAGATGATCAAGATGTTGTTCTTCATTCTGGGACATGGCTATCATATCATCCACATATACCTCTATCTCATGATGAATCATATCATGAAACAAAGCCACCATAGCATGCTGATATGTTGCCCCTGCATTCTTCAAACCAAATGGCATCACTTTATAGCAAAAGGTGCCCCACTGTGTAACAAATGTTGTCTTCTCCATATCTTCAGGTGCCATTTTGATTTGATTGTAACCAGAGAAACCATCCATGAAAGAGAATACCTTATGCTGAGTAGTGTTGTCTACCAAAACATCAATATGAGGAAGTGGAAAGTCATCTTTGGGGTTGGCCTTGTTCAAATCCCTATAGTCTACACACATACGTACCTTACCATCTTTCTTAGGTACTGGTACCACATTTGCAACCCATTGAGGATAAGAAGTCACAGCTAAGAACCCTGCATCAAACTGTTTCATTACCTCTACTTTAATCTTCTCTGACATTTCAGGACGCATGCGACGAACCTTCTGCTTCTTTGGACGACAATCTTCTTTTACCGGTAAACGGTGGACCACAATGTCTGTATCCAACCCTGGCATATCTTCGTAGGACCAAGCAAAAATCTCCACATAGTCATGTAACATCTGAACCAATCTGATCTTGACACTATCCTCTAATTCAGCCCCTATCTTGACCTCTTTCCTGTTTTCTTCAGTTCCCAGATTCACAACCTCGATTGGCTCTTCATGTGGCTGTATCGCTTTCTCTTCTTGTTGTAACAACCTAGCAAGCTCTACAGGTACTTCACAATCGTCCTCATTTCCATCTTCAGCTTGATAGATCGGATTCTCGAAATTATAATTGGCAATAGTAGAACTGTTATCAACAGGATCCAGAGTGGATGAGGATCTGCATTTTAGTGATGTGGGTGTGTGTAAGAACACATAGCTGATAAAACAAAAATAAAAGAAAGGACAAGGAACACAATATTTACGAAAACGAAACGTCCACTGATTTTTATTGAATGAAGTATGCAAATGAAATGACATCCCGTAATAAGCACACCATTGTGCCCCGGGTAAGGCACAAGGCTTAAGAGTTTAATTGTTCAAAAATTACAAACTTTAAAAGTAACAACACAGTAATAGTATTTACTCCTGACTAAAGGAGATAGGAATAACATCTCCAGCTTTCCAATTATTGAGCCCATCACCCACAGTAGCAAAAATACAAGCATCCAAGTTATAGTCTTCATCATAGTCACCCACATCATTGATCTGATCCTTCATAATCCCCTGATTGGTGATACGAACAGCCCGAGCACGACGAACAACCTTCTGGGACTCTGCAGTGAAACCCAAACCAAATTTGTCAGACTTGTAAGGAATGTCAGGAAGCTGACCCCAAATAGTACAACCACCTCCATCCACCACAGCTCTAGCATCTTTGAGGGAAGCCATTGTAGGAGGTACTCTGGTGACCACAGGAACTTTCTTGACAACAGGAGGAGCTTCATAATTGTTAACAATCCAAGGAACTACTTCGAATGTCTGGCACGGAGTTTCAACATATTCACCTTCCACTTCCAGATATTTAAAGGTGTTCACATGGCTAACTATATATCCTTCCTCTCCGTAAACAGTGACAACTTTTCCTTCTACTGGATATCTCAGCTTCTGATGTAAGGTGGAGGTTACAGCACCTGCCCCATGGATCCAGGGGCGCCCAAGAAAACAAGAATACGATGGACGAATATCCATTACATAAAAAGTAGCATTGAAGACCTGAGAACCTACCTTGATTGGGAGATCTATTTCTCCGTGCACCACCCTTCTTGAGCCATCAAAGGCCTTCACCACTATATTACTGGGTCTCAACACAGCATCTTCAGGACTAAGCTTATTCAGAACCTCTTTGGACAACACATTCAGCGAGGAACCATTGTCTATTAGCACATGTGACAGGGTAGTGCCCCTGCATTCAATAGAGATATGTAGAGCCCTGTTATGATCCCTCTTAGCAGGAGTCAAATCAGCATCGGAGAAACCTAACCCATTATCATAGGTCAAGTGTGCAACACAATTTTCAAACTGGTCTACAGAAATCTCATTTGGTACGTGAGCAGTCTTCAAAAATTTAATCAGGGCCTTGGCATGAGCCTCAAAACACAACAATAAAGACAACATAGAAATCTTGGAGGGAGTATGCCCCAATTGATCAACAATGTCATAATCACTCTTGTGAATGATCTTCAGTACTTCTTCCATCTGCTTAGAAAGATCATCAGCAACCGGTACATCAGTTTGTATAGGTTCAATAACAGGACCTTTGCCCCGAGCATCAGTAGTGGAGGTAGTATCTGAAGTAACTGTATTCATTGAGGTAACTGGAGGAGAGAAGATTCTTCCACTTCGCGTGATCTTACTAGATCCAACAATATTATCAACATCAAGGTTTTCACTAACAACAGGTGTATCAGCTAAGGATTCCTGCTTAACACCATGAATATAAACATCGGACCCATAATGCCAAGGCACAACTTTATCAGAAGTATATGGAATAGGACCAAGAGTGGTAATGATCATAGGAGCCACTCTAGCTTCAGCAACAATCTTGATAGGGCCTTCAGCAGTAATCTTAATTGGACCCTTATGAGTGATTTTAACAGGTCCCTTGGAAGTAATCCTTACCGGCACTTTATCAACCATATCCACCTCTTCAACCTTTGCACCTTTAGTTATATGATCAACCATGCTCTCCACAGAAGGTGGGGTCCTTTAAAACACTATGGTGTAATTATTCATGAGGCGTTGAATTCCGTCTTTCAACCTCCAGCAGCTATCCGGCTTATAGGCACAATATAAATAATCTTCACGACAACCTGGAAAGAACCCAGCTTGTACTAACTTCTTCTTAATAACAGACAATGGTGTAGTCAGATCTGCAACTGAGGAAATATGTGAAACTTCATTAATGGCATTGACAGTCTTCTCATGATTTGGCATAAGAGCAGTAATCACATTTGGAGTACCGAGAAGGTCGAACTCAATTTCTCCAGCATCAATCATATCTTGAATCTTATTCTTCAATACCCAGCAACTATTGGTATCATGTCCCTGACAATTTGAATGATATGCACATCGTGCATTAGGATTGTACCTGGGAGAGGTAACATTGGGATTCTGAGGAGGGTCCCTCAAAGTGATAAGTTCACCCTTCAACAAGTGTTGCAAGGCCTGGGCCAGTGACATGTTGATATTAGTGAACTGCCTTCTAGGCCTCTGTTGATTGCCCTGGGGTGGCTCTGGTGTTGCATGAGTTGGATTGGAGATATGAACTGCACTCACAGACTGATGCCTCCTATTACGATCAGGTTGACCATAAACAGCATTTGACTCTTTCTTCCCACTAGGGGGCTTCTTTGTAGTACTGGATGAAGAAGCACCCACTTGGATCTTGCCACTCCTTATTCCACTTTCTACGCGCTCTCCTGTCATTATCAACTCAGTGAAACCAGATGATGAGCTTCCAATGAGATGACTGTAAAAAGGACCATTCAACGTACACATGAACATATCCACTAACTCCCTGTCAGTTAGAGGGGGTTGCACTCTTCCAGCCAAGTCTCTCCACTTTTGGGCATACTCCTTGAAATTTTCTTTAGCACCCATAGACATGCTTTGTAGTTGCATGCGAGTCGGGGCTAGATCAGCATTGTATTGATATTGCTTATAGAAGGCTTCAGCAAGATCATTCCAATCACGGATGTTGACACTCTCCAACTGATAGTACCATTCCAATTGAGCTCCAGATAAGCTCTCTTGGAAGAAATGGATCCACAACTTCTTATCAGCAGTGTGGGGTTGGATTCTCCTGACATAAGACCTCAGATGCAGCTTGGGACAAGAAACACCATCATAAACTACGAAAGTAGGAACCTTGAAACCAATGGGTATGACCACTCCAGATATCAAACTCAGGTCTTCAAAATCCAGCCCAGAAGACTTTTGTAATTCCATAGCATCCATTCTATCCACCAGCATCTTGAACTTATCTTCATTAGGCTCATGATAGTAGTTAGCTTCATAATCAGAGTCCCCCATTGTATTATGGAGACTGCCTCCCTCTTTCTCAGACTCTTCAGACTCATAATCTTCAACCTGTTCTTTGGTCTTGACAGGACCTCTGAACCTTCTTCCCATGTTGATCAGGCCTCCTGACCTTCTAGTCTTCTTAGTCTTCTTGGCCAGCAGTGTCTTCAATTCATCCTGCCCTTTGGACAAGTTCAGGATCAGTTCTTGGAACTGTGCATTTTGTGCCTGGAGATCTTTAACTGTTTGTTCAAGAGCCATTGCTGAAATAAACAACGAGAAGATGAGAAACCTGTGCACAATAAACCTGTGATGCAATGATATGGTGTATAAATGCATATGCAATGTTTTCAAGGACCGCAGGATTTAAATTTGCTTAAACAATCAAGAAAGTAAATTTTTATTAGTAATAAATTTGTCTGTCCTTTAGGCTTACAAAATGAAATGAAGTAAATACAAAAGATGGGGTTTTAAGTCTCCCATGGACGTTTCCTCTTTATGTTGAGGTATGAGTTGAGATTCCGCTCCTCGTGAAGTTTCTTTGTTAGCTCCAGGATTCTTTCTTGACTTGATTTGTAATGAGCCTCGAAAGTATCCCTTTGCTCCTTCAACTGGATCTAGGACCTCTGTAAGTCTTCCCTGTCAGTGGGCATGTCTGGGTGAAGGATGGTATAAGAAGTATCTTCTTCAGCAACAGGCTCCATAGTAACTGGCAGGATGGCAGGATATGGCATCATGAGAGTCTGAGCACGAGATCGTACCCATCTGAGGTAAGCTTCCATAGGAATGGTGTACTTGGGCTCCAGAGTCTTGCTGTCAACCTTGTTCACTTTTCCCCATGCTCGTATGAACCTCTGACGGTAACCTTGCAGATCGTTGTCGTAGTCAAACACAATACCCTGAATCAACATGTCATGTGGGCCATCACTCCGAGCGTAACCAAACTGTCGTAAAGCTAAAGAAGGGTTGTAAGTAATGCCTCCTCTTATGCCTAGAAGTGGCACATTAGGAAACTCCCCGCAACGGTCAATGATAGTAACATTCTCCATAGATCTGGAGCACCAATGAATATCTGAATGCGAGAGTGACATGATCCTCTTGGACCACCTGAACCCTTGCTCATTCTTCATCACTGATCTAGGAAGGTGAGAAATAAACCACCTAGATAGCAAAGGTATGTAACACATCAAAGTTCCTCTTGCCCTTGTAGTACGGGTGTGAAGAGAATGTAGGATGTCTCCAAGCAATGTAGGCACTGGATTGTGACTCAGAAATATGTTGATGGCATGCACGTCTATGAACTGATCAGGATTGGGGAACAACACTAAGCCATAAATCAACAAGGCTAAGATCTCCTCAAAAGCATCATAGCTCATAGCCTTCAAGAACACTTGAGCCTTCTCTATCAACACCTTATCAAGAATACCCTTAACCCCGCTTCTCGTTTCTAGAACAATGTCTGACTTCTTCAGATGTAGAGCTGCAGCAATAACCTCTGGTTTAAGCTCTTTTTCCAAGCCTGTGAAGGGTCTTTGATTAAGAACAGGTATACCCAGAAGTTTAGAGAACTCTTCCATTGTAGGAACCAACTGATGGTCGGGGAATGTGAAGCAATGGTGCTTAGGGTCAAAGAACTGAAACAGAACACTCATCATGTCTTCATTGAATCCTGAAGTGACTAGATCCAGTA
Source organism: Lathyrus aphaca (assembly GCA_963966055.1). NCBI lineage: Eukaryota > Viridiplantae > Streptophyta > Magnoliopsida > Fabales > Fabaceae > Lathyrus > Lathyrus aphaca. Next base: position 99,321,945 of record OZ014525.1, on the reverse strand, counting down.
GGTGACCATGTCTCTTGATGAACTGGGAGTTTTCAGAAACCTGGGAAACCAATTCCTTAAGCTTAGGATGTATTCCTACAAAGTTGATCCTGATAGTGTTTCTACGAGCAAAAGCCATGACCTGCAACAAAGAACAAAGAAAAATCCTTTGGTCCTTGAAATGGTTAGTGAAAATGCTATGCTTATGATGCATGATGATGCTATGATGTTATGCTCAATCACAAACATGTGGTACACACAAACAAGTCACACAATTACCTTAGGTTTAAAGGCTTGCATGAGGTTTAAAGGTGAGTACCCTCCCCTGAAGTTAGTTGGTTCATCCTGTCCTATAAAGTAACCAGGTTCTAAGGGATCTCAATATCATTGATCCTTCACAAGGGTGGTTGTTCAGTAGGCAACTTACTTGCCAACCAAAACCCTCCAAGTTTAGAATCTGAATGAGTGTAGCATCGAGTATCAACCAACTTCAGTCTTCACCAAAGCCGGTTATCTCACTACTTTATAAAGGCCAAGATGGGATAACTAGGGTTCTAAAAGTCAGTTAGTGTATTGACAACATACGGCAGCCTCATATTATCCTCAACTTGACTTAAGGAACATAAGCACCAACCAAGAAGTCACACTAACTATGGCCACCAGATCAACCATATCGGTATACGCCGTATAGTTTCCTTGGTCTATTGCCATTTACCTAAGGTACACTAGATCCGAGTTAGGATCTTTCACACATAAGAGCACCCAACAAGTAAAGTAAAGCAAACAAAGCAAATAAGTTTAAAGTGATCTAATTCCTAAGGGTACCCCTCTTTTATTAAGTCCCCAGCAGAGTCGCCAGTTCTGTAACATGGTGGGAGAACTGACTTTAGTTATGTTGCGGATAGCAAGAGTCGTCACCGACTTTTATTTTATCCAAAGGAAAGGCATAAAAGAACAGGAAAGACCTTTAAAATATTTTTGGGTTCGGGGGGTAGGTTATGTAAAGGGAAGGTGTTAACACCCTTTACATCCATGGTTATCCATGGGCTCTTAGTTACTTAGCTCACTTTAAATTGTTTTTGAAATGTGTAGTGTGTGTTTAGAAATTTTCTTAAGTACTTTATAATGATCCATGTACGGATATATATAAAGACTTTGTTTTGAAAATTTATTTGAAAATGTGAAGTGTTTGAAATGTTTTTGAAAAGTGAGCAAGTATATAAGAGGAACCTACCCTAAGTTAAGTGTTTTCTGTTCTTGAATATCCTTTAAATGGTAAGACTATCCCTATTATTAAGGAATAAGTAGTCATTACCTTGGATGTTAGGGACAAGTGAAGGGACAACTGTTATTTAGGCAACTGTAAGGTGTATAAGTAATTCGAAGGGACTTATCATCTTTATTCGAAAGGGACAAGATCATTACGAAGGCAACCACGAAGGGACTTTATCTTTTTATCTGTTAAGGGACTATATGATATGAGAGAAGGGACTTTGCTTTATACCTTACTTGACCTTTATTTAGGCAACTTGAGAGGCAACCCTTAAGAAGTGAGATGGCGATCCAAGATCGACTTACATGTGTGAGTGTACCAATTCAAATATTTATCTTTAAGATTAATGATCTAAATCCAATTTTAAATACAAACATGTCTTGCACTCCCTATTTTACTAACCATAGCAATTAAAAATTAAACAATTAAAAATTACTACAACTATTAAATAAGGGATACAATTACATTATAATAATTAAAATAATTAAAATAAATAAGTAAATAAATAAATAATTAAATGGGTTAGTAATAATAATAATAAAATAAATAATCACATAATAGATAAATAAATAAAGAAGTTAGTAATAATAAACAAAATAAATATAATAAATTAGCATAATAATAATAAAAAGTTCAATTTTAAATGAATAATTATTTTTAAGGTTTTTAATTAATAAGAGAAACAAATGATAAATATTACATATTAACAAAATATGACTAATAGTCTAATTATTTTAATTTTATATAAAAATATCTAATTATAACTAAATAAGCATATAAAAAATAATAAATTATATTCATAAAATAAAATTAGTTTTTTTTAGTTATTTAGAAAAATAGATTAAGGTTAATTAATTAATTAAACTATTTACATTATTTATATAAAACCATGTATAATAATAATAATAATATAAACAAAAAATAAATGGACATAATTAGAACTTATATACAAATATATATTAATATTTATAAAATAAAGTGAATTAAGGTTTACTATTTAACTAATTTTTTAAATTAGAAAACTACATAAAGTTATAAAAATTAAAATAAACAAATAAATTAAATATTTACAAAATAGTTAGGGTTTATAAAATATTATTAGGGTTTATATATAAAAAATTAGGTTTTTTACATATAAAATTTTTAGGGTTAATTAATTAATTTATTTATATAAAACATATAATATTAGTAATTTACAATAGAATAAATATTAAATATAATTTTAATGATAAAGTTTAATTTTTGAAAACATGAATTTTGAATTATATAAAAGAAAATAATATGAACATTTTATTTTTAACATTTTAAATTTATTAGATTAATTATAATATAAACAAATTAAATAGAAAAACAAGAAAAAGTGGAAAAAAACTTACCTGGGGCTGGGATTCGAACCCAGGCCCTAGGCTTTGCAATCCTCAAGACCAACCAGTCCTCCACCAGGCCAATGCGCGTTTGGTGATAACATGTTGCCTTCATATTCATTTATGCGTATCCTGGAAAAATCAGAATAAAAGCAACAAAACAAAAAGGCCTGGGGGATTCGAACCCAGGACCTTGAACATCACGCATGCGCATACCAACCAACTGAGCCAAGCTATATCAATTGAAATAATATTAACAATAAATCATAAAATATTATAACAAATTTTGAATGCAAATTTTGGCGCGCTGACTTCGTCTTCCTCCTTGGATGCTGCGAAATTTCCTACGAATTCTCCTGGGCAATTTCCTGCGAATTTCAACCTGTACAGGACCTACGAAATTCAAACATCAACAAAACAGTGAAATTTTTCCAAATTGATTGGTGTATTATGATCCCCAGAGTTCATACGATCATTCTATGTCCTTAAAAATTATTTATATTAGGTCTATCATGAAACCCTAAAAGCTTGGTCGAAACCCTAACAATGGCTATTTACGATTCAGGTCATTATTCTTCAATCCAATTATCCAGAAAGCTTGCTAAGATCATTACAAACACAAAACAATCATTAGAATCAATTGATAATGCATAAAATTATGGAATCGAAAAAGTCAATAAACTTGAGAAAGAATGATTCGGTTTATGCAATATGGCATGATTGGGATGCTTTTAAGGATTGGAATAGGTTCAGTGATGTCCAAGGAGTGTTTTGCAACCTTTAGAATGCCTTGAGAGAGCCTCTAACCAAGAACCCGAATTGAGAGTTTTTGATGAATTTTTGAAAATTTGAAACTTACTCTTGAGGCAGCAAAATCGTCCCTATGCATTGTGATGAGTTTGTGTATATGTAGTGAACTGAATTAGATCAAAAAGTTGGACTATCCTTTGGATATTTTGGATCAATGAGATTGAAAAAAATCATGCCTTAAAATCCAAATATTTTTTGATATAACCTTGCTATTTTAAGACAATCACCATAATTCTCATATCAATTTGATCCAAGCCATATTTATGATTTTCTAGAAGCAATATCTCATTTAAATATTTGATTTATCTATTTTATTTTGATTTAAAATGATTTTAAATGAATAAAATCAAAATAAATAAAATAAAAATAATAAAAAATCTGAATAAATGAGGGTTGGGTCGTGCATGATGTCATGTTAAAGTTTGGATCACAAAATTGCAAGCCCATTTGGAAGAATTTGGGTTTAAGCCCCCATTTGCTTCATAAACTTCCCTAAAATTTCCCAACTTTGCAAGGGCACAAATCCTTCAATTTTAATGCTATGGGGGTGTTCTTGGACATTTTGGAAAGCTTAAAGAGTCCTCTAACCAAACCCATTGGTTTCATGTCCATATCATTTACCATTCTCAAGTTATGCCCTTTTGAAGTTGTTGACTTTTTGTTGACTTTCAAAAGGACCTATAATGTCTTAGCTCATACCTTCCAAATGAAGCATTTTTGGGATTGGCTTGTGAGACAAAAAGTTGTAGAGAATTCAATTCCCTTAAAAAGTAGCTTTGGATGGGAAAAATTTGATGAAGCATGTGAAAGTTATGGCTGGTCAAAGTTCAGTTGACTTTTCCTTTGAAAACCCTAATTTTGAAACTCCTGATTCTTGATGATCTGAAATCTCCTTGACGAATCATGATCAACCCTTGATAAAATGATGAATTTTACTTCATATAATTGATGTTGGCAAAAAATCATGAAGTTTGACTTTGGTTTGACCACAGTTGACCTCAGTTTGACTTTTTAACTACTTTGACTGATTTTAACCTATCTGATCATCTGACTGAGCAAACCTTTGGGAAAAGTCTTGAAACTTGTCATGGGGATTATTAAACACATATAAGATGTTATGAAGCTCTCTTAAAGTCTTGGAAGTTCATTTATCCTGATTAAAGTCAAAACCCTAGTTTTGGATGCACTGCTTAGGAGGATGCATTGTCTGAGGGAATTGTCAACGTCTGACTGATTGTGAACTTTGTGAACCTTGTGAACCTCATGAGATGTATTGTGAACCTTGTGAACCTCATAAGATGTCTTGTGAACCTTGTGAACCTCATAAGATGTCTTGTGAACCTTGTAAACCTTGTGAACCTCATAAGATGTCTTGTGAACCTTGTGAACCTCATATGATGTCTTGTGAACCTTGTGAACCTCTTAGTACACAAAGTCTTGTCTTGTGAGGGAAAATTTTGGGGTGCAACAATCACCCAAGAACTTTTTTTCCAGAACTTGCGTTTTAAGTTACAAATTGATTCTATGTGATGTGCTGATCATTTTGAGCTTTGAATCATTGAAAATGGTTGAGTGTGTGGGATGTATTTGATTTCTGAAATTTTTGTGTGTTTTTCGTTTTGATTTGTTTCTCATGATTCATGTAAACTAAATGTTGTTGGTTGCTGGATTCGTGTTTAGGGTTGTTTAATGTTTGATTCTAGAGATTTAGGGAGTCTGGGGTGGCCTAGGGAGTGAGATGGGGTGAGGAGTTGGCCGGAGAAGACGACCGAAACACTGTTTTGGTCGCCTGAAGGAGATTAGGGCTTAATTAGGGTTAATTAGCCAGGTTTGAATTTAGGCCGTTAGATTGTGTTTCCCGCGTGTGTGGAGGGCCATGATCAGTTCACTTAAACCCTAATCTTGATTTATTAAATTAATTAGGTTTAATTAAATAATTTTTCCAGATTCAATCCTAGCCTTAGGATAGCGCGCAGTCTTCCTAGGTTTAAACCTGGACCATCAGATTGGCATACTTGCATTTTATTTGATTTTATTTCCCATTTTATTTCATTTCTTTCCATATTTATTTTAAAATAGCAAAAACAATTTAAAAAAATCTCATTTTCTGCATTTTTACTTTAAATATTTTTCTTAACTCAAAAATATTTTTTATTTTAATTTTGCATTAAAAAGTATTTTTAAAACATTTAAATGTTTTATTTAATTAATTAATTGATTTTAATTAATTAAAAATGCATTTAGCTTTCTAAAAATCACCAAAAAATTCATGAAGCATTAGTATACATTTAAAAACATTTTCAAACTCACCATACAAATTTATTTTTAGGTTTGATCACATTTTCACAATTATCTTTTAATTAGGGTTCTTAAAAATCACATTTTCTAACCCTAACTTGAAAAAAATCACTTCTGGTCAACCATGATGAGTTTGAACTTGATTCTTTTTGCATTGTTTCACATGTTGCATCTAGTATCTAGGTTATTTATTTCATAGTTTTGCATTGAATTTTCAATTTGATTTGCATTTTTCCCTTAGAAGTATCCAAAAACCCTAGTTAACTTAGAAATTTCATAACTTTGCCTAGGTTTAGCTTCTGACCTTCTCCTTTGGGTAGTAATCTAGTATGTGTTTAAGGTTTCTTTGAGTTAAATTTCAATTTTTTATCATGATGTATGCTTCTATTTTGATCATGTGCATCTCATGTTGTCTTAAAACCCTAATTTCTCATGTTCATTTGCATTCATCTTTGCATATCATCCTCATATGAACTTGTCATGCCATTCCAAGCATTTGTATGACATCTTAGACATCTTAAGACATGCTTGAACATTGCTTGATCATTTCTTCATTCATTTGGTATGCTTTGCATTCATTACATTCCGTGTTTATCCATGTGTTTTCAAACTTCTTTCATGCTTCCTTTGCATCTCATCCTTTGTATGATCATTCATATGCATCATGTATGACTTTGCATCATCTCATAACACATTTGAATCATATTTACACTTTTGGTTTTGGTCTATTCATCTTTATTCATCTCATTTCCTTTTGCTTTGCATCTTATGCATTCATACTAACATTTCAGGGGCTTATTGTAAGTTGCTTGGGATGTGGATTTGCCTTCACATCCTGTCGCTCCCGATAAATGGGACTGGCCCAGATAAAGGTACAGACGCGAACGGTCGGCGAGAGGGACAATGAGAACACACAGCAGTGAACTCACTGGAGAAGAAAAGAGTCGCCAGCTAGGCATTTTTATCCCGGAGGAAAGGTAATGCTGCATAGACCTAGAAAAGATATGGACAAGACGGTCGCGAACCAGAGAGACTGAGAAAGGGGGTTGGTTACAACCTGGGAAGGTATTAGCACCCAGATTGTCTGCCGTACTCGACGGGATCCACGCTTAAAAGATTTGTGTTTTAAAGGGGTAGTGTCAGTGCAATCTGTGTGTAAAAGAGCTGGAAAAGGGATGTACAGGTGTCAGTGTAAAAGAAGTGTGAAGTGTGATATATACAGTGTCAGTGTAAGAACAAAAATGAGATGCTCAAGAATATGAGGCTAAAAGAATGAGGCTAGAAAGAGGGGGAATATACAGAGACTTTTGTTCGATAACTGTTAAGTTATGCCTACGTATCCTCTCATGCAATGAGGAAGTTAGAACACCGTAGTTCGACCCAAAGAGACTGAAAGATGAATTGACTTGTGAACTGCTTGCTTGTCTATGCTCAAGTGTATGACCTGTCTGGCTCAGGTGCAAACTGTCTTGCATTAGACGGAAGAAGCAAGTTCTCGTTTGTGAGTGAAATGAGATGAGAAAAGAATCCCGAAGGAGACGATTATTGTTTGGTTTTTGAGTTTTCAGTCTTTTATTGCTTTTGAAAGTTTGTCATAAGTTAATGAGCTTAAGCCTAAACCAATGGATTTAGTAAACTCATCACATCTTCCGTCTGATTAGGGGTAATGAGAATTACCTTAAGTGTGAAGTCAGATTCTCACACTTAATCACCATGATGTAGGATTAAGATCATTAACCTACTTGTGAATACTTAGATGTTTTTGGTGTTTTGTTTAGTGTTGAGTAATGAGGTTAAGCCATAATCAGGGATTAAACAGACTCATTACACCATCCTAATAGAAGGATAATAGATGAGAATGTTTAAGCTGAGGAAAGCTCCTCAACTTAATCCATGATTAGGGATTAAACTCATGACAAAACAAAGCCTTTATTAAATGGATTTTAGTTAATGGTAAGATGATGAAGTGTTTTTTAGGGTTTGTAAGACAACTTGAGGGGGACTTGTCCATTAACACTAGGGTTAGTCCTTCTTAACCAATTAAGGAAGAATTAGAACCCTAATGCAAGGCCCAAGTTACAAGCTTGATGTCTTGATGATTATTAGATGAATTGATTAAAGGATTTAAACACATTAAGGGTTTAACACTTAGGATTAAAGTTATACACTCCATCCTAATAGAAGGATGCAGGCATAAGCCTAATCACAAAGCCTTAAAGCCTTTAGGGTTTAGTCCCTGATTATGAGATGAGAAGAGAAGACTCAATGAGACACAAGGGTAAAAACTAAGTGGGGGAATAATCAAAACCCTAATTATTGTCATGCTTGGTTGTTCCTAAGGTTTGTGAGGTTTACAAGAGAACTCTTCAGAAGAACCACCAGGAAGCAGATGAAAAGGAGCCAAGAGAAGCAAAGTAACTTGCTTCATTTAAGAAGTCAAGTCACTTGAAGGAAGAAAGTGAGAAGAAGAAGAATGAACAAGCTCAAACTCAAACACATACAAAAATGCAGCAAGGATGCATAAAAGAGATGAAGAGAAGTTATGAGAAGTGAAGGCAAATCCACTTCTCAAAGTTGCTTACCACCTGAAAAGTTAGTGAGAAAGATGCAATGCAATGTCAAATGGAATGCAATGACATGATGAGAAACAAAACCAGAAGCACATACATGATGCTAGTGATGCTATGAGATGCTACAAACATGAAACAACACATGGGGATGATCATACAAGCTTATGGATGCAAATGAAACAAGTTAAGAAGCATGAACATACATGAAAAGTCATGAAGTTCAAATGGCATACAACATGGCAAATGCAAGATGCAATGATCAAACATGCTTTCAACATGTCTTATGATGTCAAGTGGATCACAAGAATGCATAAAAGGCTATGGCAAGTCATGGTATGAATGCAAATGCAAGATAGATGCATATGGAAGCCCAAATTAGGGTTTATGAACAATACATCAAACAAAAACCAAAATCAGAAGCAAACAACATTACAAAAAATTGAAAATGCCTTCAAAGGATCCTTAAACCTATACTAACCCAAAGCCCAAAGGAGAAGTTCCAACTCTTAACCAAATTCAAGATATGATTTTCCTAAGTTTTCTAGGGTTTTAGGGTTCCTTAACAAGAAAATTACCAAACAAATGGAAAATGAAAGATCAAATCATGGACATTTAATCTCATAAACTACATGCTAAACACAATGCAATGCAAAAAGAATCAAGATCCAACTCTTTAGGGTTAGGCATAAATGATTTTTGGAAGTTTGGATCAAAATAATGCATAAAAATGATTTTAATTCCATGGAAAATTCTAAAAATGCATCAAGATCAAAAAAGAAATTTGGTTTGAGGGTTGGACAATGTTTCTAAATGTTTTTAAAGGTTTCATGAATTTTTTGGTGATTTTTAAATACCTAAAAGTATTTTTAATTAATTAATTCTCATTAATTAATTAAAAAGAAACTTTTAAATATTTAAAAAATACTTTTTTAATGCTAAAAATGAAAATAAAAATATTTTTGTGTTCTGAAATTAAATAATAACTTGTATAAAAAATTCCAGAATTTTTAAAGTATTTTTGCTATTTTAAATTAAATGGACAAATTAAATGGAATAAAAAGAAAAGAAAATAAAATAAATGAGAAGTATGCAGGATGGAAGGCCAAGATTGAAACTGGGTTTAAAACGTTTGACTGGGCGTGCATCTGGACGCCCAAATTCAAACCAGCCTAATTCTAATTAATTAAATATTAATCCATAATTAAGAGTTAATGAAGTGATCCAGGCCCTCCATACACGCGCGGGAAACGAAATCCAATGGCTCACATTTAAACTTGGTGCCCTAACCCTAATTACCAGCTAATCACTTTCAGGTCACCGGAGACGAGCTCCGGTCGTCTTCTCCGGTGACCTCCCTCCCTGAGAATCTCCAAATCATTCCCTAGGTCATTTCTGGAGCTCTAAAGCTCCAGATTTGTTCCTTTCACTCTCCTGAACTCAACCCCAACCTCATTTCTCATTTATTTCCAGCCATAATCATGAATCGAAGCTAAGAACAAAAACTGCCAAAATTTCAGACAAGAAATACAGTCTCATTTCTCAACCATTTTCAATAATTTCAAGTTCAGTGTGATCAGTGAAGCATGCTTAATCATTTTGTAACATAAAATAGAGGTCCTGGAAAAGTTAATTCGAAAGGCTACCTGAGATGGAGCTTTCACCCTTTGAGCTTTCTGGCTGCTTTCTTGGTGTAAAAGGCTTCTAATGACCTTCCTGAGGAGTTTGCAGTGCTTGGACAACTTTGAATGTGGCTGGTTTGGGAGTTTGCACTCCAACTGGTCAGAAATCGTATCTGGCTTGTGGTGTGTTCTTGGTTGTTTTGATGGGTGGTTTTGGGTCAGTGGATGATCCAGAAATGAATGGTGGTGTTTGTTTGAAGATTGAGTGATTGAGTTGGGAGGATCGAAAGCTTTTGCAAGAGGGAGAGATTTTGTGAATGGTGTGTTGTGTTGTGTTTCAGCCTTGCCTCTTGTTGCGTTTTGCTGGCATTTGATCCACATAAACAAATCTTATTGGTCAGATGACATGACATGTGCTTTATTGATTGGTATGGTGCTTTTTGCAAATTGTCAACTTTGTGTAAGGAGGGCATGGGCTACTTTGCTAGCTTGGTACAAAGGGCTTGTCTTGCGCAGCATGGTGAGGGGAAAGGGCTAGTGTGGTTCAGCATCCAAGGCAGCAAGTGGATGAAGTGTTATGATGGTTTTTGCAACTTGGTTCCCTTTAGTTCTCATGGAAAAATCTTGCCTCACAAGCCATGAAACATGTGATCCCCTTGGTTCAATCTGAACTTTAAGACTTGTGTGATGTTTGTATAAGGATTAGACATCAATTAGAAGTTACAAATTGCCTTGGTACAAGATTTTGCAAGTTTTCCATTTGGTGCATAACTTGAAATTTAGTGATTTTTGCCAATTTTGACAAACCATAACTTTTGATCCAAAATGAATTAGGTCATGTTCTTGTACTTTTTGAAAAGGGAAAGATCTATTCTACAACTTTCATGACCAAAGTTTTTCCATTTGAAGCATCTTTGGATCAAAAAGTAAGGGTTGAAAAATTGCCTAAAATGACAAATTCCTTAAAAGTCAAACTTACCCCAAAAAGTCAACTTTGCAAAAACTTGTAATTCTTGAATTTTGTGAACTTCAACCTTATTCCATGATCAAATAAAGATTAAATACACTCAAAATGATGAAGATAACCCCTTGGTTGGGTCATTGGGGGCCTCAGATGCCCTAATTTTACACTGACTTGCTTGAAAAGTCAACTCTTGATCAGATGACTTCCCCATGGAATTTCTTCATGAAAATTGATATGCATACTCCCTATACCATATAGAGACCAATAGAAACAAGAATGACCAAAAAATTTGGATTTATGGCCTCTGAAACCAAAACCCTAATTTTAGGTCATCTGTGCAGTTAAACCTGGCTCTGCATCCACACCATTTCCAGTTCTTGTGATTCTTTGACATTCTTGACTTTGAGAGGATATAATATGATGCTTGAACACACATGGACCCCCTTGAAGTGATTGATGACCCTTGGAGTGGCTCAAGAGGCTCTTGGATTGTTCAGATCACAAACCCTAGATGCAGATGACTTTGAATCTATGCAGTGAATCAAAACTGTGATATGAGATGCTATGATTGAGTTTATGCATATGAAATGATCACAAGCCATGGTGTGAATGGGTGAGGGCAAATTTGGGGTGTTTACAGCTGCCCCTATTCAAACATGAGTTAGCTGTGCAGGATGTAAGCAACGGCTTAACAGGCAAGCGAGATAACTTGTGGTTGAATACCAAAGACACTCCAAAATTTGCACTCACCGAATGAAGAAGAAAAGGGATATAGATTGTAAAAGAAAATAAAGTATATTGTAAAGTATGGGCGGAGGAGGACGACCGTCGAGCAGAGGACGACTGCTGGGTAAAGGGCAATGACGGGGACGGCCGATATGCTGGGAAAAGTGCGGGGAATAAAGCGATGACGGGGACGACCGACATGCTGGGGATAAAAGGTATTATGATGGGAACGGCCATCAAATAAAGCTGCAAGATTCTCTGGGGATTAATGAAACATGACGGGGACGGCCATCAAGTTCATAAAGTAAAGTAACCAACGATGGGGACGGCCATCGGGCTAAAAAGAAAAGGGACCACGACGGGGACGGCCATCGGGTTAAAGAATAAATGAAATAAACAGATGATGAGGTACGGTCATCAAAGGTGAAGGACGATCACCTAGCAGGGGACGGCTGCTCTGTTGGGGTAAGATGAGGGACGGTCATCTAAGGTGGAGGACGACCACCTGGCAGGGTACGGCTGCCGAAAATATCGCGACATAGGACGAATGTCGGATAAAAGGTCAACGATGGGGACGGCCATCGGATGAGCATGATGGAGGACGACCATCAAGAGGTGGAGGACGACCACCTAGCAGGGGACGGCTGCTCTCAAGGTTTATCATGACATAGGACGAATGCCAGATAACCAAAATCAACAATGGGGACGGCCATTGGATAAAATGATGAAGGACGATCATCAAGAGGTGGAGGACGACCACCTAGCAGGGGACGGCTGCTAAATATCAACGATGGGGACGGCCATCGGATGAGCATGATGGAGGACGACCATCAAGAGGTGGAGGACGACCACCTAGCAGGGTACGGCTGCTCTCAGGGTCAGAAAAAAAGAAAATTTGCTTTGTTGGCGATCTACTGGGGAATAGTAAACACGGACGAGTGTTTACATCCAAGAAACAAAAGGTATAAGTGTTTAGATATTTGTGTATAGATTAAAGATGCGGACGATCATCCTTAAGACTATGATACGGACGAGTATCGGGTAGAAACAAATACTTGACGCATGTTCAGAGATGATGATACGGACGAGTATCAACTGGTTAACAAGGAACACGGACGAGTGTTGAATCTGAGGGGACTCTTCTGGGGAATGATAGACACAGACGAATGTCTATATTCAAGAAGTCAAGAGTGTTTGACACGGTGTATGGATTAAAGATACGGACGAGCATCCTTACGACTATGATACGGACGAGTATCAGGTAGAAACAAACGCTTGACGCATGTTCTGAGATGATGGTACGGACGAGTACCAACGAGTTAACAAAGAACAAGGACTAGTGTTGAATCTGTGGGGATATAAGTGGTATACATAAGATACGAACGAGTATCAGTATAAGTGTGAGTGATGTATAGATGAGTGTTTAACTGCTGGGGAGAGCGACACGGACGAGTGTCAAAAAGGAGAAGAGTGTGATATGAACAAGTATCTGATATACAAAGTGTAGGCGACTGCGTTGGGGATATGACACAGACGGGTGTCAAAGGATTGTCATATGTAAGTATATGTGAGTGCAAAGAGGATGTCTTTGGCTTTCTGCTGGGGTTATGACACAGACGGGTGTCAAAAAGTATCTGTAATACGAGTGGTACTGTTTGCACAGAGTGTTTGGGTGACTTTACTGGGGAGTATTGACACGGACGGGTGCCAAAGAGAGTATATACTGGTGTTTGTGAATGTGAGGCAACTGATTTTGCTGGGGAATCTCCGCTGGGGATTTTGGGGGAAGTATGTATGATGACGGATTGTCATTATTCATAAGTGTTGATCTAAAGCATGGCTTATGATCATGCTATATGTTTGATTTTTGCCATAATGCTCCGTATTAAACGGAATGCTACACTTTATGGGTGAATATGATGCGAATGCCATGGTTATGCAAAAAGGTACCAAACCGGGATTCGGATCCCGATGCTGCGAAGATCTTGGTCACTCTGCTTGAAATGGACATCCCAGCTGGGGGTGAGATCATTGGTAGATCTGATGGGAAGCATTTGCTTGGGAATATAGGTCATTGATAGACCTATCCTTGTACTGGGGACCCAGCTGGGGTTTGTAGAAGCTTTCTTTACTCTGTTGTGATTCTTCATGCACTGCTCTTTCTGGGTAGAGGCTGAGACTCTGTGGGGAGAAGGCTCCTTGACTTTTTTTGTATTTTGGCTGAGGATGAAATGGCAACTCGGCTGGGGAGAAAACACTTCGAGTGTTAAGACTGAGTGCTGATTTGTCAGCTTGCTGGGATGAAGCTTTCATATCCCAAGCTGCATTCCGGATACCTACAATCCTGAAAAGATAGAGAAACGCAAAAGTAATCCTGAGGTATCCCTTACTGGATTCCGTCATAGGAGTTTAGACACTTCTGAGGGTAAGTATATTTCCTGCAAGCACGTGTTTTTATTTTTGAAGATAAACATCTGTATTTTTATGCAATCAGTTTTTCTCTTAAGACATCAGACACCTTTTTTGCAAAAATAGAAAATGTACAAGACGAGACATGACTGAAAATCTGATTTTATTAATTCATATGCCCCGAATTGGCGCGATACAGTCAAAGAAACAAATCCCCTGAAATGAGGAGATTGTTACAAATTGAGAAACAAAATGCTGGCAATGTTGATGACGCTTTAAGGAGCTTCCTCTTTACTATGACTCGTATGACTTTTGACATTCTTCTCATCTTGCTTTCTGAAAAATGCTGATTCTGATTGAAGCTTGATCCTTTCGGAGCTTACCAAGTTGTAAACGATACAGACGAATTCAAAATGCAGTTGTTCGCTTATTCCCTTATTTTGCATGGATCGCCCTTTAGGGTTTTCAATCCATCGGGATACCCATTTTTGCCTGAGCTGTCCAATGCGGCTTTTCAACTCAGCGGGTGTACATTTTTTTTTTATTTTCCCTTATTTTTGCCCGAGTCTTTTATTCTGTTTTTGACTCGCCGGGATGCCCTATTTTTGCCTGGACTTACATTCTGTTTTTGTGTCCAGCGGGTCATTTTTATGCGAAGTATTTTTTAACTGCATCTGAATTCACAGGGGACGGGAAGTCTTCACCATCCATAGTGCTGAGCATCAGTGCTCCACCAGAGAAAACTTTCTTTACTACGAATGGTCCTTCATAGTTCGGAGTCCATTTGCCCCTGTGGTCTGTATGAGGAGGGAGGATTCTCTTCAGCACAAGATCTCCTACTTGGTACTCTCGGTGCCTGACTTTCTGATCGAAGGCTCTCTTCATTATTTTCTGATACAACTGCCCATGACAGATTGCAGCCAATCTTTTCTCTTCAATCAGACTCAGTTGCTCGTATCGGGCCCGGACCCATTCTGCTTCACTTAGTTTAACATCCATCAACACCCGTAGAGAGGGTAATTCAACTTCAACAGGTAGGACTGCTTCCATACCATACACAAGCTGATACGGTGTTGCCCTAGTGGATGTTCTGATCGACGTGCGGTACCCATGCAAGGCAAACGGTAGCATTTCATGCCAGTCTTTGTAAGTAACTACCATCTTCTGCACAATCTTCTTGATATTTTTATTAGCTGCCTCAACAGCGTCGTTCATCTTTGGCCTGTAAGGAGAAGAATTGTGGTGTTGAATCTTGAAGTCCCGGCACAGTTCAGCCATCATCTTGTTGTTTAAATTGGAACCATTATCAGTAATGATTCGCTCGGGGACTCCGTATCGACAGATGATATCTCTCTTCAGAAATCTGGCTACCACTTGTCTTGTAACATTGGCATAGGAAGCTGCTTCAACCCACTTAGTGAAATAATCAATGGCAACCAGGATGAATCTGTGGCCATTCAAAGCAGTTGGCTCAATCTTACCAATCATGTCAATGCCCCACATAGCAAAGGGCCAAGGTGAAGACATCACATTCAAGGGATTGGGAGGCACATGCACCTTATCTGCATAAATCTGGAATTTATGGCATTTTCTGGCGTAGGCACAACAGTCGGCATCCATTGTGATCCAGTAATAGCCCGATCTCAACAACTTCTTGGCCATGGCATGCCCTCCCGCATGGGTACCAAAGGATCCTTCATGCACTTCATGCATTAGCAGATCTGCTTCTGTCCTGTCGACGCATCTGAGGAGTACCATATCAAAGTTTCTCTTGTACAGGGAACCATCAGTGTTCAGGAAGAAACTACCAGCAAGCCTTCTCAAAGTCTTCTTATCATTGGAAGATGCCCCAGGTGGGTATGTTTGATCCTCCAAGAAGCACCTAATATCATGGAACCAAGGCTTATCGTCTTTGACAACATCTGCTGCAAATACATATGCTGGTCTGTCGAGTCTGGACACTGAAATTTGAGGTACAAAGTTGGCGGTCTGAACTTTGATCATGGACGAAATGGTAGCCAGAGCATCTGCAAACTGATTCTCGTCCCGAGGGATATACTCAAGCTTGACTGTTGTAAAGAAAGTTAATAACCTCCTTGTGTAATCCCTGTAAGGTATCAGATGGTCCTGGTGGGTGTACCATTTACCATTGGTTTGATTGATTACCAGAGCTGAATCTCCGAATACGGTCAATGTCTTGATCCTGAGGTCAATGGCTTCCTCAAGACCCATAATGCAAGCTTCGTATTCAGCTTCGTTGTTAGTGCAGTTGAAAGTGAGTTTTGCCGAGAAAGGCATGTGAACTCCTTTAGGTGTAATGAGTACTGCACCAACACCACGACCATTCATATTAACATCCCCATCAAACATCATAGTCCACTCTTCTTCCGGGTCAGGCCCTTCAGTGTGAATAGGCTCTTCATGATCTTTTGCTTTTATGAACATGATGTCTTCATCAGGGAAGTCAAATCTCATAGGCTGATAATCATCAATAGGTTGCTCGGCAAGATATTCATACAATACACTGCCCTTGATGGCTTTCTGAGATGTGTATTGGATGTCATATTCTGTGAGAATCATTTGCCATCTTGCAACCCGTCCGGTAAGTGCTGGCTTCTCAAATATGTACTTAACTGGGTCCATTTTTGAGATCAACAAAGTAGTGTGGGTCAACATATACTGCCTCAGTCGGCGAGCAGCCCACGCTAAAGCACATCAAGTTTTCTCGAGCAGTGAATAACGTTGTTCACAGTCGGTAAAATTTTCGCTTAGGTAGTATATTGCATACTCTTTTCGACCAGACTCGTCATGTTGGCCCAGCACACACCCCATTGACTCTTCTAATACTGTCAAGTACATTATCAGAGGTCTTCCTTCAACTGGAGGCATAAGGATTGGAGGCTCTTGTAAGTACTCCTTGATCTTGTCAAAAGCCTTCTGGCAGTCTTCATTCCACCTGACCGTTTGTTCTTTTCTCAGTAGCTTGAACAAGGGTTCACAGGTTGCTGTAAGGTGAGATATGAACCTCGAAATGTAGTTCAATCGACCTAAGAACCCTCGAACTTCCTTCTCTGTCTTTGGCGCAGGCATCTCTTGAATAGCTTTGACTTTATCAGGGTCAACTTCAATCCCTTTCTCACTCACAATAAATCCCAGCAGCTTACCAGATCTCACCCCGAATGTGCACTTGTTGGGGTTCAACTTCAATTGGTACTTCCTCAGACGCTTGAACAGCTTCAGCAGATTTACCAGGTGATCTTCTTCAGTAAGGGACTTGGCAATCATGTCATCCACATAACATTCTATCTCTTTATGGATCATATCGTGGAATAATGTCACCATAGCCCGTTGATATGTTGCACCAGCATTCTTCAATCCAAATGGAATCACCTTGTAACAGAACGTGCCCCAGGGTGTGATGAAGGTTGTCTTCTCCATGTCTTCAGGTGACATCTTAATCTGATTGTATCCTGAAAATCCGTCCATGAAGGAGAATACCGAGAACTGAGCTGTATTATCAACCAATACATCAATGTGAGGTAATGGGAAGTCATCTTTCGGGCTGGCTCTGTTCAGATCCCGGTAGTCGACACACATCCTTACTTTGCCGTCTTTCTTAGGCACAGGTACTATATTAGCAACCCACGGCGGATAGCTAGTCACGGCAAGGAACCCAGCGTCCCATTGCTTTTGTACCTCTTCTTTGATTTTCATTGCCATGTCTGGGCGAGTACGGTGCAGCTTCTGTTTAACCGGCGGGCATTCTTCTCTCAAAGGCAGCTTGTGCACAACAATGTCGGTGTCCAACCCTGGCATATCTTGATAAGACCAAGCAAACACGTCCACATACTCTTGTAGTAGGTCAATCAGTTGTCTCTTCACTGAGTCTTGCAAGCAGGCTCCGATTTTAACTTCTTTCACGTCTTCATCTGTACCAAGATTGATCGTTTCAACTTTCTCCTGGTGAGGAGTGATAACCCTTTCCTCTTGTCTCAACAACCTAGCTAGCTCCTCAGGAAGCTCATACTCTTCTTCAACCCCTTCATCAGCTTGATTGATTGGATTGTCAAAGTCATACGAAGTCATAGCCGTGCTGTTGTCGGTGCTGTCTGGAAGGCATTCTCTGCAAGGGTTCAGTTTGTTCATTTTAGTGATTTAATTTTAATTTTGTTTAGAAAAGTGAAATAAAGTTGTCATTTTGAAAACACTGCCATTTATTTTTTGTACAAAAAGAAAAATGGAAAAACAGTGAGCAGAAAAGAAAAAGACTCATTTGCAAAAGATGTCTGATATTTCATTGATTAATCTTGTTGCACAAAAATTACAGATGGCCCGATTACAAAATGAGTCTTGTCATCTTAGGCAAGATGCAAGACTTTGATGCATGCTATAAAATACAGGAAATAATAATTACTCTGCATGAGTAACTCTTATAATTTCCTGGGAAGACCAGTTTGAGATACTGCTCCCCGGGATCTTTGGACGGATCCAACTCTCCAGGTTGCGGTCGCTTTCATCCTCGTCTTCCAAATTGTTGACAGCATCAGGGGTGAGCATCCCCCCACTAACAAAGTTGGGCTCCTTAGCAGCCTCTGCTTGATCTTGTTGAGTTGGTTTGTAACCCAACCCAAATCTATCCTCTTTCTTCTCCACAGGTAACAATTTTCCCCAGCCTTGGGCAGTTCCTTCTTCAACAACCTTCCGGGCTTGTTGGTATGATGTCATTGAGGTTCCAGGTACAACAGAAGTTTCATTTATGTTCAAGGCCTCGAACCCTTGAATCATTGTTTCGTGGATCTCCCCATCCATCTCAATGTATTTGTAGGTAGCCAGATGGCTAACAAAAATATCTTCCTCTCCACAAATAGTAACGACTTGACCCTCCCACTCGAATTTTAACTTCTGGTGAAGGGTTGAGGTCACGGCGCCAGCGGCGTGAATCCATGGTCTACCCAATAGACAGCTGTAGGCAGGCTGTATATCCATCACGTAGAAGGTCGTTTTGAAAGTTTGTGGGCCAATCGTTATAGGCAGCTCAATCTCGCCCAGAACCGATCTCTTAGAACCATCAAAGGCTCTCACTATCAGGTTGCTGGGACGTAATGCCAATCCGTCATACTCTAGCTTCACAAGGGCTTTTTTAGGTAAGACATTAAGGGATGACCCCGTGTCTACCAGCACATGGGAAAGGACTGCACCTTTACATTCCATGGTAATGTGCAAAGCCTTGTTATGGTTGCGGCCTTCCATAGTCAAATCAGTGTTGGTGAACCCTAGTCCATGACTAGCATTAATATTCCCGACCACAGCTTCCAACTGATTGACGGTGATCTCTTCAGGCACATAAGCTGCGTGCAAGACTTTTAGCAGTGCGTTCCGATGAGCTTCGGAGCACATAAGCAATGATAAAATAGAGATCTTGGAAGGCGTCTGGTGAAGCTGATCCACTATTTTGTAATCACTTTTCTTGATGATTCTCATGAACTCATCAACTTCTTGATCAAAGGGTGTTTTCAAAGCTTCTTTAACAATTTGCTCTTCCTGCACCAAGCTTTTTCCTTTTGCCTTGGCAGCAGCTTCTGCTTCGGCAGTGGGTCTTCGAGTTTGTGGAGCGAAGAGACATCCGCTTCGAGTGAAGCCTCCGCCTCCTCCCACATTGTCTATTTGTGGTGCAGGGGTTGATGATTCAAGAGTGATTTTCTGTCCTCCGCAGTATAGATCAGAGCCGTAATGCCAGGGGATGGCATTACTGCTTTCATAAGGTACTGGCCCAGGCACCGTGATGGTGACTGGACTGATGGCAGCTGCAGAAGGGACTGTGATAGTCTGTGGGTCGTAGTATATCGTGACTGGTGCTCTGACGGGAGTAGCACTTTGTGAGTCGTAAGCAGAGTCATTTTCAGGATCATAATAAATCGTAACGGTGGAAACATTTGCTGCTGAAGTTGTAGGAGACATTGTTGGAAGGATGGGCGTTGTTGTTGTAGGAGTTTCTGAATGAAGTGGTGCTGAAGTTGTAGAAGGGATGTTTGCTGATAGTTGGTCCGTTGAAAGAACAGATGAAGCACTTGTTGATGAGATTGAAGAGTTGCTTGGAACAATGGTTGTTGCATTTGTAGAAGACACGAGAACTGTTGCTGATGAGGCTGCTGGATTGGTAGGAAATGATGTGGTGATTTGAAGCTGGCCACTCTGGATGAGATCGTCTATGCCATATCTCAAGTTATCGCAACCATTCACTGAAATGTTGCAATAAGCACACCCTAGCTCACATCCCGGGAACATTTGACATTCAAGGAGTTGAGCTTTGATCTCTACCAACGGCGTCCGAATCTGACCCACACTGGTTATCAAGTAAGACGGCTTGTCTTCTTCAATAGCATTGATTCTGGGACCTCCGTGGTTTGCCATAGGGTTCTTGTTAACATTTGGTGGTGGTGCAAAATTCAGAGCCTTAGAGTCTACCAAGTCTTGTACCTTCATGTGCAAAGCTATGCACTTTTCTGTACTGTGGCCAGGCGCATTTGAATGAAAAGCACATCTGGCGTTGGAGTCATAATTTCTGGGTAGACTGGTAGGATCCGGAGGTGCCAACGTCCTTAGCTCAACTAGGTTGAGTTTCAGGAGTTGTGGCAATAATGTTGCATAGGGCATAGGGATCGGATCGATCACCCTATTGGCCTGAGAAGGTCTCTGTTGGAATGGTCTTTGCTGATTGTTGTTGCTGGTGTTGTTGTAGTTTCTCGGAGGATACTGAGCTTGTTGCTGGTACTGAGGTTGTTGCTGATAATTTTGTTGCGGTGGTTGATAAGTTGGTTGTGGATGAACTGGAATGGGAATAGTGACTGCTGCCACAGACCTATGAACATATTGGGGCCTGCCCCTGCTGGCCTGGATAGCATTGGTCTCACCAGTTCTTCTTGGGCCTACAAAAGGCTTTCTTGTATTACCGGATGAGCTAGCACCGTTGTCAGAAATCTTGCCCATTTTTAACAGGCTCTCGATTCTTTCTCCAGCTATAACGACATCTGCAAAGCTGGTAGAAGAGAAAGCAGCCAGCCTGTCAATGTATGTTCCTTGGAGGGTGTTCATAAACATATCTGCCATCTCCCTCTCTGACATAGGTGGCTGGACAGCAGCAGCCAGCTGCCTCCACCTTTGGGCGTACTCGCGGAAGCTTTCCCTAGATGACTGTGACATCCCCATTAGGAGGGTCCTGTTGGGTGCCATATCCAAATTGTACTGGTATTGTCTGATGAAGGCCTCTGCCAAGTCCTTCCAACACCTGATGGTCGCTCTAGTCAGATGGGAGTACCATTCCCTTGACGCTCCAGTCAAACTATCCTCGAAATAAAACATTCATAGCTTCTCGTCCATGGTATATGCTTTCAACCTTCCCAAAAAGGATTGTAAGTGGGTCCGTGGGCAGGAAGTCCCGTTGTAATTCTCAAAACAAGGAGGCTTAAACTTATGGGGAATCCTGACCCTGTCCACTAAACCCATGTCCATAACATCAAAGCCCAAAGAGTTTTGAGACTCCAAGGATCTTAATTTCTCAGCTATCTCATCCAGCCTTCTGTCATAAGCTTCCTCCCCAGCACCCATTACTGTGAACTGATCCTCCTGGGGGTCTTCTTACAGCACTCTGCCTGCAGTGGCAGTCCCTTGTACATTGGCAGGGATGTTGATCTCTGGATGAAGGTGGGGTCCAAATACAGGGGGGTTGACATGAGGTTGGACCCTCTCATTGTTGCTTGTGCCAGCAGTCCCTATATGGGGATCTTCCTGATTCTGCCTTTCCACCATTGCTCTCAATCTTTCTTGGCTCTGAGCCATGTTGTTCATCACTTCCATAAACTGCGTCATCTGAGTTCTCATTTCCAACCTTTCGTTTGCCATTTGGTTTCTGACCTCTGCAAGGTCCTGTTGTACCTGATCCATTTGTATGCCCGAAAGGTTGTTACGGGTTGGATATCGGTGTGGACGGTTGAGTGGAAATACCCGACGTCGAGCAATAGTTCCTGAATATCACAACAGAGTTAGCAACAATAAAACAAAAGCCTGCAAAACAAAACAAAAGGTTAGCATGCAATGCAGTATGCTTATTTGTTTTCAAGGTATCCGGCTTGGCATTCAGTTTTGACCCTTCCAGACCCTTGAAGATACTGTTGATGTTGCTGTGAAGGAAACTCGGACGGAACAAACTGATACATATATTACAAAAGGCAAATGGTACATAGTTTGTTTACAAATACAAGCCCTCTGAGGGGTCAAAATACATCACAAGAAAATAAAAGTACATGAAATGAAAATAACAACAAGCAAAAGTCAAACACCAAGACCAAACTCATCCTCCTGAACTTCCTTGAGAAGTGCTTCAGTCACAGGATCAGCTGGACGTTCCGTGAGATTCCTGATAAGGAGATTCCGGGTAG
Organism: Lathyrus aphaca; assembly: GCA_963966055.1. Lineage (NCBI taxonomy): Eukaryota > Viridiplantae > Streptophyta > Magnoliopsida > Fabales > Fabaceae > Lathyrus > Lathyrus aphaca. The sequence continues at coordinate 99,299,498 of OZ014525.1, read as the reverse complement.
TAACAGCTGTAGTTAGCTTCTTGTGTTGACTCTGGTCCTTTGACCTCTTCACTCCAGCTCTGATCTTCAGCTCTGAGATCTCCCTCTGGGCCGCTTCCAGGGCTTCCTGCTGCTCTTTTGCACTAGCTTCCAGCTGCTCTATCTTGTCCTGAGTCCTTTTATCTTCCAGAGTACGAGCTTCGGTGATGCTGACCCACCTAGCTTGACTCTCCTTTAGATACAAGTCAGTCCTGGCTTTCTGGAACTGGGCTTCCTTGCAAGCATTCTTCAGGATTTGCTCTCCAGCCCTAGACATCTTGATGTAATCCTCAGACTTCTCAATTTTAGCCAGATGCTCTACTCTCAAATTTTCCAACCTTTCAATATCCAACCTACCATCACTCCTCTCCCAGAGGGTCTTCTGCAAAGCCTGAGTCAACTTCTCATTTCTCTCTTTCAAGCTCTCAAACTCCTCTAAGCTAACTGTGGCAGGAGGTGGTGCTGAGGATGATCCAGGCATCTCCTCCATGGTAAAGGGCATCCCAGAAAATTGAGCCCTGGCATGGGACCATTCATAGTATTGTGCTGATGCTACATTGTTGCACTTCCCCAGAATGGTTACTCCTTTAGTTTGAACATTTTCCCAAGCCCAGGCTGCCTGCCTGACAATAGCTAGATTGGGCTTGTTCTCACAGTAAAGAGTCTCAGCCGAGTCTTGTGCCTTAGGAGTGTGGACCAATGCATAGCCCAGTTGTCTTTTGAACAGCAGAGGGTTGTAATTAATGCAACCTTTAACTCCTATCAGGGACACATTGGGAAATTGCCCACAGCTGGTAATGACATCCCTGCCCTTTGTGCTTTGAGTGCACCATCTGATATCAGCTGAAGTCAGAGCAGTGAGTCTTCTAGCCCAGTTCCTCTGCTGATGAGGATTCAAAAATGCATCTGTCTTGGGCAAATGCTTGAGAAGCCAAGTATGGAACAAAGGAGCACAACACCTCACTAATATTCCCCTCTGTTTCTCATTCCTCTGGTGCACTGAGTAGTAAAAATCCCCCAATAGAGTGGGCACTGGGTTCCTCAGGATGGAAAGATGGATTGCATTCTTGCTAATGAATCTAGGCTCATCTGCAAATAATATGATCCCATATATGCTCAGGGCCAATAAAGCACTGACTACTTTCCACTCTCCCAAAGAAGCTTTCAGGGTAGCTTGAGAGATCAAGAAATCCAGATGCAGGCCAGAGATTCCAGCCTTAGTAGTCATATGCTGCCCAATCAGAACTGGTTCCAGATGCAATGCCTATGCTACTTCTTCATTACCAGGAAAGACCATCTCAGGGTTGAAAGGGACTCCACCCCTGATAGGTATACCAACCAATGATGAGTATTCCTCCAATAAAGGTCCCAACTGGAAATCTTGAAAAGTGAAACCCCTCAGGGGAGGATCATAAAATTGCAGGCAAGTATGAATCAGGCTCCTCTGTGAAGGGTCCAAATCCATAACCACATCAAGTATGTCTCCATAGTGTTCCCTGAACAGTGGTATATGGTCTGGAGTAACCAGGGTCTGAATCCTCCTGATGTCAGCTAGCTCAGGCTGGAAAAAGTGGTAGGAGATATTACTCTTTTTAGGTGCCATGTTGTTGAAGAAGAGTTGAGACAGGTGCTGATGATAACACTGAAAGATGGGCCACTGATTGGCTGGTGCAGGTGACTGAAGCAGATGGCTGATAGCTGAAGCAGATGCTGATGAAGATAGGTCTTTACTGATGATGGGGTCAAAACCAAGCCAAAAATAAAGGATGGATACCCTGAAACACAAATAAGCAAATGTCAAAATGATGCAATGATTATGTATGCAAATGATATGCAAGGGTTTGTGACTGAGCTGGATCTGATCAAATGCTCTGATATAAGTCCAGGTATGTTCAAGAAATCCAGATGGAGGTCTATAAGTCTAGTAACCAAGGTGGGGGCTCAAATAAAGAGCCACATGTCCAGGGTTTAGAATCACAAGAACTGTTCCAACATGGAGTATTCTTAATCAAATCAAAGTAACAGGGTATGCTGAGGCCAAGGGTACCTGCAAACCTGTAAACAGCCCAACCCCCTCACAGGTGGTGTTCTAAAACAAGGATCCTCAGACTTGGATCAGTTATGAGAAGTGTAAACACTTCTAACCCGGAGGTACAGTGTTTACAATAACCATAAAAGATCCTCCTCTAATTCACCTCAGTTTCTGAAGGTCAAAACTAAAGGTCATCCAGACTTAGCAGGCTTCCCAGATAGCCCTAGCATTGCAGGAAATCTGCAACACAGAGTTCTCAAGAAGAAACCCATATCTGAACCGTGTTTCATATTCCCGCACCAGACCGAGATGGAATGGGAAAGAATATGAACCACTCTAGCCTAGGTGTCACTCAGATCCCAGGTATAGGACCTCAACTCTCAATAGAACACCCACCCACCAAAGCAAACAAACAGATCCAGCCAGCACAGTATGACAATATGATATATGTAAAGCTATAAAGAAAGCAGTAAAACAACTGTACATAAAGCAAAAATAAATACAAATAAGCACAAATAGCACATAACACCCCAGTAAACACAAATCAAACAAGCGCTAGGAGGAACCCACAAAAAGAACCAGAAGCCCTGGTTGCAGTATAAGGGTCCCCAGCAGAGTCGCCAAGCTGTCGCTCCCAATAAATGGGACTGGCCCAGATAAAGGTACAGACGCGAACGGTCGGCGAGAGGGACAATGAGAACACACAGCAGTGAACTCACTGGAGAAGAAAAGAGTCGCCAGCTAGGCATTTTTATCCCGGAGGAAAGGTAATGCTGCATAGACCTAGAAAAGATATGGACAAGACGGTCGCGAACCAGAGAGACTGAGAAAGGGGGTTGGTTACAACCTGGGAAGGTATTAGCACCCAGATTGTCCGCCGTACTCGACGGGATCCACGCTTAAAAGATTTGTGTTTTAAAGGGGTAGTGTCAGTGCAATCTGTGTGTAAAAGAGCTTGAAAAGGGATGTACAGGTGTCAGTGTAAAAGAAGTGTGAAGTGTGATATATACAGTGTCAGTGTAAGAACAAAAATGAGATGCTCAAGAATATGAGGCTAAAAGAATGAGGCTAGAAAGAGGGGGAATATACAGAGACTTTTGTTCGATAACTGTTAAGTTATGCCTACGTATCCTCTCGTGCAATGAGGAAGTCAGAACACCGTAGTTCGACCCAAAGAGACTGAAAGATGAATTGACTTGTGAACTGCTTGCTTGTCTATGCTCAAGTGTATGACCTGTCTAGCTCAGGTGCAAACTGTCTTGCATTAGACGGAAGAAGCAAGTTCTCGTTTGTGAGTGAAATGAGATGAGAAAAGAATCCCGAAGGAGACGATTATTGTTTGGTTTTTGAGTTTTCAGTCTTTTATTGCTTTTGAAAGTTTGTCATAAGTTAATGAGCTTAAGCCTAAACCAATGGATTTAGTAAACTCATCACATCTTCCGTCTGATTAGGGGTAATGAGAATTACCTTAAGTGTGAAGTCAGATTCTCACACTTTATCACCATGATGTAGGATTAAGATCATTAACCTACTTGTGATTACTTAGATGTTTTTGGTGTTTTGTTTAGTGTTGAGTAATGAGGTTAAGCCATAATCAGGGATTAAACAGACTCATTACACCATCCTAATAGAAGGATAATAGATGAGAATGTTTAAGCTGAGGAAAGCTCCTCAACTTAATCCATGATTAGGGATTAAACTCATGACAAAACAAAGCCTTTATTAAATGGATTTTAGTTAATGGTAAGATGATGAAGTGTTTTTTAGGGTTTGTAAGACAACTTGAGGGGGACTTGTCCATTAACACTAGGGTTAGTCCTTCTTAACCAATTAAGGAAGAATTAGAACCCTAATGCAAGGCCCAAGTTACAAGCTTGATGTCTTGATGATTATTAGATGAATTGATTAAAGGATTTAAACACATTAAGGGTTTAACACTTAGGATTAAAGTTATACACTCCATCCTAATAGAAGGATGCAGGCATAAGCTTAATCACAAAGCCTTAAAGCCTTTAGGGTTTAGTCCCTGATTATGAGATGAGAAGAGAAGACTCAATGAGACACAAGGGTAAAAACTAAGTGGGGGACTAATCAAAACCCTAATTATTGTCATGCTTGGTTGTTCCTAAGGTTTGTGAGGTTTACAAGAGAACTCTTCAGAAGAACCACCAGGAAGCAGATGAAAAGGAGCCAAGAGAAGCAAAGTAACTTGCTTCATTTAAGAAGTCAAGTCACTTGAAGGAAGAAAGTGAGAAGAAGAAGAATGAACAAGCTCAAACTCAAACACATACAAAAATGCAGCAAGGATGCATAAAAGAGATGAAGAGAAGTTATGAGAAGTGAAGGCAAATCCACTTCTCAAAGTTGCTTACCACCTGAAAAGTTAGTGAGAAAGATGCAATGTCAAATGGAATGCAATGACATGATGAGTGTAACACGGTGGGAGAACTGACTTTAGTTATGTTGCGGATAGCAAGAGTCGCCACCGACTTTTATTTTATCCAAAGGAAAGGCATAAAAGAACAGGAAAGACCTTTTTAAAAGATTTTTGGGTCCGGGGGGTAGGTTATGTAAAGGGAAGGTGTTAGCACCCTTTACATCCATGGTTATCCATGGGCTCTTAGTTACTTAGCTCACTTTGAATTGTTTTTGAAAATGTGTAGTGTGTGAATAGAAAATTTTCATATGAGTTAATAATGATCCATGTACGGATGCGTAAAAACTTGTGTTTGAAAATTTGTTTGAAATTTGTTAAGTGTTTGGAGTGAGCAAGCAACTAGGAGGTACCTACCCTAAAATTTAAGTCTTTTCTGTTCTTTATCCTTTAAGTGGTAAGACTATCCCTATTATTAAGGAATAGGTAGTCATTACCTTGGATGTAAGGGACATGTGAGGGACATCTGTTTATGAAGGCAACTGTGAGGTGTATTAAGCATTTAGGAGGGACTATCATCATTATTCGAAAAGGGACTTGATCTTTAAAGGCAACCATTAGGGACTTGATGATTGTACTTTTAAGGGACTTGCTTTATACACCCCACTTGACCTTATGATTAGGCAACATTGAGGGATAGCCTTAGAAAGTGTAGGATGGCGATTAAAAATCGACTTACGTGTGTGAGTGTTTAATTTATATTTATCTTATAATTAAAGTGATCTAAATTTAATTTTAAATAAAATACATGTTTTGCACTCCCTAAATTACTAACCATAGCATAAAAATTAAATAAATTAACTATTTACAAAAATTACATCCAAGGAGCAATTACATAATTATAATAAACAATTAAAATAAATGGCAAATAAATAAATATAAATAATAAGCAAAAATAAATAAATAGGCAATAATAAATATAATAGGGGTTAGTAATAATAATAATAAAAAATTAAATAAGGTTAGTGAAATAATAATAAGCATAAAAAAAATAAATATATTAGTAATAATATGGTTAGTAATAATAACAATAATTAAAATAAATAGAATTAGCAAAAATATTATAAGAACATGATGAAAATAATAAACACAAAATTAGATTTTTAATATAGATATCTATTTAAAAATATGAACAATTAAATAATTATTATAACATTTTAATTTATGTACAAATTATTAAATTATTTTTAAGCATATTATAATTACAAAATTTAATTATTATAGGTTTAATTATTTCTAAACATATATAAAAATAAAATTTAGATTATGAACAAATTATAGAAATAATTACATATTATAAAGAAAAATTTGATTATAATTATATTTACTAAAATTAATTATATTAAATAAATATGTACACAACAATTATATTTACAAACAAAATTATTTATTAAGTTGATTATAGTGATTATGAAATTAATAAAAAAACATAAAGGTTAATTTGTATTAAATAAAAATCAATAATTATAAAACAAGTTGATTAATATAAAATAAAATAAAAAGAAACAAATGGTAAAAAGAAAGATGGGGAGGTCTGGTTTTGATCCCAGGACCTCCCCTGTACCTAAATAGGAGGTTACCACTGGGCTGCGTGTGCATTGGTGTTATGAAATAGCCACAAACCATTATATGTAAAACCTGGAAAATATAACAAAGTAACAAAAAAATAATACGAAACCTGGGAATCGAACCCAGTCCTTTTGGTTCACACGCGCATTCTCTTTCCACTGCACCATCAGCAACATTTGTAATTTAAATATAAACAAAAACTATATAATATAAAAACGAATTTGAATTCCAGGCTGCGCGCGAAAACTTCTTCTCCTACCTCCAGACCTGCAAAATTTCCTACGAATTTTGCTAGGTTTTTTGCTGCGAATTTCGTTTCCTAGGATTTCCTGCGTTTAACCAAACATCAAGCAATCAGCAATATTTTATGAAATTGATAGGTGCATTACATTCCATGAAGTCTATACAACACAACCATGGTTCTATAATTCATTTATAGCTGATGAATCGAAGAACCCCAAAACGGCCGAAAAACCCTAACTATGGCATCTAAGCATCCGTGCATCAAAGCTTCAATTCACCTGCCCAGAAATCATCCTTATGCAATAACAAACAAGATTAAAGGCATAAAAACAATTTATAATGTATGAATGAGTGTAATCGAAAAATAAAAATCAAGAACAATGTCTACTCGGGTTATGGCATGTGAGGGAGTTTTTGATGCTATTAGCAATGCAAATACGTTCAATGATCGTTCATAAGTAATTTGCAACCTTCAAAATCTTGTAATAGGGCCTCTATGCAAGAATCCAAATTGGAGTTTTCTTTGTGAATTTTGAAACTTTGAAACTATGGTTTGAGGCAGAATTTTTTCCTCTCCAGTGCTTGCAGTGTCTTCAAGTATTTATAATGATTGAATTAGGTTAAAAAGAATGGATCTTGTATCATGAAAATTGATTACTTGATTATGAAGAAATCTCTCATCCAAAAATATCAAAAAAATCCAATATTCTCTTACTATTTTGGCCTAGCACGAATTTGGATGTTGATAATTGGTCTTGAATGGTGTTTATGACTTTCTAGAAGAAGAATCACCCTTAAATATTGATTTTTTGATTTTATTTTGATTTAATATGTATTTAAATGAATAAAATTCAAATAAATATTAAATAAAATAAAAAAAAAATCAGAAATTACATGGGTGGGTCGTGCTTGGTGCTATTGTATGGATTGGATCATAATTTGACAAGCCCATTTGGAAGAAATTGGTTCTAGACCTCCTTTTTCATCATAAACCAACTCAAAATTTCCCAACTTTGCAAGGGCACATATCCTTCAATTTTAATGCTATGAGGGTGTTCTTGGACATTTTGGAAAGCTTGAAGAGTCCTCTAAACAACCCCACTGGTTTCATGTTCATATCATTTACCAATCTCAAGTTATGCCCTTTTGAAGTTGTTGACTTTTTGTTGACTTTTTGTTGACTTTCAAAAGGACCTATAATGTCTTAGCTCATATCTTCCAAATGAAGCATTTTTGGGCTTGGCTTGTGAGACACAAATATGTAGAGAATTCAATTTCCTTCAAAATGAGCTTTGGATGGAGACTTGGTGATGAAGTATGTGAAAGTTATGGCTGGTCAAAGTTCAGTTGACTTTTACTAAGGAAACCCTAATTTAGAAACTCCTGATTCTTGATGATCTGAAATCTCCTTGATGAATCCTGATCAACCCTTGATCAAATGATGAATTTTAATTCATATACTTGATGTTGGCAAAAAATCATGAAGTTTGACTTTGGTTTGACCACAGTTGACCTCATTTTGACTTTTTAACTGCATTGACTGTTTTTGACTTATCTGATCATCTGACTGAGCAATCTTCTGAGAAAAGTCTTGAAACTTGTCATGGGGGTTCTTAAACATATATAAGATGTTATGAAGCTCACTTGAAGTCTTGGAAGTTCATTTAGCCTGATTAAAGTCAAAACCCTAGTTTTGGATGCACTGCTTAGGAGGTGCATTGTCTGAGGGAATTGTCAACTTTTCTAACCAATTGTGAACTTTGTGAACCTTGTGAACCATCATAAGATGTCTTGTGAACCTCATGGGAGGTATTGTGGAGCTTGTGAACCTTGTGAACCTCATAAAGTGACTTGTAGACTTCATGAACCTCAGGAAAGCTTTGTAATCATTGTGAATCTTGTGAACCTTGTGAACCTTCAAGAAGTAACTTGTAGACTTCATGAACCTCATGAAAGGTCTTGTAAATGTTGAGAAACTTGTGAACCTTGTGAACCTTCATAAAGTAACTTGTAGACTTCATGAACCTCACGAAAGGTATTGAAAGCATTGTGAATCTTGTGAACCTTGTGAGCCTTCTTAGCACACAAAGTCTTGTATTGTGAGGGCAAATTTTGGGGTGCAACAGCTGCCCCTGTTCAATTTTCTGAAACCTGAGGGATTAGATTGGTATGTTTGCCAGTCGTGACCTGGAAGGTTGAAGGGGATTGAACACAAAAGCCCAAAAATTTGCACTCACCAGTGCATAGAATGATATTGATGTTTGGTTGTATATGCTTGAGTGGGCTTAAAGATGCCACTTGGAAGAATTGGAGATGGGATTAGAGATGCCATCTAAAGAACTGGATGTGGTGATAGCTTTGTGTTGATACTGGATCTCAGTACTGGGTCTTTGTATAGGCCGTCTCTGAATCGTTTATAATTTGAATTTGTTGAATAGACCAGTAGAAATAAATCTTCGTGACGATTATCTCTTCTGGAAATATCTTGGATTAGGGAATAGATCTTTTTACAGACCGTTTGCCTACTCTCCAAGGTCAAAAGAACGTCAGGATTTGTTCTTCTGAAAAATATCTTGAACCAGGGAATGGATCTTTGTATAGACCGTTTTCCTGCTATTCAAGGGCCAAAAGAACGTCAGGATTTGTTCTTAAGGGTCAAAAGAACGTCAGGATTTGTTCTTCTGAAAAAAGTCTTGAACAAGGGTCCAAAAGAGCGTCAGGATTTGCTCTTAAGGGTCAAAAGAACGTCAGGATTTGTTCTTCTGAAAAAAGTCTTGAACAAGGGGCCAAAAGAGCGTCAGGATTTGCTCTTAAGGGTCAAAAGAACGTCAGGATTTGTTCTTCTGAAAAAGTCTTGAACAATGGGCCAAAAGAGCGTCAGGATTTGCTCTTAAGGGTCAAAAGAACGTCAGGATTTGTTCTTCTGAAAAAGTCTTGAACAATGGGCCAAAAGAGCGTCAGGATTTGCTCTTAAGGGTCAAAAGAACGTCAGGATTTGTTCTTCTGAAAAAATCTTGAACAAGGGGCCAAAAGAGCGTCAGGATTTGCTCTTAAGGGTCAAAAGAACGTTAGGATTTGTTCTTCTGAAAGATGTCTTGAACCAGAGAATGGATCTTTTTACAAACCGTTTGCCTGCTATTCGAGGACATCTTGAGTAGTGTATGGATCATTTCTGACCTGTTGTGAATTGTTGATGCTGTTTTATCTGCATATAACTATCCTGCAAGGAGAATGTTAGTTTATGTTATATGTATGCATGCATAACATGATGCACCTAAGTAATGTATTATGTACTCATGTATATGTATGTTATGGTATGGTATAAATGATGTATGTATGATATGATGCTGCCGGAAGCGTCTGGATATCTTCGTATAACAACTGCTGGCCAGGGAAAATAAATCCCGATTCGTTGTTGAAGGATATGAGGAACTTATTTCCATCTTGTTTGATAGTATACATAACCTCCCGTATGCTGGGGATAGTAAGGTATATATAACCTTCCGTCTTCGTTTGATAGTAGGGCAGATATAACTTCCCGTATTTGTTCGTCGTACCCTTATTGGAAAGTAGATTCCTGAATATCCGTATGAGGATAAAAGAGATGGATATAAATTCCAGGGGAGATGTGGCTTTATGAAGATGGATTCGTCCTGCTGAGGGTTTGTAACTGTCTTGTAAAGATGAACCGGCGAAGCTTCGTTGAAATCCTTCCCTCGTTCGTCCTTAGTAAATACTATTACTGCATTTCATGTATTTCTGGTAAACATCAATCATATTCAAAAGCATACATACATTCAAACACAACCAATGGATGTTTTGCTTAGGGTAAAAGTAAATCTGGATTCAGAGGGAAAAGTAAAGCTGAATTTGGAAACAGAATCGTTTCAACTTCGAGAGTGTACAACCAATTGGATCTAGAGCTCCTGAAATTCTTTAACTTTCCTGAGTACCTTCCCAGAAATCCTCATAGCTGGATCTGAAGACATGATACTGACACCATCTGATACTACTGGCATAGACAATTAATTTCCATCATGGTTTCAGCTGAGAATCCAATATCAAGGTAATACAATGAGAGGAATGTGTCTTCAAACTGTGATGGACCATATATGCTCCGGCTACTAGATTTGAAAAGAAAGCATTGCCCCTTGGTTGAGGATGAATTATACCATAATGTAATGAGCTACATCAAGAGAAACAAGCAGAATGCCCCATAAGCATATGCCCCTGGAATTGTGAACTCTGTCATGTCACCTTTGGTAATTCACCTGTATGAGAAAAAATGCCCCTGGCTATAGCAGAGTCCGGACCTAATTGCCCCAACTGAATTGAACAGTAACTTGGTAAGCCTCTTGACTGGGAAACAGTGACTATGCTCTTGGCATTATGAACTTTGTAATGTTACCCTTGGCACTTCAGATAGATGAGGAGACCTGCCTTTGGCTGCTTAAACATAGTTGAATCTTGTCCTGATTGCCCCAAATGAGTTAGGAAGTGTCATGGCCTGCCCCCTTGATTGGGAGATAATGACTATGCCCCTTTGTATACATGGGCTTTGATCCAGGAAGCAACTTTGTTTATTGGAAGGACTTTGGTTCATTGAACATTCATCCTGTAAGCTTCTTCATTTGTCAAACACTCAGGTATATGCAAACAAATATATTCAAAAAACGCAATGCTTATGTCTGTCTTGAAGTTTTGAAACAAGTTATTTTAGAAAAACTGTTTTTTTTTATGAAAACTGTGATATTAACTCAAATTTTATAATAAACCCCAAAGGAGTCAGGATACCTTTTTGTGGCAGTATGCTTTCGAACTAACCATGCTTCAGTTAGGACTTTTAGAGGGTTATAACGTGGCCTGGTTCATGGTTTAAGAAACAAAGGATAAAGGCTCAAATTTTATTTGTACCCAACCCAATCTCCATGATGTTCTTCAGTCCTATGCTCAGTTAACTCATGCATTGAAGTTCCATAGCAGTTTGGAATTGTAACACTGACATTTGTGATGGTTCAGAAACCAGAAATTTATTTGAACATTCAGTCATCTTTCTTTGTTGAGGATTCATAGTGACCTCCTTTTTTCTTTCTTTCTTTTTTTTGCTTTATTATCCCTTCCCTTTGCCTGAACTGCTTATTTCAAGGTTACAGTCAGCGGGATGTCTTAATGTTTTACTAAGTCTCCTTCATAGGTTTTGACTTAGTGAGCTTTTCTTTTGCTGGATATTGACTGTCAGGTTTAATGATTACAGAGAACCATCATTAGTTGTGTACAACACAGATAATTGGCATATTTGAGTTAACCGAGTAACTACCCTGCCCCGGGTTATGAATAAGGGTTAATTTGTGCAAGAATAAAAAAAACTCCTACTTCATAGGCTCAAAAGGGTTGACTAGGGATTAACTTCCTTATATTTCCACTATTTAGGAATTTAAACAATGCTTGTACATCGTCAGCATAGTCTGTTCAAAAGCATACTGCATAAGATTATGGTATTATTTTCGTCATCCTCCCTCTACAGGCTTATAGCTTTATCAGAAGTTAAATATCACAAGATAGAAATATGAAACATACTTCAATTTATAGAGGAACGAATGGATTAATTCAAGACAAACATATGCAATGCATTAATGAAAACAAAAGTTTAACATAATAGTAAGTGTTCAAACAAATAAAAGAAATTACAAATGAAAATTCAAATGTTGTCCCATCCAGTTGGCTGAATGTCCTCAATTGCAATCTGTGAACTTTGAGGAGCAGTATACTTCACCATGAAATCAAATTTTCCACTTGGATGTCCCAAGGTGCCCCATATCTCAACAGGAACAGGTAGGCTTCCTTTCTTGCTACCTTGGGCAACTTGTTTTGCAGCTTCGGTGTTTGATGGGTGATAGTAGAATTCAACTTGACCTTCTGGAGTAACCTCTAGGATTCCTTCGTCAATCAGGTCTTGGATCTTTTTCTTCAATGTCCAACAACTATTAGTATCATGTCCAGGACAGTTGGAGTGATACCCACACCTTGCCTTGGGATTATAGCGAGGAGAGGAAGTTTTAGGATTTTGAGGAGAATTTTTCAAAGAAATTAGTTTCATCTCCAACAAGCATTGTAGAACTTGTGACATTGGAGTGCTGAACTTGATAAACTGCCTTCTATATTTCTTGGGTTGATGTGGATTAACCTTATCAGGTCTTTCTTCTTCAACTGAAGAACAATCAATGGCAACCTGTTTCTTACCTTCTTTTATCCTCATCTTCCTTTCAACCAAATCAGCTTGTTTTGATGGAGGTTGACTGACAATTAGATCCCTGACTCTATCACTTTGAAGTTTGTGGACAAAGGTTCTCAGCTCTTCTTGCCCCTGAGCTAAACTTTGGATAAGGGCCACCTGGCCATTCATCTGGATCCTCATTTCTGTTATCTCAGCTTGCAATTGTTCTAACTGACCATCCTTGTTGTCCTCAGGACTCTTCTTCTTTGCCAGCAATGTCTTCAATTCATCCTGCCCCTTGGTCAGGTTTAGGATCAGCTCTTGGAACTGTGCATTTTGTGCCTGGAGATCCTTAACTAATTGTTCAAGAGCCATTGCTGAAATAAACAGCGAGAAGATGAGAAACCTGTGCACAATTATAAACCTGTGATGCAATGGGAATGCATATGCAATGTTTTCAAGGACCGCAGGATTTAAATTTGCTTAAACAAATAAGAAGGTAAACTTTTATTAGTAATAACTTTGTTTCGCCTTTTAGGCTTACAAAAATGAAAATGAAATAAGTACAAAAGATGGGGTTTTAAGTCTCCCATGGACGTTTCCTCTTTGTGTTGAGGTATGAGTTGAGATTCCGTTCCTCATGAAGTTGCTTTGTTAGTTCTAGGACTCTTTCTTGGCTTGCTTTGTAATGAGCCTCGAAAGTATCCCTTTGCTCCTTCAGTTGGATCCATGATCTCTGCAAGTCTTCCATATCAGTAGGCATGTCTGGGTGAAGGAGGGTATAAGCAGTGTCTCCTTCAGCAACAGGTTCCATGGTAACTGGTAGGACGGCAGGATATGGCATCATGAGAGTCTGAGCACGAGATCGTACCCATCTGAGATAAGCCTCCATAGGTATAGTGTACTTAGGCTCCAGTGTCTTGCTGTCAATCCTGTTTACTTTTCCCCAGGCTCGTATGAATCTCTGACGGTAACCCTGAAGATCGTTGTCGTAATCAAACACAATGCCCTGAATCAACATGTCATGTGGACCATCGCTCCGAGCGTAACCAAACTGTCGTAAAGCTAGAGAGGGGTTGTAGGTGATGCCTCCTCTTATGCCTAGAAGTGGCACATTAGGGAACTCCCCACAACGGTCAATGATGGTGACATTCTCCATAGATCTGGAGCACCAATGGATATCTGAGTGTGAAAGTGACATGATCCTTTTGGACCATCTGAACCCTTGCTCATTCTTCATTACTGAGCGAGGAAGGTGGGAAATAAACCACCTAGAAAGCAAAGGTATGTAGCACATCAAAGTTCCTCTTGCCCTTGTAGTACGGGTGTGAAGAGAATGTAGGATGTCTCCAAGCAATGTAGGTACTGGATTGTGACTCAGGAATATATTGATGGCATGAACGTCTATGAACTGATCTGGATTGGGGAACAATACTAAGCCATATATCAGCAAGGCTAAGATCTCCTCAAAAGCATCATAGCTCATAGCTTTCAAGAACACTTGAGCTTTATCCATTAATACCTTAGCAAGAATACCCTTGCTTCTCGTTTCTAGAACAATGTCAGACTTCTTTAGATGTAGAGCTGCAGCAATAACCTCTGGTTTAAGTTCCTTCTCCAAACCTGTGAAGGGTCTTTGATCAAGAATAGGTATGCCTAGAAGTTTAGAGAACTCCTCCATGGTTGGAACCAACTGATAGTCAGGAAATGTAAAGCAGTGGTGCTTAGGGTCAAAGAACTGAAACAGGACACTCATCATGTCTTCATTGAACCCTGAGGTGACTAGATCCAATAGGTGACCATGTCTCTTGATGAACTGGGAGTGATCAGACACTTGAGAAACCAACTCTTTAAGCTTAGTAGGTATGCCCACGAAGTTGATCCTGATAGTGTTTCTACGAGCAGAAGCCATGACCTGCAACAAAGAACAAAGATAAATCCTTTGGTCCTTGAAATGGTTAGTGAAAATGCTATGCTTATGATGCATGATGATGTCATGATGTTATGTTCAATCACAAACATGTGGCACACACAAACAAGTCACACCATAGCCCTAGGTTTAAAGGCTTGCATGAGGTTTAAGGTAAGTACCCTCCCCTGAAGTTAGATGGTTCATCCTGTCCTACAAAAGTAACCAGGTTCTAAGGGATCTCAATATCATTGATCCTTCACAAGGGTGGTTGTTCAGAAGGCAACTTACTTGCCAACCAAAACCCTCCAAGTTTAGAATCTCAATGAGCGTAGTATCGAGTGTCAACCAACTTCAATCTGCACCAAAGCCGGTTACCTCACTACTTTCAAAAGGCCAAGATGGGATAACTAGGGTTCTAAAAGTTAGTTAGTGCATTGACAACATATGGCAGCCTCATATTATCCTCAACTTGACTTAAGGAACATAAGCACCAACCAAGAAGTCGCACTAACTATGGCCACCAGATCAACCATATCGATATACGTCGTACAGTTTCCTTGGTCTATTGCCATTTACCTAAGGTACACTAGATCCGGGTTAGGACCTTTCACACATAAGAGCACCCCAACAAGATAATATAAAGCAAACAAGGCAAACAATTTAAAGTGATCTTAATTCCTAAGGGTACCCCTCTTAAATTTAAATCCCCAGCAGAGTCGCCAGTTCTGTAACACGGTGGGAGAACTGACTTTAGTTATGTTGCGGATAGCAAGAGTCGCCACCGACTTTTATTTTATCCAAAGGAAAGGCATAAAAGAACAGGAAAGACCTTTTTAAAAGATTTTTGGGTCCGGGGGGTAGGTTATGTAAAGGGAAGGTGTTAGCACCCTTTACATCCATGGTTATCCATGGGCTCTTAGTTACTTAGCTCACTTTGAATTGTTTTTGAAAATGTGTAGTGTGTGAATAGAAAATTTTCATATGAGTTAATAATGATCCATGTACGGATGCGTAAAAACTTGTGTTTGAAAATTTGTTTGAAATTTGTTAAGTGTTTGGAGTGAGCAAGCAACTAGGAGGTACCTACCCTAAAATTTAAGTCTTTTCTGTTCTTTATCCTTTAAGTGGTAAGACTATCCCTATTATTAAGGAATAGGTAGTCATTACCTTGGATGTAAGGGACATGTGAGGGACATCTGTTTATGAAGGCAACTGTGAGGTGTATTAAGCATTTAGGAGGGACTATCATCATTATTCGAAAAGGGACTTGATCTTTAAAGGCAACCATTAGGGACTTGATGATTGTACTTTTAAGGGACTTGCTTTATACACCCCACTTGACCTTATGATTAGGCAACATTGAGGGATAGCCTTAGAAAGTGTAGGATGACGATTAAAAATCGACTTACGTGTGTGAGTGTTTAATTTATATTTATCTTATAATTAAAGTGATCTAAATTTAATTTTAAATAAAATACATGTTTTGCACTCCCTAAATTACTAACCATAGCATAAAAATTAAATAAATTAACTATTTACAAAAATTACATCCAAGGAGCAATTACATAATTATAATAAACAATTAAAATAAATGGCAAATAAATAAATATAAATAATAAGCAAAAATAAATAAATAGGCAATAATAAATATAATATGGGTTAGTAATAATAATAATAAAAAATTAAATAAGGTTAGTGAAATAATAATAAGCATAAAAAAAATAAATATATTAGTAATAATATGGTTAGTAATAATAACAATAATTAAAATAAATAGAATTAGCAAAAATATTATAAGAACATGATGAAAATAATAAACACAAAATTAGATTTTTAATATAGATATCTATTTAAAAATATGAACAATTAAATAATTATTATAACATTTTAATTTATGTACAAATTATTAAATTATTTTTAAGCATATTATAATTACAAAATTTAATTATTATAGGTTTAATTATTTCTAAACATATATAAAAATAAAATTTAGATTATGAACAAATTATAGAAATAATTACATATTATAAAGAAAAATTTGATTATAATTATATTTACTAAAATTAATTATATTAAATAAATACGTACACAACAATTATATTTACAAACAAAATTATTTATTAAGTTGATTATAGTGATTATGAAATTAATAAAAAAAACATAAAGGTTAATTTGTATTAAATAAAAATCAATAATTATAAAACAAGTTGATTAATATAAAATAAAATAAAAAGAAACAAATGGTAAAAAGAAAGATGGGGAGGTCTGGTTTTGATCCCAGGACCTCCCCTGTACCTAAATAGGAGGTTACCACTGGGCTGCGTGTGCATTGGTGTTATGAAATAGCCACAAACCATTATATGTAAAACCTGGAAAATATAACAAAGTAACAAAAAAATAATACGAAACCTGGGAATCGAACCCAGTCCTTTTGGTTCACACGCGCATTCTCTTTCCACTGCACCATCAGCAACATTTGTAATTTAAATATAAACAAAAACTATATAATATAAAAACGAATTTGAATTCCAGGCTGCGCGCGAAAACTTCTTCTCCTACCTCCAGACCTGCAAAATTTCCTACGAATTTTGCTAGGTTTTTTGCTGCGAATTTCGTTTCCTAGGATTTCCTGCGTTTAACCAAACATCAAGCAATCAGCAATATTTTATGAAATTGATAGGTGCATTACATTCCATGAAGTCTATACAACACAACCATGGTTCTATAATTCATTTATAGCTGATGAATCGAAGAACCCCAAAACGGCCGAAAAACCCTAACTATGGCATCTAAGCATCCGTGCATCAAAGCTTCAATTCACCTGCCCAGAAATCATCCTTATGCAATAACAAACAAGATTAAAGGCATAAAAACAATTTATAATGTATGAATGAGTGTAATCGAAAAATAAAAATCAAGAACAATGTCTACTCGGGTTATGGCATGTGAGGGAGTTTTTGATGCTATTAGCAATGCAAATACGTTCAATGATCGTTCATAAGTAATTTGCAACCTTCAAAATCTTGTAATAGGGCCTCTATGCAAGAATCCGAATTGGAGTTTTCTTTGTGAATTTTGAAACTTTGAAACTATGGTTTGAGGCAGAATTTTTTCCTCTCCAGTGCTTGCAGTGTCTTCAAGTATTTATAATGATTGAATTAGGTTAAAAAGAATGGATCTTGTATCATGAAAATTGATTACTTGATTATGAAGAAATCTCTCATCCAAAAATATCAAAAAAATTCAATATTCTCTTACTATTTTGGCCTAGCACGAATTTGGATGTTGATAATTGGTCTTGAATGGTGTTTATGACTTTCTAGAAGAAGAATCACCCTTAAATATTGATTTTTTGATTTTATTTTGATTTAATATGTATTTAAATGAATAAAATTCAAATAAATATTAAATAAAATAAAAAAAAATCAGAAATTACATGGGTGGGTCGTGCTTGGTGCTATTGTATGGATTGGATCATAATTTGACAAGCCCATTTGGAAGAAATTGGTTCTAGACCTCCTTTTTCATCATAAACCAACTCAAAATTTCCCAACTTTGCAAGGGCACATATCCTTCAATTTTAATGCTATGAGGGTGTTCTTGGACATTTTGGAAAGCTTGAAGAGTCCTCTAAACAACCCCACTGGTTTCATGTTCATATCATTTACCAATCTCAAGTTATAACCTTTTGAAGTTGTTGACTTTTTGTTGACTTTTTGTTGACTTTCAAAAGGACCTATAATGTCTTAGCTCATATCTTCCAAATGAAGCATTTTTGGGCTTGGCTTGTGAGACACAAAGTTGTAGAGAATTCAATTTCCTTCAAAATGAGCTTTGGATGGAGACTTGGTGATGAAGTATGTGAAAGTTATGGCTGGTCAAAGTTCAGTTGACTTTTACTAAGGAAACCCTAATTTAGAAACTCCTGATTCTTGATGATCTGAAATCTCCTTGATGAATCCTGATCAACCCTTGATCAAATGATGAATTTTACTTCATATACTTGATGTTGGCAAAAAATCATGAAGTTTGACTTTGGTTTGACCACAGTTGACCTCATATTGACTTTTTAACTGCATTGACTGTTTTTGACTTATCTGATCATCTGACTGAGCAATGTTCTGAGAAAAGTCTTGAAACTTGTCATGGGGGTTCTTAAACATATATAAGATGTTATGAATCTCACTTGAAGTCTTGGAAGTTCATTTAGCCCGATTAAAGTCAAAACCCTAGTTTTGGATGCACTGCTTAGGAGGTGCATTGTCTGAGGGAATTGTCAACTTTTCTAACCAATTGTGAACTTTGTGAACCTTGTGAACCATCATAAGATGTCTTGTGAACCTCATGGGAGGTATTGTGGAGCTTGTGAACCTTGTGAACCTCATAAAGTGACTTGTAGACTTCATGAACCTCAGGAAAGCTTTGTAATCATTGTGAATCTTGTGAACCTTGTGAACCTTCAAGAAGTAACTTGTAGACTTCATGAACCTCATGAAAGGTCTTGTAAATGTTGAGAAACTTGTGAACCTTGTGAACCTTCATAAAGTAACTTGTAGACTTCATGAACCTCACGAAAGGTATTGAAAGCATTGTGAATCTTGTGAACCTTGTGAGCCTTCTTAGCACACAAAGTCTTGTATTGTGAGGGCAAATTTTGGGGTGCAACAATGAGAAACAAAACCAGAAGCACATACATGATGCTAGTGATGCTATGAGATGCTACAAACATGAAACAACACACGGGGATGATCATACAAGCTTATGGATGCAAATGAAACAAGTTAAGAAGCATGAACATACATGAAAAGTCATGAAGTTCAAATGGCATACAACATGGAAAATGCAAGATGCAATGATCAAACATGCTTTCAACATGTCTTATGATGTCAAGTGGATCACAAGAATGCATAAAAGGCTATGGCAAGTCATGGTATGAATGCAAATGCAAGATAGATGCATATGGAAGCCCAAATTAGGGTTTATGAACAATACATCAAACAAAAACCAAAATCAGAAGCAAACAACATTACAAAAAATTGAAAATGCCTTCAAAGGATCCCTAAACCTATACTAACCCAAAGCCCAAAGGAGAAGTTCCAACTCTTAACCAAATTCAAGATATGATTTTCCTAAGTTTTCTAGGGTTTTAGGGTTCCTTAACAAGAAAATTACCAAACAAATGGAAAATGAAAGATCAAATCATGGCCATTTAATCTCATAAACTACATGCTAAACACAATGCAATGCAAAAAGAATCAAGATCCAACTCTTTAGGGTTAGGCATAAATGATTTTTGGAAGTTTGGATCAAAATAATGCATAAAAATGATTTTAATTCCATGGAAAATTCTAAAAATGCATCAAGATCAAAAAAGAAATTTGGTTTGAGGGTTGGACAATGTTTCTAAATGTTTTTAAAGGTTTCATGAATTTTTTGGTGATTTTTAAATACCTAAAAGTATTTTTAATTAATTAATTCTCATTAATTAATTAAAAAGAAACTTTTAAATATTTAAAAATACTTTTTTAATGCTAAAAATGAAAATAAAAATATTTTTGTGTTCTGAAATTAAATAATAACTTGTATAAAAAATTCCAGAATTTTTAAAGTATTTTTGCTATTTTAAATTAAATGGACAAATTAAATGGAATAAAAAGAAAAGAAAATAAAATAAATGAGAAGTATGCAGGATGGAAGGCCAGGATTGAAACTGGGTTTAAAACGTTTGACTGGGCGCGCATCTGGACGGCCCAAATTCAAACCAGCCTAATTCTAATTAATTAAATATTAATCCATAATTAAGAGTTAATGAAGTGATCCAGGCCCTCCATACACGCGCGGGAAACGAAATCCAATGGCTCACATTTAAACTTGGTGCCCTAACCCTAATTACCAGCTAATCACTTTCAGGTCACCGGAGACGAGCTCCGGTCGTCTTCTCCGGTGACCTCCCTCCCTGAGAATCTCCAAATCATTCCCTAGGTCATTTCTGGAGCTCTAAAGCTCCAGATTTGTTCCTTTCACTCTCCTGAACTCAACCCCAACCTCATTTCTCATTTATTTCCAGCCATAATCATGAATCGAAGCTAAGAACAAAAACTGCCAAAATTTCAGACAAGC
This sequence comes from Lathyrus aphaca, assembly GCA_963966055.1. Lineage (NCBI taxonomy): Eukaryota > Viridiplantae > Streptophyta > Magnoliopsida > Fabales > Fabaceae > Lathyrus > Lathyrus aphaca. The sequence goes on along the minus strand of OZ014525.1, from coordinate 99,278,956 downwards.
AATACAGTCTCATTTCTCAACCATTTTCAATAATTTCAAGTTCAGTGTGATCAGTGAAGCATGCTTAATCATTTTGTAACATAAAATAGAGGTCCTGGAAAAGTTAATTCGAAAGGCTACCTGAGATGGAGCTTTCACCCTTTGAGCTTTCTGGCTGCTTTCTTGGTGTAAAAGGCTTCTAATGACCTTCCTGAGGAGTTTGCAGTGCTTGGACAACTTTGAATGTGGCTGGTTTGGGAGTTTGCACTCCAACTGGTCAGAAATCGTATCTGGCTTGTGGTGTGTTCTTGGTTGTTTTGATGGGTGGTTTTGGGTCAGTGGATGATCCAGAAATGAATGGTGGTGTTTGTTTGAAGATTGAGTGATTGAGTTGGGAGGATCGAAAGCTTTTGCAAGAGGGAGAGATTTTGTGAATGGTGTGTTGTGTTGTGTTTCAGCCTTGCCTCTTGTTGTGTTTTGCTGGCATTTGATCCACATAAACAAATCTTATTGGTCAGATGACATGACATGTGCTTTATTGATTGGTATGGTGCTTTTTGCAAATTGTCAACTTTGTGTAAGGAGGGCATGGGCTACTTTGCTAGCTTGGTACAAAGGGCTTGTCTTGCGCAGCATGGTGAGGGGAAAGGGCTAGTGTGGTTCAGCATCCAAGGCAGCAAGTGGATGAAGTGTTATGATGGTTTTTGCAACTTGGTTCCCTTTAGTTCTCATGGAAAAATCTTGCCTCACAAGCCATGAAACATGTGATCCCCTTGGTTCAATCTGAACTTTAAGACTTGTGTGATGTTTTTATAAGGATTAGACATCAATTAGAAGTTACAAATTGCCTTGGTACAAGATTTTGCAAGTTTTCCATTTGGTGCATAACTTGAAATTTAGTGATTTTTGCCAATTTTGACAAACCATAACTTTTGATCCAAAATGAATTAGGTCATGTTCTTGTACTTTTTGAAAAGGGAAAGATCTATTCTACAACTTTCATGACCAAAGTTTTTCCATTTGAAGCATCTTTGGATCAAAAAGTAAGGGTTGAAAAATTGCCTAAAATGACAAATTCCTTAAAAGTCAAACTTACCCCAAAAAGTCAACTTTGCAAAAACTTGTAATTCTTGAATTTTGTGAACTTCAACCTTCTTCCATGATCAAATAAAGATCAAATACACTCAAAATGATGAAGATCACCCCTTGGTTGGGTCATTGGGGGCCTCAGATGCCCTAATTTTACACTGACTTGCTTGAAAAGTCAACTCTTGATCAGATGACTTCCCCATGGAATTTCTTCATGAAAATTGATATGCATACTACCTATACCATATAGAGACCAATAGAAACAATAATGACCAAAAAATTTGGAGTTATGGCCTCTGAAACCAAAACCCTAATTTTAGGTCATCTGTGCAGTTAAACCTGGCTCTGCATCCACACTATTTCCAGTTCTTGTGATTCTTTGACATTCTTGACTTTGAGAGGATATAATATGATGCTTGAGCACACATGGACCCCCTTGAAGTGATTGATGACCCTTGGAGTGGCTCAAGAGGCTCTTGGATTGTTCAGATCACAAACCCTAGATGCAGATGACTTTGAATCTATGCAGTGAATCAAAACTGTGATATGAGATGCTATGATTGAGTTTATGCATATGAAATGATCACAAGCCATGGTGTGAATGGGTGAGGGCAAATTTTGGGTGTTTACACATCCCACCTCTTCTCATCTCTTCATATGCACTCTTATTTTTCTTTGAAGTGAACTTGCTTCACTTATGCTCTCTCCTTCTTACTTTCTTTCTTTTAGGTTACTTATCTTCTTCAGGAAGTAAGTAACTTATTCTTCTTTCTTCTTCTCTTCTCATTTGCTTCTTCCATGATGGCCTTCCTAAAGATCTTTCTCTTAAGCCTCACAGACCATAGGATATCCAAGCATGATAATTTTTAGGGTTGTATATAGTCTCCCCTAGCTTTTTACCTTTGAGTCTCCTTGAGTCTCTCTTCTCATCTCATAATCAGAGGCTAAACTCTTAAAGCTTTAGGACTTTGAATTAGGGTTATGCTTGCATCCTTATCTTAGTATGGAATGTATAACTTTAATCCTTAGTGTTAAACCTTTAATTTGTTTACACATCTTAATCAAAACACTTAATAATGATCAAGACTTAAGCTTGTAACTTGGGCCTTACATTAGGGTTCCATCTCTTCCTTATGGTTAAAAGGGACTAACCCCAGTGTTTAATGGACAAGTCCCCCTTAAGATAAGTCTTACAAACATAAAATCCACTTCTTAATCTCATCCTTTAATTAAAATCCACTTAATAAAGGCTTGTTAATAATGAATTTAGTCCCTAACCATGAATTAAGTTGAGGTATCTTCCTCAGCTTAAGTGTTCTCATCTATCATCCTTCTCTTAGGATGGTGTAATGAGTTCACTAATCTGTGATTAGAGATTAAACTCATTACTTAACACAAAACAAAATCCAAAAAAAAACACTTAATAATCACAAGTAGGTTAATGATCTTAATCCTATATAATTATGGTAATTAAGTTGAGATACTTATCTCACACTTAAGTAGGCTCATTATCCCTAATCAGGGAGGATATAATGAGTTTACAAACCCTTGATTTAGGCTTAAGCTCATTATCCTATGCAAAACATCAAAAACAATAAAAAACTGAAAACACAAAAATAAACAATAATCGTCTCCTCCGATATTCTTTTCTCATCACACTCATTCACAAATGAGAACTTGCTTCTTCCGTGTAATGCAAGACAGTTAGCACTCGAGCCAGACGGGTCACACACTTGAGCATAGACAAGCAAGCAGTTCACAGTCAAATCATCCAGTCTCTTTGAGTCGAATTACAGTGTTCTGAATTTCTCATTGCACAAGAGGATATGTAGGCATAACTTAACAGTTATCAAACAAAAGTCTCTTTGTTTCCCCTCTCCTTCTAGCTTTCTTTCTAAGCCTCAGTCTTGAGCATTTCACCCTTTCCTTTGCACTGACACACTGCACATTCTTTCCCTAGCTTTTCATACACAGTTAGTACATACATTATCCCCTTTTAAACACAATCAAGTAAGCGTGGATCCTGTCGAGTACGACGGACGATCTGGGTGCTAATACCTTCCCAGGTCGTAATCAACCCCCTTTCTCACTTTCTTTGGTTCACAACCGTCTTATCCATACCCTTTCAGGTTTATGCAGCATTACCTTTCCTTCGGGATAAAAATTCCTAGTTGGAGACTCTATTCAACCTCAACCTCTTTCGCCGACGGTTCGCGTCTGCACCGGGGACTAATGTATTTTCGGGAGCGACAACTTGGCGACTCTGCTGGGGACCTTTGCAACCAGGGCTTCTGGTTCTTTTGTGGGTTTTTCCTAGCGCTTGTTTGTTTGTGTTTATGGGGGTGTTATGTGTTATGTGTTCTTTGGATTTTGCTTTATTTATTTCTTTCTATACAACTTTATTTACTGCATTTACTTTATCGCTTTCATTTATTGTTTTATGCATTTCATTTTATTATCATCATGTCATGTGCTGGATTTTCTGGTTTGCTTTGGTGGGAGGGGTATTTCAGTGAGAGAGGTCCAACACCAGGGGCCTGAGTGACTGACATAGGATTAGAGTGGATTCATATTCTTTCCCATTCCATTTCGGTCTGGTGCGGGAATATGAAAACACGGTTCAGACATGGGTTTCTTCTTGAGAACTCTATGCTACAGATTTCCTGTAGTGCTAGGGCTATCTGGGAAGCTTGCTAAGTCTGGATGACCTTTTTAGATGACCTTCAGCATCTGAGATAAATTAGAGGAGGATCCTTTATGATTAGGGTAAACACTGTACCTCCGGGTTAGAAGTGTTTACACTTCTCATAATAGATCTGAACCTGAGGATCCTTGTTCTAGAACAATACCTGTGAGTGGGTTGGGATGTTTACAGGTTTGCAGGAACCCTTGGCCTCAACATACCTTGTTACTAATAATTTTTTTAAGGTTACACTATTTTGGACTGATCTTATGAAACCCTAGACTTGTGACTCTTTATTTGAGTCCCCACCTTGTTACTGGTTCTCAGACCTTCATCCGGAATTCTGAACACTCATGGACCCAATCAAAGCAACTGACAATCCACCACCTGATCATAAACTCTTGCATATCATTCATCATACATCATTTTTCATCATTTAACATTTGTTTATTTGTTTTACAGGGTATCCACATCTTCTTTGGTTTGGTTTTGACCGTTCTGCTGCTTCAGCCATCTTCATCAGATATCTTCATCAGACATCTTCTTCAGCTGTCTTCTTCTGCATCAGCTATCTGCATCATCTATCTTCTTCAGTTACCTTCATCAGCACCCATTGTCATTATGGACACATCCAGGAAGAGCAACATCACATACCATTTCTTTGAGCACCATCTGACAAGCATCGGGCAGATTCAGACGCTTATCACTCCTGATCATGTTCCTTTATTTAGAGAACATTATGGTGGTATCATGGACATGATCATGGACTTGGATGCTTCACAGAGGAGCATGATTCACACTTGTCTTCAGTTTTATGACCCTCCTCTCAGTTGTTTTACTTTCCCGGAGTTTCAGATAGGCCATTTGTTTGAAGAGTTTTCTATGTTGTTGGGTGTCCCTATCAGAAGAGGAATTCCTTTCAACCCTGAGATGACTGCTCCTAAGAATGAAGACATAGCTAAGGCTCTGCATTTGGAAGCCACTATCATTGATGAGCATATGACCACCAAGGTTGGAATCCCAAGCCTCCATCTGGATTTCTTGGTTACTCAGGCTACAAAGCAGGCTACAGTAGGAAATTAGGAATCTGTTTGTGCTCTTCTGGCTCTTAGTATATACGTCATCATTTTGTTTGCAGATGAGCCTAAGTTTGTAAGAAAAAATGTCATCCACATCTTCATGCTCAAGAATCTAGTTCCTACCTTGCTAGGGGATTTCTACTACTCAGTGCATCAGAGAAATGAGAAGTAGAGGGGGAGACTAGTCAGATGTTGTGCACCTCTCGTCTATTGTTGGTTATTGAGACATATGCCGAAGACGGAAGCTTTCCGGAATCCATGTCAGTCAAGAAACTGGGATAAGAGGATGATTTCCCTTACATCAGAAGACATCAGGTGGTGTACTCAGAACACCAAGGGCAGGGACATAATTACAAGTTGTGGACAATATCCTAATGTGCCTCTTATTGGAGTGAAGAGTTGCATCAATTATTATCCTTTGCTTTTCAGAAGACAGATAGGGTATGCCTTGGTACATCCACCTAGGGAGCAGGACTTAGCAGAGTCTCTTTACTGTGATATTATGAACAATCATGCCATTTCCTGACAAGCAGCCTGGGCTTGGGACAATATAGAAACAAAAGGGACTGCTATTCTAGGCAAGTGTAACAATGTAGCTTCAGCTCAGTACATTGAATGGTCTCGCATCAGAGGACAAATCACTCGCATGCCATTCACCCTGGAGGATGTGTCAGGGCCATCAACAGTAGAGCCTGTAGCTACAATGAGTCTAGAGGATTTTGAGAAGTTGAAAGAGAGAAATGCCCAGCTCTCTGAAGCTCTGAAGAAGACCCTTTGGGAAAGGAATGACAGTCGTCTGGACAATGAGAGGTTAGAGAAGCTCCGTATCGAGCATTTGACCAAGATCGAGAAGACTAGAGATTACATCAGGAAATCCCGAGCAGGGGAGTTGGTATTGAAGAATGCTTGCAAAGAAGCCAAGATTCAGAAAGCCAGAGTTGAGCACTATTTGGAAGTGAGTCAGGCTAGGTGGATCAGAATCACTGAAGCTCGTCTGCAAGAAGATCAGAAGACACAGGCTAAGATAGAGCAGCTGGAAGCCAATGAGAAGAAGAGTCAGGAAGCCCTGTTAGCAGCACAGAAGGAAATCTCCGAGTTGAAACTCCGGGCGGGGTTGAAGAGATCAAGAGACCAGAACAAGTACCAGAAGTTGACAAATGCCATTGCAACCAGGAACCTTCTTATTAGGACCATCACAGAGCATTCAGTTGGACCAATGACTGATGCTCTCCTAAAAGAAGTCAAAGAGGATGACTTTGGGCTGGATGTTTGATTTCTTTTGCTTGTATCTTTATTTTGGTTGTACTTTAAATCACCATGATGATTTCTATTATTGTATTTCTTGACTTGATTGTATTTTGACCCACCATGGGAACTTGTTGTAATCATAAACTATGTATTTTGACATTTTTGTAATGTATGGTTTATGTATTACTTGGATTTTCTGATGGGCCTTGATTACTTCAACATCTTCATCATTCTCAGAGGTCTGGAAGGTCAAAACAAAAGAACCAAACCAGGATACCCTCAAAGGACAAATATACATACTGCATTGCATGTTAATCTCATTCCCTTTGTTTTGCAGGTGTTTTTGTTGTTGTTTTCTCACTTTGCTGTGTGTTTCAGGAAATATTGCTCGTAGGAGAGTCTTTCCCGTCAACCGCATCCACTGGTATCCGACAAGAAACAACCTTCTGAGCTTACAGATGGATCAACTTCAGCAAGAGTTAACAGATGTGAGAACCCAGATGACTTATGTAAGAACTGAAGTGAGGACTCAGATGAACCAGTTCATGACTGTGATGACTGGGCTAGCACAGACCCAAGAAAGATTGAGGGAGTTAGTCGGGCGGCAAACTCCAGAAGAGAACCATGTTGGTACTAGGGGTACAAGTAACAACGCGCATGATCAACCGCAAGCAAACCCACCAGAGTTTGGACCCCACCTCAATCCTGAAGTCAATGTTATCGGAAATACCCAGAGAAACACTGGAGGTCGTGTCTTGCAAGATGACCCTCAAGAGGAACAATTTACAGTAGTAGGAGCTGATGAAGTTTATGATCGTCATCTGGAAGAAATATCTGAGAAGCTGAGATCCTTGGAGTCCCAAAACTCTTTGGGATTTGATGTGATGGACATGGGATTGGTAGAAGGAGTCAGGATCCCTCACAAGTTCAAACCTCCTTGCTTTGAGAAATATAACGGTACCTTTTGCCCTCGTACTCACCTGCAATCCTTTCTGGGGAGATTGAAAGCTTACACCATGGAAGAAAAACTGTGGATGTTCTACTTTGAAGACAGTTTGACCGGGGCATCCCGAGAGTGGTATTCTCACCTGTCCAGAGCAACAGTCAGGAACTGGAAGGATTTGGCCGAAGCTTTCATATGCCAGTATCAATACAACTTGGATATGGCTCCCAACAGGACCCTCCTAATGGGTATGTCTCAATCTTCAAGGGAAAGTTTCAGGGAATATGCCCAAAGATGGAGACAGCTTGCTGCTGTTGTCCAGCCTCCGATGTCTGAGAGAGAAATGGCTGACATGTTTATGAACACATTGCAAGGAACCTACATTGACCGACTTGCTGCTTTCTCTTCCACCAGTTTTGCTGACGTGGTTATAGCTGGTGAGAGAATTGAAAGTTTGTTGAAAATGGGTAAGATCTCTGACAACGGTGCTAGCTCCAGCAATGCCAGGAAACCCTTCTCAGGACCTCGTAGGACAGGTGAGACTAACTCAGTGCATATGGGCAGAGGTAGGTCCCAGTATATGCCAATATCAATAGTCGCTGTCACCATTCCTACTCCAGTACCCCCAACAACAGTATCCACAACAACAACAATTTCCACAACAGAGATCTTATAATAACAACAATAACTAACAACAACGTCCTTTCCAGCAAAGGCCTTCATAAATCAACAGGGTTATCAATCCCATCCCGATGCCCTATGCAGCTCTACTGCCACAGTTATTGAAGCTCAACCTGGTTGAATTGAGGACTCTGGCTCCACCAGATCCCCAAAACCTTCCAAGAAACTATGATGTCAATGCCAGATGCGCCTTCCACTCCAATGCACATGGCCATACAACAGAGAAGTGCAGAGCCTTGCACATGAAAGTTCGGGACTTAGTGGATTCAAAAGCTTTGAATTTTGCACCTCCTCTTAATGTCACAAAGAACCCGATACCAAATCATGGTGGGCCGAGGATTAATGCCATTGAAGAAGACCAACCATCTGTTCTTATTGATGACATTGCAAACATTCAAACACCACTGGCCGAAGTGAAAGCTCAACTATTGAAGTGTCAGGTGTTTCCAGGTTGTGAGGCCTGTTGTGAAGCTTGCAAGATTTCTGCCAATGGTTGTGCAGATTTGAAGATTGGTATCAATGGTCTTATCAGGGAAGGCATTCTACAGATCACTTCAACGTTTCCGACTTCTACAACTTCAGCAAACATCTCTCCTACAACATCAGCAAACATCTCTCCTACAACTTCAACAACAATCATTCCAATAGATTCTTCTACAACATCAACAAACTTCCCTTCTTCAACATCAACAGACATCAGTTCAGTAGCATCTTCTACAACAATAGCAACCATCAATGAAGACATTTCCACAGTCACCATTTACTATGATCCGGCTACAGTTCATGTCCCGGATTCTTTCAACAATTTTCAGCAACATCAACAACTCCCTGCACCACCATCATCTTCCATCAGACCACTTGTCACAATCTATTATGATCCACAAACTGTTACAACTCCTTCTTCTGCAGCAATCAGTCTGATTACCATCACGGTGCCTGGACCAGTTCCATATGACAGTAGCAGTGTCGTGCCTTGGCATTACGGCTCAGATCTATATTGCAATGGAAAGAAAGTCACTCTTGACACTTCTACACCATAAATTGATAATGTCGGGGGAGGAGGAAGCTTCACTCGAAGCGGACGTCTCTTCGCGTCACAATTCCCAAGAGTTAATATTGAAGCAGAAGTTGCTGCCAAGGCTAAAGGCAAGAGTGTGGTGCCTGAAGAACCAATTGCCAAAGAAACTCAGAAGACACCTTTTGATCAGGATGTAGACGAGTTCATGAGAATTATTAAGAGGAGTGACTATAAGGTTGTGGATCAGCTCCATCAAACACCCTCCAAAATCTCCATTCTATCTCTGCTCATGTGTTCCGAAGCTCACAGGAATGCATTGCTCAAGGTCTTGCACGCAACTTATGTGCCTGAGGAGATTACAGTTAATCAGCTAGAAAGGGTGGTTTCGAATGTCAATACTAGTCATGGGCTAGGTTCACTGATGTTGATCTAACCACAGAGGGCCGTAACCACAATAAGGCTTTACATATCACCTTGGAGTGCAAAGGTGTTGTACTCTCTCATGTCTTGGTTGACACTGGGTCATCTCTCAATGTTCTTCCAAAGAAAGCCTTGGTCAAGCTGGAATATGATGGTCTTGCGCTCTGCCCGAGTAACCTAGTTGTGAGAGCCTTCGACGGTTCTAAGAGATCGGTTCTTGGAGAAATAGAGCTTCCTGTGATAATTGGCCCACAGATTTTCAAAACTACCTTCTATGTGATGGACATTCAGCCTACCTACAGATGTTTGTTGGGTCGACCCTGGATTCATGCCGCTGGCGCAATAACATTGACCCTTCACCAGAAGTTAAAATACGAATGAGAAGGCCAAATTATCATAATTTGTGGAGAGGAGGACATTTTGTCAGTCATCTAGATACCTACAAGTATATTGAGATGGATGGGGAGATCCATGAAACAATGAGTCAAGGTTTTGAAGCTCTCAATGTCAATGAAACAACAGCTGAAGTGTCTGGTACTTCAATCTCTTCTTACAAACAAGCTCGGAAGGTTGTTGAAGACGGGAACGCCCAAGGCTGGGGCAAGCTGCTACGAATTCAGATTAAGGAATACAAATTATGTTTGGGTTACAAACCATCCCGACAAGCTCAAGAGGAGGCTGCTGAAGCTCCCAAGTTCATAAGTGGGGGAATGCTGACCCCAGATGCTGTCAACAATGTGGAAGACGAGGGTGAAAGCGACTTCAACCTGGAAAGCTGGATTCGTCCAAGAGTCTCGGGCCAACAATTCCTCAATTGGTCTTCCCAGGAAATTATAAGGGTTACTACTGCAGAGTAATTATTATTTCTTGTTTAAGCATGCATCAAGTCCTGCATCTTGCCCAAGGTGGCAGGACTCATTTTGTAATAGGGCCATATATGTATTTTGTGCAAATGAATGATTAATGAACAATGGACATCTTTTGCAAACAATCTTTTCGCTCACTGTCTTTTCATTTTTGTTATTTTCGCACAAAATAATAAATGGCAATGTTTTTCTTAATAAACTTCATTCACTTTTTTCTAAATAAGATAAAATCAATCACTAAAATGAACAAATCTTAACCCTTGCAGAGATAGTCCCCCATATTGCACCGACAACGACATTGTTATGACCTTGTATGACTTCGACAATCCGATTAATCAAGCAGATGAAGGGGTTGATGAAGACTATGATTTTCCTGAAGAATTGGTAAGGTTTTGAGACAAGAGGAAAAAGTGATTGCTCCTCATCAGGAGGAGGTTGAGACTATCAATCTTGGTACCGAGGAAGATGTGAAAGAAGTGAAGATCGGGGTCAGTCTGCAAGCTCTAGTGAAAGAACAACTCATCAGTATGCTCCGAGAATATGTTGATGTCTTTGCTTGGTCCTATCAAGATATGCCAGGTCTGGATACGGATATCGTCATGCACAGACTGCCAATGAAAGAAGATTGTCCGCCAGTTAAATAGAAGTTACGCCGTACTCGCCCAGACATGGCCGTGAAAATCAAAGAAGAAGTACAAAAGTAGTGGGACGCCGGTTTTCTTGCTGTAACTAGTTACCCGCCGTGGGTTGCTAACATTGTACTCGTACCTAAGAAGGATGGCAAGGTGCGTATTTGTGTGGATTACCGGGATTTGAACAGAGCAAGCCCGAAAGATGATTTCCCATTACCTCACATTGATGCATTGGTGGATAACACAACTCAGTTCTCAGTATTTTCTTTCATGGATGGATTTTTTGGATATAATCAGATTAAGATGTCACCTGAAGGCATGGAGAAGACAACTTTCATCACACCTTGGGGCACGTTTTGTTACAAGGTAATGTCGTTTGGTCTGAAGAACGCCGGTGCAATATATCAACGGGCTATGGTAACATTATTCCACGATATGATCCATAAAGAAATCGAGTGCTATGTGTATGATATGATTGCCAAGTCCCTTACCGAGGAAGATCATTTGGTGAATATGCTGAAACTGTTCAAGCGTCTGAGAAAGTATCAATTAAAGTTGAACCCCAACAAGTGCACATTCGGGGTACGTTCTGGTAAGCTGCTGGGTTTTATTGTAAGTGAAAAGAGAATTGAGGTTGATCCCGACAAAGTCAAAGCTATTCAGGAAATGCCTGCACCTAAGACTGAGAAAGAAGTTCGAGGGTTCTTAGGTAGATTGAACTACATCTCAAGGTTCATATCTCATCTCACTGCAACCTGCGAACCTTTGTTCAAACTGCTAAGAAAAGAGCAAACAGTAAGGTGGAATGATGATTCTCAAAGAGCTTTTGACAAGATCAAAGAATATCTGCAAGAACCTCCAATTATCATGCCTCTAGTTGAAGGAAGACCTCTAATCATGTACCTGACAGTATTAGAAGAGTCAATGGGGTGTGTGATGGGCCAGCATGACGAGTCTGGTCGAAAAGAGTATGCAATATACTACCTAAGAAAAAAGTTTACCAACTATGAACAACGTTATTCACTGCTTGAGAAAACTTGTTGTGCTTTAGCGTGGGCTGCTCGCCGACTAAGACAATATATGTTGACTTATACTACCTTATTAATCTCAAAGATGGATCCAGTCAAGTACATATTTGAGAAGCCAGCACTTACCGGAAGGATTGCAAGATGGCAAATGATTCTAACAGAATATGACATTCAATACACCTCTCAAAAAGCCATCAAAGGCAGTGTATTGTCTGACTATATGGCTGAGCAACCCATTGATGATTACCAGCCTATGAGATTTGATTTCCCTGATGAAGACATCATGTTCTTAAAAGCAAAATATTGTGAAGAGCCTATTCACACTAAAGGGCCTGACCCAGAAGAAACATGGACTATGATGTTTGATGGGGGAAGTTAATTGCAACGGTCGTGGAGTTGGTGCAGTACTCATTACACCCAAAGGAGTTCATATGCATTTCTAAGTAAAGCTCATCTTTGCCTGCACTAACAACGAAGCAGAATACAAAGCTTGTATCATGGGTCTTGAGGAAGCCATTGACCTCAGGATCAAAACCTTGAATGTATTTGGAGATTCGACTTTGGTAATCAACCAGACCAACGACAAGTGGTACACTCATCAGGAGCATCTGATTCCCTACCGTGACTATACGAGGAGATTGTTGACCTTCTTCACAACAATTAAGCTTGAATACATACCTCGAGATGAGAATCAGTTTGCAGACGCTTTGGCCACTATTTCATCTATGATCAAAGTACAGACTGCTAATTATGTACCTCAGATTTTGGTATCCAGACTGGACCGACCAGCATATGTATTCTCTGTGGACACTGTCACTAATAACAAGCCTTGGTTCCATGACATCAAATGCTTCTTGGAAACTCAGACATACCCACCTGGGGCATCATCAAACGATAAGAAGACATTAAGAAGGCTAGCCGGCAGTTTCTTCCTCAATATTGATGGTTCTTTATACAAGCGAAATTTCGACATGGTCTTGATCAGATGTGTTGATAAGAAGGAAGCAGGCCTACTGATGCACGAAGTTTATGAGGGTTCTTTCGGTACCCATGTCGGAGGACATGCAATGGCAAAACAGTTATTAATATCGGATTACTATTGGATCACAATGGATGCAGACTGTTGTGCGTATGCCAGAAAATGCCACAAATGCCAGATCTACGCGGATATAATGCATGTACCTCTGAATCCTTTGAATGTAATGTTTTTACCTTGGCCCTTCTCCATGTGGGGCATTGATATGATTGGAAAGATTGAACCAACTGCTTCAAATGGTCACAAATTCATCCTGGTAGCCATTGATTACTTCACCAAATGGGTTGAAGCAGCTTCGTATGCAAATGTCACCAGGCAAGTGGTAGCTCGATTTCTGAAAAGGGATATCATCTGCCGATATGGAGTTCCCGAGCGAATCATTACTGATAATGGTTCCAATTTGAACAACAAGATGATGGCAGAGCTTTGCCGGGACTTCAAAATTCAACATCACAACTCTTCTCCTTACAGACCAAATATGAATGGTGTTGTTGAGGCCGCTAACAAGAATATCAAGAAGATTATGCAAAAGATGGTAGTCACCTACAAAGACTGGCACAAAATGCTACCATTCGCCTTGCATGGGTACCGAACCTCTATCAGAACATCTACTGGGGCAACACCTTATCAGCTTGTGTATGGTATGGAAGCTGTCCTACCTGTTGAAGTTGAACTACCCTCCTTACGGGTAATGATGGATGTGAAACTGGATGAAGCAGAATGGGTCCGATCTCGATGTAATCAACTGAGTCTGATTGAAGAGAAGAGATTAGCAGCCATCTGTCATGGGCAGCTATATCAAAAGCGAATGAAGAAAGCCTTCGATCAGAAAGTCAGACCTCGGGAATACCAAGTGGGAGAGCTTGTTCTGAAAATACTTTTTCCTCCTCATACAGACCACAGGGGCAAATGGACGCCAAACTACGAAGGCCTATTCATAGTAAATAAAGTATTCTCTGGTGGAGCACTGATGCTCACTACTATGGATGGCAAGGATTTCTTATCTCCTGTGAATTCAGATGTAGTAAAAAAATACTTCGCATAAAAGACCCGCTGGACATAAAAACAAAATGTAAGTCCAGGCAAAAATAGGGCATCCCGGCGAGTCAAAAACAAAATAAAAGACTCGGGCAAAAATAAGGGAAAATTGAAAAAATGTACACCCGCTGAGTTGAAAATCCGCATTGGACAGCTCAGGCAAAAATGGGTATCCCGGTGGATTGAAAACCCGAAAGGGCGATCCACGCAAAATCAGGGAATAAGCGAACAACTGCATTCTGAATTCGTCTCTATCGCTCACAACATGGCAAACTTCGAAAGGTTAAAGCATCGGTCAGAATTAACCTTCTTCAGAAAGCAAGATAAGAAGAACGTCAAGGTCATACAGGTCATAAAAAAGGAAGCTCACTGGAGCGTCAAACTCAACATTGCCAACACTTTTATTTTCTCAAATTTACAGCAATCTCCTCATTCTAGGGATTAGCTTCTTCATTGTACTTGCCCATTCAGGGAACACAAATCAATAAAATCAGAATTTTCAGTCACACTTTGTTTTGTACATTTTTGTTTTGGTTTGCAAAATGTCCAAAGTTCATAATAAAACACTTGTATGAAAACATATAAGCCATTTTTAATATATATGCTTGCAGGAAATATGCACTCTTGAGCAAAACTAACTCCTATGACGGAATTCGGTTGAGGATACCTCAGGACACTTGTGCGTTTCTTTTTGACAGGTTACAGGTACTCAAGACAGACCATCTCACAATACGGGTGTCACTCCCCTGAAAAGACACCATGGTCCCAAGGTGCAGACGTGAACGGTCGGCGAACGATAAAATGTGGTTGAATTGAATAGAGTCGCCAGCTAGGCATTTTTATCCCGAAGGAAAGGTAATGATGCATAAACCTGGAAAGAGATAGATAAGACGGTTGCGAACCAGAGAAATTGAGAAAGGGGGTTGGTTACTGTTGCACCCCAAAATTTGCCCTCACCTAGTCAAGTAATTGTGTACCAAGGTGTCCCAAGAGGTTCACAAGGTTCACAAGGCATCTCAAGAGGTTCACAAGGTTCACAATTAGTCAGAAAGTTGAACAATTCCCTCAGACAAAGCATCCTCCTAAGCAATGCATCCTAAACTAGGGTTTTGGATTTCATCAAGCTAAATGGACTTACAAGGCTTCAAGTGAGCTTCATAGCATCTTATATGTCTTCAATAATCCCTATGTCAAGTTCCAAGGCTTTCCCAAAAGGTTTGCTCAGTCAGATGATCAGATATGCAAAAATCAGTCAAAGCAGTTAAAAAGTCAAACTAAGGTCAACTGTGGTCAAACCAAAGTCAAACTTCATGATTTTTTCCAACATCAAGTTTATGAAGTAAAATTAATCATTTGATCAAGGGTTGATAATGATTCATCAAGGAGATTTCAGATCATCAAGAATCAGGAGTTTCTAAATTAGGGTTTTCATAGGAAAAGTCAACTGAACTTTGACCAGCCATAACTTTCACACGCTTCATCAAAAATTTCCTATCCAAAGCTCATTTTGAAGGAAATTGAATTCTCTACAACTTTGTGTCTCACAAGCCAAGCTCAAAAACGCTTCATTTGGAAGGTATGAGCTAAAACATTATAGGTCATTTTAAAAGTCAACAAAAAGTCAACATATTCCAAAGAGCATAATTTGAAAATGGTAAAGGATATGGACATGAGACCAAAGAGGTTGGTTAGAGGACTCTCTAAGCTTTCCAAAATGTCCAAGAACAACTTCATAGCCTTAAAATTGAGGGATTTGTGCCTTTGCAAAGTTGGGAAAGTTTTGGGAGGTATGTGAAGCAAATGAAGCCTTAAAACCAAAATTTGTCAAATGGGCCTACCGAATTGCCATCCAATCTTTATGATATCCTCAAGCACGACCCAAACCAAGTATTATCTGATTTTTTTTATTTTTTTATTTAGTATTTATTTGAATTTTATTCATTAAAATGCAAATTAAATCAAAATAAAATATATAAATCAAATATTTGGATGGGATTGTGATTCTAGAAGGCCATAAACATCATTTAGAGTTGATTGATCACATCCAAATTCGTGCATAATCAATTTGGCATTGTTAGATTTGATTTTTGGTGATTTTCAAATATTTGATTTCTTCATGATCAAGCTACATCAAAAAGCCCACAAATCCATAAGATTTTTGACCTTATTCACTCTATGATATAAGGACAACAAGACCATTGCATTAGGAACAAATTTTGAGCAGCCAAAGACAACTTTCAACTTTCAAAAAATCAAAGAAAAAGTCAAATTTGGATTCTTGAGTTTTGTTGTTTTCCAGGTAATTTAAGGGCGGCAAAGCATTCCTTGATGATCATTGAACATCATTGCATCATTTACATCATCTAAAACACGTCCAATTGCCCAAACCGAATCAAACAATGTTCTTGAACTCTTGTTTTCGATTCCACGAATTTGTGTGTTGTTTATTGATTTTGATTATCTAACTTGACTTGTTTTGATGTGGTGAAGCTGTCTGGATAATTAGATTTGAGTTTCGTGGCCTGGATCAAGTTATGCCATGGTTAGGGTTTAAGGTCACGATTTGGGGGTTCTTTATTCAGGTCATATAAATGTATTTGAAGCCCATGGTTGGACTGTATACGTTACAAGGATCATGCATATGTATTTAATTTGATGAGATTTTACATATTATGAATGATACGATTTTTGCAGGTTCTTAAGATAAGAAATTCGCCGGAAAAACTGTGAATAAATTCGCAGGTATTTGCGCAGGTAAAAGGAAGAAGATGAAGTTCAAAGGCGCCAATCAGAATTTCAAAAATTGATTATTCTTTTTATTGATTGGTTTCTATTTTGTTTCAATTAATGTTGCTTGGTCCAGTGGTAGAAGAGGCGCGTATGGGCAGCAACGAACCTGGGTTCGAATCCTGGGTTTGTCAATTTTTTTTGGTTAATTTTCATTTGATTCTCAGGTTTAAAATACCATGATTGTTGCCCAACATATGTACACTAGCGTGCGCTAGCCCAATGGCAAGGACTTCGTTCTGGTAAGGGGGAGGTCCTGAGATCAAAACCAGGCCTCCCCACCTTTCTTTTTGTCATTTATTTTATTTTATTTGTTTTATATAATTAGTAAATATTAAATAATTTGTTTAATATTAAACTATTAATTTTATTTAAAATAATAATTAAACTTTATATTTTCATTAATCTCATAATTATTCTTGATTAGTCATTTTAATTAATTTCATAAATAATTTTGTATATAAATTTTATTATATTTGTAAATAATTTATTTAAATCTAAATTAATTCTTTAAACCTAAATTTTTAACCCTAATTTTCTTAATTAAAATACTAATCCTAATTTTTTCTATTAACCCTAAAAATTTAACTTATTTTTCTAAAATATAATTAATATATTAACCTTTATTTTTATTATTATGTAAATAACTTAATATTTTTCTTATTATTATTAAATTGGTTTTATTTTCTTAATTAATCTCTAAAAAATTTCTAATATTTGTTTAACCTAAAAATAATTTCTATTTTGAAATTTTAATTTTGATTTCTTTATTTATTATTATTATTATCATTATTATTATTGCTATTATTATTGCTAATATTTTGTGGTTTATTTATTATTCTTATTATATTTATTATTATTATTTTTATTTGATTATTATGTATCTGCTAAAGCCATATTTGTAGGTTTATTTTCTGTCTTTATTTTATTTCGTAAATATTTTATTGTATGGTTAGTAATCTTAGGGTGTGTATAACTTATATGTGATTAAAAATAATCTAGAAAATTAATTTAAATAAGATAAATACTTGAATATAAACACTCACACACGTAAGTCGATCTTTGATCGTCATCTTGCACTTCCTAGGTTACCTCTCTCAGTTGCCTTAAAGATGGTCAAGTCCCTCGAATATAGGGGTGTCTTAAGCAAAGTCCCTTCATAAAAATCATCAAGTCCCTACAGTTTAAAAGATCAAGTCCCTTCGAGGTTGCCTACGATAAAGATCTTGTCCCTTCGAATAAATGATGATAGTCCCTACAAATTGCTAAAGACACCCTTACTTGTTGCCTTCTATGACCATACGATGACCCTACGCTTGTCCCTTAACACATCCAAGGTAATGACTACCTATTCCTTAGTAATAGGGATAGTCTTACCATTGAAAGAACATACGAGAACATGAAAGACTTAATCTAGGGTAGGTACCTCTTAGTTGCTTGCTCACATTTCAAAATACTTTTTACACCTCACTTTCAAAACATTTTCAAATAAGGCTTTGTATACATCCATACGAGGATCATTGCAAAGTACTTAGAAAATTTCTAATCACACACTACACTCTTAAAAAACAATTTAAGTGAACTAAGTAACTAAGAGCCCATGGATAACCATGGATATAAAGGGTGCTAACACCTTCCCTTTATATAACCTACCCCCCGAACTCAAGTCTTTTAAATAGGTGTTTCCTGTTCTTTTATGTCCTTTCCTTATGGATAAAATAAAAGTCGGTGGCGACTCTTGCTATCCGCAACATGACTAAAAGTCAGTTCTCCCACCATGTTATAGTTACGACCTGGGAAGGTATTAGCACCCAAATCGTCCGTCGTACTCGACGGGATCCACACTTATAAGATTGTGTTTAAAAGGGGTAGTGTATGTGCTATCTGTGTGCAAAAGCTAAGGGAAGCAAATACAGGTGTCAGTGCAAATGGGTGAATTGCTCAGGAACTGAGGCTTTAGAAAAAGAATGTTGAAAGCGAGGGAAGACACATAGACTTTTGTTCAATAACTGTTAAGTTATGCCTACGTATCCTCTCGTGCAATGAGGAAGTCAGAACACCATAGTTTGACTCAAAGAGACTGAAAATAAATTGACTGTGAACTGCTTACTTGTCTATGCTCGAGTGCATGACTCGTCTGGCTCGAGTGCTAACTATCTTGCATTAGACAGAAGAAGCGAGTTCTCATTTGTGAATGAGTGTGATGAGAAAAGAATCCCGGAGGAGACGATTATTGTTTGTTTTTGTGTTTTTCAGTTTTTTTTATTGTTTTGTTTGGTGTTTTGCATAAGATAATGAGCTTAAGCCTAAATCAAAGGTTGCAAACTCATTATATCCTCCCTGATTAGGGATAATGAGTCTACTTAAGTATGAGATGGAAATCTCAACTTAATTACCATAATGATGCAGGATTAAGATCATTAACCTAATTGTGATTATTAAGTGTTTTTGGATTTTTGTTTTGTGTTAAGTAATGAGTTTAATCTCTAATCAGGGATTAGTGAACTCGTTACACCATCCTAAAAGAAGGATAATAAATGAGAACACTTAAGATGAGGAAGATACCTCAACTTAATCCATGGTTAGGGATTAAAATCATTATATAACAAGCCTTTATTAAAGTGGATTTTAATTAGAGATGAGATTAAGAAAGTGGATTTTAAGTTTGTAAGACAACTTGAGGGGGACGTGTCCATTAAACACTAGGGTTAGTCCCTCTTAACCATAAGGAAGAGATAGAACCCTAATGTAAGACCCAAGTTACAAGATAAAGTCTTTGTGATTACTAATGTGTTTTGATTAAGAGGTGAAAACAAATTACAGGTTTAACACTAAGGATTAAAGTTATACACTCCATCCTAAGATAAGGATGCAGGCATAACCCTAATTCAAAGTCCTAAAGCTTTACGTTTAGCCTCTTATTATTGAGATGAGAAAAGAGACTCAAGGAGACTCAAAGATAAAAGAATAGGGGGACTATACAAAACCCTAAAAGTTATCATGCTTGGACATCCTATGGTTTGTAAGGCTCAAGAGAAAGGATCTTCAAGAAGGCCACCAATGGAAGAAGCATATGAAAAGAGAAGGAGAAAGATGAACAAGCTACTTACTTCCTGAAGAAGATAAGTAACTTGAAAGAAAGAAAGTGGGAAGGAGGGAGCACAAGTGAAGCAAGTCCACTTCAAAGACAAATGAGAATGCAAATACAAAGGAAAGAAGAGGTGGGAGGTGAAGGTAAATCCACCTCCCAAATAACTTACCAAAGTAACTGAAATGTTAGTATGGATGCATAAGACATAAAGCAAAAGGAAATAAGATGAAATGAGATGCAAAGATCAAAGTCAGAAGTGAAAATGCAATGTAAATAACATGTGAGATGATGAAAAGTCATACAAGATGCATATGAATGATCATACAAGGATGAGATGCAAAGGAAGCATGAATGAAGCTTGAAAACACATGAATGCTCATGAAATGTAATGGATACAAAGCATAGCAAATGAATGAAGAAATGGTCAAGCAATGTTCAAGCATGTCTTAAGATGTCTAAGATGTCATACAAATGCTTGAAATGTCATGGCAAGTTCACATGATGATGATATGCAAAGATGAATGCAAATGAACATGAGAAGTTAGGGTTTTAAGACAACATGAGATGCATATGACCAAAATAGAAGCATACTTTATGATAAAAAATTGAAATCAAGCTCAAACAAACCCTAATCCCATATAAGATCACACCCCAAAGGAGAAAGTCAGAAACTTAACCTAGTGAAAGTTGTGAAATTTCTAAGTTTGTTAGGGTTTTTGGGTGCTTCTAAAGGGAAAATGCAAATCAAATTGAAAATGCAAGATAAAATCATGATATAAATAACCTATAAACTATATGCAATATGAGAAATAATTCAAAAAGAATCAAGTTCAAACTCATCATGGTTAGGCAGAAATGAATTTTTCAAGTTAGGGTGAAAAAATGTGAAATTTAAGAACCCTAATTCAAAGAAAATTGTGAAAATGTACTCAAACCTAAAAATAAATTTGTATGATGAGTTTTAAAATGTTTCTAAATGTATTGGAATAATTCATGAATTTTTTGGTGATTTTTAGAAACCTAAATGCATTTTTAATTAATTAAAATACATTAATTAATTAAAAATAAAATTTAAATATTTTAAAAATACTTTTTAAATGCAAAAAATAAAATAAAAACTATTTTTTGGTTAAGAAAATTATTTGGATCAGAAATGCAAAATATGAGAATTTTTTGATGGGTTTTGATATTTTAAATAAAATGCACAAAAGAAATGAATAAAAATGAAATAAAAATTGATTTAAATGAAAGGTATGCTGATCCAAGGCTCCAGATTCAAACTTGGGTGGAGGGAATTGACTGCGAGCGCTATTGGATGGATGAGATGTATTCTGGAATTTTTACTAATTAAACCTAATTAATTAATTTAATTAAAGGATTAAAGTTAAGTGGATGCATCCTGGCCCTCCAAACGCGCGCTAAGCTTTGATCCAAGGGCCACCATTCAAACTGATCCCTAAACCCTAATCAGAACCCTAATAACATTCAGATGACTGGAGCAAGCTCCGATCATCTTCTCCGGCCAGTCTCCTCCCCTGAATCCCTCAAAATGCCATGAAACTTCACCAAAAGCTCCAGAATCAAACTTTAAACATCATACAACAAGAATCCACAAACAAAAACAATATATTTTTCATGAATCAGCTGAATCGAAGCAAAGAAGTTTTACGGGAAATTTTCAAAAGCTTCATACATTCTCATTTCTCGACCATTTTCAAAATAAATTACATCAGCATGCTCAGGGGAAAACATAGAATCATTTAAGAACTTAAAACAAAGCTTCTGGAAAAAATGTTCTTGAAGGTTACCTGAGTTGAAGCTTTGAGATTCTGAGCTTTCTGGACCTTTCCTTGGTGCAAAATCACTCCAATGGATCCCCTTAGGCTTCTGGAATGCTTGAAACAAGGTTGTGATGGCTGATTTTGGAGATTCAACTCTTCTGAGGCAAAAATTGTGTTTTGGTTATGTTTTTTTTTAGGTAATTGTGAGGGTTGCTTTGTGATCCTGAGGGTGTGTATGATTGAATGGTGCAAAGAGTTTTGAGGTTTGTGGCTTGTAATGAGAGAATCGAAGAGATGCAGATTTTTGAGGACTTTGGTGATTCTGAGTTGTGTTGTGTTTCAGGCTCCAAGATCATATGAAATGAGGTCCATGAGGCTTGTATGTGATGTCTTGATTGGTCAGAAAGTTGGTAGTGGCATAGTTTGATTGGTATGGGCAAAGTTGCAAAAAAGTCAATTTTGTGTACTTGGAGGTATGGCACGAGTCAGAGCTGCTTCAAGGGGTGTCTTAGCCTCAGCTTGCATCAAGGATGGCCATAGGATCATATTACATGAGCTGTAACAAGTGGATGAAGAGTTTCCAAGGTTTTTGCAACTTTCCCTCTTTGAGAATTTTGGGAAAATGGTTTGATGAAACTTGCAATCCAAGGCACAATTCTGGTCCAAATGCATTGCAGCATGTTTGTATGATGTTTAGAAATCAATTAGAGGTCATGAAATGGCTTGAAACTTAAATTTGCAAAATTCCCTCTTTGGCATGAACTTGAAAATTATAGGATTTTTGCCAACTTTGAAAGGCCATATCTTGAGTTCTAGGATGAATCAAGACATGTTCTTGTACTTTTTGAAAATGGGAAGACATAATCTACAACTTTCATGCCCAAGAATTTTTAATTTGAAGCATTTTTGGTCATGAAAGAATAAGTTGAAAATCTTTCCCAAAATGGAAAGTTTCCATTACAAGTCATTTCCAAAAATAGCAAGTTTGCATTTGGCTCAAAATTCTTCAACTTTGTGAACTTCCAACCACTTAAATGATCAAATAAAGACCATAGAGACTCAAAATGATGAATGGGGCCCTTTGGTACCCTTGATGGAGGCCTCAGATGCCCTGATTTTGACTTTACTTTCTCAAGAAGTTACCCAATGATCAGATGACTTCCACAATGAATTTCTTCATCAAATTTGGTACACATGATCCTTATAACATATTGAGACCATTAGAAACAATAATGACCAAAAAATTTGGGATTAAGGCCTCTGAAACCAAAACCCTAATTTTAGGTCATCTGTGCAGGAAATCTTCAGTCTGCCTCTATGCCTTTGCAATGCTTTGTGATCTCTTGACTTTTGTGAACTTTGGGGAGCATATTATGATCATGGAACACACATGGACCCTCTTGGGAAGCTTCAAGACCATTGGGATGACTCAGATCACTTATTGGATTGCTCAGATCACAAACCCTAGATGCAGATGAAATGAACTATGCAATGTGATATGATATGTGTATGCTAATGCAAAAATGAAAGATCACAAGCCATGGTGTGAGAAAAATTGAGGGCAAATTTGGGGTGTTTATAGCTGCCCCTATTCAAGCATGAGTTTGTTGTGTAGGATGTAAGCGCCTGGCTTAACAGACAAACAAGATAACTTGTGGTTGAATACCAAAGACAGTCCGAAATTTACACTCGCTGGGGAGAAGAAGAAAAGGGATATAATTTGTAAAAGGTTGTATAGTATTAGTATCAAATGAAAGCGATGGAGGATGACCATCGAGCATAGGACGACTGCTGGAGGTAAAACGGTAAGCAAAGCAATGACGGGGACGACCATCATGCTGGGAAATCAGGAAAATGCGACGGGGACGGCCATCTGGTAAAAGTTGATGAAGGACAATCATCAGGAAAAAGAAAATGGGCCACGACAGGGACGACCATTGGGTTTAAAGAATATTTGATGAGGGACGGTCATCAAAGGTGAAGGACGATCACCTAGCAGGGGACAGCCTGCTCTTTATCACGACATAGGATGAATGCCGGATAGAAAAGGTCAATGATGGGGACGACCATTGGATAAGCATGATGAAGGACAATCATCAAGAGGTGAAGGAAGATCACCTAGCAGGGTACAGTTTCTCTTGGGGATTATCGTGATATAGGACGAATGTCGGATAACAAGATCAACGATGGGGACGACCATCAGTTAAATGATGAGGGACGGTCATCAAAAGGAGAATGACGATCGCCTAGCAGGGGACGGCTGCTGAAAATATCTCGACATAGGATGAATGCCAGATAGAAAGTTCCAACAATGGGGATTCCACTGAGGAAAGGATGAGGGACGATCATCCAAAGGCGAAGGACGATCACCTGGCAGGGGACGGCTGCCGAAAATACCACGACATAGGACGAATGTCGGATAAAAAGAGTTGTTTTGCTAGAGACTTACTAGGAATGGTAAACACGGACAAGTGCTTACACTTTAAAATAAAAGGTATAAGTGTTTGACAGTGTGTATAGATTAAAGATGCGGACGAGCATCCTTAGGACCATGATACAGACGAGTATCGATAGAAGCAAACGCTGACACGTGTTTAAAGATGATGATACAGACGAGTATCAATCGGTTAAGCAAGGAACACAGACGTGTATTGAATCTGTCGAAGGGTGATATACACAAGATACAAACGAGTATCGAAGGCTTTTGTATGCCTGTGCAAGCATTGATCTGCTGGGGATGTATGTACAATACACGGACGGGTGTTTGACTTGCTGGGGAAGTATGACATGGACGAGTGTTGAGAAAGAGCATATACAAGTTATGAATAAATATTTGTATTTGAGAGTGCAGAAGGTATTCTGGCGACCTGCGGGGGATAAGATGACACAGACGAGTGTCGAAAAGGGCATATATAAGTATGAACAGGCTTTGTGCTTGAGAGTGTAAAGGGGATTTCTTGTCTCTTATCTGCAGGGGATATGTTTTGTATATTGCTAGTGAAGTGATGATAGTACTTGCAAGTGATTGGCTCGAACCTGCTTATGATCATGCAAATGTTTGATTTTTGTCGTAATGCTCCGTACCAGACGGAATGCTACGCTTATTTGGTGAATATGATGCGAATGCTATGATTATGCAAATGAGAAACCTGATCCGAGATTCGGATCCTGCGGGGAGAAAGATCTCTGGGAGATCTTTCTGGAAGGGGAACTCAGCTTGGGGATAAAGATCATTGATTGATCTGTCCGGAGATAGAACTCCGTTGAGGAGGAGGAAGTTTCAGCAACTCCGTTGGGGACGTGTTTCAAGCATTGCTCTACTGGGGAGGCAACTCAGTGGGGAACAATTCCACCAATTCTGCTGAGGATGAGGGAAATATGGCTTTTCTGGTGGGGAGTAGAAAGTTCTTTGACCACTTTGCTGTGGAAGTGTTGTCAGTCATTGCTCGGGAGGTTCCGGGAGGAGATAACTTATGGGATGTAGTATGCTGGGGATTTAATGCTTGATATGCCCCATGATGCGAAAGATTGTCTGCCTTGAGTACCTGCAACCTGTTAAGACAAAGGAAAACGCACAAGTGTCCTGAGGTATCCTTAACCGGATTCCGTCATAGGAGTTAGATTTTCCTGAGACCAACATATTTCCTACAAGCTTATATGCTTTATGCAAGTGTCGTATTATGAACATTGGACATTTTGCAAACGAAACAAAAATGTACAGAACAAAGTGTGACTAAAACATCTGATTTTATTGATTTGTGTGCCCTGAATAGGCAAGTACAATCAAAGAAGCGAATCCCTGAAAGGAGGAGATTGCTGTAAATTGAGAAAGTAAAAGTGTTGGCAATGTTGAAAATGACGCTCCAGTGAGCTCCCTTTGCTATGACCTGTATGACCTTGACGTTCTTCTTATCTTGTTGTTGTACCCTAAAATTTGCCCTCCCACAACCAAGACAACCTCTCTCAAGGCTTCTAGATGATCACAAGATCCTCAAGACTCCCAATTGGTCAAGAAGTATGGAAGTTTCCTCAGACAATGCCTCATCCTAAGCCTAGTGTCCAAAACTAGGGTTTTGTGTTTCCTCAGGTTAAAATGAGTTTCAAGGCCTCAAGTGAGCTTCATAACATCCCACATATATTCATGAATCCCCATGTCAGTTTCAAGGCTTTCCCAATAAGTTTTCCCAGTCAGATGATCAGATATGCAAAAATCAGTCAAAGCAGTTATAAGGTCAAACTGAGGTCAACTGAGGTCAAATTAAAGTCAAAATTCAATATTTTTTGCCAACATCAAGTTTATGAAGTAAAATTCATCATTTGATCAAGGGTTGATCATGATTCATCAAGGAAGTTTCAGATCATCAAGAATCAGGAGTTTCTAAATTAGGGTTTTCTTAAGGAAAGTCAACTAAACTTTGACCAGCCATAACTTTCACATGATTCATCTACAAATTACCATACAAAGCTCATTTTGAAGGAAATTGAATTCTCTAAAACTTTGTGTCTCACAAGCCAAGCCTAAAAATGCTTCATTTAGAAGGTATGAGCTAAAACATTACAGGTCATTTCAAAAGTCAACAAAAAGTCAACATCTTCCAAAGGGCATAATTTGAAAATGGTAAAAGATATGGACATGAGACTAAAGAGGTTTGTTAGAGAACTCTTTAAGATTTCCAAAATGTCCAAGAACACCTTCATATCCTTAAAATTGAGTGATTTGTGCCTTTGCAAAGTTGGGAAATTTTTTAGGGGTATATTGAACAAATGAGGTCTTAAAACCAAATCTTTTCAAGTGGGCTTGCAATTTTGTAATCCAATCCTTACAATGACATCATGCACGACCCAATGATTATTTTTTCAGATTTTTATAGTTTATTTTATATTTATTTGGATTTTATTCATTAAAATTCAATTTAAATATATATAAAATATGAAAAGTCAAATGAAGAATGAAATCTTTGATTGAAAATTAGTTGGATTATATTTGGAATGATTGGAAATCAACTAAAGTCAGATTGGATCAAAAATAGAAAGGTTAGATGAGATTTTTTGAATATTTGAAAGTGATGAAACTTCATGATCAAGCAACCTTCATAAGCCCACAAATCCAGAAGTTTTTGACCTAAATTCAATCACTATATATACATAAACAAAAGCATACACAAGGGGACGAATTTTGCAGCCAAGAAAACCAAGAACAAAGGTAAAAAATTCCAAGGAAAAGTGAAATTTGGATTTCATCATTTAGGCTGCTTATCAAAGGTTTTAAGGTGTAAAATCATTCTTGGATGCTTCCTAAACCTTTCCCAATCATCAAAAGCATCACATTGACTCATACAAGCATAAACCGAATTCATGTTCTTGGTCTTTTTTTGATTTTTCGATTACATTGATTTATGCATAAATAATTGATTTGAACTATATAATATTACTTGTTTGATGATGTAGATGGATTATGGATATTTGGTTTTAAGCTTTGATGCAGAAATCGCACGATGTCATTATTAGGGTTTCATAAACTTGAAATTGGGAACCACTGCTAAGAGCAATTTCACTTGAAATTGATGGATCAATTGGAATTAGAGACATCATATTAAATTGTTTGAACCATTAAAAGCAATTTATTCTTGTTATCTGTGATGTTTGAATGCGCAAGACCTTTAGTGATGGAGAAAATCCGTCACTACAAGCTTTAGTGACGAAAGGCTGTCACTATAACCTAACTGGACAGCTAGAGGAAGAAGATGGAGTCTGGCGCGAATTTTGATTTTTAAAACTTTGTTCATTTTATTAGATTTTGTTTGCGTTTATATTTCAGATGCGTTGCTTAGCTCAGTTGGTTGGTGATACGCGCATGGAGGCAGGAAGGTTGTGTTCGATCCCTGGTTCCAACATTTTTCACATATTTATTTTTTATTGCAGGTTTTAAATATAATGATTGCATCTCATATAAGTATCACCAGCGCGTGTTGGCTCAGTTGGTTTTGTGCTATGATGTTGAGGTAAAAGACATGAGTTCAAATCCAAGGTCCTATCTTTTTAGCTATTTTCTCACTTTTTTCTCATATTTTCTTATTTTTCTATTTTCTTTATTTTGATTAATTAATTAATTAAATTTAAAATCAATAATATTTTTATAAATCTTATATTTTCTAAAACTTATAATTACTTCTTAATATTTATTCATTGTATTAATTTTATAATATATTTGTATATAATTATTATATATATATATATATATATATATATATATATATATATATATATATATATATATATATATATATATATATATATATATATATATATATATATATATATATATATATATATATATATATATATATATATATATATATATATATATTGTAAGTAAAAAATAATGTATTTTAATTAAAAAAATCCTAATTTCTTTAACTAAACCTAATTTTTTCCATTAACCCTAAAAACCTAATTTATTTTCTTAAACCCTAATTAAAATATTTTTATAATAACTTTTTATTTTGTATAAATACTTTATTCTCTTATTACTATTATTATTTAAACTTATTGTTTTTCTTATAAAGTCTAAACAATTTCTAACTTATTTAATTTCTTTAAAAATACTAACTTATCTCTATTACTTCATTATTATTTTCTTTTAATTCTAATATCCTAATATTTATTGCTTTATTATTATTATTGCTCTATTTATTTGCTTCATTATTATTATTGTTTTATTTATTTGCTTTATTATTATTTATTTTTATGATTATATTGTAATTATCCCAAAGCCATGTAATAATTTTAGATTTATATTTCCGCATTATTTATTTTTATTGCTATGGTTAGTAATTTTAAGGTGTGTATAACCTAAATGAATAAAATGACTTAGAAAACTAATTTAAAAAGATAAATATTTGAAAATAAACACTCACACACGTAAGTCGATCTTTGATCGCCATCTTGCACTTCCTAGGGTATTCCTCTTGGTTGCCTCTAAATATGGTCAAGTCCCTCGAATATAAGGATGTCTTAAGCAAAGTCCCTTCAAATATAAATCCTCATAGTCCCTACAGTTTAAAAGATCAAGTCCCTTCGAGGTTGCCTATAGAATAATGATCTTGTCCCTTCGAATAAATGATGATAGTCCCTACGAATTGCTAAAGACATCCCTTAAGTTGCTTTCTATGACCATACGATGACCCTATGCTTGTACCTTAATACATCCAAGGTAATGACTACCTATTCCTTAATAATAGGGATAGTCTTACCATTGAAAGAACATACGAGAACATGAAAGACTTAATCTAGGGTAGGTACCTCTTAGTTGCTTGCTCACATTTCAAAATACTTTTTACACCTCACTTTCTTAAACATTTTTCAAAACAAGGCTTTGTATACATCCATACGAGGATCATTACAAAGTACTTAGAAAAATTTCTAATCACACACTACACTTTTCAAAAAAAATTTAAGTGAGCTGAGTAACTAAGAGCCCATGGATAACCATGGATATAAAGGGTGCTAACACCTTCCCTTTATATAACCTACCCCCCGAACCCAAGTCTTTTCAAAAAATGGTTTTTCCTGTTCTTTTATGTCCCTTCCTTATGGATAAAATAAAAGTCGGTGGCGACTCTTGCTATCTGCAACATGACTAAAAGTCAGTTCTCCCACCGTGTTACAGAACTGGCGACTCTGCTGGGGAGTTACTAAGTAAAAGAGGGGTACCCTTAGGAATTAGATCACTTTAAATTGTTTGCTTTGTTTGCTTTATATTACTTGTTGGGCTTTATGTGTGAAAGATCCTAACCCGGATCTAGTGTACCCTAGGTAAATGGCAATAGACCAAGGAAACTGTACGGCGTATACCGGTATGGTTGATCTGGTGGCCATAGTTAGTGTGACTTCTTGGTTGGTGCTTATGTTCCTTAAGTAAGTTAAGGATAATATGGGGCTGCCATATATTGTCAATACACTAATTGACTTTTAGAACCCTAGTTATCCCATCTTGGCCTTTAGAAAGTAGTGAGATAGCCGACTTTGGTGAAGACTAAAGTTGTTTGATACTCGATACTACACTCATTGAGATCCTAAACTTGGAGGGTTTTGGTTGGCAAGTAAGTTGCCTACTGAACAACCACCCTTGGGAAGGATCAGTGATATTGAGATCCCTTAGAACCTGGTTACTTTTGTAGGACAGGATGAACCAACTAAACTGCAGGGGAGGGTACTTACCTTTAAACCTCATGCAAGCCTTCAAACCTAGGGCTATTGTGTGACTTGTTTGTGTGTGCCACGTGTTTATGATTTGAGCATAACATCATGACATCATGCATCATAAGCATAGCATTTTCACTAACCATTTCAAGGACCAAAGGATTTATCTTTGTTCTTTGTTGCAGGTCATGGCTTCTGCTCGTAGGAATACTATCCGGGTCAACTTTGTAGGAATACCTCCTAAGCTTAAGGAATTGGTCTCTCAAATTTCTGAAAACTCCCAATTCATCAAGAGGCATGGTCACCTACTGGATCTAGTCACTTCAGGGTTCAATGGAGACATGATGAGTGTCATGTTTCAATTCTTTGATCCTAAACATCATTGCTTCACATTCCCCGACTATCAGTTGGTTCCTACAATAGAAGAGTTATTCAAACTACTGGGTATACCTATCCTTGATCATATACCCTTCACAGGCTTAGAGAAGGATCCTAAACCTGAAGTCATTGTTGCAGCCCTACACCTGAAGAAATCAGACATTGTCCTAGAAACGAGAAGCGGGGTTAAGGGTATTCTTGCTAAGGTATTGATGGAGAAAGCTCAAGTGTTCTTGAAGGCTATGAGTTATGATGCTTTTGAGGAGATCGTAGCCCTATTTATCTATGTCTTAGTGTTGTTCCCTAATCCATACCAGTTCATAGGCATACACCCCATCAACATATTTCTGACTCGTAATCCAGTACCTACATTACTTGGAGACATCCTACATTCTCTTCACACTCGTACTACGAAGGCGAGAGGGACTCTGATGTGCTGCATACCTTTATTGTCTAGGTGGTTTATTTCTCACCATCCTCGATCAGTGATGAAGAATGAACAAGGGTTCAGGTGGTCTAAGAGGATCATGCCACTTTCTCATTCAGACATTCGTTGGTGCTCTCGATCTATGGAGAATGTTACTATCATTGACCGTTGTGGGGAATTCCCTAATGTGCCACTTCTAGGCATAAGAGGGGGAATTTCCTACAACCCTTCTTTAGCTCTACGTCAGTTTTGTTATGCTCGGAGTAATGGTCCTCATGACATGCTTATTCAGGGTTACCATCAAAGGTTTATACGAGCTTGGAATAAGGTGAACAGGATTGACAGCAACACTTTGGAGCCAAAGTATTCTATTCCTATGAAGCCTTATCTCAGATGGGTGCGATCTCGTGTTCAGACTCTTATGATGCCATATCCTGCTATTTTACCAATCACTATGGAGCCCGTTGCTGAAGGAGATGTTCCTTATACCATCCTTCATCCAGACATGCCTACTGATTTGAAAGAACTGCAGAAGTCCTGGATTCAGTTGAAGGAGCAAAGGGATACTTTTGAGACTCATTTCAGAGCTGGTCAAGAAAGAATTCTGGAGCTAACAAGGAAACTTCACGAGGAGCAAAACCTCAACAAGTACCTCCACACAAAGAGGAAGCGTCCATGGGAGACTTAAAACCCCATATATTTATCTTTTATATCTTATTGTCATTTCTTTGTAAGCCCAAGGGGCAAAACTTATATTATGTATTTACTAATAAAATTTTGTTTTTGTTTTTCGTTTAAACAAATTTAAATCCTGCGGTCCTTGAAAACATTGCATATGCATATACATGCCATATCATTGCATCACAGGTTTCTTATGAACAGGTATCTTATTTTCTCGCTGTTTATTTCAACAGAAATGGCTCTCGAACAAACTGTTAATGATCTCCAGACTCAGAATGCACAATTTCAAGAAATGATTCTGAATTTGTCCAAGGGACAAGATGAGCTGGAGACACTTCTGACTAAGAAAAAGAAGAAGGCTAGAAAATCAGTGGGCCTCATCAACCTGGGTAGAAGATTCAGAGGTCCTGTCAAGACAGAAGAAGAGGTTTAGAATGTTGAGTCTGAAAATTCTGAGAGAGAAGGAGGCAGTCTCCATGACACTATGGAAGATTCTGTCACTTAGGTCTTATGTCAGAAGAATTCAACCCCATACTCCTGATAAGAAGTTATAGATACATTTCTTTCAAGAGAGTTTGTCTGGATCCCAACTGGAATGGTATTATCAACTGGAGAGTACCAACATTCGTAATTGGAATGATCTTGTTGAGGCTTTCTATAAGCAGTATCAATATAATTCTGATTTAGCACCAACTCGCATGCAACTCTAAAGCATGTCCATGGATGCCAAAGAAAGTTTCAAGGAGTATGCTCAGAAATGGAGAGATCTGGCAAGTAGAGTTCAACCCCATTTGACTGATAGGGAATTAGTTGATATGTTCATGAGTACGTTGACTGGTCCTTTCTATAGTCATCTTATTGGAAGTTCATCATCTGGCTTCACTGAGCTAATAATGACTGGAGAACGTGTGGAAAGTGGGATACGAAGTGGAAAGATTCAGATAGCTGCTTCTTCAGGTATTACCAAGAAGTCCCCTCCTGGGAAGAAAGAATCCAATGTTGTGTATAGCCAGCGTAGTCGTAATGATCGTAATCAATCTGTGGGAGTTGTTTTGATTTCTAATCCTACACCTCCACCACAAGAGCAACAAAAGAATAATCATCCCAATCCTAGGAGGCAGTTTACCAAGCTCAATATGTCATTGGCTCAGGCTTTGCATCATATGTTGAAAGGAGAATTGATTACTTTGAAGGACCCACCACAGAATATCAATACCTTCTCTTCTCGTTACAATCCCAATGCAAGGTGTGCATACCATTCTAATAGCCCTGGCCATGATACTAACGGTTGCTGGTCGTTGAAGAACAAAATCCAGGATATGATTGAGAATGGAGAAATTGAGCTTGACCCTCCGGAAACTCCTAATGTGATTACTGCTCTCATGCCTAAACATGAGAAGACTGTTAATGTTGTTGATGAGGTTGTTTATGTTCGTACTGTGGCTGAAATAACTACTCCTCTAGCTATTGTCAAGAAGAAACTTGTGCAAGCCGGTTTATTTTCGGGTTGCAGGGAAGATTTTTTTTACCGTGCCTATAAACCTGATAGTTGTTAGAGGTTGAGGTCAGGTATTCAACGCCTGATAGATAACTATACTCTACTATTTGAAAGAACCCCTTCTATAGAGGGTCTGTATGGAGGTTTGGCTCAAGATTTGAAAATTGAAGATGTGGATATGGTTAACAATATTCCTGTGAAGATTACTTCCAATGGTCCAGTGAGGATCACTTCTAAAGGTCATGTGAAGATTACTGCTGAGCCAAAGGTGGCTCCAATGATTATTACTACTCCTGGTCCTATCCCATACACTTCTGACAAAGCTATACCCTAGAATTATGGTTCTGATGTTTATATCCATGGTGTCAAACAAGAACCTTTGACTGATGCACTTGTTACTGATGTTAATCTTGATGTGGACAATATTGCTGGATCCAGTAAGGTTACCAGGAGTGGAAGAATTTTCTCTCCAGAAGACATCTCAAAAGCTGCTGCTACTCCAGTTCATATCTCTAACTCTGGGCCAAGTACTGAGGCCCGGGGAAAAGGACCATTGATTGAACCTATTCAAGCTGAGGCACTTGTTAATGAAGATATCTCTAAGAAGATGGAAGAAGTACTGAAGATCATCCGCAAGAGTGATTATGATGTTGTTGACCAGTTGGGGCATACTCCCTCCAAAATCTCCATGTTATCTCTGTTATTATGTTCTGAAGCCCATGCCAAGGCTTTAATCAAATTCCTGAAGACTGCTCATGTGCCACCTGAAATCTCTGTGGACCAATTTGAAAATTGTGTTGCTCATCTAACTAGTGATAATGGCTTGGGTTTTAATGATGCTGATTTGACTCCTGCCGGCAGAAACCATAATAGAGCTCTGCACGTCTCCGTTGAGTGTAGGGGCACTACTTTGTCTCATGTATTGGTGGATAATGGTTCTTCATTAAATGTATTACCTAAGGAGGTTCTAGACAAACTCAATTTGAATGATGTAGTGTTAAGACCAAGTAATGTGGTGGTAAGGGCCTTTGATGGTTCAAGAAGAATGGTGCATGGAGAGGTGGATCTTCTGGTCAAAGTAGGCTCTCAAGTTTTTGATTCCACTTTCTATGTGATGGATATTCGTCCTGCGTACTCCTGTTTTCTTGAGCGCCCCTGGATCCATGGGGCAGGTGTTGTGACTTCCACTTTACATCAGAAGTTGAAATATCCGGTGAAAGGAAAGGTTGTCACTGTTTATGGAGAAGAAGAATACATGGTCAGTCATGTGAACACTTTTAAATATGTTGAGATGGAAGGTGAATTTGTTGAGACTCCTTGCCAGATATTTGAAGTGGCTCCTTGGGTCGTTCCTGCTACTGAAGCTCCCCCTGTTGTCAAAAGAGTTCCTGTGATTACTAGAATGCCTCCTACAATGGCCTCCCTCAAAGATGCTAGAGATGTGGTTGAAGAAGGTGGTTGTACTATTTGGGGTCAGCTTCCTAACATTCCTTACAAGTCTGACAAGTTTGGTTTGGGTTTTACTGCAGAATCTCAGAAGGTTGTTCGTCGTGCTCGTGATGCTCGTATCACTCATGAAGGAATCATAAGGGACCAAGTCAATGTTGAGGAAGATTATGATGAAGGTTACAACCTGGATGATTGGATTTTTCCTACCATGAGGGATGGACTCAACAATTGGAAGGTTGAAGACGTTATTCCTATCTCCTTTAGTCAGGAGTAAATGTTATTTCATTTTTCTAAATTTATTTCTGTAACTTTTTTAAATAACTGATTACTTTTAAGCCTTGTGCCTTGCCCGGGGCACAATGGTATGCTTATTAGGGTTGTCATTTCATTTGCATATTTTCATTCAATAAAAACAATGGACGTTTCTCGCTTTCGTAAATATTGTGCTCTTTGTCTTTCTTTTATTTTTTCCTTTTATCAAAACAAAAAATCTATGTGTTCTTACACACATCCACATTACTAAATGCAGATATTCATCCACTCTGGATCCTATTGATAACAATTCTACTATTGTCAATTATGACTTCGAAAATCCGATCTATCAAGCCGAGGATGGAAAGGAGGAAGATTGTGAAGTACCTATAGAGTTGGCTAGATTACTACAACAAGAAGAAAAAACTATACAACCACATGAGGAACCAATTGAAGTCATGAATTTGGGAACCGAGGAAAACAGAAAAGAAATCAAGATAGGAGCTGAACTAGAGGATGGTATCAAGGACAAGTTGATTTAGATGTTACATGACTATATGGAAGTTTTTGCTTGGTCTTATGAAGATATGCCAGGGTTAGATACAGATATTGTGGTTCACCGTCTACCAGTGAAAGAGGATTGTCGTCCGATAAAGCAGAAAGTTCGTCGTACATGTCCTGATATGTCAGAAAGGATTAAGGCAGAGGTGATGAAACAATTCAATGCAGGATTTCTAGCTGTTACGTCTTATCCACAATGGGTTGCAAACGTGGTGTCGGTACCTAAGAAAGATGGTAAAGTACGGATGTGTGTAGATTACAGGGATTTGAATAGAGCCAGTCCTAAAGATGATTTTCCACTTCCACATATTGATGTTCTGGTAGACAACACTGCTCAGCATAAGGTGTTCTCTTTTATGGATGGTTTCTCTGGGTATAATCAGATTAAGATGGCACCTGAAGACATGGAGAAGACTACATTTGTTACACAATGGGCACTTTTTGCTATAAGGTAATGCCATTTGGTTTGAAGAATGTTGGGGCAACATATCAGCGTGTTATGGTAGCTTTGTTCCATGATATGATTCACCATGAGATAGAGGTATATGTGGATGATATGATAGCCAGATCTCAGAATGAAGAAGAGCACCTTGATCACCTGCACAAGTTGTTTGAGAGGTTGAAGAAATACAAGTTGAGGTTAAATCCAAACAAATGCACTTTCGGAGTTAGATCTGGTAAACTTTTGGGCTTTATTGTTAGTGGTAAAGGTATTGAAGTAGATTCTGCAAAGGTAAAAGCTATACAAGAGATGCCTGCTCCTCGTACTGAGAAAGAAGTTAGAGGTTTCCTGGGACGATTGAATTACATTGCAAGATTTATTTTTCAGTTGACTGCTACTTGTGAACCAATCTTCAAGTTGTTGAAGAAAAATCAAGTATTGGAATGGAATGATGAATGCCAGACAGCTTTTGATGAAATTAAAAGGTACTTACAGGAACATTCCATATTGATGCCACTAGTTGAAGTAAGACCCTTGATTATGTACTTGACAGTATTGGATAGCTCAATGGGGTGTGTGTTGGGGAAGCATGACGAGTCTGGTCGAAAAGAGAAGGCAATATACTACCTTAGCAAAAAGTTTACCGATTGTGAAACAAGATACTCACTGCTCGAGAAAACTAGTTGCGTTTTGGCATGGGCTGCTCGCCGACTAAGACAGTATATGTTGACTCATACCACTTTATTGATTTCAAGAATGGATCCAATCAAGTATATATTTGAGAAACCTGCTCTCCCCGGACGAATAACAAGATGGCAAATGATCTTGACATAATATGATATACAATATACTACTCAAAAAGCAATCAAAGGAAGTGTAGTAGCTGACTATTTGGCTCATCAAGCAGTGGATGACTACCAATCTATGAATTTTGAGTTTCCAGATGAGGACATTATGATTGTTACTAAAGAACCTAGTGTAACACGGTGGGAGAACTGACTTTAGTTAAATTTTGCGGATAGCAAGAGTCGCCACCGACTTTAATTTTATCCAAAAGGAAGGGCATAAAAGAACAGGAAAGACCTTAAAAAGATTTTGAGTTCGGGGGGTAGGTTATACAAAGGGAAGGTGTTAGCACCCTTTATATCCATGGTTATCCATGGGCTCTTAGTTACTTAGCTCACTTTAAACTGTTTTGAGAAAGGTGTAGTGTGTGATAAAAAATTTCTAAGTACTTTATAATGATCCTCGTATGGATGTATATAAAGACTTTGTTTTGAAAATTTGTTTGAAATGTGAAATGTAATGAAGTATTTTGAAAAAGTGAGCAAGTACTTAAGAGGAACCTACCCTATAATAAGTCTTTACTGTTCTTATATGTTCTTTCAATGGTAAGACTATCCCTATTATTAAGGAATAGGTAGTCATTACCTTGGATGTTATATGGGACATATGAAGGGTCATCTGTGATTAGGCAACTGTAAGGTGTACTTAGCAATTCGAAGGGACTTATCATCTTTTATTCGAAAGGGACAAGATCATTTACGAAGGCAACCATGAAGGGACTTGATCTTATAATCTTTAAAGGGACAAGATGATATTAATAAGAGAAGGGACTTTGCTTTGTACACCTTACTTGACCTTTTATTTAGGCAACATGAGAGGTAACCCTTAAGAAGTGAGATGGCGATCCAAGATCGACTTACGTGTGTGCGTGTACAAATTCAAGTATTTATCTTATAATTAGTGATCTAAATTCAATTTTTAAACACAAACATGTTTTCACTCCCCAATTTACTAACCATAGCAATTTAAATAAACAATAAAAATTCTACCACTATTACATAGCTTGTACAGTTACATTATAATAAAACAATTTAAATAATAATAATAATAAATAAATAAAAGGTTAGTAATAAAAATAAATGTAAGAGAAAAAGAGGTTAGCACAATAATATACAATATAGAAATAAAATTAAAATTTTAAATTTAAATAAATAATCTTTTTTTTTTTTAAGAATTTTAAGATGAGAATAAATTAATAATGATTATTATATATTCATTTACAAAAATAAATATGATTTAGAAATATTTATTAATTATAATTAAACAAAAATAATAATAAAAAAAATAAGAAATTAAAATTGTAAAAGAAAATTAGGGTTTTGAATTGTTAGAAAATAAATTAGGGTTTAAAAATAATTAGGGTTTTAGATATAAAAATATTAGGGTTTTTAACTTAATATACAATATTAATTTAATTATTAACTAAATATATACATGTTTTAATTTAAATAAATAAAAATTAGTTTTAGAATTTAGAAAATAATTTTTTAGAAATATTTTAGAACATATAATATATTTACATGTTAAGTTCTTATAATTATATTAACATAATCATATTTAATAATAAAAATAATTAAGAAAACAATTTAAACAAAACAGAATTAAAAAAATTACCTGGGGCAGGGATTGAACCATGCCCTAGGTTTTGCCATACTCTGGATGAAGCAAGCTACCACTGGGCCACATGCGCTGGCTGAACAATGGATGGCTAGCATTCATTATATTTTAAGCCTAAAAAATATGAAGAAAATAAGCAAAAAATGTTGAACCTGGGGTTCGAACCCCTGCCCAGATCCTTACACACGCGCGTCCTTACCACCACACCATCAGCATCATTCAGTAACTATAACACAAACAAAACTATATAATATAAAACAATTTTTTGAATTCCCAGCTGCGCGCCAATCTCCTTCTTCTTCCTCCAGACCTGCACATTTTGCTACGAATTTTCCTACAAGTTTTCCTGCGAATTTCAAACTGCAGCAAACCCTACGAAACTCAAACATCAACAAAACAGCAAAATTTCACAAAATTGAGAACATCATTGAATTCCTGATGATATTTGCAACTAATCTACGTCTTTAGAAATCATTTATATTGATTAAATCATTGAATCCTAATTTGGCCGAAGAAACCCTAGTAATGGTGAATCCTCATTCGTGTCCCTAAAATCCAATTGATTCATCCAGAAACGTTCCTTGTATCATAACAAACACAAAACATCAGTCAAATATGATTAATCATGAGTAAATATGTAAAATCGAAAAATTGCAATATGAGCATGAACACAGATTCGGTTTCCATGATTTAGTGCAGGGATGAATGGTTTTATGATCCAGAAACACTAAGTGACCTTCAAGGAACAATTTGCAACCTTTAGTTTGTCTTGAGAGTGGCTAGAAGTATCAAACCGAATTTGAGTTTTGGATGAAATTTTTGAAGTTTGAAGATGATGTGAGAGGCTGTGAATTCGTCTGCTTTTGATTGCTAAAGGTTGTATATATATGATACACTTGAATTAGGTCAGAAAATTGCATCACTCTTTGGATATTTTGATAATTTGAGATTGAAAAAGATTAGCTTTTAAAATTTGAATATTCTTGATATGAACTTGCTATTTTAAGATAATCCTCATAATTTTTGTATCAATTAGATCCAAACAACCTTTATGACATTCTAGAAGACAAATCATTTTAAGTCTTCACCATTTTATATTTTATTTGAATTTAAAATGATTTTTAATATAAAAAATCATAATAAATAAAAATAAAAATGAATAAAATTATGAAAATATTAAATTAATTTCGTGCATGATGTCATGGTACATATTGGATCACAAAAAAGTCAGCCCATTTGAAGAATTATGGTTTTAAGACCCCATTTACTTCATAAACCACTCAAAAATTTCCCAACTTTGCAAGGGAACAAATCCTTCAATTTTAATGCTATGAGGGTGTTCTTGAACATTTTGGAAAGCTTAAAGAGTCCTCTAACCAACCTCTTTGGTCTCATGTCCATATCTTTTACCATTCTCAAGTTATGCTCTTTGGAAGTTGTTGACT
This sequence comes from Lathyrus aphaca, assembly GCA_963966055.1. Classification (NCBI taxonomy): domain Eukaryota; kingdom Viridiplantae; phylum Streptophyta; class Magnoliopsida; order Fabales; family Fabaceae; genus Lathyrus; species Lathyrus aphaca. The sequence continues at coordinate 99,239,759 of OZ014525.1, read as the reverse complement.
TTTTGTTGACTTTTAAAAGGACCTATAATGTCTTAGCTCATACCTTCCAAATGAAGCATTTTTGGGATTGGATTGTGAGACACAAAGTTGTAGAGAATTAAATTTCCTTCAAAATGAGCTTTGGATGGAAAATTTTTAATGAAGCATGTGAAAGTTATGGCTGGTCAAAGTTTAGTTGACTTTTCCTGTGAAAACCCTAATTTAGAAACTCCTGATTCTTGATGATCTGAAATCTCTTTGATGAATCATGATCAACCCTTGATAAAATTATGAATTTTACTTCATATACTTGATGTTGGCAAAAAATCATGAAGTTTGACTTTGGTTTGACCACAGTTGACCTTAGTTTGACTTTTTAACTACTTTGACTGATTTTAGCCTATCTGATCATCTGACTGAGCAAATCTTTTGGGAAAGTCTTGAAACTTGACATGGGGATTCTTGAACACATATAGGATGTTATGAAGCTCACTTGAAGTCTTGGAAGTCCATTTAGCCTGATTAAATTCAAAACCCTAGTTTAGGATGCAGTGCTTAGGAGGATGCATTGTCTGAGGGAATTGTCAAACTTTCTGACTAATTGTGAACTTTGTGAACCTTGTGAACCTTATGAACCTCATGAGATGTCTTGTGAACCTTGTGAACCTTGTAAACCTCTTAGTACACAATGACTTGTCTTGTGGAGGGCAAATTTTGGGGTGCAACACCTAGACAATATGAAGGACCTGGACAAGGATCCCGATGGACTATGGTTTTTTATGGAGCTTCTAATGCACTTGGTAATGGTGTTGGTGTTGTGATTATCTTTCCTAAAGGTTGTTATACACCAGTTACTGCAAAGCTTTGTTTTAAATGTACCAATAATATGGCTGAGTATGAAGCGTGCATCATGGGTATCAAGGTTGCTATTGAATTGAAGATTCAATTTTTGGATGCGTATGGAGATTCAACCTTAGTAGTCAGTCAAGTTAAAGGGGATTGGGACACCAGGCATCCTAATCTTATCCCTTACAAAGAGCATGTTTTGTCTTTGATCCCGTATTTTGAAGATATTACCTTTGGACATATTCCACGAGAAGAGAATCAGTTGGCCGATGCATTAGCTACCATGGCATCTATGTTTGAAATCAGTTGGGAGGATGAAGCTCTGAGAATTATTATTGATCGATTTGACAAACCTGCATACTGCAATGAAGTGGGTACTGAAGGAGTAGAAGAAAAGCCTTCTTTCCATGAAGTGAAAAGATATCTTGAAGCTCAAGAGTTCCCTGAAGGGGAATCTGTCAATGATAAGAAGTTTCTAAGGAGGTTTTCTGCTAAATTCTTCATGAGTAATGGGATTTTGAACAAGCGCAACCACGATTCAACTTTGCTTCGCTGTGTGGATAAGAAAGAAGCAGTAGAGATTATGGAAGACATGCATGATGGGATCTTTGGTACTCATTCTAGTGGGCATACAATGGCTAAGAAGATTTTGAGAGCAGGTTATTATTGGTCTACCATGGAAGCTGACTGCTATCAACACTCCAAAACTTGTCACAAATGCCAGATTTATGCTGATAAGGTTCATGTGCCTCCAGTTCCGTTGAATGTTCTAACTGCTCCATGGCTTTTTGCCATGTGGGGCATTGATATGATTGGTGAAATCAAACCTACTGCCTCTAATGGACATCGTTTCATCCTTGTAGCTATCGATTACTTCACAAAATGGGTAAAGGCAGCTTCATTTGCTTCTGTTACTAAGAATGTTGTGGCTCGATTCATCAAGTATAATCTTATATGCAGATATGGCATCCCTGAAAGGATTATCACAGACAATGGTACTAATTTGAACAACACCATGATTACTGATCTCTGCACGCAATTCAAGATTAAACATCATAATTATTCTCCATATCGTCCAAAGATGAATGGCGCAGTGGAAGCCGCCAACAAGAATATTAAGAAGATCTTGCAAAAGATGACAGTTACATATAAGGATTGACATGAGATGTTACCATTTTCTCTTCATGGTTATCGTACCACCATGCGTACTTCAACAGGGGAAACCCCATTTTCCCTTGTCTATGGTATGGAAGCAGTTTTACCCATTGAAGTTCAGACTCCCTCTTTGAGAATTATGAAGGATGCAGGCCTGGATGAAGATGAATGGATTCAGACTCGACTTGACCAGATAAACATAATTGATGAGAAAAGACTTCCAGTTATTTGTCATGGCCAGATGTATCAGAAGCGGATGATCAAAGCCTTCAATAAGAAAGTTAGGCAGCAGATGTATCATATTGGTGATTTGGTAATCAAGCGTATTATATTACCACAGGGTGATCCCAGGGGCAAATGGACTCCCACCTATGAAGGGCCATTTTTTGTTAAGAGAATATTTTCTGGAGGTGCCATGATGCTTACCACTATGGATGGTGAAGATTTCCCACAGCCTGTGAACGCAAACATAGTTAAAAAATACTACGCATGAAAAGAGACCCGCTAGGTTGATTGGCCTAGGCAAAAATAAGGGCATCCCGGCGAACCAAAAGGGTTCGGGCAAAAATTAGGGATATATAAAAAAAATGTACACCCGGCAAGTCGAAAACCTAAAAAGGCGGCTTGGGCAAAAAAGGGTATCCCGGTGGATTGAAAACCTGAAAGGGCAATCCAGGCAACATTTAGGGATTAAAGCGTATGACTATGTCTCGTTAGATCACCCATGCAACCTCTACTAGTTGTGTTATCTACGTCAAGTTCAACATATACTAATCAGTCCAATCGTTTCCTCTCCAATAGCTGAAGATGAGATAATTGAAGATAATGGCAATAGCAAAGTTGAAACTCAATAGCGTCATGTACACATAGTTATTTTTCCTTGTAAAAATTTCTTTGAAATGTCTAGTTATAGGTCTATTTCTAAGAATAAGAAAAAATTCCATTTTTATATTCAGCTTTACTTTTCCCTCTTTATTCAGCTTTACTTTTCCCCTTTTACTAAAGCGAAAAACGTCCATTGATTATGTTTGAATGAATATATGCTTTTGAATATGATTGATGTTTAACAGAAATGCATAAAATACAATAATAGCATTTACTAAGAATGAACGGAGGTAGGAATTCAACGAAGCTTCGCCGGTTCATCCCCACAGGGTAATCTTCACAGGTATCCATACAGAATACTTCAAGTAACATCTTATACTTCCCACTCGACGAAGTCTTCAAGCAGTTTCATGTCCTCCGAAGAATTAAGTCTCCCGGATCTATGTCCATCTCTTTTATCCTCAGTTAGGATATTCAGGAACTTATTCCTTCAATAAGAAGTACTGCGGAAAAAAAAACGGGAAGTTCTAAGTACGATATTCTCAAACAAGACAGGAATGAAGTCTTCATAATCCTCAGCAACGAGTCGGGATTTATTTTCCCCAGTCAGTAGTTATTCTACGAAGCAACTTATACGCTTCAACTACATAGTTCATACATACATCATATCATATCATACACATTCTCATAAAATATTATCTTACAGATTGTTATATATATCATTATATTTGCACCAAACTAACCTTGTTTCTCAGGTTAATTCTCCAACAGACAAACTTCATCAACAACTTACATTGGGCTGTCGTTTATTCTTCCCAATGGTTATCCTGTTACCTCGGGCCGTCGTTTATTCTTCCCGCAGGTTATCTCATTTTTGGGTCGTCGTTTATTCTTCCCAGAAATAAACTTACCTTGGGTCATCGTTTATTCTTCCCAATGGTTATCATGTTACCTCGAGCCGTCGTTTATTCTTCCCGCAGGTTATCTCATTTTTGGGTCATCGTTTATTCTTCCCATAAATCAACTTACCTTGGGCCGTCATTTATTCTTCCCAATGGTTATCCTATTACCTCGGGCCGTTGTTTATTCTTCCCGCAGATTATCTCATTTTTGGGCCGTCGTTTATTCTTCCCAGAAATCAATTTACCTGTGGCCGTCGTTTATTCTTCCCAATGGTTATCTTGTTACCTCGGGCCGTCGTTTATTCTTCCCGCATGTTATCTCATTTTTGGGCCGTCGTTTATTCTTCCCAGAAATCAACTTACCTTGGGCCTTCGTTTATTCTTCCCAATGGTTATCCTGTTATCTCGGGCCGCCGTTTATTCTTCCCGCAGGTTATCTCATTTTTGGGCCTTCGTTTATTCTTCCCAGAAATCAACTTACCTTGGACCGTCGTTTATTCTTCCCAATGGTTATCTTGCTACCTCGGGTCATCGTTTATTCTTCCCGCAGGTTATCTCATTTTGGGCCGTCGTTTATTCTTCCCAAAAGTCAACTTACCTTGGGCCGTCGTTTATTCTTCCCAATGGTTATCTTCTTACCTCGGGTCGTTGTTTATTCTTCCCACAGGTTATTTCATTTTGGGCCGTCGTTTATTCTTCCCAAAAGTCAACTTGCCTTGGGCCGTCGTTTATTCTTCCCAATGGTTATCCTGTTACCTCGGGCCGTCGTTTATTCTTCCCGTAGGTTATCTCATTTTTGGCCCGTCGTTTATTCTTCCCAGAAATCAACTTACCTTGGGACGTCGTTTATTCTTCCCAATGGTTATCCTGTTACCTCGGGCCGTCGTTTATTCTTCCCGCAGGTTATCTCATTTTTGGGCCTTCGTTTATTCTTCCCAGAAATCAACTTACCTTGGGTCGTCGTTTATTCTTCCCAATGGTTATCTTGTTACCTCGGGTCGTCGTTTATTCTTCCCGCAAGTTATCTCATTTTTGGGCCGTCGTTTATTCTTCCCAAAAATCAACTCATTTTTGGGCCTTCGTTTATTCTTCCCAGAAATTAACTCACCTTGGGTCGTCGTTTATTCTTCCCAATGGTTATCTTGTTACCTCGGGCCGTCATTTATTCTTCCCGCAGGTTATCTCATTTTTGGGTCGTCGTTTATTCTTCCCAAAAATGTAATCTCCATATTTAAGAAGCATATCAGAAGACTCTTTATTCAAATGGCATCTTTAAGCCCATTAAAGCATCACGATCAACCAACAGTATCATTCTACACACCAGCAAGTGCAAATTTTTGGGTTTTTGTGTTCAATCCTCTTCAATCTTCAAGTCACGAATGGCATGCATGCCAATCTAACTCCTCAGATTCCAGAAAATTGAACAAGGGGCAGATGTTGTACCCCAAAATTTTCCCTCCCACAATCAAGGCAACCTCTCTCAAGGCTTCTAGATTATCACAAGATCCTCAAGACTCCCAATTGGTCAAGAAGTATGGAAGTTTCCTCAAACAATGCCTCCTCTTAAGCCCAGTGTCCAAAACTAGGGTTTTGTGTTTCCTCAGGTTAAAATGAGTTTCAAGGCCTAAAGTGAGCTTCATAACATCCCACATATATTCACGAATCCCCATGTCAAGTTTCAAGGTTTTCCCAATAAGTTTGCCCAGTCAGATGATCAGATATGCAAAAATCAGTCAAAGTAGTTAAGAAGTCAAACTGAGGTCAACTGTGGTCAAATTAAAGTCAAACTTCAAGATATTTTTCCAACATCAAGTTTATGAAGTAAAATTCATCATTTGATCAAGGGTTGATCATGATTCATCAAGGAAGTTTTAGATCATCAAGAATCAGGAGTTTCTAAATTAGGGTTTTCTTAAGGAAAGTCAACTGAACTTTGACCAGCCATAAATTTCACATGCTTCATCAACAAATTCCCATCCAAAGCTCATTTTTAAGTAAATTGAATTCTCTACAACTTTGTGTCTCACAAGACAAGCCTAAAAATGCTTCATTTAGAAGGTATGAGCTAAAACATTACAGGTCATTTCAAAAGTCAACAAAAAGTCAACATCTTCCAAAGGGCATAATTTGAAAATGGTAAAAGATATGGACATGAGACTAAAGAGGTTTGTTAGAGGACTCTTTAAGCTTTCCAAAATGTCCAAGAACACCTTCATATCCTTAAAATTGAGTGATTTGTGCCTTTGCAAAGTTGGGAAATATTTTAGGGGTATATTGAACAAATGAGGTCTTAAAACCAAATCTTTTCAAGCGGGCTTGCAATTTTGTAATCCAATCCTTACAATGACATCATGCACGACCCAATGATTATTTTTTCAGATTTTTATAGTTTATTTTATATTTATTTGGATTTTATTCATTAAAATTCAATTTAAATATATATAAAATATGAAAAGTCAAATGAAGAATGAAATCTTTGATTGAAAATTAGTTGGATTATATTTGGATTGATTGGAAATCAACTAAAGTCAGATTGGTTAAAAAATAGAAAGGTTAGATGAGATTTTTTGAATATTTGAAAGTGATGAAACTTCATGATCAAACAACCTTCACAAGCCCACAAATCCACAAGTTTTTGACCTAAATTCAATCACTATATATACATAAACAAAAGCATACACAAGGGGACGAATTTTGCAGCCAAGAACACCAAGAACAAAAGTAAAAAATTCCAAGGAAAAGTGAAATTCGGATTTCATCATTTAGGCTGCTTATCAAAGGTTTTAAGGTGTAAAATCATTCCTGGATGCTTCCTAAACCTTTCCCAATCATCAAAAGCATCACATTGACTCATACAAGCATAAACCGAATTCATGTTCTTGGTCTTTTTTTATTTTTCGATTACATTGATTTATGCATAAATAATTGATTTGAACTAAATAATATTGCTTGTTTGATGATGTAGATGGATTATGGATATTTGGTTTTAAGCTTTGATGCAGGAATCGCACGATGCCATTGTTAGGGTTTCATAAACTTGAAATTGGGAACCACTGCTAAGAGCAATTTCACTTGAAATTGATGGATCAATTGGACTTAGAGACATCATATTAACTTGTTTGAACCATTAAAAGCAATTTATTCTTGTTATCTGTGATGTTTGAATGCGCATGACCTTTAGTGATAGAGAAAATCTGTCACTACAAGCTTTAGTGACGAAAGGCTGTCACTATAACCTAACTAGACAGCTATAGGAAGAAGATGGAGTCTCGCGCGAATTTTGATTTTTAAAACTTTGTTTATTTTATTAGATTTTGTTTGCGTTTATATTTCAGATGCGTTGCTTAGCTCAGTTGGTTGGTGATACGCGCATGGAGGCAGGAGGGCTGGGTTCGATCCCTGGTTCCAACATTTTTCACATATTTATTTTTGATTGCATGTTTTAAATATAATGATTGCATCTCATATAAGTATCACCAGCGCGTGCTGGCTCAGTTGGTTTTGTGCTATGCTGTTGAGGTAAAGGACATGGGTTCAAATCCTAGGTCCTATCTTTTTTAGCTATTTTCTCACTTTTTTCTCATATTTTCTTATTTTTCTATTTTCTTTATTTTGATTAATTAATTAATTAAATTTAAAATCAATAATATTTTTATAAATCTTATATTTTCTAAAAATTATAATTATTTCTTAATATTTATTATTTGTATTAATTTTATAATATATTTGTATATAATTATTATATATATATTTTGTAAATAAAAAATAATGTATTTTAATTAAAAAACCCTAATTTCTTTAACTAAACCTAATTTTTTCCATTAACCCTAAAAACCTAATTTATTTTCTTAAACCCTAATTAAAATATTTTTATAATAACTTTTTATTATGTATAAATACATTATTCTCTTATTACTATTATTATTTAAACTTATTGTTTTTCATATAAATTCTAAACAATTTATAACTTATTTAATTTCTTTAAAAATACTAACTTTTCTCTATTACTTCATTATTATTTTCTTTTAATTCTAATATCCTAATATTTATTGTTTTATTATTATTATTTATTTTTATGATTATATTGTAATTATCCCAAAGCCATGTAATAATTTTAGATTTATATTTCCGCATTATTTATTTTTATTGCTATGGTTAGTAATTTTAAGGTGTGTATAACCTAAATGAATAAAATGACTTAGAAAACTAATTTAAAAAGATAAATATTTGAAAATAAACACTCACACGCGTAAGTCGATCTTTGATCGCCATCTTGCACTTCCTAGGGTATTCCTCTTGGTTGCCTCTGAATATGGCCAAGTCCCTCGAATATAGGGATGTCTTAAGCAAAGTCCCTTAAAATATAAATCATCATAGTCCCTACAGTTTAAAAGATCAAGTCCCTTCGAGGTTGCCTACGGAATAATGATCTTGTCCCTTCGAATAAATGATGATAGTGTAACACGGTGGGAGAACTGACTTTAGTTAAATGTTGCATATAGCAAGAGTCGCCATCGACTTTTATTTTATCCAAAGGAAAGGCATAAAAGAACAGGAAAGACCTTTTAAAAGATTTTTGGGTCCGGGGGGTAGGTTATGTAAAGGGAAGGTGTTAGCACCCTTTACATCCATGGTTATCCATGGGCTCTTAGTTACTTAGCTCACTTCAAAATGTTTTTGAAATGTGAAGTGTGTGAATAAAATTTTTCTTAAGTATTTTATAATGATCCATGTACGGATGCGTATAAAACCTTTGTTTTGAAAATTTGTTTGAAAATGTGAAATGTTTGAAATGTTTTTGAAGAGTGAGCAAGTATCTAAGAGGAACCTACCCTAAGTTTAAGTCTTTTCTGTTCTTGAATCCTTTAAGTGGTAAGACTATCCCTATTATTAAGGAATAGGTAGTCATTACCTTGGATGTGAGGGACAAGTGAAGGGACATCTGTTATTTAGGCAACTGTGGGGTGTATAAGCATTTCGGAGAGACTTATCATCTTTATTCGAAAGGGACAAGATCATTATGAAGGCAACATCCGAAGGGACTTGATCTTATTATTTGTTTAGGGACTAGATGATGTGAGATGAGGGACTTTTGCTTTATACACCCTACTTGACCTTTTTGTAATAGGCAACATGAGAGGTATCCTTAAGGAAGTGAGATGGCGATCAAAGATCGACTTACGTGTGTGAGTGTACAATTTTAAATATTTATCTTTTAAATTAATGATCTAAATTGATTTTACAATACAAACATGTTTCACTCCCTATTTTACTAACCATAGCATTTAAAATATAAATATTAAAAATTACTACAACTATTACATATTAAGTACAATTGCATAATAATAATAATTAAAAATAAATAAGCAAATAAATAATTTGGGTTAGTAACAATAAAAATAAACAATCATATAATATATAAATAAATAAAGGGGTTTAGTAGTAATAAAATAAACAAGAATAAAAATAAAGAAATTAGCATAATAATGAATAATAAATTAAAAGTTCAATTTTTAATAAATGATTATTTTTTAAGATTTTAAGAAGAAAAATAAACAATTCATATTATATACTAATTATTCTAAAGATTTAAATTTATATACATGTAATAAAAATAATGGTTAATTATAATTAAATAAGCATATTATAAAAATAAATTATATTAATAAGACAAAATTAGGAGTTTTTAGTTGTTTTAGACATAATATAAAATTATTTACATGACATTATATTCAATAATAATTATAAACATATTATAAAATAATGTACATATTTAAAATTTACAAATAAATAAATTAAAAAAATTATAATACAATTAGGTCTTATAAAAGAAAATTAGGGTTTGTAAAAAATAATTAGGTATTATATAAGAATATTAGGTTTTATATGAAAATATTGAGATTAATAGAAATAATACAAATTAATACAAATTATAAAACAAATATTCAAAATTAGAATTTAGAAATAAATCAAGAGTTCAAATATAATTATGGTTATAGTTTTAATTATTAATTAAAGTTAATTGTAATTTTAAAAAACAATAATAATAATAATATACAAACAAAATAAATGAAATAGAAGAAAGAAAAAAAAGGGGAGGCCTGGTTTTGATCCCAGGACCTCCCCTATACCTGAATAGGGGCTGACCACTAGGCTACGTGCGCCAGTGGTGATAGGTGACCACAAAAAACCATAATATGTATAACCTGCAAAGTATAACTGAAAAAAAAGAAAAAAAACATTTGAAGGAACCAGGATTCGAACCCCAGTCTTCCTTCCTGCCAAGCCAACGCATATTCCACTGGGCCACACGCGCGTTTCTGATAAAATTACAACACAAACATATTATAAAAAAACAATTAATTTGAATTTCAAACTGAGCGCCAAAGCTCATCTTCAACCTTCAAGTTCGCAGGTTTTCCTGCGATTTTTTATGCGAGTTTTGTTGCGATTTTTCCTGCCGTCTTCAACCTGCGAATGCCGTATCTCATGATGTACCTACAATTTCATCAAATTGATTGCACCAACGCAATCCTTACAACTTATACAGTGGAACCATGTTAACAACAAGTATTTATAAAGCTCAAATCACATAACCCCAAAATTGAAGGATAAACCCTAACAATGGCAAAACAGTATTATGGCCACGAAGCTCAAAGGAAATCGCCCAGAAAGTTTCAAGGCTTCGCAACAAACACAAATCAATTAACAAATTTAAGTTATAATGCTTGAATATGCAAAATCGAAAAAAATATTATGGAGATGAAAATGCGTTCGGCCATGGCATATGAGTGACTTTCAGATGTTCTTGAAGCTTGAGATAGGTTTAGTCATGTCCAAGGCAACCTTCTATGTCTTAAAAATACCTTTAAACACTCTCTAAGGATGAATCCGAATTTTGAATCTTTTGAAGAATTTTGAAATTCAAGAGTGTTCTTAGAGGCTACAATTTTTGTCCTCTATGCTTGTGTTCTCTTTGTGTATATGTAGTGGATTGATTTAGGTCAAAAAATAGGCTCTCTTTTTGGGCTTTATGGATACCTTAGTGATGAAGAAATCCCTTTCCAATTTTGGCCAAAAATCAAATCTCTTCATGCTTCAAAGAGTGAGCACGAATTTGGATAGTGTAGATTCATGTTAAATGTCTTTTATGATTTTCTAGAAGAAGAATCACCCTTAAATATTGATTTTTTGATTTTATTTTGATTTAATATGTATTTAAATGAATAAAATTCAAATAAATATTAAATAAAATAAAAAAAAATCATAAATTACATGGGCTGGGTCGTGCTTGGTGTTATGGTGAAGTTTGGATCACAAGATTGCAAGCCCATTTGGAAGAAATTGGTTTTAAAGTCCTCTTTGCTTCATAAACCTCCCAAATATTTCCCAACTTTGCAAAGGCACAAATCCTTCAATTTTAATGATATGAGGGTTTTCTTGGACATTTTGGAAAGCTTAAAGAGTCCTCTAACCAACCCCATTGGTTTCATGTCCATATATTTTACCATTATCAAGTTATGATCTTTTGAAGTTGTTGACTTTTTGTTGACTTTTAAAAGGACCTATAATGTCTTAGCTCATACCTTCCAAATGAAGCATTTTTGGGCTTGGATTGTGAGACACAAAGTTGTAGAGAATTCAATTTCCTTCAAAATGAGATTTGGATGGGAAAAATTTGATGAAGCATGTGAAAGTTATGGCTGGTCAAAGTTCAGTTGACTTTTCCTGAGGAAACCCTAATTTAGAAACTCCTGATTCTTGATGATCTGAAATCTCCTTGATGAATCATGATCAACCATTAATCAAATGATGAATTTTACTTCATATACTTGATGTTGACAAAAAATCATGAAGTTTGACTTTGGTTTGACCACAGTTGACTTCAGTTTGACTTTTTAACTACTTTGACTGATTTTGACTTATCTGATTATCTGACTGAGCAAACTTTTGAGAAAAGTATTGAAACTTGTCATGGGGGTTCTTAAACACAGATAAGATGTTATGAAGCTCACTTGAAGTCTTGGAAGTCCATTTAGCCTGATTAAAGTCAAAACCCTAGTTTTGGATGCACTGCTTAGGAGGATGCCTTGCCTGAGGGAATTGTCAAATCTTCTGACCCATGATGAACTTTGTGAACCTTGTGAACCTCATAAGGTGTCTTGTGAACCTTATAAGATGTCTTATGAACCTTGTGAACCTCATAAGGTGTCTTGTAAACTTCATGAACCTCATGAAAGGTCTTGTGAACCTTGTGAACCTCATAAAGTGTCTTGTAAACTTCATGAACCTCATGAAAGGTCTTGTGAACCTTGTGAACCTCATAAAGTGTCTTGTAAACTTCATGAACCTCATGAAAGGTCTTTTGAACCTTGTGAACCTCATAAGCACACAAAGTCTTGTATTGTGAGGGCAAATTTTGGGGTGCAACAGCTGCCCCTGTTCAATTTTCTGAAACCTGAGGGGTTAGATTGGTATATGTGCCAGTCGTGACCTGGAAGGTTGAAGGGGATTGAACACAAAAGCCCAAAAATTTGCACTCACCGGTGCGTAGAATGATACTGATGACTAGTTGTATATGCTTGAGTGGGCTTAAAGATGCCACTTGGAGAAAAGTTCTTCAGATACATTTCTTGGAGGATAAAGTAGTCCAAAATATGAAGATATAATGATAGCTTTCAGGAGGATAAACAACATCCTGAAGTAATGATATGCTTTCAGGAGGATAAACAACGTCCTGAGGTAATGATATGCTTTCAGGAGGATAAACAACGTCCTGAGGAAGTGAGGTAACCTTTGGGAAGATAAACAATGACCCAAGGTCATGATATGCTTTCAGGAGGATAAACAACGTCCTGAGGTATATATAACTTTTGGGAGGATAAACAACGGCCCAATAGTCATGGTATGCTTTCAGGAGGATAAACAATGTCCTGAGGAAATGATATGCTTTCAGGAGGATAAACAACATCCTGAGGAAATGAGGTAACCTTTGGGAAGATAAACAACGGCCCAAGGTAATGATATGCTTTCAGGAGGATAAACAACGTCCTGAAGTAATGATATGCTTTCAGGAGGATAAACAACGTCCTGAGGAAGTGAGGTAACCTTTGGGAAGATAAACAACGACCCAAGGTCATGATATGCTTTCAGGAGGATAAACAACGTCCTGAGGTATATATAACTTTTGGGAGGATAAACAACGGCCCAATAGTCATGGTATGCTTTCAGGAGGATAAACAATGTCCTAAGGAAATGATATGCTTTCAGGAGGATAAACAACGTCTTGAGGAAATGAGGTAACCTTTGGGAAGATAAACAACGGCCCAAGGTAATGATATGCTTTCAGGAGGATAAACAACGTCCTGAAGTAATGATATGCTTTCAGGAGGATAAACAACGTCCTGAGGAAGTGAGGTAACCTTTGGGAAGATAAACAACGGCCCAAGGTCATGATATGCTTTCAGGAGGATAAACAACGTCCTGAGGTATATATAACTTTTGGGAGGATAAATAACGGCCCAATAGTCATGGTATGCTTTCAGGAGGATAAACAATGTCCTGAGGAAATGATATGCTTTCAGGAGGATAAACAACGTCCTGAGGAAATGAGGTAAGCTTTGGGAAGATAAACAACGGCCCAAAGTAATGATATGCTTTCAGGAGGATAAACAACGTCCTGAAGTAATGATATGCTTTCAGGAGGATAAACAACGTCCTGAGGTAATGATATGCTTTCAGGAGGATAAACAACGTCCTGAGGTAATGATATGCTTTCAGGAGGATAAACAACGTCCTGAAGTAATGATATGCTTTCAGGAGGATAAACAACGTCCTGAGGTAATGATATGCTTTCAGGAGGATAAACAACGTCCTGAGGTAATGATATGCTTTCAGGAGGATAAACAATGTCCTGAAGTAATGATATGCTTTCAGGAGGATAAACAACGTCCTGAGGTAATGATATGCTTTCAGGAGGATAAACAACGTCCTGAGGTAATGATATGCTTTCAGGAGGATAAACAACGTCCTGAGGTATAAGTATAACTTTTGGGAAGATAAACAACGGCCCAAAGTCATGATATGCTTTCAGGAGGATAAACAACGTCCCGAGGAAATGATAGCTTTCAGGAAGATAAACGACGTCCTGAGGAAATGATGTGCATTCAGGAGGATAAACAACGTCCTGAGGTATAAGTATAACTTTTGGGAGGATAAACAACGGCCCAATAGTCACAAGTTGTTGATGAAGTCTGTCTGCTGGAGAATTAACCTGAAAAACAAGATTATAACATTCTGTATGATAATATTAGTTTATGCATTATGTATGCATGTATAATATGATGCACTTAGGTAATGTATTATGTATCTAGGTATATGTATGTTATGATGTAAATGATGTATGTATGCATCATGCAGCTTGAAGCGCCTGAATATCTTCGTATAACAATTGCTGGCCAGGGAAAATAAATCCCGATTTGTTGCTGAAGAATATGAGGAACTCGTTCCCGTTTGATAATATAGTATCCATAACCTCCCGTCTTCGTTTGATAGTAAGGGTATTCATAACCTCCCGTCTTCGTTCGATAGTAGGGTATACATAACCTCCCGTCTTCGTTCGTCGTACTCCCATTGGAAAAATAAATTCCCGACTATCCGTATGAGGATAAAAGAGATGGATATAAATTCCAGGGGAGATGTGACTCGAAGTTCTTATAAAGATGGATTTGCCCTACTGGGGGACTTGTAGCTGTCTTGTGGGGATGAACCGGCGAAGCTTCGTTGAAATCCTTCCCTCGTTCGTCCTTAGTAAATACTATTACTGCATTTTCATGCATTTCTGGTAAACATCAATCATATTCAAAAGCATACATACATTCAAACACAACCAATGGACGTTTCGCTTATGTAAATAGGGTAAAAGTAAATCTGGATTCAGAGGGAAAAGTAAAGCTGAACTTGAAAACAGAATCGTTTCAACTTCGAGAGTGTATAACCAATTGGATTTAGAGCTCCTGAGATTCTTAACTTTCCTGAATACCTTCCCAGAAATCCTCATAGCTGGATCTGAAGACATAATACTGACACCATCTGATACTACTGGCGTAGACAATTAATTTCCATCATGGTTTCAGCTGAGAATCCAATATCAAGGTAATACAATGAGAGGAATGTGTCTTCAAATTGTGATGGACCATATACGCTTCGGGTATTAGATTTGAAGAGAAAGCATTGCCCCTTGGTTGAGGATGAATTATACCATAATGGAAGTATCTGAATGTAGTTACCTCAAGAGAAATAAACAGAGTGCTTCACAATAATATGCCCCTGACATCATGAAATTCACATATATGAGGAGAGCTGCCTCTGGCTATTAAGCATTGTTGAATCTGGACCTGATTGCCCCAAATGAATTGAACAGTAAGTTGGTATGCCCCTTGACTGGGAAACAGTGACTATGCCCTTGGCATTATGAACTTTGTAATGTTACCCTCAGTAATTTAGACAGATGTGGAGATCTGCCCCTAGATACTTAAACATAACTGAATCCTGTCCTGATTGCCCCACATGAGTTAGGCAGTATCATGGCCTGCCCCCTTGATTGGGAGATAATGACTATGCCCCTTTGTATACATGGACTTTGATCTAGGAAGCAACTTTGTTCATCGGAAGGACTTTGGTTCATTGAACATTCATCCTGTAAGTTTCTCCATTCGTCAAACACTCAGGTATATGCAAACAAATATATTCAAAAATGCAATGCTTATGTCTGTCTTGAAGTTTTTTTGAAATTTTTTATTTTATTAAGAAAACTGTGATATTAACTCAAGTTTTATAATAAGCCCTAAAGGAGTTAGGATACCTTTTTGTAGCAGTACGCTTTCGAACTAACCATGCTTCAGTTAGGACTTTTAAAGGGTTATAACGTGGCCTGGTTCACGGTTTAAGAAACAAAGGATAAAGGCTCAAATTTTATTTGTACCCAACCCAATCTCCATGATGTTCTTCAGTCCTATACTCAGTTAACTTATGCATTGAGGTTCCAAAGTAGTTTGGAATTGTAACACTTACATTTGTGATGGTTCAGAAACCAAAAATTTATTTGAACATTCAGTCATCTTTCTTTGTTGAGGATGCATAGTGACCTCTTTTTTTCTTTTGACTTTGTTATCCCTTCTTTTTATCTGAACTGTTTATTTCAAGGTTTACAGTCAGTGGGATGTCTTGATTTTTTACTAAGTCTCCTTCATAGGTTTTGACTTAGTGAGATTTTCTTTTGCTAGATATTGACTTGCAGACTTTAGTGATTATAGGGAAACATCATTAGTTGTGTACAACACAAACAATTGGCATAGTTGAGTTAACCGAGTAACTACCCTGCCCCAGGTTATGAATAAGGGTTTTAATTTGTGCGAGAATGAAAACTCCTACTTCATAGGCTCAAAAGGGTTGACTAAGGATTAACTTCCTTATATCTCCACTGTTTAGGAATTGAAACAATGCCTGTACATCGTCAGCATAGTCTGTTCAAAAGCATACTGTCTAATATTATGGTATTGTTTTCGTCATCCTCCCTCTACAGACTTATAGCTTTATCAGGAGTTAAATATCACAAGATAAAAATAAAAAGCATAGTTTTAAAATATAGTGAAACGAATGGATTAATTCAAGACAAACATACGCAATGCATTAATGAAAACAAAAGTTTAACATAATGGTAAGTGTTTAAACAAAACAAAAGAAATTACAAATGAAAGTTCAAATGTTGTCCCATCCAGTTGGCTGAATGTCTTCAATTGCAATCTGTGAACTTTGAGGAGCAGTATACTTCACCATGAAATCAAATTTGCCACTTGGATGTCCCAAGGTGCCCCATATCTCAACAGGAACAGGTAGGCTTCCTTTCTTGCTACCTTGGGCAACTTGTCTTGTAGCTTCGGTGTTTGATGGACGATAGTAGAACTCAACTTGACCTTCTGGAGTAACCTCTAGGATTCCTTCGTCAATCAGGTCTTGAATCTTTTTCATCAATGCCCAACAGTTATTAGTATCATGTCCAGGACTGTTGGAGTGATACTCACACCTTTCCTTGGAATTATAGCGAGGAGAGGCAGTATTAGGATTTTGAGGAGAACTTTTCAAAGAAATTAGTTTCATCTCCAACAAGCATTGCAGAACTTGTGACATTGGAGTGCTGAAATTGATAAATTGCCTTCTATATTTCTTGTGTTGAGGTGGATTAACCTTATCAGGTCTTTCTTCTTCAACTGAAGAACAATCAATGGCAACCTGTCTCTTTCCTTCTTTTATCCTCATCTTCCTTTCAACCAAATCAACTTGTTTTAACGGAGGTTGACTGACAATTAGATTCCCGACTCCATTACTTTGAAGTTTGTGAACAAAGGTTCTTAGCTCTTCTTGCCCCTGAGCTAAACTTTGAATAAAAGCCACCTGGTCATTCATCTGGATCCTCATTTCTGTCATCTCAGCTTGCAGTTGTTCCAACTGATTATCCTTATTGTCCTCAGGATTCTTCTTCTTAGCTAGCAGTGTCTTCAACTCATCTTGTCCCTTGGACAAGTTCAGAATCAACTCTTGGAATTGTGCATTTTGTGCCTGGAGACCCTTAACTGTTTGTTCAAGAGCCATTGCTGAAATAAACAGCGAGAAGATAAGAAACCTGTGCACAATAAACCTGTGATGCAGTAATATGATATGTGAATGCAATGTTTTCAAGGACCGCAGGATTTAAATTTGTTTAAACAAACAAGAAAGTAAACTTTTATTAGTAATAAATTTGTTTGCCTTTTGGGCTTACAAAAAATGAAATGAAATAAATACAAAAGATGGGGTTTTAAGTCTCCCATGGACGTTTCCTCTTTGTGTTGAGGTATGAGTTGAGATTCCGTTCCTCGTGAAGTTGCTTTGTTAGTTCCAGGATTCTTTCTTGGCTTGCTTTGTAATGAGCCTCGAAAGTATCCCTTTGCTCCTTCAACTGGATCCAAGATCTCTGTAAATCTTCCATGTCAGTAGGCATGTCTGGGTGAAGGATGGTATAAGAAGTATCTCCTTCAGCAACAGGTTCTATGGTAACTGGCAGGATAGCAGGATATGGCATCATGAGAGTCTGCGCACGAGATCGCACCCATCTGAGATAAGCTTCCATAGGAATAGTGTACTTAGGCTCCAGAGTCTTGCTGTCAACCTTATTCACTTTTCCCCATGCTTGTATGAATCTCTGACGGTAACCTTGAAGATCATTGTCATAGTCAAACACAATACCTTGAATCAACATGTCATGAGGACCATCACTCCGAGCGTAACCAAACTGTCGTAGAGCTAGAGAGGGGTTGTAGGTAATGCCTCCTCTTATGCCTAGAAGTGGCACATTAGGAAACTCCCCACACCAGTCAATGATAGTGACATTCTCCATAGATCTGGAGCACCAATGGATATCTGAATGAGAGAGTGACATGATCCTTTTAGACCACCTGAACCCTTGTTCATTCTTCATCACTGAGCGAGGAAGGTGAGAAATAAACCACCTAGATAGCAATGGTATGCAACACATCAAAGTTCCTCTTGCCCTTGTAGTACGAGTATGAAGAGAATGTAGGATGTCTCCAAGCAATATAGGCACTGGATTGTGACTCAGGAATATGTTGATGGCATGAACATCTATGAACTGATCAGGATTGGGAAACAACACTAAACCATAAATTAACAAGGTCAAGATCTCCTCAAAAGCATCGTAGCTCATAGCCTTCAAGAACACTTGAGCTTTATCCATTAATACCTTGGCAAGAATACCCTTAACTCCGCTTCTCGTTTCTAGAACAATGTCTGACTTCTTCAGATGTAGAGCTGCAGCAATGATCTCAGGTTTAGGCTTTTTCTCCAAGCCTGTGAAGGGTCTTTGATCAAGAACAGGTATACCCAGAAGTTTAGAGAACTCTTCCATTGTAGGAACCAGCTGGTAGTCGGGGAATATGAAGCAATGGTGCTTATGATCAAAGAACTGGAACAGAACACTCATCATGTCTTCATTGAACCCTGAGGTGACTAGATCCAATAGGTGACCATGTCTCTTGATAAACTGGGAGTGATCAGACACTTGAGAAATCAACTCTTTAAGCTTAGCAGGTATGCCCATAAAGTTGATCTTGATAGTGTTTCTACGCGCAGAAGCCATGACCTGCAACAAAGAACAAAGATAAATCCTTTGGTCCTTGAAATGGTTAGTGAAAATGCTATGCTTATGATGCATGATGATGTGATGATGTTATGTTCAATCACAAACATGTGGCACACACAAACAAGTCACACAATAGCCCTTAGGTTTGAAGGCTTGCATGAGGTTTAAAGGTAAGTACCCTCCCCTGAAGTTTAGTTGGTTCATCCTGTCCTACAAAAGTAACCAGGTTCTAAGGGATCTCAATATCATTGATCCTTCACAAGGGTGGTTGTTCATTAGGCAATTTACTTGCCAACCAAAACCCTCCAAGTTTAGAATCTCAATGAGCGTAGTATCGAGTATCAACCAACTTTAGTCTGCACCAAAGCCGGTTATCTTACTACTTTCTAAAGGCCAAGATGGGATAACTAGGGTTCTAAAAGTTAGTTAGTGCATTGACAACATATGGCAGCCTCATATTATCCTCAACTTGACTTAAGGAACATAAGCACCAATCAAGAAGTCACACTAACTATGGCCACCAGATCAACCATATCGGTATACGCCGTACAGTTTCCTTGGTCTATTGCCATTTACCTAAGGTACACTAGATCCGGGTTAGGATCTTTCACACATAAGAGCACCCAACAAGTAAGTATAAAGCAAACAAGGCAAACAATTTTAAAGTGATCTAATTCCTAAGGGTACCCGTCTTTTATTAAATCCCCAGCAGAGTCGCCAGTTCTGTAACACGGTGGGAGAACTGACTTTAGTTAAATGTTGCGGATAGCAAGAGTCGCCACCGACTTTTATTTTATCCAAAGGAAAGGCATAAAAGAACAGAAAAGACCTTTTAAAAGATTTTTGGGTCCGGGGGGTAGGTTATGTAAAGGGAAGGTGTTAGCACCCTTTACATCTATGGTTATCCATGGGCTCTTAGTTACTTAGCTCACTTTAAAATGTTTTTGAAATGTGAAGTGTGTGAATAAAAATTTTCTTAAGTATTTTATAATGATCCATGTACGTATGCGTATAAAACCTTTGTTTTGAAAATTTGTTTGAAAATGTGAAATGTTTGAAATGTTTTTGAAGAGTGAGCAAGTATCTAAGAGGAACCTACCCTAAGTTTAAGTCTTTTCTGTTCTTGAATCCTTTAAGTGGTAAGACTATCCCTATTATTAAGGAATAGGTAGTCATTACCTTGGATGTGAGGGACAAGTGAAGGGACATCTGTTATTTAGGCAACTGTGGGGTGTATAAGCAATTCGAAGGGACTTATCATCTTTATTCGAAAGGGACAAGATCATTACGAAGGCAACATCCGAAGGGACTTGATCTTATTATTTGTTTAGGGACTAGATGATGTGAGATGAGAGACTTTTGCTTTATACACCCTACTTGACCTTTTTGTAATAGGCAACATGAGAGGTATCCTTAAGGAAGTGAGATGGCGATCAAAGATCGACTTACGTGTGTGAGTGTACAATTTTAAATATTTATCTTTTAAATTAATGATCTAAATTGATTTTACAATACAAACATGTTTCACTCCCTATTTTACTAACCATAGCATTTAAAATATAAATATTAAAAATTACTACAACTATTACATATTAAGTACAATTACATAATAATAATAATTAAAAATAAATAAGCAAATAAATAATTTGGGTTAGTAACAATAAAAATAAACAATCATATAATATATAAATAAATAAAGGGGTTTAGTAGTAATAAAATAAACAAGAATAAAAATAAAGAAATTAGCATAATAATGAATAATAAATTAAAAGTTCAATTTTTAATAAATGATTATTTTTTAAGATTTTAAGAAGAAAAATAAACAATTCATATTATATACTAATTATTCTAAAGATTTAAATTTATATACATGTTATAAAAATAATGGTTAATTATAATTAAATAAGCATATTATAAAAATAAATTATATTAATAAGACAAAATTAGGAGTTTTTAGTTGTTTTAGACATAATATAAAATTATTTACATGACATTATATTCAATAATAATTATAAACATATTATAAAATAATGTACATATTTAAAATTTACAAATAAATAAATTAAAAAAATTATAATACAATTAGGTCTTATAAAAGAAAATTAGGGTTTGTAAAAAATAATTAGGTATTATATAAGAATATTAGGTTTTATATGAAAATATTGAGATTAATAGAAATAATAAAGATTAATACAAATTATAAAACAAATATTCAAAATTAGAATTTAGAAATAAATCAAGAGTTCAAATATAATTATGGTTATAGTTTTAATTATTAATTAAAGTTAATTGTAATTTTAAAAAACAATAATAATAATATACAAACAAAATAAATGAAATAGAAGAAAGAAAAAAAAGGGGAGGCCTGGTTTTGATCCCAGGACCTCCCCTGTACCTGAATAGGGGCTGACCACTAGACTACGTGCGCCAGTGGTGATAGGTGACCACAAAAAACCATAATATGTATAACCTGCAAAGTATAACTGAAAAAAAAAACATTTGAAGGAACCAGGATTCGAACCCCAGTCTTCCTTCCTGCCAAGCCAACGCATATTCCACTGGGCCACACGCGCGTTTCTGATAAAATTACAACACAAACATATTATAAAAAACAATTAATTTGAATTTCAAACTGAGCGCCAAAGCTCATCTTCAACCTTCAAGTTCGCAGGTTTTCCTGCGATTTTTTATGCGATTTTTGTTGCGATTTTTCCTGCCGTCTTCAACCTGCGAATGCCGTATCTCATGATGTACCTACAATTTCATCAAATTGATTGCACCAACGCAATCCTTACAACTTATACAGTGGAACCATGTTAACAACAAGTATTTATAAAGCTCAAATCACATAACCCCAAAATTGAAGGATAAACCCTAACAATGGCAAAACAGTATTATGGCCACGAAGCTCAAAGGAAATCGCCCAGAAAGTTTCAAGGCTTCGCAACAAACACAAATCAATTAACAAATTTAAGTTATAATGCTTGAATATGCAAAATCGAAAAAAATATTATGGAGATGAAAATGCGTTCGGCCATGGCATATGAGTGACTTTCAGATGTTCTTGAAGCTTGAGATAGGTTTAGTCATGTCCAAGGCAACCTTCTATGTCTTAAAAATACCTTTAAACACTCTCTAAGGATGAATCCGAATTTTGAATCTTTTGAAGAATTTTGAAATTCAAGAGTGTTCTTAGAGGCTACAATTTTTGTCCTCTATGCTTGTGTTCTCTTTGTGTATATGTAGTGGATTGATTTAGGTCAAAAAATAGGCTCTCTTTTTGGGCTTTATGGATACCTTAGTGATGAAGAAATCCCTTTCCAATTTTGGCCAAAAATCAAATCTCTTCATGCTTCAAAGAGTGAGCACGAATTTGGATAGTGTAGATTCATGTTAAATGTCTTTTATGATTTTCTAGAAGAAGAATCACCCTTAAATATTGATTTTTTGATTTTATTTTGATTTAATATGTATTTAAATGAATAAAATTCAAATAAATATTAAATAAAATAAAAAAATCATAAATTACATGGGTTGGGTCGTGCTTGGTGTTATGGTGAAGTTTGGATCACAAGATTGCAAGCCCATTTGGAAGAAATTGGTTTTAAAGTCCTATTTGTTTCATAAACCTCCCAAAAATTTCCCAACTTTGCAAAGGAACAAATCCTTCAATTTTAATGCTATGAGGGTGTTCTTGGACATTTTGGAAATCTTAAAGAGTCCTCTAACCAACCCCATTGGTTTCATGTCCATATATTTTACTATTCTCAAGTTATGATCTTTTGAAGTTGTTGACTTTTTGTTGACTTTTAAAAGGACCTATAATGTCTTAGCTCATACCTTCCAAATGAAGCATTTTTGGGCTTGGCTTGTGAGGCACAAAGTTGTAGAGAATTCAATTTCCTTCAAAATGAGCTTTGGATGGGAAAAATTTGATGAAGCATGTGAAAGTTATGGCTGGTCAAAGTTCAGTTGACTTTTCCTGAGGAAACCCTAATTTAGAAACTCTTGATTCTTGATGATCTGAAATCTCCTTGATGAATCATGATCAACCCTTGATCAAATGATGAATTTTACTTCATATACTTGATGTTGACAAAAAATCATGAAGTTTGACTTTGGTTTGACCACAGTTGACTTCAGTTTGACTTTTTAACTGCTTTGACTGATTTTGACTTATCTGATCATCTGACTGAGCAAACTTTTGAGAAAAGTATTGAAACTTGTCATGGGGGTTCTTAAACACATATAAGATGTTATGAAGCTCACTTGAAGTCTTGGAAGTCCATTTAGCCTGATTAAATTCAAAACCCTAGTTTTGGATGCACTGCTTAGGAGGATGCCTTGCCTGAGGGAATTGTCATATCTTCTGACCCATGATGAACTTTGTGAACCTTGTGAACCTCATAAGGTATCTTGTGAACCTTATAAGATGTCTTGTGAACCTTGTGAACCTCATAAGGTGTCTTGTAAACTTCATGAACCTCATGAAAGGTCTTGTGAACCTTGTGAACCTCATAAAGTGTCTTGTAAACTTCATAAACCTCATGAAAGGTCTTGTGAACCTTGTGAACCTCATAAAGTGTCTTGTAAACTTCATGAACCTCATGAAAGGTCTTGTGAATCTTGTGAACCTCATAAGCATACAAAGTCTTGTATTGTGAGGGCAAATTTTGGGGTGCAACAGATAGTCCCTACGAATTGCTAAAGACATCCCTTAAGTTGCTTTCTATGACCATACGATGACCCTATGCTTGTACCTTAATACATCCAAGGTAATAACTACCTATTCCTTAATAATAAGGATAGTCTTACCATTGAAAGAACATACGAGAACATGAAAGACTTAATCTAGGGTAGTTACGTCTTAGTTACTTGCTCACATTTCAAAATACTTTTTACACCTCACTTTCTTAAACATTTTTCAAAACAAGGCTTTGTATACATCCATACGAGGATCATTATAAAGTACTTAGAAAAATTTCTAATCACACACTACACTTTTCAAAAACAATTTAAGTGAGCTAAGTAACTAAGAGCCCATGGATAACCATGGATATAAAGGGTGCTAACACCTTCCCTTTATATAACCTACCCCCCAAACCCAAGTCTTTTCATAAAATGGTCTTTCTTGTTCTTTTATGTCCCTTCCTTATGGATAAAATAAAAGTCGGTGGCGACTCTTACTATCTGCAACATGACTAAAAGTCAGTTCTCCCACCATGTTACACTTGCTTTTTGAAGAAGGTTGATTCTGACTGACAATTTGTCCTTTCGGAGCTTGCCATGAATGATACATACGAATTCAGAATGCAGTTGTTCGCTTATTCCCTGATTTTGCATGGATCGCCCTTTCGGGTTTTCAATCCACCGGGATACTGATGCGTGTTTTTCGCAAGTGTACGAACACGTCAGAGTAATATAAAAGATTGTCGAATCCACAGAGTCCAAGTGTCAATCTATCGTACCTGTTGTTATGGTGTGTATCTAAGGCAACTAAATATAGGGGTTTTAAGAAGGGTGCAATGTTAAATAAAATAATAATTTTTAAACAATAAACAAAGACAGGCTCGAATGTAATTCACATAATCAATTGATAATCCGGTACTTGGTAATGGAACTACTTATGGGCAATGTTTTCTCCTTTGAAAAGAACTAATTTAACAGGAACTGTCGCTTTCGCGTATTCAAAACCGAGTTGTACTCTCTAATCAACCCCTCCTATTGTCACGGATAAAAAGGTGCGTACTGCGTTAGAGTAGTAAACCTATTTTTAAGAAATATAGTATCTTAACTAAGTTGAAAAGTATCTTAACCTGGATTTCTTAGCAAAAAGAGGTTCTCACGAACCAGACTCTAAACTTCTTTAACGCGTTCAAAAGTCGTTTTAAAATCTCCTTTCTTTTTAATCTAAAAACTCCTAATGAACTAGACAAAGCGCTTTTGGCTGTGTTTTTGAAATAGTTAAAAACAATTAAACTTAAATTGAAAGATAAAATAGCCCTTAAGTGCTTCCACGAACAATTGTACAGATTACTGGTTTAATTACGATCCTTACATTCTAACCTTTATAGATTTAGTTAGACATGATAAAGTAAAAGTTCTTTTTATAATTTTTCATAAAGGTAATTTAGTGCGAGTGAGGAAAGTAAATAAAAGTAGTGCGAGTGCAGAAAGTAAATAAAAGTAGTGCGAGTGCGGGAAATAAAGGTATTTAAAGCGAGTGCAGAAAATAAACGAAAGTAGTGCGAGTGCGAGAAATAAATAAAGTAAAGCGAGTGCGGGAAATAAATAAAGTAAAGTGCGAGTGCGGATAATAAATGAAAGTAAAGCAATGCGGAAAAGTAAAATACGAACTGGAATTAAAATGGCGGCAGGATTAACTTCCTCCCAGAGTGCTCCAAAACTCGATCACACAGACGTATACAGACTCGATCACTCGATTGCAGTAACACCCCGATATGGAATGATAACTGCTTTAAAACTGATATATGCCTAAGAGATTCTAAGTTTGGATGATTAAAAACGAAATTCTGAAGTCCTATTTATAGGAAAACATTAAATGGGAAAAGACAAGGATGCCCCCTCCACTAAAAAGTGGAGGGAAAAGGTTTAGACTTGTGGCGCCCGCCACAGGCTCATGGCTCCCGCCATGAGTGTAAAAGAGTGGAGAAAGTGGGGATCGTGGGTGGTTTTCTCTAACCGTTTTTGACCGAAACCAATTTTGTGAATGTGGCGCCCGCCATGTGCCCATGGCGCCCGCCATGAGTGTTAGGTCCATTTTCCATGGTGTAGCTCTCTGTGTTAGCTTTCCAGTGCTTCGAACGGGGCGTCATTCTGATTTACGGATCAAAAGTTATGGTCAAAATCGTCGGACAACGTCTTGTGTGCAAATTGCTCTATTTCTCTCATTTTTTCATCCTAATTGCTTCGTTTCTTCGTATGTGACTCTTAAATGGATAAATACCTGGAAAAAAAAGGAAAACATAGTAATAACATAACAAAATAGCAATAAAGGCTAAGAATGCATGCGAAATCGGAGTCAGAAATACGGTGAAATTTAGTGTGATCAAATTCTCCCACACTTAGACCTTTGCTTGTCCTCAAGCAAACATTAAAGCTCAAGAAAAAATGGTGTCAACACGTGTCTTCGGGCTAAAGGGCTTCTAAGTTCAAGTCAGGATGCAGTGACAGGTACTAACTAAGTGAACCAAGGGTACCATAGTAACACAGACACAAACTTCAATCCTATATTAACCACTCCATGTCATCCCACAATACCTAGGCCTATCTTCTCATCTTTTTGGGTCCTTTTCATTCAGGCGCAATCACATTAAGCCCGTTATCCGTACATGCTTCATAGTAGAGTGACCGGTTAGTGATTCTGATCCATAACATAAGGTTTCTGGCACATAAGCATGTGTAAACCTGATTTATTTGACCTAATTGTAGTTGCGGGGGATCAGATCGTAATCCGCCCTACCAAGTTCAGTGCCAGATACCTCTGAACCAACTAAAAATAGGTGACTTGCAATTTTTTTCTTTTTGTGGCAAATTTTTTTTTTCTTCTCTTTTTTTTTCTGGTTTAAATGACTTTGTGAGGGTCACCTATCCCAGAGTTTGCCTTTTTTCTTTCTTTTTTATTAGCACTGGATCATTCACTTATGTTCATCGGCCCCCTACGTAGAGCATGCTTAGGCCGGAGCTGACTGCTAGGATAAACTACTTAGGACAATTTTTTGAATGATAATAAAGGCCATGGTGGTGGGGTTTAGGAGTGATTCCTATATTCAAGAAGTCTTTGGTGCTAAAATGGTGCTGATGTTTCAAAAAGTTGACCTGAGTCACTACATTCTAATCTAAACCTATCTCAAAGCCCAAAAAACATGTGAAACAACATTGTTTTCTTTAAAAAAATTCTGGTAAGGCTAAGGAAGTGGGAAAAATGAAGATGTACTAAAAATACACTATACTGGTGACTCGTCAGACTCATGCATTATCTAAGAAAATAACTTACTGAAAAGGGAAATAACTGAAAGCAAATAAATAACTAAAAAATGAAATGACAAAAAGCAATAAAATCCCCTCCCACACTTAAATCGAACATTGTCCCCAATGTTTCGAAATAAGATAAGGGGGGTAACCTGAAAAACTACTGTGGAGGAGCACTGGTGCCCTCGCCGTCCTGCTGTGATGGTCTGGAACGACGGGATCTACTGCGATGTTGGTCCCTCCGGTCAAGTTGTGCTGATAAGGCAGCCTGGGCACCTCGGACCTCTCGAAGGTCACCTAAGATGGAACCCTGAGTGGCCTCCACAAGCTGGTAGTGCCGGCGGTTGACTTCTCTCTGACGGTCCTGCTCTAATGTGATATCGTGCAAGGTACGGCAAACGTTGCTGTAAGCACGATCCGAAACCAATCGCGATTGTTGAATGAAGCTCATGTTGTCCATCAGTTGTTGTGAAATAGTAGAGAGAAGGCCGTCTCTCCTTTCCTCTCTAGTTGTCATAGCACGCCACATCTCCTCAGTGACATAGAATCCAAGAGCAACACCTGCAACAGGGTTAGAGGAAGATGGTGCGACGTGTGACTGTAAAAATATTTTTGTTCCTTTTTTTTTTCATTATTGGGTATAAAATAAAATAAAATGAAAGAAAAAGAAAAAATGAGATTAGTGCATGAAATAATATATATGGTAAAATCAAAGTACATGAAAAAGAAAATGTAATAGATGCAATAATGTAAGATATGTCTGGAGATGCAAAAAATAAAATAAAGCATGAAAAACAGAAATTAAATACTAGGGTAATATCGTCAGTGTAGAACGAATCATGTGGTAGGCTTCTCCTCCTGGTTTGATCCACGAATCTCAACTATCTCCCTCCGAATCTCTTCAATCTCCCGATATAGAGCATCGGCCTTTGAGGCATGAGTGAGATCAGAAACCTGAATCTGTAATTCCAAGTCCGCTACTTCCTGCTTGAGCAGGGCAGTCTCCTTACGGAGCTCATAAATCTGAGTTTGTATATCAGGCGGCTGCAGAGACATATTGTTAGACATAACAGTGATTCGGGGAGAAAGAGGTGTAGGAGTGTACTCAGCGGCGGGAGATGATTTCGGCTCTTCGACAGTCTCTCCATATCCCTCTATAGCATAACTCCAATTAGCAGGATCATGGACACTGGTCATCAGCGGGTATGGTAATGTAAAGTAATGTATCACTTCTCCGTCGATCAGTAATCTAAAAGTGTTGGGCTCAAAAGAAGCCCTCCTCATCAGTCCTCTGTCAAGACAAAAGTCAACATCCAGAGTGGTGTAGCAGCAGAAGGTCTTGAGGTGCAATAATTTGCGAGACAAACCCAATGCAGTAGCTATCTGTGTAACAATCCCACCGACATGTATGATGCCTACAGATGATCTGGCAACACTAGCAAGGCCCTTCATCAGAAAGTTGCCACAAGCAACTGGGCGAGATTGAGTCGCACAAAACAGTAGGAAAATCTACTCTTCACTCAGCAGAGTCTCTGTATCTGGCAAACCTAGGAAAGAATGCGCCATAATCATCTGGAAGTACCTTAACGCAGGGTTATGGATTACTTGAGAAAACTGAGTGGAAGGATCTTGACTCCCTCCACCTGAGATGTTAGACCAAAACTTTTCCACTTCTCTGCTCATAAAATACCCCATCGGTGTCTCTGGAATAGCATCAGGAGTAGTCTGAAAACCTAGTAAATCACCAAACTCTTTGTGAGAGAAGGAGTAGTCAATCCCGAACAACCTGAAAACATCATATCCATCGGGTCCAGCCCAAGGGTCATAATGAAACGAGCTGAGGAACTCTAGAGTTAAGTTACTGTAAGTGTTGTTCCTATCATCAAACTGGTCCCACTGGAGTTCATGGCATAAGAAACTGACGCTTGGCTCTATCCCCAAGGCATCCTTGTAGTCATGGTCAGGGTACCTGGTAGGAGCCATAGGGCGTCTCATGTGGACATAGTGACGCTCTCTTTTTGCGCCGTCTCTGAAGGCCACGTGCATGTCATCGGGGTTCTGCATTCTGCACAAGGTTAGCAAACAAGGGTCCTGAAATCACATAAAACATTCAATCGTTAGTCCTGACAGAATAATAAAGAAAACAAATTAAAATAAAGTAAAAATAAATAAAAGTAAGATAAGAAAACCATGGGTTGCCTCCCATGCAGCGCTTGTTTAACGTCATTAGCTCGACGACCGGATTTTATATATCGTTTGAAGGATACGGTGGATCACTCAAAGTATGGCACGTGTATGTTGTTGGGATGTCACCTCCTTCGTAGGGCTTCAACCTTAGTCCATTAACGATGAACAGTTCACATGTTTGGTTCTTGATTTCGATAGCACCAGATCTTAGAATCTTAGATACTTCGAAAGGGCCAGTCCATCTCGAACGAAGCTTCCCTGGAAAAAGTCGTAACCTAGAATCGAACAGGAGAACAGGATCGCCTATTTTGAAGTCTTCTCTTATGATTTTTTGTCATGCCAAACTTTGGTTCTTTCTTTGTATATGATGGCATTTTCATAGGTAGATTGTCCGAGCTCTTCTAATTTGTGGATATCAAGGATACGTTTTTCACCAGCAGTTAAGTAATCCAAATTCAAAGTTTTGATGGCCCAATAGGCTTTATGCTCTAACTCAAAAGGTAAATGACATGATTTCCCATAAACTAGTTGGTAGGGGGTTGTTCCTATAGGGGTTTTGAAAGCGGTTATGTAGGCCCATTTATCAAGCCATGTCACATATCCCTCACCTTTTCTTTTCTTCCTTCTATAGGTTGGCTCATTCTTTTGAGCTTGTGGTGGTGGTTCTGGATCTATGCTAAGTATTATCTTTTCAAATTCGAGCTTAGTCATTTCATTCACCATCTCAAAGGTTAGCCTTACCCTCTTAGCACTAATGATTCCCCTAGTTTCATGGTCCTCAATTTTTCTCTTTTTATGTTGGAGCTCGAATAAGGGTACATTGGTGCGGGTATATTTCAATACTTCCACGTATGTTTTGGATTGGGATTCTACCTTTTCTTCCACAAAACTTTGCGGGAAAGGAAATGGTGGGATATATGGAGGGGTAACAACAATAGTTGCTTCATTCTCTACCTTTATGACACCTTTCCTTTCGGATGGTTTCAATGGATTTTTCTCTACTCTATTCTCACCACAACTCTCGTTATGCTTATTATCCATCTCCTTAGGATTTTCGATATGTTCTTCACTACTAGTTGTTATAACATATGCATTCTCCTCAGGAGGTGGTCCTATAGGTGTTTGTGCAAGTAGGAAGATTTGAGTCCCCAATGCCTTAGTGTGATTCACGAGGGAATCGACCTTAGTGATTATTTTCCTAAGGGTTTCATAAGTATCGAGATGTTGTCTTCTAAACTCTTCATTCTTGAGGGTTTGTGTTTCCACAAAGCGCTTCATCATAGATTCTATCCTAGAATTAGTTGTTGTTTCAATGAAATCCTCCAATAACCTTTCGAGGTTTGAATTAACAGATTCTAGCAGTTCCTCAAAATTTTGTGAGTGGTGATTTGGGTGAGAATAAGTTAGTGATGCATAGAAATTTTCCATTTGTATTTCGAGGTTGGACATATGTGATTCTCGTGATCCCCCGAAATACTGGGAGTGATTGCCCCTATTCAATCATCAGTTAATCTGAAAAGGACGATAGTACGGACTATCGGCCATTCGAGATAAACTGTGATTGAATACCAAGAAGACCAGAAATTTGCACTCTGACGAAGAATGCAACACCGGGAAATAAACCCGACCAGATGACGCTCTGGGGACTGCAGGGGAGAAAGAAGCGGACGAGCTTCTTCCAAGTTGAAACTGATATCTGGGATAAGAACAAATTGACAGACGAGTCTTCAAACAATCCCGTGACGCCAGGAGCTGGACAGACGAGTCCTTCAACACTTCAAGACAATAATCTGAGACAGACGAGTCTTCGAATGACCCGTGACGCCAGGTGCAGAGAGCGGACGAGCCCTTAAAGAACTTCAAAGTATCCTGAGATAGACGAATCTCCTTCACTAATCCTTACGCAGATAAGTGGAATAAGACGGACGGGTCTTCTTCGGATAACCCTTACGCAGGCTCCGGGAATGCATATAAGTCTGTGGGATAGACATGCAACCAAGGTAGACGAACCTTCTTCATATATTATCCGCGGATATATGGTATAAGACAAACGAGTCTTCTGAGCAAACCTGTTACGCCAGGTGCAGCTACCATAATTGGTGCTTGAGACAGACGAGCCTCCTTCGGATTTACCTGCTACGCCAGGACCGGTAATCATTTCGACATTTAATTCCCACTGTCAGGATTTTAAACCTCTTCAATACAGACGAGTATTGGATGATCATCAAGAGAACACAGACGAGTGCCAATAGTCAATGATACAGACGAGCATCAGACGATGATCTGAGAAACACAGACGAGTGTTTCAGGCGATGATACAGACGAGTATCAGCCACTGGTATAGACGAATACCAGAAATTCAAACACAGACGAGCATTTGATGTAGTCACAGAAATATCAGGGTAAACAGCAAATCTTCACATTCAGGTGCAAGCTAGCACAGACGAGTGCTGAGGATGATACGGACGAGTATCCAGGCAAAGCAGACGAGCTTCAAA
This sequence comes from Lathyrus aphaca, assembly GCA_963966055.1. NCBI lineage: Eukaryota > Viridiplantae > Streptophyta > Magnoliopsida > Fabales > Fabaceae > Lathyrus > Lathyrus aphaca. The sequence goes on along the minus strand of OZ014525.1, from coordinate 99,208,179 downwards.
CCAACAAACGACTTCTGGGGGATAAAAGCAGACGAGTTTTAAACAAACACGGACGAGTGTTGTACAGTTGCGGACGAGCCCTTAAGAGTTGCAGACGAGCAACTATCATAACCAAACACAAACGAGCGCTGGACAGTTGCAGACGAGCAACAATAGAGAATACATGTCAAGGCACAGACGAGTGCAGCGAAGGATCCCATACCGAACACAGACGAGTGCTGGGAGGTTGCAGACGAGCAACAACAAACAACAAATATCATATCAGAACACAGACGAGTGTAAAGGAGGTTGCGGACGATGCTGGGGACATCTCCAAGCACAGACGAGTGCTGGGATTTGCAGACGAGCAAACAACAACGGATACAATCAAATACAAACGAGTGTTGAGGAGTTGCGGACGAGCAACAGATGAGCAACAGGCACGGACGGGCGCCGAGCAACCTTCAAGGGAGTAACAAGCATATATGAGTGCTAAAAGATGCGGTCGAGCATCAAATAAAGATGCGAGCACGGACGAGCACTGGGCACTTCTTAGGGAATACGCCTCAAATAAAGAGGAACGACATGCACGGGCGAGTGCTGCAGGGATGCGGACGAGCACCAAATGAAGATACGCGCCCCAACGAGTACAGGCAACTTCGCTGGGGAGAGAAAACTTCAAAGACTAACAGGCACGGACGAGTGCCAAGAGCTGCGAATGGTCATCAAACAAAGATGCTAGCACAGAAGATTGCTGGAGAGTACCTCAAATAAAGAGGAAACTGCCGGGGAAAAGGCACGGACGAGTGCTGAAAGAGGATGGGCATCAAATAAAGATGCGAGCACAGACGAGTGCTAATAGATATAGACTCTATTGGGGAAAGCAAACGAGCAATACCACCGAGCTAACACATACGAGTGTTGAAAGATGCAAACGAGCAGCAATAAAACATGATACATTATTGCTGGGGATAACTCCGCTTGAAGACAACACATACAAGTGTTGAAGATTGCAGACGAGCAACAAACGGATGCCTGACCGGCAATAAGAGATACGACTCTGCAGGGTAATCCAAGTCAAGAGGTCTGGATACACATTCTGACTGAGGTGATGAATACCTGGCTGCATCATCAAATACCCAAAGTACGGCAACTTTGCTGGGATTATACTTCACTGACGGAAGCGAAAATCAAATATGACCACTGTGGGAACAGGAACATCCTCAGACTTGGCTGGAGAAGCTTCTTGGGCAAACACTCTGACTGGGGAGAGCATCTGATAACTCAAGACTCTGAGGGGATATCAGGCTTTCAGGTACCTGATAGGCATACTCTGATGGGGATAATGGACTACTAATTCCATCTTTGATGATGTCAGGCTTTCGGGCACCTGCTGGATATATTCCGCTGAGGAAGAATGAAATGCTACTTCACTGGGGAAGAAAAGCTTGCTTGGGCTGCTGCCAAGGCTTGTTTGGAGGAAAATCTCTGCTGGAGATTCCAGGCTTCAGATACCTGTGGGGAAAAGAAATCTCTGCTTGGGGAGATACTCTACTGGGGAAGTACTCGGCTGGGGAAGTACTCTGCCGGGGAGTATTAGATCGCTTGGGGGAATGTGACGCCATCCTGCAACCTGCAACAACAGAAAACACACGTGTGGCCCGGGGATTTGCATGGAATGATCGGTTCATCCATCGTCACCCGACGCTCAAAGAGGGTTACAGTTTCCCTGCACGTCAGTTTTCTTTTCAAAATTATCACCATGTTTAGATGCAATGCTATTTTTGCCAAAAATTCAGGACATTTTGTAAACAAAAATAAACACACACAGCTTTTTTACTGAATATTATTTTTATTGAATGGCCTCTGAATAGGCAAAGATTTACATCAGGAAGCAACCACCTGGAAAGAGGTAGCCACTAAAAATTGAGAAAAGAAACTATCCTAATGGCAACGTACGCGGCATTCCAAGGAGTTCCATTTCTGCTATGACCTGCATGTCTTCAAGACTCTCCATTCTGTTTTGGCTTTCTGAGAGGATGAGGGGACTGTTTCCTATCCTTCCGATATTGTCAAACTGTACGAAACGATGACGTGGTTCAGATAACTTGGATCACAGTTGTTCGCTTATTCCCTTATTTTGCGTGGATCGCCCTCTCGGGTTTTCAATCCACCGGGATACCCTTTTTTGCCTGAGCTGTCCAATGTGGCTTTTCAACTCAGCGGGTGTACATTTTTTTTTATTCATTTCCCTAATTTTTGCCCGAGCTTTTTATTCTGTTTTTAGCTCGCCGGGATGCCCTTTTCTTGCCTGGACTTACATTCTGTTTTTGTGTCCAGCGGGTCTCTTTATGCGAAGTATTTTTTAACTGCGTCCGAGTTAACAGGAGATGGGAAGTCTTCTCCATCCATAGTGGTGAGCATCAGCGCTCCTCCTGAGAATACTTTCTTCACTATGAATGGTCCTTCGTAATTCGGGGTCCATTTGCCCCTGTTATCTGAACCTGGAGGAACGATCCTCTTTAATACAAGCTCTCCCACTCGATACTCTCGAGTACGTACTCGTTGATCGAATGCCCGCTTCATTCTCCTCTGATAAAGCTGACCATGACAGATAGCCGCTAATCTCTTTTCCTCAATTAGACATAGCTGGTTATAACGAGCACGCACCCATTCAGCCTCATCCAGTTTGACGTCCATCATCACACGCAGTGAAGGAATCTCTACTTCGACAGGCAGGACTGCTTCCATGCCATACACTAGAGAGAAGGGAGTTGCCCCTGTTGATGTCCTGACCGACGTTCGGTACCCATGCAAAGCAAACGGTAACATCTCATGCCAATCCTTGTAGGTGATAACCATTTTCTGCACAATCCTCTTGATATTCTTGTTAGCTGCCTCTACCGCACCATTCATCTTTGGTCGGTAAGGAGAAGAATTGTGATGCTGTATTTTGAAGTCCCGACATAAGTCTGCCATCATCTTGTTGTTGAGATTAGAACCATTATCAGTAATGATCCTTTCGGGCACTCCATACCTGCATATGATATCTCTTTTCAGAAATCTTGCCACCACTTGACGAGTGACATTGGCATAAGACGCTGCTTCTACCCACTTGGTAAAGTAATCAATCGCGACCAGGATGAAGCGATGACCGTTCGAAGCAGTTGGCTCGATCTTCCCGATCATGTCAATGCCCCACATGGAGAAAGGCCAAGGAGATGACATGACATTCAGCGGGTTAGGAGGAACATGCACTTTATCTGCATATATTTGGCACTTGTGGCACTTTCGGGCGAATGAACAACAGTCTGCATCCATTGTCATCCAATAATACCCTGATCTCAGCAGTTTCTTTGCCATGGCGTGCCCTCCTGCATGGGTACCAAAAGATCCCTCATGGACTTCCTGCATCAACAGGCTTGCTTCGTGTCTATCCACGCATCTGAGCAAGACCATGTCGAAGTTCCTCTTGTACAAAACCCCGTCTGTATTCAAGAAGAAACTAGCAGCGAGTCGTCTCAAGGTCTTCTTGTCTTTGGAAGATGCCCCTGTTGGGTATTCTTGTTTCTCCAGGAATAACTTGATATCAAAATACCAAGGTTTCTCGTCAGACACGGCGTCTACAGAGAAAGCATAAGCGGGAGAGTCAAGCCTGGAGATGTCAATTCTGGGCACAAAGTTCCAACACATGACTTTAATCGACGAAGAGAGAGTAGCCAAAGCATCGGCAAATTGATTTTCGTCGCGTGGTATGTATTTGAGTTCAACTGTCGTGAAGAATGTCAACAGTTTTCTAGCATAATCCCTGTACGGAACTAGATGCTCTTGATGTGTATACCACTTGCCGGTAATTTGGTTAATGACGAGGGCTGAATCTCCGAATATATCGAGGTTCTTAATCCGAAGATCAATTGCCTCCTCTAATCCCATTATACACGCCTCGTATTCCGCTTCATTGTTGGTGCAGCCAAAAGTAATTTTGGCAGCGAAGGGTAAATGAACACCTTCAGGAGTAATAAGTACGGCACCAACTCCACGACCATTGATATTGACAGCCCCATCAAACATCAACTTCCATTTGGATTCAGGATCAGGTCCCTCCTCCGGAAGTGGTTCCTCATAATCGTTTGTTTTGAGGTACATGATGTCCTCATCAGGGAAATCAAATCTCATCGGCTGATAGTCATCCTCAAGAGGTTGCTGAGCAAGGTATTCCGACAATACACTTCCTTTGATGGCTTTCTGAGAAGTGTACTGGATGTCGTATTCCGTTAAAATCATCTGCCATCTAGCAACCCTTCCGGTCAATGCTGGTTTCTCAAAGATGTACTTGACAGGATCCATCTTGGAAATGAGAAGTGTAGTATGGGTCAACATATACTGCCTCAGTCGGCGAGCAGCCCATACCAAAGCGCAGCAAGTTTTCTCGAGCAGTGAGTATCGGGATTCACAGTCGGTAAACTTTTTGCTAAGGTAATAAATGGCATACTCTTTTCGACCAGACTCGTCATGTTGGCCAAGCACACACCCCATCGACCCTTCAAGCACGGTCAAGTACATGATTAACGGTCTCCCCTCCACTGGAGGCATCAGAATTGGAGGTTCCTGCAAGTATTCCTTTATTTTGTCGAAAGCTCTTTGGCAATCATCATTCCACCTGACCGTCTGCTCTTTTCTTAGCAATTTGAATATCGGTTCGCACGTGGCAGTTAGGTGAGATATGAACCGAGAAATATAGTTCAATCTACCTAAGAACCCGCGCACTTCTTTTTCTGTCTTTGGTGCAGGCATATCTTGAATAGCTTTCACTTTAGCAGGATCTACCTCAATTCCTCTTTGACTTACAATGAAACCCAGCAATTTTCCAGAACGCACTCCGAAAGTGCACTTGTTCGGATTCAACCTCAATTTGTACTTGATCAATCTGTCAAACAACTTCTTTAGGTTAACCAAATGCTCCTCTTCGTCCTTGGACTTTGCAATCATATCATCCACATAACATTCTATCTCCTTGTGGATCATGTCATGGAACAACGTGACCATTGCCCGTTGATAAGTTGCCCCAGCGTTCTTCAAACCGAAGGGCATGACCTTGTAGCAGAATGTTCCCCACGGGGTAATGAACGTTGTCTTCTCCATGTCTTCCGGCGCCACTTTTATCTGATTATAACCGGAGAATCCATCCATGAAGGAGAACACTGAGAATTGAGCAGTACTGTCGACCAACACGTCAATGTGTGGCAACGGAAAATCATCCTTTGGGCTTGCTCTGTTCAAATCTCTATAGTCAACGCACATCCGGACCTTGCCGTCCTTTTTAGGCACTGGTACGATGTTAGCTACCCAAGGTGGGTAACTAGTCACGGCAAGGAACCCGGCATCCCACTGTTTCTGCACCTCCTCTTTAATCTTCATCGCCATATCCGGGCGAGTTCTTCTCAATTTTTGCTTTACAGGAGGACAGTCTACTCTCAGGGGTAGCTTATGCATCACGATGTCGGTATCCAACCCTGGCATATCTTGATATGACCAAGCAAAGATATCTACATACTCTCTCAGCATACTGATCAGCTCTTGTTTGACGTCGGCCTGCAGATTGGCCCCTATCTTGATTTCTTTCTTTGCATCTTCACTGCCAATGTTGATGGTCTCAATCTCTTCTTGATGAGGCTGAATAACTCGTTCCTCTTGTTTCAACAGTCTGACCAATTCTTCAGGTAGGTCGCAGTCTTCCTCAACCCCTTCATCAGCTTGGTAGACTGGATTATCAAAGTCATGCATAGTCATAGCAGGAACGTTATCCGTGGAATCCGGATGATCAATACTGCACAAATGATGTGCTTATTCAGAATCTGCTTATTTGAAAAGAGACGCTAACACAAAGCAAAAAATGAAAAAACACATTGCCATTTTTATATTGTTTTTTTGTGAAAAAGTTTAAAAACAAAGAAAGAGAGCACAAATTGTCTGAAAATGTCCTTTTATTTCATGGCAAAATAACGATGCGATACAAAACATGATGGCCCAGTACAATGGATCCAAACATCTTGGGCAGAATGCTGGATTTGACAATGCAGTATGCCAATAAAAGGAAACAAAACAATTACTTTGAGAGCCAGGTGACTTGAACGATGTCCTCAGCAGACCAATTTCCTAGCTCCTCGCCGGGTGCACACGGGCGGATCCAATTGTTGTCCCAGTCTCTGTCACTATCCCCGTCTTGATTTGCCATACAGATTTGATCACGGTCAAGCAACCCAGCGCTTGTGAATGAGATAGCTTTACCACTCTGAATAGACCCCCCAGGCTGATACCCTAAGCCGAATTTATCATCCTTCTTTTCCACCTCCAGTAGCTTGCCCCAGCCCTGGGCATTGCCTGATTGGACGGCCTCTTTTGCTTCCCGATAAGAATGAATTGACGTGCCTTCGTTGTTTTTCTTCACCGGAGTCAAGATACTGACGTCTGCCTCAAAAGCTTGGCACAAAGTCTCGTGAATTTCTCCGTCCATTTCCACATATTTAAACGTCGACAGGTGGCTGACGAAAATATCTTCTTCCCCGCAAACTGTGATGACCTGGCCGTCCACCACATACTTAAGCTTTTGGTGCAGGGTTGAAGTGACGGCTCCAGCTGCGTGTATCCACGGTCTGCCCAACAAGCAACTATACGCAGGCTGGATGTCCATGACATAGAAGACACTCTTGAAGACTTGAGAGCCTATCTTGACAGGCAACTCAACCTCTCCGAAAACTGATCTTCTTGAACCATCGAAAGCTTTAACCACCAGATCACTCGGTGTCAGGATAATCCCATCAATGTCAAGCTTCATCAACGCCTTCTTCGGGAGCACGTTCAACGAAGAGCCTGTGTCCACCAGAACATGGGATAACACAGCGCCCCTGCATTCCATCGTGATATGCAGTGCTTTATTGTGATTTCTTCCTTCCAAAGTAAGATCTCTGTCAGTGAAGCCCAAGCCATGGCTAGCATTGACACTTCCGACAACAGCTTCAAGTTGATTGACCGTAATCTCTTGAGGAACGTAAGCCATTTGAAGTACTTTCAGCAAGGCTTCTCGGTGTGCAGGTGAGCACATCAACAGTGACAAGATAGAGATCTTTGAAGGTGTCTGATTCAGTTGGTCAACTACCTTATAGTCACTCCTTTTGATGATCTTCATAAATTCCTCTACCTCTTTCTCAAATGTCCCCTGCCCAGCCACAGGAGTAGTTGACTCGTCATTCGCAGTCTGCTTTCCTTTGTCTTTGGACGAGGCTTCGGCCTCGGGATCCTTTCTCAATGCAGGGGGAGCAAATAAACGGCCACTTCGAGTAAAACCTCCAACACCTCCTACATTTTCAATGGTCGGGTCAGCAACAGGTCTACTTTCCATCTTCTGTCCCGCCACATAGACATCAGAACCATAATGCCACGGAATGGCTCTATCATCGGTGTACGGCACTGGCCCAGGTACAGTTATAGTCACAGGACTAATCTGAGGAGCGTAAACGGTAACAGGCTCTTGTCTGACGGGCATATCAGCTTCGTCATAGAAGATAGTAACGGTTGACACATCATCAGCCTTTTCATTACTAATCTTGCTAAATTGCAGAGATCCATCATCAATCAACCCTTGCAAACCCGCCTTCAATTTCTCGCAGCCATTCACAGCACTTATACAGTCTTCACAATCGAGAGAACAACCAGGAAATACTTGACCTTTCAACAGTCTCTCTTTCACCACCCTCAACGGCGTCTTGACTTCATCGATTCTCAGTACCAAACTCAACTTGTCATCACGCTCAACAGCATTAACTCTTGCCCCGCCATGGTGAGGTATAGGGTTCGAGTTGATATTCGGTGGTGGTGCAAAGTTGATTGCCTTTGAATCCACGAGATCTTGAACTTTATGATGTAGCGCCCTGCACCTCTCGGTTGAGTGCCCGGGTGCCCCTGAATGAAAAGCGCATCGCGCGTTGACATCATAACCAGCTGGAAGCTCCCCAGGAGGTGGTGATGCCAAAGTCCTCAATTGAATAAGGTTCAAATCCAGTAGTCTCGGCAACAAGGCAGCATATGTCATGGGAATAGCTTCTATCACTCTGTTAGCAGGACGAGTCGGCCTCGGCTGATAAGGTCTTTGCTGGTAGTTGGCTCTAGGTTGTTGTTGTTGCTGCTGTTGTTGTGGTGGAGGTAGCATCTGTTGTACGGGAGCTGCAGGAATGGTGACAGCAGCCACATGCCCATAAGGTCTTCTGTAACCACGGCCCTGGCTTCGACCGAATACAGCATTGGTCTCACCTTCTCGCCTTCTTGGAGGTCCGCTAAAAGCTTTCCTCGCTCCATTTGAGCTACTAGCACCGGGGTCTTGTATCTTCCCCATTTTCAACAGCGTTTCGACCCTTTCTCCCGCAATGACAATATCGTTGAACTTGGTAGCAGAACTTGACGCCAGTCTCTCAAGAAATACCCCTTGGAGGGTACCCATAAACATATCGGCCATCTCATTCTCTAACAAAGGTGGCTGCACCCTAGCAGCTAGCTGACGCCACCTTTGGGCGTATTCTTTAAAGCCTTCTTTTGCTGTCTGAGCCATATGTTGCAACTGGGTGCGATTCGGAGCCATGTCCATGTTATACTGGTACTGCTTCACGAAGGCCTCGGCGAGATCCTTCCAGCTCTTGACATTAACCCTGCTGAGCTTCATGTACCACTCCAGGGAAGCTCCCACCAAACTGTCCTGAAAGTAATACATCCACAGTTTTTCGTCGTCTGTATGCGCAGCAATTCTCCCCACATATGATTGCAGATGGGTCTTTGGGCAAGCAGTGCCGTTGTATTTCTCGAAAGTTGGAACTTTGAACTTATACGGAATTCTGACTCCCGGAACCAAGCCCAAGTCTGTTATATCGAATCCCAAAGAACTCTGGGACTGAATAGCCTTGATTTGCTCGGCCATCTCTTCAAACCTCTTGTTCATTTCGACCCCTTGACCTTCGGTCTCATCAAGCAAAGTGAACTGGTCATCCTGGTGATCCACATGAGTGTTATGCATCCCGTCATTGACTACGGTCGCCCCTGGTTGTATAACATGAGGTCCCGCCTGTCGTGCGCCCGCACCGGTATGATTATCAGCATTAGCAGCAGCAGCAGCGTTTCTGTTCTGATTCTCCACCAACTCTCGCAGACGCTCTTGATTCTGCCCCATGCCGGTCATTAACGTCATGAAGTTATCCATTCTCTGCCTTAGGTCTGCCAAATCTGCCTGCATTTGATCCATGGCCCGCTCTCTGTTAATCTTGGTTGGGTATCTGTGCACTGCTGGTTGTTCTCGAACTTTTCGAGGAGCTATAGTGCCTGAAACACAAAACCCGTTAGTAATTGATGCAACACCTGCAAAACAGACAAACAGGTTATATGCAATGCAATGCAAATGTTCATGTTCCCAACTTTAAACATTTGGCATGCCCCAGTTCTGGCATCTATCTCGGCAACCGCTTTTTATCTTTCAAACTTTCTCTTTGATAAGTGTTCAAATATTAGCAGTATCTAGACAAACGAGTCTTGCACATTCAAAACGATAACTTGTACATTAATACTGAGTAGGGACAAACCACTATAGGCTAAAAGTCAGAGTACATCCAAGAATATTCCCCGAAGGGTTACAAATCAGTACATAAAGACAAAAGAAATAAAAGCAAGACTCCTACAACAAGCCTGTAGGTAGTCTGAAAAATAAACTAAGCTAAGGATCCCAGCTCTGCCACCTCCGCCTTGCTTTTCTTGACACCTGCCCTCAGCTTGAGCTCTTCAATCTCTTTCCTGGCTTCCTCCAGAGCTAATTGGCTTTGGACTAGCTGTTGGATCTTCTCCCTCCGGACGGCGTGGGCTTGTTCCACTTCCTCCTTCTTAAAAGCCATCTGAACTTCAAAGAACTCTTCCTTCTCTTTGAATTTCTTTTGGTCTTCATCCCTTTGGCCTTTCAGCCAAACAATGGACTGTCGAGCGCTCTTGAGAGTCCTTAAAGTCTCCTTGTGCTTGGCTTCTCTTTGCGCTTCCATCATACCCAATCGATGGAAATGGGCTTCTCTTCCGGCAAAATCTTTCTCTTTGTTTTCCAAGGAAGCTTGGAGCTTCTGCAGCTTGCCTTCGACTTCCTTCTTAGCTCTATTAGCCTGGTGGTATAAGCTTACCATCTCAACATTCTCTACTCTGACCGCTTGCAGCTGAGCTTCTAGCTTCTTGTACTCCTCCAAGGAAACCGTACTGCTCGGACCTGGTACCTCTCGAGGATAAAGTGGAGCTTCGACTGAAAAAGGCATGAGAACTGCCTCGATATGCCTTTGCAACCATTCAGCATATGGTGGATATGCCTTGGGATCAACTCGGCCGAAGTCTTTCTTCCCTTTCCTTTTCCTGTGATCCCAGGATTGAACGGCTTGTTGGACTAGCTCTCCGTTTCCATCAACAGGAAAATACAAAGATTCAGCAAACATTTCCATCTGAGGAGGATCCTTCAAAGGGTAGCCAAACTGCCTTCTGGCTAATGTCGGGTAGTAACTGATGACACCTTTCCTTCCCAGCAAAGGTACTCCAGCAAACCTTCCGCAACTAACCATCACTTCCTTTCCTAGCAAATCCCTGTCATAACCCCAAGCAATGTCTTCTTCAGTCAAACCCATCAGTCTTCTGGACCATCTCCATTCGTCTCGTATATCCTTGAAGGCACCTGACTTAGGCAACTGTCTGGCAAACCATTCAGCAAACAAAGGAGCACAACAGACCACTGGGCCACCTCTACCTTTCTCGTTTCTGTAATGGACACTAAAATAAAAGTCACCCAATAAAGTAGGCACTGGATTGCCTTTTGCGAAGATTGAGATCACTTCTAAGCTGACAAACTCTTTCTCTCCGGGAAACAAACTAGACCCATATACCATCAATGCCAGCAAAGCCCCAAAGTCATTCCACTTAGCTTCTGTAGCATACTTCTCAGCCTCTGGGATAAGCACACTCCACGGTAGACCTCTGCCTTTACTCTCTTGCAAAACCTTTCTGACTGAAACAACTGGCAACCTACAAACCTTGGCTATGTCTTCATCTTTGAGCACAACCTCTGACCCGTGGAACGGCAATGTCTCTCTGATCGGAATACTCAGCATGCTGGAGATCTCTTCCAATGTCGGAGCTAAGATGTAACCTGAAAGAACAAAGCAACGCAGCAAGGGATCATAAAATTGCAACAAGGTATGCAAGCTGTCCTTTTGGTCTGTAGTAGGCTTGTCCACAAACTTCAGTATCTGGCCATATCTTTTCTTGAAATTACCCAAGACTTGATCGTTCATCAGACCTGCTAACCTCTGAACACTTTTGACTTCTGGCTGAAGAAAGGTATAATGCACATTCTTTTTTCTTGGATCTCTTTTGATTTCTGCCATGGAGATAAGAATACCAGAACTGGGAACAAATGCGAGCAATGCCCTGAAAAATGGGAAACATAAACAGTTAATGCAAAGAATGATGCAAATGCAATGCAATGCAAACATATGACCAACGGGGACCATCTGAACTGGCACACTGACAAAGCCCTCTGAATAACTAGCAATCTCAACAGTTCACTGAGTCACACCCTCTGATAATCACAACCCTCTGATCAGAATCACAGTATCAAGAAATCCAGAATTCCAGGACCATAACTTCGGAATCACAAATCTTATTCACCGGACCAAAGATCATAACTGAACAAATGAGTGTATGTTGAGGTCATGGGTTCCTGCACACCTGTAAACACCCCCCAATCTCACAGGTAAAAGGCTCCGGGTCAGACATCACGGACTCTCAAAGCCGAATAGCAATAATACTTTCACCATCTCCGAGAAATGGCTCATGACCAAATCAGGGAATCGGTTAGGCATTATGTACTACGCAGGGAGGCCTCAGCTGAGTCCGGGAAAAACAAGCATCCCTTATAAGTCCCCAGCTTCAAGTGCTGAAATCGAGAAACAATAGTACATTCAGCCCGTAGGATACAGTACTAATGTCATACGACCAGATGCTTTAACTGAGTTCTTACAAGAGAACCAGGCCATCCTATGCGAGTTCCCAGTGGACCCTCGGGTGCGAATGGGTTTGCCACAAAATGTGGTCTGCCACTGTCACCACTGGAGAGGGTTGTTTCCACTAAGGTTCTCAATGATCAGTCCCCAGCTGCACATAACTGTCAGGGTTATGTAATGAGAGAGGAAGATCCCCAAATCAAGACATTTCCAAGACAATCGCAACCTGGGTGTGGAACTCACTACTACCCCCATGACAAGATCTCATGAGGCCAAAGTGGAACCACTCTAAGTCCTATGGTGCACTCGAGCCGGGTACTTGGCTCATATCTCTCAAGAATCAGTAACTCCCATCCCACCAAAGAAAACCAGTCCAGACAGTCCAGTATGATATATATGATGCGGAAAATAAATACTGAAAACTGTAAATAAAGCTGTAAATAAAGCAGTAAACAAACAGCAATATAATACAACAAGCCACACCAAACAAACATCACCCAATGAAACAGAAACACACAAGCGCTAGGAGAGACTCACAGGGGAAACCAGAGATTTTCTGGTGGAATCCCCAGCAGAGTCGCCAAGCTGTCGCTCCCGGGGATTTCCATCCCTGGTACAAACGCGAAAGTGGCGCGGAAAAAGAAAAGAGTCGCCAGCCATGCATTTTTATCCCGAAGAGAGGGAATGGTAATGCTGCACAAACCAGAAGAAACGAAAAGGAAGGACACGGGTCCTGCGAACCAGAGAGACTGAGCTCGGGAGTCGGTTACGACCTGGGAAGGTATTAGCACCCCAGACCGTCCGCCGTACCCGACGGGATCCACGCTTGCAAAAGAAACTGTTTCAAAGGGTGAGGGTATGAAAGATGCAGCAAAAGAAAAGAAAAGAAACTGGAACTCGAAAAGAACTGAAACAAGAAACAAAGAGAAAAATGTAGGGAAAATAAAGATTGTGCTCGAACGGGCCCTACCCCGCTGCCTACGTACCTCATCAGGATAATGAGGATCAGAGACGCCGTAGTTCCCCTAACTAGGGGTACTAAAAGGAAATTGCTTGTGAATTAAAGGCTTGAACTGCCTATGCCATTGCTCAGGTGTTGCAGGCTCGGACGACGAGTGCGTAACCGTCTTGCGAAATGACAAGTAGGAGCAAGTTCGCGGACGGAGCGAATGAGGTGAGGAAAGAATTCCCGAAGGAAAGACGCTTATTGTTTGTTTGAGTTTTTTAGAAGCTTTTATGAGTGTGTCACAAGGAAGTGAACTCAAACTCTCACCAATGGAATGTGCACTTGTCACTACATTCCAAGATGGAATAATAGAACAAGCACACTCAAGTAAGGAGAAGATCCCCAAAACTCGAACCCAAAGATTAGGGCATAAGCTCACTAACTTGCTTAATTATTAAGTGTTTTTGGTTATTTACATGAAGAAGTGTTTTTTAGGCTTTTCTTTTATGAAGAAGATACCTTGATCAGACTTGTGCATCACAAGGCAAACTTATACTATCCCAAGATGGGAAGACTACAAGCATACCTCATGGAATAAGGCTATGGATCAATGCATCACTTCACATTTATTAAAGTGTTTTCTTTTAGAGTTTTGAGATGAGAAGAGAAGAAGAACCAAAAAAAAAAGATCATAAAGGTAAAATGCTAAAGGGGGACTAAAATAATCCTAAGTGTTAACATGCATGGATGATCCTAGATTTGTGAGGTTTCTATCCTAATGAAGAAGAGAAGAAGAAGATAGAAGAAGGGATGAGAAAGGCCTAAGCCCAACAACAAAGGGTTAGTTCAAATAACAAAAAGAGGAAAGATGAAAAAGTTGAAATGTGGATAGACATCCACACTTCTCTTACCATGAGCCCCTGAAAAGTTAGCAAAAAATCTAGCAAATTTACCAAGAAACAATCATGGGATCAATCATGCTCAAAGGTACTTGAAAACAAAAATCAAACAATCATGCCAACATTACAAATACACGACTTACGCGTCGAGAACATGAAAGCATACATCAAACAGCAAGCAAACCACCTTAAAACATCATGATTAATGATCATACAATGAGTCATGGCAATTAGCACAAGCAAAGGGATCAAACAAACTCAAAACAGCCCTGAAAAACCATTCTGCATCAGTGTTAACCGGTTAACCATATGCGTTAACCGGTTAACCAGTCAAAACCTGCACAAAACACACAGAAAAACAGGGCGTTAACCGGTTAACCATATGCGTTAACCGGTTAACACTGTAAAAACAGCAGCAAATTCCTGCAGAAAACAGCATTTCAAAAACAGCTTATTCAAATAAGCTGCACCAGACCAGCACTCCATTACACATGGAAAAATAGATCAATGCACATCAATCCATAACATTATGCTCATGAACACTAACAATCGGATCCGGACACCAATCAAACAATCAAATCATGCAACACAATCAATTACACAAACACTTGGTGGATCTAAAGCACAAGCAATGCAAATAAGCTAAAAACAGAGTTGGATCTGGAATTAACCAACCTACAAAGCGGAGGTATGCTTTGGTAATTGTTGATTATGCTGAAAATGATAGATCTCGCGCAAAACTTTAAAGATCCGATGCTAAGCTCCACCCTCCATGCAAAATAAATGCAAGATCAAGCTCTTGATGCAGAATTTTGATCCAAAAGCACTTCTAGATCTCAAACCAGATCTGAATCTCCAATAAAACCAGCAAAGAGGTGCAAAGAAGCTATGAATGGAGGTTTAGTTCCAAGATCTACACACCTCAAGGCAAGGTTGTGTGATCTTCAAAGAGGAACTTTGAGTGATTTGGAAAATTGGGAGAGAAAAGTGAGAGAATTGTGAGTGAGAGCAATAAAAATTCAGAATGAGAGTGAAAAATGAGGGAGAGATCCCTTGGTTTGGAGAGAAATGGAATATATATGGTTTAGGGTTGGGGCCCAAAATTTTGGTTTGGGATCCAAAAAAATATGGCTTGGTAATGTGATTAGGTTTTAGGGTTGGAAAGAGGTTTGGATACATGCTCTAGATCCTTCTCTCAAATTCCAATTTAATTCAAATGAATAAAAATCAGAAAATTGGAAAATGGGGCCAAAACACACATGCTGAAAATGCTGCTGGAAATTCAAATTTCGCAGCTGTTAACCGGTTAACCATATGCGTTAACCGGTTAACGCATGCAAAATTTGAATTTCCCCCCTTTTGGTGGGAAACTTCAAAAATGATGCCGGCGCCCGCCGTTTCAAGCTGATTTTGATCCTTTCATTCTTTTTAAGCTTTGAACATGGTACAGAGCTTGTGCAGACTGATCCTGTGAGATTTTTGCCAGGTCTCCATGCTCTCGATTTTTATCTGTGGTGCTTCGAACTTTCCAGATGGTTGGTCATATGCCTTATGCTTGAACATGTGAGTGTTATGCTTCATTTTTCTATGCAAAATGCTAAAGATATGGTATGATATGATGAATATGATGCGATATGATGCTTAAAATGAAGAGGGCAAATTTGGGGTGTTACAGTGATGATTGTAGAATTTTTTTGAGTGAAACATAGTGATTTTTTTTTAACTTGTTGTAAAAGCCTTAGTCTATACGGTATAACTACAGGGTACGAAATTTGATGAAATTGGTCCCCGGCAACGGCGCCAAAAACTTGATGCGTGTTTCTCGCAAGTGTACGAACACGTCAGAGTAATATAAAAGATTGTCGAATCCACAGAGACCAAGTGTCAATCTATCGTACCTGTTGTTATGGTGTGTATCTAAGGAAACTAAATATAGGGGTTTTAAGAAGGGTGCAATGGTAAATAAAATAATAATTTTTAAACAATAAACAAAGACAGGCTCGAATGTAATTCACATAATCAATTGATAATCCGGTACTTGGTAATGGAACTACTTATGGGCAATGTTTTCTCCTTTGAAAAGAACTAATTTAACAGGAACTGTCGCTTTCGCGTATTCAAAACCGAGTTGTACTCTCTAATCAACCCCTCCTATTGTCACGGATAAAAAGGTGCGTACTGCGTTAGAGTAGTAAACCTATTTTTAAGAAATATAGTATCTTAACTAAGTTGAAAAGTATCTTAACCTGGATTTCTTAGCAAAAAGAGGTTCTCACGAACCAGACTCTAAACTTCTTTAACGCGTTCAAAAGTCGTTTTAAAATCTCCTTTCTTTTTAATCTAAAAACTCCTAATGAACTAGACAAAGCGCTTTTGGCTGTGTTTTTGAAATAGTTAAAAACAATTAAACTTAAATTGAAAGATAAAATAGCCCTTAAGTGCTTCCACGAACAATTGTACAGATTACTGGTTTAATTACGATCCTTACATTCTAACCTTTATAGATTTAGTTAGACATGATAAAGTAAAAGTTCTTTTTATAATTTTTCATAAAGGTAATTTAGTGCGAGTGCGGAAAGTAAATAAAAGTAGTGCGAGTGCAGAAAGTAAATAAAAGTAGTGCGAGTGCGGGAAATAAAGGTATTTAAAGCGAGTGCAGAAAATAAACGAAAGTAGTGCGAGTGCGAGAAATAAATAAAGTAAAGCGAGTGCGGGAAATAAATAAAGTAAAGTGCGAGTGCGGATAATAAATGAAAGTAAAGCAATGCGGAAAAGTAAAATACGAACTGGAATTAAAATGGCGGCAGGATTAACTTCCTCCCAGAGTGCTCCAAAACTCGATCACACAGACGTATACAGACTCGATCACTCGATTGCAGTAACACCCCGATATGGAATGATAACTGCTTTAAAACTGATATATGCCTAAGAGATTCTAAGTTTGGATGATTAAAAACGAAATTCCGAAGTCCTATTTATAGGCAAACATTAAATGGGAAAAGACAAGGATGCCCCCTCCACTAAAAAGTGGAGGGAAAAGGTTTAGCCTTGTGGCGCCCGCCACAGGCTCATGGCGCCCGCCATGAGTGTAAAAGAGTGGAGAAAGTGGGGATCGTGGGTGGTTTTCTCTAACCGTTTTTGACCGAAACCAATTTTGTGAATGTGGCGCCCGCCATGTGCCCATGGCGCCCGCCATGAGTGTTAGGTCCATTTTGTAAACACCCCAAATTTGCCCTCACCCATTCACACCATGGCTTGTGATCACACATATGCATAAACTCAATCATACCATCTCATATCACATTTTGAGTCATTGCATAGGTTCTAAGTCATCTGCATCTAGGGTTTGTGATCTGAGCAATCCAGGAGCCTCTTGAGCCACTCCAAAGGCCATCAATAACTTCAAAGAGGTCTATGTGTGTTAAAGTATCATATTCTATCCTCTCAAAGTCAAGAATGCCAAAGAATCACAAGAACTGGGAATGGAATGGAAGCAGAGCCAGGCTTGACTGCACAGATGACCTAAAATTAGGGTTTTGGTTTCAGAGGCCATAACTCCAAATTTTTTGGTCATTCTTGTTTCTATTGATCTCTATATGGTATAGGGAGTATGCATATCTATTTTCATGAAGAAATTCCATGGGGAAGTCATCTGATCAAGAGTTGACTTTTCAAGCAAGTCAGTGCAAAATCAGGGCATCTGAGGCCCCCAATGACCCAACCAAGGGGTGTTCTTCATCATTTTGATTGTATTTGATCTTTATTTGATCATAGAAGAAGTTGGAAGTTCACAAAATTCAAGAATTTCAAGTCTTTTGCAAAGTTGACTTTTTGGGCAAGTTTGACTTGTAATGAAAATGCCATTTTAGGCAACTTTTTCAACCCTTACTTTTTGATCCAAAAATGCTTCAAATGGAAAAACTTTGGTCATGAAAGTTGTAGAATAGATCATTCCCTTTTAAAAAAGTACAAGAACATGACCTAATTCATTTTGGATCAAAAGTTATGGATTGTTAAAGTTGGCAAAAATCACTAAATTTTCAAGTTATGCACCAAATGGAAAACATGCAAATTCTTGTACCAAGGCATTTTGTGACTTCAAAATGGTTTCTAATCTTTGCACAAACATCACACAAGCCCTAAAAATCAGAATGGGCCAAAGGGATCACATGTTTTATGGTTTGTGAGGCAAGACTTTTCATGAAGAACCAAAGGCAAACCAAGTTGCAAAAACTCATGATGGCATTGCATCCACTTGCTAGCTGCTTTGCTGACCAACTCTAGCCTTTCCCCTCACCATGCTGCGCAGCCCACACCCCTTGTACTTGGCTAGAACATGACCCATGCTTTCTCTTACACAAAGTTGACAATTTGCAAAAGTAGCCACACCTATCACAAAAGGGCATGTCACATCTTCTGACCAATCAGCATTGTTTATACAAACTAATTGCAAGCCAAACACAATAACAAGCAAGCCTGAAGCCAGCCATAGAGGACATTCTCATTTTCACTCTCAAAAGCAAAAGCTTTCGAAACTCAGAAAACAAGCCACAAACACTCAAACAAACTTCATAGAACTCATCACCACATCCTTCTGATCATTTCCTTGCCTTCATTCATCCTTGAAACCTCACATAAGCCAGACACGATTCTCACCTGAGCTTGAGCAGAAGCTGTTCAAACTCTCAAAACAGCCAACACAAACTCCTTCTAAGCATCCAGACATCATCAAGAGACCATAAGGAGTGGATTGCACAAAGGAGAAAGGCCAGAAAGCTGTAAACTGAAAGCTTCAAAACTCAGGTAGCTCAAGAACTTTTTTTCCATAAATGATTTTTGAAGTTCCTAAGTTGTTCTTTGTAGTTCACTGATCACTCTGATGTTGTTGGTTTTGAAAATGGTGAAGAGATGAGAGTTTAATCGTGTTCTGAAAGTTTTGCCCTAAAATTTCTTTTGTTTCGATTCATGTGATTGATGAAATATAAATGATGTTTATGTTAGGGTTTTGATTCAGTGAAGTATGGGAAGGATTTCTGTTTGTTTAGATTTCATTTTAGTTGCGTTTTGAAGATTCTAGGAATTTTCAGGTGGGGTTCCCACCGGAGAAGACGACCGGAGGTCTTCTCCGGCCACCTGAAAAAGATTAGGGTTAACCAGCGTAATTAATGCAAGTTTGAATTTGGACCCTTGATCTGGCTGACTTTAGTTGACTCCCGCGTGAACCAATGGCCCGGATCTCTCATTAAACCCTAATCCTGATTATTTGAATTAATTAATTGGGATTAATTTTGAATTCCCCAGAATGAATCCTGGCCTTCCAATCTCGCGCGCGTCAATTCCCTCTCTTTTTATTCAAATACAGGCCATTGGATGCGTTGACTTCTCCATAAATCCATTTTATTTTGCATTTTATTTCATTTCTTTTCTCCAATTTATTTAAAATAGTAAAACTAATTTAAAAATTCTGAAATTTTTTATACAAGTTATTATTTAATTTCAGAACATAAAAATATTTTTATTTTTAATTTTTGCATTAAAAAAGTATTTTTAAATATTTAAAAGTTTCTTTTTAATTAATTAATGAGAATTAATTTATTAAAAATACTTTTAGGTATTTAAAAATCACCAAAAAAATTCATGAAACATTTAAAAACATTTAGAAACATTGTCCAACCCTCAAACCAAATTTATTTTTTGATCTTGATGCATTTTGAGAATTTTTCATAGAAATAAAATCATTTTGATGCATTATTTTGATCCAAACTTCCAAAAATCACTTCTGCCTAACCATGATGAGTTGGACTTTGATTCTTTTTGCACTGTGTTTAGCATATCATGTAGTTTGTGAGATTAAATGTCCATGATTTGATCTTCCATTTTCCATTTGTTTGGCATTTTTCTTGTTAAGGAACCCTAAAACCTTAGAAAACTTAGAAAAATCATAACTTGAACTAGGTTAAGAGTTAGGACTTCTCCTTTGGGCTTTTGGTTAGTATAGGTTTAGGGATCCTCTGAGGGCATTTTCAATTTTTTTGTCATGTTGTTTGCTTCTGATTTTGGTTTTTGTTTGATGTATTGTTCATAAACCCTAATTTGGGCTTCCATATGCATCCATCTTGTATTTGCATTCATATCTTGACTTCACATGACTTTTTATGCATTCTTGTGATCCATTTGACATCATAAGACATATTGAAAGCATGTTTGATCATTGCATCTTGCATTTCCCATGTTGTATGCTATTTGCATTTCATAACTTTTCATGTATGTTTATGCTCCTTAACTTGCCTCATCTGCATCCATTGGTTCATGTGATCATCCTCATGTCTTGTCTCATGTTTGTAGCATCACATAACATCATTAACATCATATATGTGCTTCTGGTTTTGGTTCACATCATACCATTTCATTTCATTTTGCATTGCATTGCATTTCTTTCACTAACTTTTCAGGTGGTAAGTGACTTTGAGAAGTGAATTTGCCTTCACTTCTCATAACTTCTCTTCACCTCTTTTTACATCCTTGCTGCATTTTTTGGTATGTGTGTGAGTTTGATCTTTCTCATCCTTCTTCTTCTCACTTTCTTTCTTCAAGTGACTTGACTTCTTGAATGAAGCAAGTTACCTTGCTTCTCCTGATCCTTTCATCTGCTTCCTGGTGGTTCCATTGGAGACTTCTCTTGAAAACCTCACAAACCTTAGGAACAACCATGTATGACAATGGTTAGGGTTTTGTTTAGTCTCCCCTCTTAGTTTTTACCTTTGTGTCTCATTGAGTCTTCTCTTCTCACCTCATAATCAAGGACTAAACCATAAAGGCTTGAAGGCTTTGTGATTAAGTTTATGCCTGTATCCTTCTATTAGGATGGAGTGTATAACTTTAATCCTAAGTGTTAAACCCTTAATGTGTTTAACTCCTTTAATCAAATCACTTAATAATTATCAAGACATCAAGCTTGTAACTTGGGCCTTGCATTAGGGTTCTAATTCTTCCTTAATTGGTTAAGAAGGACTAACCCTAGTGTTAATGGACAAGTCCCCCTCAAGTTGTCTTACAAACCATAAAATTCACTTCTTCATCTTATCATTAATTAAAATCCATCTAATAAAGGCTTTGTTTTGTCATGAGGTTAATCCCTAATCATGGATTAAGTTGAGGAGTCTTCCTCAGCTTAAACATTCTCATCTATTATCCTTCTATTAGGATGGTGTAATGAGTCTGTTTAATCCCTGATTATGGCTTAATCTCATTATTTAACACTAAACAAAAACAACAAAAACATCTAAATAATCACAAGTAGGTTAATGATCTTAATCCTACATCATGGTGATTAAGTGTGAGAAGCTGACTTCACACTTAAGGTATTCTCATTACCCCTAATCAGAGGGAAGATGTGATGAGTCTACTAAATCCATTGGTTTAGGCTTAAGCTCATTAACTTATGACAAACTTTCAAAAGCAATAAAAGACTGAAAACTCAAAAACAAACAATAATCGTCTCCTCCGGGATTCTTTTCTCATCACATTCACTCATAAACGAGAACTTGCTTCTTCCGTCTAATGCAAGACAGTTTGCACCTGAGCCAGACAGGTCATACACTTGAGCATAGACAAGTAAGCAGTTCACAGGTCAATTTACCTTTCATTCTCTTTGGGTCGAACTACGATGTTCTGACTTCCTCATTGCACGAGAGGATACGTAGGCATAACTTAACAATTATCGAACAAAAGTCTCTGTATATTCCCCCTCTTCCAGCTTCATTCTTTTAGCCTCATGATCTTGAGCATCCTATTTCTTTTCTTACACTGACACATCATTTACACACTTCACACTTCCTTTACACTGACACCTGTACATCCTTTTCCAGCTCTCTTTATACACAAATTGCACTGACACTACCCCTTTAAAACACAAATCTTTCAAGCGTGGATCCCGTCGAGTACGGCGGACAATCTGGGTGCTAATACCTTCCCAGATTGTAACCAACCCCCTTTCTCAGTCTCTCTGGTTCGCAACCGTCTTATCCATGTCTTTCTAGGTCTATGCAGCATTGCCTTTCCTCCGGGATAAAAATGCCTAGCTGGCGACTCTATTCATCTCCTGTGAGTTCACTCCTGTGTGTCCTCATTGTCCCTTTCGCCGACCGTTCGCGTCTGTACCTTTATTTGGGCCATTCCCATTTATCGGGAGCGACAGCTTGGCGACTCTGCTGGGGACCCTCATACTGCAACCAGGGCTTCTGGTTCTTTTTGTGGGTTCCTCCTAGCACTTGATTGATTTGTGTTTACTGGGGTGTTATGTGCTATCTGTGTTTGTATATTTGTATTTATTTTTACTTTATGTACAGTTGCTCTACTGCTTTCTTTATTGCTTTGCATATATCATATTGTCATACTGTGCTAGCTGGATCTGTTTGTTTGCTTTGGTGGGTGGGTGTTCTATTGAGAGTTGAGGTCCTATACCTGGGACCTGAGTGACACCTAGGCTAGAGTGGTTCATATTCTTTCCCATTCCATCTCGGTCTGGTGCGGGAATATGAAACACGGTTCAGATATGGGTTTCTTCTTGAGAACTCTGTGTTGCAGATTTCCTGCAATGCTAGGGCTATCTGGGAAGCCTGCTAAGTCTGGATGACCTTTAGTATTGACCTTCAGAAACTGAGGTGAATTAGAGGAGGAACTTTTATGGTTATTGTAAACACTGTACCTCCGGGTTAGAAGTGCTTACACTTCTCATAACTGATCCAAGTCTGAGGATCCTTGTTTTAGAACACCACCTGTGAGGGGATTGGGCTGTTTACAGGTTTGCAGGTACCCTTGACCTCAGCATACCCTGTTACTTTGATTTGATTAAGAGTACTCCATCTTGGAACAGTTCTTGTGATTCTAAACCCTGGACATGTGGCTCTTTATTTGAGTCCCCCACCTTGGTTACTGGATTTATAGACCTCCATCTGGATTTCTTGAACATACCTGGACTTATATCAGAGCACTTGATCAGATCCAGCCCAGTCACAAACCCTTGCATATCATTTGCATACATCATCATTGCATCATTTTGACATTTGTTTATTTGTTTTTCAGGGTATCCATCTTCATTTTTGGCTTGGTTTTGACCCCATCATCAGTATAGACCTATCTTCATCAGCATCTGCTTCAGCTATAAGCTACTTGCTTCAGTCACCTGCACCAGCCAGTCAGTGGCCCATTTTCAGTGTTATCATCAGCACCTGTCTTAACTCTTCTTCAACAACATGGCACCTAAAAAGAGTAACATCTCCTACCACTTCTTCCAGCCTGAGCTAGCTGACATCAGGAGGATTCAGACCCTGATTACTCCAGACTATATACCACTGTTCAGGGAACACTATGGAGACATACTTGATGTGGTTATGGATTTGGACCCTTCACAGAGGAGCCTGATTCATACTTGCCTTCAGTTTTATGATCCCCCACTGAGGTGTTTCACTTTTCAGGATTTTCAGTTGGGCCCTTTATTGGAAGAGTACTCATCATTGGTTGGTATACCTATCAGGGGTGGAGTCCCTTTCAACCCTGAGATGGCTTTCCCAGGTAATGAGGAGATAGCAAAGGCATTGCATCTGGAACCAGTTCTGATTGGGCAGCATATGACTACTAAGGCTGGAATCTCTGGCCTGCATCTGGATTTCTTGATCTCTCATGCTACTTTGAAGGCTTCTTTGGGAGAGTGGAAAGCAGTCTGTGCTTTATTGGCACTGAGCATATATGGGATTATATTATTTGCAGATGAGCCTAGGTTCATTAGCAAAAATGCAATCCATCTTTTCATCCTGAGGAATCCAGTGCCCACTTTATTGGGGGATTTTTACTACTCAGTGCACCAGAGGAATGAAAAGCAGAGGGTAAGATTAGTTAGATGTTGTGCTCCTTTGTTCCATACTTGGCTTCTCAAGCATTTGCCCAAGACAGATGCATTTTTG
Organism: Lathyrus aphaca; assembly: GCA_963966055.1. Taxonomy (NCBI): domain Eukaryota; kingdom Viridiplantae; phylum Streptophyta; class Magnoliopsida; order Fabales; family Fabaceae; genus Lathyrus; species Lathyrus aphaca. The sequence goes on along the minus strand of OZ014525.1, from coordinate 99,184,331 downwards.
AACCCTCATCAGCAGAGAAACTGGGCTAGAAGACTCACTGCCCTGACTTCAGCTGATATCAGATGGTGCACTTAAAGCACCAAGGGCAGGGATATCATTACCAGCTGTGGGCAGTTTCCCAATGTACCCCTGATAGGAGTTAAGGGTTGTATTAATTACAACCCCTTGCTGTTCAAAAGACAACTGGGCTATGCACTGGTCCACACTCCTAAGGCACAAGACTTGGCTGAGACTCTTTACTGTGAGAACAAGCCTAATCTGGCTATTGTCAGGCAAGCAGCCTGGGCCTGGGACAATGTTCAGACTAAGGGAGTAACCATTCTGGGGAAGTGCAACAATGTGGCATCAGCACAATACTATGAGTGGTCCCATGCCAGGGCTCAATTTTCTGGGATGCCCTTTACCATGGAGGATATGCCCGGACCATCCTCAGCACCACCTCCTGCCACTGTCAGCTTAGAGGAGTTTGAGAGTTTGAAAGAGAGAAATGAGAAGTTGACTCAGGCTTTACAGAAGACCCTCTGGGATAGGAGTGATGGTAGGTTGGATATTGAAAGGTTGGAAAAGTTGAAGGTGGAGCATCTGGCTAAAATTGAGAAGTCTGAGGATTACATCAAGAAGTCTAGGGCTGGAGAACAGATCTTGAAGAATGCCTGCAAGGAAGCCCAGTTCCAGAAAGCCAGGATAGACTTGTATCTGAAGGAGAGTCAAGCTAGGTGGGTCAGGATCACCGAAGCTCGTACTCTAGAAGATAAGAGGACTCAAGACAAGATCGAGCAGCTGGAAGCTAGTGCAAAAGAGCAGCAGGAAGCCCTGGCAGCAGCCCAGAGGGAGATCTCAGAACTGAAGATCAGAGCTGGAGTAAAGAGGTCAAAGGACCAGAGTCAACACAAGAAGCTAACTGCAGCTGTTACTACCCGGAATCTCCTTATCAGGAACCTCACGGAGCGTCCAGCTGATCCTGTGACTGAAGCACTTCTTAAGGAAGTTCAGGAGGATGAGTTTGGTCTTGGTGTTTGACTTTTGCTTGTTGTTGCTTTCATTTTATGTACTTTTATTTTCTTGTGATGTATTTTGACCCCTCAGAGGGCTTGTATTTGTAAACAAACTATGTACCATTTGTCTTTTGTAATATATGTATCAATTTGTTCCATCCGAGTTTCCCTCAAAGCAACATCAACAGTATCTTCAAGGGTCTGGAAAGGTCAAAACCAAGTGCCAAGCCGGATACCTTGAAAACAAATAAGCATACTGCATTGCATGCTAACCTTTTGTTTTGTTTTGCAGGTTTTTGTTTTACTGTTACTAACTCTGTTGTGATGTTCAGGAACTATTGCTCGACGTCGGGTATTTCCACTCAACCGTCCACACCGATATCCAACCCGTAACAACCTTCCGGGCATACAAATGGATCAGGTACAACAGGACCTTGCAGAGGTCAGAAACCAAATGGCCAACGAAAGATTGGAAATGAGAACTCAGATGACGCAGTTTATGGAAGTGATGAACAACATGGCTCAGAGCCAAGAAAGATTGAGAGCAATGGTGGAAAGGCAGAATCAGGAAGATCCCCATATAGGGACTGCTGGAACAAGCAACAATGAGAGGGTCCAACCTCATGTCAACCCCCCCCCCCCCCCCGTATTTGGACCCCACCTTCATCCAGAGATCAACGTTCCTGCTAATGTTCAAGGGACTGCCACTGCAGGCAGAGTACTGCAAGAAGACCCCCAGGAGGATCAGTTCACAGTAATGGGTGCTGGGGAAGAAGCCTATGACAGAAGGCTGGAGGAAATTGCGGAAAAATTAAGATCCTTGGAGTCTCAAAACTCTTTGGGTTTTGATGTTATGGACATGGGCTTAGTGGACGGGGTCAGGATTCCCCATAAGTTTAAGCCTCCTTGTTTTGAAAAGTACAACGGGACTTCCTGCCCACGGACCCACTTATAATCCTTTTTGGGAAGGTTGAAAGCATATACTATGGACGAGAAGCTATGGATGTTTTATTTCGAGGATAGTTTGACTGGAGCGTCAAGGGAATGGTACTCCCATCTGACTAGAGCGACCATCAGGTGTTGGAAGGACTTGGCAGAGGCCTTCATCAGACAATACCAGTATAATTTGGATATGGCACCCAACAGGACCCTCCTGATGGGGATGTCACAGTCATCTAGAGAAAGCTTCCGCGAGTACGCCCAGAGGTGGAGGCAGCTGGCTGCTGCTGTCCAACCACCTATGTCAGAGAGGGAGATGGCAGATATGTTTATGAACACCCTCCAAGGAACATACATTGACAGGCTGGCTGCTTTCTCTTCTACCAGCTTTGCAGATGTCGTTATAGCTGGAGAAAGAATCGAGAGCCTGTTGAAGATGGGCAAAATTTCTGACAACGGTGCCAGCTCATCCAGCAACACAAGGAAGCCTTTTGTGGGCCCAAGAAGAACTGGTGAGACCAATGATATCCACACCAACAGGGGCAGACCCCAATATGTTCATAGATCCGTGGCAGCAGTCACCATTCCCGCTCCAATTCATCCATAACCAGTTTATCAACCACAACAACAAAATTATCAGCAACAGACTCAGTATCCTCCTCAGAGAAATTACAACAACACCAACAACAACAATCAGCAAAGACCGTTCCAACAGAGACCTTCTCAGGCCAATAGGGTAATCGATCTGATCCCTATGCCATATGCCACATTACTGCCACAACTCCTAAAACTCAACCTGGTTGAGCTAAGGACGTTGGCACCTCCGGATACTTCCAGTCTACCCAGAAATTATGACTCCAACGCCAGATGTGCTTTTCATTCAAATGCACCTGGCCATAGTACAGAAAAGTGCAGAGCTTTGCACATGAAGGTACAAGACCTGGTAGACTCTAAGGCTCTGAACTTTGCACCACCACCGAATGTTAACAAGAACCCTATGCCAAACCACGGAGGTCCCAGAATCAATGCTATCGAAGAAGACAAGCCGTCTTACTTGATAACCAGTGTGGGTCAGATTCGGACACCGTTGGTAGAGATTAAAGCCCAACTCCTTGAATGTCAAATGTTCTCGGGATGTGAGCTAGGGTGCGCTTATTGCAACATTTCAGTGAATGGTTGTGATAACTTGAGAGATGGCATAGATGGTCTCATCCAGAGTGGCCTGCTTCAAATCACAACGTCAATTCCTACCAATCCAGCAACCTCATCAGCAACAGTTCCCGTGTCTTCTACAAACGCAACAACCATTGTTCCAAGCAAATCTTCAATTTCATCAACAAATGCTTCATCTGTTACTTCAACGGACCAGATATCAGCAAGCATCCCTTCTACGACTTCAGCACCACTTCATTCAGAACCTCCTACAACAACAACACCCATCCTTCCAACAATGTCTCCTATAACTTCAGCAGCAAATGTCTCAACGGTTACGATTTATTATGATCCTGAAAATGATTCTGCTTACAACTCACAAAGTGCTACTCCCATCAGAGCACCAGTCACAATATACTATGATCCACAGACTATCACAGTCCCTTCTGCAGCTGCCATCAGTCCAGTCACCATCACGGTGCCTGGGCCAGTACCTTATGAAAGCAGTAATGCCATCCCCTGGCATTACGGCTCTGATCTATACTGCGGAGGACAGAAAATCATTCTTGAAGCATCAACCCCTGCACCACAAATAGGTAATGTGGGAGGAGGCGGAGGCTTCACTCGAAGCGGACGTCTCTTTGCTCCACAAATTCAAAGACCCACTGCCGAAGCAGAAGCTGCTGCCAAGGCAAAAGGGAAGAGCTTGGTGCAGGAAGAGCAGATTGTTAAAGAAGCTTTGAAAACCCCTTTTGATCAAGAAGTTGATGAATTCATGAGAATCATCAAGAAAAGTGATTACAAAATAGTGGACCAGCTTCACCAGACGCCTTCCAAGATCTCAATCCTATCATTGCTCATGTGCTCCGAAGCTCATCGGAACGCACTACTAAAAGTCTTGCACGCAACTTATGTGCCTGAAGAGATCACCGTCAATCAGTTGGAAGCTGTGGTTGGAAATGTTAATGCTAGTCATGGACTAGGGTTCACCAACACTGATTTGACTACGGAAGGCCGCAATCATAACAAGGCTTTGCACATTACCATGGAATGTAAAGGTGCAGTTCTTTCCCATGTGCTGGTAGACACAGGATCTTCCCTCAATGTCTTACCTAAAAAAGCCCTTGTGAAGCTAGAGTATAACGGATTGGCATTACGCCCCAGCGACCTGGTAGTGAGAGCCTTTGATGGTTCTAAGAGATCGGTTCTGGGCGAGATTGAGTTGCCTATAACGATTGGCCCATAAACTTTCAAAACGACCTTCTACGTGATGGATATACAGCCTGCCTACAGCTGTCTATTGGGTAGGCCATGGATTCACGCCGCTGGCGCCGTGACCTCAACCCTTCACCAGAAGTTAAAATTCGAGTGGGAGGGCCAAGTCGTTACTATCTGTGGAGAGGAGGATATTTTTGTTAGCCATCTGGCTACATACAAATACATTGAGATGGATGGGGAGATCCACGAAACAATGAGTCAAGGGTTCGAGGCCTTGAACATAAATGAAACATCTGCTGTACCTGGAACCTCAATGACATCATATCAACAAGCCCGGAAGGTTGTTGAAGAAGGAACTGCCCAAGGCTGGGGCAAATTGTTACCTGTGGAGAAGAAAGAGGATAGATTTGGGTTGGGTTACAAACAAGATCAAGCAGAGGCTGCTAAGGAGCCCAACTTTGTTAGTGGGGGGATGCTCACCCCCGATGTTGTCAACAATTTGGAAGACGAGGATGAAAGTGACCGCAACCTGGAGAGTTGGATCTGTCCAAAGATCCCGGGGAGCAGTATCTCAAACTGGTCTTCCCAGGAAATTATAAGAGTTACTCATGCAGAGTAATTATTATTTCCTGTATATTTTAAGCATGCATCAAGTCTTGCATCTTGCCCAAGATGACAAGACTCATTTTGTAATCGGGCCATCTGTAATTTTTGTGCAACAAGATTAATCAATAAAATATCAGACATCTTTTGCGAACGAGTCTTTTCTTTTCCGCTCACTGTTTTTCCATTTTTCTTTTTGTACAAAAAAATAAATGGCAATGTTTTCAAAATGATAACTTTATTTCACTTTTTAAACAAGATTAAAATCAAATCACTAAAACGAACAAACTAAACCCTTGCAGAGAGTGCCTCCCAGACAGTACCGACAACAGCACGGCTATGACTTCGTATGACTTTGACAATCCAATCAATCAAGCTGATGAAGGGGTTGAAGAAGAGTATGAACTTCCTGAAGAGCTAGCCAGATTGTTGAGACAAGAGGAGAAGGTTATCACTCCTCATCAGGAGGAAGTGGAAACGATCAATCTTGGTACAGATGAAGATGTGAAAGAAATTAAAATCGGGGCCTGCTTACAAGACTCAGTGAAGAGACAACTGATTGACCTGCTTCAAGAATATGTGGACGTGTTTGCTTGGTCTTATCAAGACATGCCAGGGTTGGACACCGACATTGTTGTGCACAAGTTGCCTTTAAGAGAAGAATGCCCGCCGGTTAAACAGAAACTACGCCGTACTCGCCCAGACATGGCAATGAAGATCAAAGAAGAGGTGCAAAAGCAATGGGACGCCGGGTTCCTTGCTGTAACCAGCTATCCACCGTGGGTTGCTAATATTGTGCCTGTGCCTAAGAAAGACGGCAAAGTTAGGATGTGTGTTGACTACCGGGATCTGAACAGAGCCAGCCCGAAGGATGATTTCCCATTACCTCACATTGATGTATTGGTGGATAATACGGCTCAGTTCTCGGTATTCTCCTTCATGGATGGATTTTCAGGATACAATCAGATTAAAATGTCACCTGAAGACATGGAAAAGACAACCTTCATCACACCCTGGGGCACGTTCTGTTACAAGGTAATGCCATTTGGGCTCAAGAATGCCGGTGCAACATATCAACGGGCTATGGTAACATTATTCCACGATATGATCCATAAAGAAATCGAGTGTTATGTGGATGACATGATTGCCAAGTCCCTCACTGAAGAAGACCATCTGGTAAATCTGCTGAAGCTGTTCAAGCGTCTAAGGAAGTACCAACTGAAGTTGAACCCCAACAAATGCACATTCGGGGTGCGATCTGGTAAGCTGCTGGGTTTTATTGTAAGCGAGAAAGGGATTGAGGTTGACCCTGATAAAGTCAAAGCTATTCAAGAGATGCCTGCGCCGAAGACAGAAAAAGAAGTTCGAGGGTTCTTAGGTCGATTGAATTACATTTCAAGGTTCATCTCTCACCTTACAGCAACCTGTGAGCCCTTGTTCAAATTGTTGAGAAAAGAACAGACGGTCAGGTGGAATGAAGACTGCCAGAAGGCTTTTGACAAGATCAAGGAATACTTACAAGAGCCTCCAATCCTTTTGTTAAAACCCTAAAAACATATTCTTTTTAAACCCTAATTGTTTTTCTTCTATTTGTTTAAAATTATTATTTGTATATTATATTCATAATCTAATTAAAATTCTTAATTTAATTTTTAGTAATGTATAAATTATTTATAATTTAAATTTTTTTTTGTATGTAAACATGTTTAAATATTAAAATTCTTAATATGATAATATGACATAATTTGTTTATAATTTAATTTTTGCATGTAAATAATTTTATTATATGTTTAAAAATATGTAAAAATTGCTAATTTAATTTTTGTAATTATAATCTATTTTTATAATATGTTCATAATTAATTTAATTTTATAATTTATACACTTAACTTAAAATTTTATGATAATTAGTATAATTGTTTATATTTTAATTAAATGATAATTGTTTATAAAATTGAATTTTAATTATTATAATATTTTTGCTTATTGCATTATTATTAATTATGTTTATTTATTTATTACTAACCCCATTAATTTGTTATTTTTATTATTATTATTTTCACTAACCCCAATTTTTATTATTATTATTTAATATTCTGCTTATTTATTTAAATTGCTTTTATTATTATTATGTAATTGCTCCGTGGTGTAATATTTATTTATAATGTTTAAATATTTATATTTTATGCTATGGTTAGTAAATAGGGAGTGTAACATGTATGTTTATTTAAAATTAATTTAGATCACTTAATTTAAAGATAAAATATTAAATTGTACACTCACATACGTAAGTCGATCTTGGATCGCCATCTCACTTCCTTAGGGATACCTCTCATTGTTACCTAATCAAAAGGTCAAGTGGGGTGTATAAAGCAAAAGTCCCTCAAAATAAAGTCATCTAGTCCCTTAACAATAAAAGATCAAGTCCCTCTTCGAATGTTGCCTTCGTAATGATCTTGTCCCTTCCGAATAAAGATGACAGTCCCTCCAAAAATGCTTATACACCCCACAGTTGCCTACATTAACAGATGACCCTTACTTGTCCCTTACATCCAAGGTAATGACTACCTATTCCTTAATAATAGGGATAGTCTTACCATTTAAAGGATTCTAGAACAGAAAAGACTTAAGTTTAGGGTAGGTTCCTCATAGTTACTTGCTCACTCTTCAAAACTTTTCAAACACTTCACACTTTCAAACAAATTTTCCAAACAAAGGTTTTTTACGCATCCGTACATGGATCATTATCAAACTCTTAAGAAAATTTCTATTCACACACTTCACATTTTCAAAAACAATTCAAAGTGAGCTAAGTAACTAAGAGCCCATGGATAACCATGGATGTAAAGGGTGCTAACACCTTCCCTTTACATAACCTACCCCCCGAACCCAAAAATCTTTTAAGGTCTTTCCTGTTCTTTTATGCCATTTCCTTTGGATAAAATAAAAGTCGGTGGCGACTCTTGCTATCCGCAACATTTAACTAAAGTCAGTTCTCCCACCGTGTTACAGAACTGGCGACTCTGCTGGGGATTTAATATTAAAGAGGGGTACCCTTAGGAATTAGATCACTTTAACTTTGTTTGCCTTGTTTGCTTTATACTTACTTGTTGGGCTCTTATGTGTGAAAGGTCCTAACCCGGATCTAGTGTACCTTAGGTAAATGGCAATAGACCAAGGAAACTGTACGGCGTATACCGATATGGTTGATCTGGTGGCCATAGTTAGTGTGACTTCTTGGTTGGTGCTTATGTTCCTTAAGTCAAGTTGAGGATAATATGAGGCTGCCATATGTTGTCAATACACTAACTAACTTTTAGAACCTAGTTATCCCATCTTGGCCTTTAGAAAAGTAGTGAGGTAACCGGCTTTGGTGCAGACTGAAGTTGGTTGACACTCGATACTACACTCATTGAGATCTTAAACTTGGAGGGTTTTGGTTGGCAAGTAAGTTGCCTACTGAACAACCACCCTTGTGAAGGATCAATGATATTGAGATCCCTTAGAACCTGGTTACTTTTGTAGGACGGGATGAACCAACTAACTTCAGGGGAGGGTACTTACCTTAAACCTCATGCAAGCCTTTAAACCTAGGGCTATGGTGTGACTTGTTTGTGTGTGCCACATGTTTGTGATTGAGCATAACATCATGACATCATCATGCATCATAAGCACAACATTTTCACTAACAATTTCAAGGACCAAAGGATTTATCTTTGTTCTTTGTTGCAGGTCATGGCTTCTGCTCGTAGAAACACCATCAGGATCAACTTTGTGAGCATACCTGCTAAGCTTAAAGAGTTGGTTTCTCAAGTGTCTGATCACTCCCAGTTCAACAAGAGACATGGTCACCTATTGGATCTGGTCACCTCAGGGTTCAATGAAGACATGATGAGTGTCCTGTTTCAGTTCTTTGACCCTAAGCACCATTGCTTTACGTTCCCTGACTATCAGCTGGTTCCTACAATGGAAGAGTTCTCTAAACTTCTGGGTATACCTGTTCTTGATCAAAGACCCTTCACAGGATTGGAGAAGGAGCTTAAACCAGAGGTTATTGCTGCAGCTCTACATCTGAAGAAGTCTGACATTGTTCTAGAAACGAGAAGCGGAGTTAAGGGTATTCTTGCTAAGGTATTAATGGATAAAGCTCAAGTGTTCTTGAAAGCTATGAGCTATGATGCTTTTGAGGAGATCTTAGCCTTGTTGATATATGGCTTAGTGTTGTTCCCCAATCCCGATCAGTTCATAGACGTTCATGCCATCAACATATTCCTGAGTCACAATCCAGTGCCTATATTGCTTGGAGACATCCTACATTCTCTTCACACCCGTACTACAAGGGCAAGAGGAACTTTGATGTGCTGCATACCTTTGCTCTCTAGGTGGTTTATTCTCACCTTCCTCGCTCAGTAATGAAGAATGAGCAAGGGTTCAGGTGGTCCAAAAGGATCATGTCACTCTCGCATTCAGATATCCATTGGTGCTCCAGATCTATGGAGAATGTCACCATCATTGACCGTTGTGGGGAGTTTCCTAATGTGCCACTTCTAGGCATAAGAGGAGGCATTACCTACAATCCTTCCTTAGCTCTACGTCAGTTTGGTTACGCTCGGAGTGATGGCCCACATGACATGTTAATTCAGGGTATCGTGTTTGACTATGACAATGATCTTCAAGGTTACCGTCAGAGATTCATACGAGCATGGGGAAAAGTGAACAAGGTAGACAGCAAGACTCTGGAGCCTAAGTACACTATTCCTATGGAAGCTTATCTCAGATGGGTGCGATCTCGTGCTCAGACTCTCATGATGCCATATCCTGCTGTCCTGCCAGTTACCATGGAATCTGTTGCTGAAGGAGATATTTCTTATACCATCCTTCACCCAGACATGCCTACTGACATGGAAGACTTACAGAGATCCTGGATCCAGCTGAAGGAGCAAAGGGATACTTTCGAGGCTCATTACAAAGCAAGCCAAGAAAGGATCCTGGAACTAACAAAGCAACTTCACGAGGAACGGAATCTCAACTCATACCTCAACACAAAGAGGAAATGTCCATGGGAGACTTAAAACCCCATCTTTTGTATTTATTTCATTTCATTTCTGTAAGCCCAAGAGGCAAAACAAATTTATTACTAATAAAAGTTTACCTTCTTGTTTGTTTAAGCAAATTTAAATCCTGCGGTCCTTGAAAACATTGCATATGCATTCACATATCATTTCATTGCATTACAGGATTATAATTGTGCACAGGTTTCTCATCTTCTCGCTGTTTATTTCAGCAATGGCTCTTGAACAAACAGTTAAGGATCTCCAGGCACAAAATGCACATATCCAAGAGCTGATCCTGAACCTGACTAAGGGGCAGGATGAATTGAAGACACTGCTGGCCAAGAAGACTAAGAAGACTAGAAGGTCAGGTGGCCTGATCAACATGGGAAGAAGCTTCAAAGGTCTTGCCAAGACCAAAGAACCAGTTGAAGATTATGAGTCTGAAGAGTCTGAAAAAGAGGGAGGCAGTCTCCACAACACTATGGGGGACTCTGATTCTGAGGCTAATTACTACCATGAGCCTAATGAAGACAAATTCAAGATGCTGGTGGATAGAATGGATGCTATGGAGTTGCAGAAGTCTTCCGGGCTGGATTTTGAAGATTTGAGTCTGATATCTGGGGTAGTCATACCCATTGGTTTCAAGGTTCCTACCTTTGTTGTTTATGATGGGGTCTCTTGTCCCAAGATGCATCTGAGGTTTTATGTCAGAAGGATCCAACCTCACACTGCTGATAAGAAGTTATGTATCCACTTTTTCCAAGAGAGCTTATCTGGAGCTCAATTGGAGTGGTATTATCAATTGGAGAGTGTCAACATCAGGGATTGGAATGATCTTGCTGAAGCTTTCTATAAGCAGTATCAATACAATGCTGATTTAGCTCCTACTCGCATGCAGCTGCAAAGCATGTCTATGGGTGCCAAAGAAAGTTTCAAGGAGTATGCTCAGAAGTGGAGAGATTTAACTGGAAGAGTACAACCCCCTTTAATTGACAGGGAATTGGTTGATATGTTCATGTGTACGCTGAATGGTCCTTTTTACAGTCATCTCATTGGAAGCTCATCATCTGGCTTCACTGAGTTGATAATGACAGGAGAGCGCGTGGAAAATGGTATAAAGAGTGGCAAGATTCAAGTGGGTACTTCTTCATCAGGTACTGCAAAGAAGCCTCCCACTAGGAAGAAAGAATCCAATGCTGTTTATGGTCAACCTGATCGTAATAGAAGGCATCAGTCTGTGAGTGCCGTTCTTATTTCAAATCCAACTCCTACAACACCATAGCATCCACAGGGCAACCAACAGAGGGCTAGAAGACAGTTCACTAAGATCAACATGTCAATGGCTTAGGCATTGCAACACTTGTTGAAGGCTGAACTTATTACTCTGAAAGAGGCTCCTCAGAATCCCAATGTTACCTCTCCCAGGTACAATCCCAATGCACGATGTGCATATCATTCGAACTGTCAGGGACATGATACTAATAGCTGCTGGGTCTTGAAGAACAAAATTTAAGATATGATTGAGGCTGGAGAGATTGAGTTTGACCCTCCGGGTACTCCAAATGTGATTACTGCTCCCATGCCAAATCATGAGAAGACTGTCAATGCCATTGATGATGATTTACATATCTATTCAGTTGCAGAGTTGACCACACCATTGTCTGTTATCAAGAAGAAGTTAGTGCAAGCTGGGTTCTTTCCAGGTTGTCGTGAAGATTGTATGTATTGTACCTATAAGCCGGATAGTTGTTGGAGATTGAGAGATGGAATTCAGCGTCTCATGGATAAATATACAATAGTGTTTGAGAGGACTCCATCGTCTGTAGAAAGTATGGTGGATCATATTACTAAAGGTAGGAAGACTGAAGAGGTTGACATGGTTGACAAAGTGCCGGTAAGAATCACTTCCAAGGGACCTGTTAAAATCACTCATAAGGGTCCAATTAAAATTACTGCTGAAGGCCCTGTGAAGGTTGTTGCTGAAGCTAGAGGGGCTCCTATGGTCATTACCACTCCTGGTTCTATTCCGTATACGTCTGATAAAGCTGTGCCTTGGCATTATGGGTCTGATGTTTATATCCATGGTGTTAAGAAGGAACCCTTAGCTGATGTGCCTGTTGATATTGATAATATTGCTGGGACAAGTAAGATCACACGAAGCGGAAGGGTCTTTTCTCCTCCAGTTACCTCCAAGCATGCAGTGACTCCTGCTGCTACCTCCACCACTGATGCTCGGGGCAAAGGTCCTGTTATTGAACCTATACCTACTGATGTGCCAGCTGCTGATGATCTCTCTACGCAGATGGAAGAAGTATTGAAAATCAGTAGCAAGAGTGATTATGACATTGTTGATCAGTTGGGGCATACTCCCTTAAAGATTTCCATGATGTCTTTGTTGTTATGTTCTGAAGCTCATGCCAAAGCTTTGATTAAGTTTCTGAAGACTACTCATGTACCCAATGCAATTTCTGTTGACCAGTTTGAGAATTGTGTTGCCCACCTGACCTATGACAATGGGTTAGGGTTTTCTGATGCTGATTTGACCCCTTCCAAAAGGGATCATAACAGGGCTCTGCATATCTCAATTGAATGCAGGGGCACTACCCTGTCACATGTATTGATAGACAATGGTTCCTCTCTGAACGTGTTGCCCAAGGAAGTCCTGAATAAGCTGAGTCCCGAAGATGCTGTGCTGAAGCCCAATAATATAGTGGTGAAAGCTTTTGATGGTTCGAGGAGGGTGGTGCATGGAGAAATTGATCTCCAAATCAAAGTTGGTTCTCAAGTTTTTAATGCTACATTTTATGTGATGGATATTCGTCCTTCGTACTCTTGTCTGCTTGGTCGTCCCTGGATCCATGGGGCAGGTGCTGTAACCTCTACATTACATCAGAAGCTAAGATATCCGGTGGAAGGAAAGGTTGTTACTGTCTATGGAGAGGAAGAATATTTTGTTATCCATGTGAACACCTTCAAGTATCTGGAAGTGGAAGGGGAATATGTTGAAACTCCGTGTCAGACATTTGAAGTGGTTCCTTGGATTGTTAATGATTATGAAGCTCCTCCTGTTGTCAAGAAAGTTCCTGTGGTCACCAGAATACCTCCAACAATGGCTTCCCTTAAAGATGCTAGAGTTGTGGTGGATGAAGGTGGTTGTATTATTTGGGGTCAGCTTCCTGATATCCCTTACAAGTCTGACAAATTTGGTTTGGGTTTCACTGCAGAGTCCCAGAAGGCTGTTCGCCGTGCTCGTGCTGTTCGTATCACCAATCAAGGGGTTATGAAAGACCAGATCAATGTTGTGGGTGACTATGATGAAGACTACAATCTGGATGCTTGGATTTTTCCTACTGTGGGTGCTGGGCTCAATAATTGGAAAGCTGAAGATGATATCCCTATCTCCTTTAGTCAGGAGTAAATACTATTACTGTGTTGTTACTTTTTTAAGTTTGTAATTTCTTGAACAATTGAACTCTTAAGCCTGTGCCTTGCCCGGGGCACAATGGTGTGCTTGTTACGGGCTGTCATTTCATTTGCATACTTCATTCAATAAAAATCAGTGGACGTTTCGATTTCGTAAATATTGTGTTCCTTGTCTTTCTTTCCTTTTATTTTTGTTTTATCAGCTATGTGTTCTTACACACACCCACATCACTAAAATGCAGATCCTCATCCACTCTGGATCCTGTTGATAACAGTTCTACTATTGCCAATTATAATTTCGAGAATCCGATCTATCAAGCTGAAGACGGAAATGAGGACGATTGTGAAGTACCTGTAGAGCTTGCTAGGTTGTTACAACAAGAAGAGAAAGCTATACAACCACATGAAGAGCCAGTCGAAGTTGTGAATCTGGGAACTGAAGAAAATAGGAAAGAAGTCAAGATAGGGGCTGAATTAGAGGATGGTGTCAAGAGCAGGTTGATTCAGATGCTACGTGACTATGTGGAGATATTTGCTTGGTCCTACGAAGATATGTCAGGGTTGGATACAGACATTGTGGTTCACTGTTTACCAGTAAAAGAAGATTGTCGTCCAAAGAAACAGAAGGTTCGTCGCATGCGTCCTGAAATGTCAGAGAAGATCAAAGCAGAGGTAATGAAACAGTTTGATGCAGGGTTCTTAGCTGTGAATTCTTATCCTCAGTGGGTTGCAAATGTGGTACCGGTACCTAAGAAAGATGGTAAGGTACGTATGTGTGTAGACTACAAGGATTTGAACAAGGCCAGCCCCAAAGATGACTTACCACTTCCTCATATTGATGTTCTGGTAGACAACACTGCTCAGCACAAGGTATTCTCTTTTATGGATGGCTTCTCTGGTTACAATCAAATCAAGATGGCTCCTGAAGATATGGAGAAGACAACATTTGTTACACAGTGGGACACCTTTTGCTATAAGGTGATGCCATTTGGTTTGAAGAATGCAGGGGAAACATATCAGCGCGCTATGGTGGCTTTGTTTCATGATATGATTCATCATGAGATTGAGGTATATGTGGATGATATGATAGCCAGGTCCCAGAATGAAGAGCAACATCTTGATCATTTGCATAAATTGTTTGAGAGGTTGAAGAAATACAAGCTAAGATTGAACCCAAACAAGTGTACCTTTGGAGTTAGATCTGGTAAACTCCTGGGTTTCATTGTCAGTGGAAAAGGTATTGAAGTGGATCCTGCAAAAGTGAAAGCTATACGAGAGATGCCAGCTCCCCGTACTGAGAAGGAAGTTAGAGGTTTCTTGGGACGACTGAATTACATTGCAAGATTTATTTCCCAATTAACAGCTACCTGTGAGCCAATCTTCAAGTTGTTGAAGAAAGATCAGGTGATGGAATGGAATGATGAGTGCCAGACTGCCTTTGATGAAATCAAGAGATATCTGTTGGAACCACCAATTTTGATGCCACCAGTTGATGGAAGACCCTTGATTATGTACTTAACAGTGTTAGACAACTCAATGGAGTGTGTATTGGGGCAACATGACGAGTCTGGTCGAAAAGAGCAGGCAATATACTACCTTAGCAAAAAGTTTACCGACTGTGAAACAAGATACTCACTGCTCGAGAAAACTTGCTGCGCTTTGGCATGGGCTGCTCGCCGACTAAGACAGTATATGTTGACCCATACTACCTTGTTGATTTCAAAGATGGATCCAATCAAGTACATATTCGAGAAACCTGCTCTCTCCGGAAGAATTGCAAGATGGCAAATGATCTTGACAGAATATGATATACAGTATACTACTCAGAAGGCCATCAAAGGAAGTATTGTTGCTGATCATTTGGCTCATCAAGAAGTGGATGATTACCAGTCAATGAGTTTTGAGTTCCCTGATGAAGACATTATGATTATTACCAAAGAACCTGGACAATATGACGGACCTGAACAAGGATCCCGATGGACTATGGTTTTTGATGGTGCCTCTAATGCACTTGGTAATGGTGTTGGTGTTGTGATTAGTTCCCCTGAAGGTTGTCATACCCCGATTACTGCAAGATTGTGTTTCTATTGTACCAATAACATGGCTGAGTATGAGGCATGTATCCTGGGTATTAAAGCTGCCATTGATATGAAGATTCAGTTCCTTGATGTGTATGGAGATTCAGCCCTGGTAGTAAGTCAGATCAAAGGAGATTGGGACACTAAGCATGATAATCTCATTCCTTACAGAGAGTATGTGTTGTCTTTGATCCCACATTTCAAAGAAGTTACCTTTGGACATATTCCACGAAGAGAGAATCAGTTGGCAGATGCATTAGCCACCATGGCATCCATGTTTGAGATCAGCTGGGTTGATGAAGCTCCCAAGATTACTATTGATAGATTTGAAAAGCCTGCATACTGCAATGAGATTGACACTGAAGAAGCAGGAGAAAAGCCTTGGTTCTATGAAGTGAAAAGATATCTTGAAGCTCAGGAGTTCCCTGAAGGGGCATCTGTCAAAGATAGGAAATTTCTGAGAAGGTTCTCTGCTAAGTTCTTTTTGAGTAATGGGATTTTGTACAAGCGCAATCATGATTCAACTTTGCTTCGTTGTGTGGATAAGAAGGAAGCAATTGAGATTATGGAAGATATGCATGATGGGATCTTTGGCACTCATTCTAGTGGTCATACTATGGCAAAGAAGATATTGAGAGCAGGTTACTATTGGTCTACCATGGAAGCTGATTGCTATCAACACTCCAGAATGTGTCACAAGTGTCAAATTTATGCTGATAAAGTACATATACCTCCATCACCATTGAATGTGTTGACTGCTCCTTGGCCCTTTGCCATGTGGGGCATTGATATGATTGGTGAGATCAAACCTACTGCTTCTAATGGGCATCGTTTCATCCTGGTTGCTATTGATTATTTCACTAAGTGGGTGGAGGCAGCTTCATTTGCATCTGTTACTAAGAATGTTGTGGCCCGATTCATTAAGAATAATCTCATATGTAGGTATGGCATCCCTGAAAGGATTATCACTAACAATGGCTCTAATCTGAACAATACTATGATTACTGATCTCTGCACACAGTTCAAGATTAAGCATCACAACTCTTCTCCGTATCGTCCGAAGATGAATGGGGCAGTTGAAGCAGCTAATAAGAACATTAAGAAGATTGTACAAAAGATGACTGTTACTTACAAGGATTGGCATGAGATGTTACCATTTGCTCTTCATGGTTATCGTACCACAATACGTACTTCAACAGGGGCAACCCCATTCTCCTTAGTCTATGGTATGGAAGCAGTCCTTCCCATTGAAGTTCAGATTCCCTCCTTAAGAATTATGAAGGATGCAGGCTTGGATGAAGATGAATGGATTCAGACTCGACTTGACCAGATAAATTTGATTGATGAGAAGAGGTTAGCAGCAGTTTGTCATGGCCAGATGTATCAGAAACGGATGATCAAAGCTTTTAATAAGAAGGTTAAACCAAAGGTATATCAGGCTGGTGACTTGGTAATCAAGCGTATCATATTACCACAGGGTGATCCTAGGGGCAAGTGGACTCCTACATATGAAGGACCATTTGTAGTCAAAACAGTATTTTCAGGAGGTGCCATGATACTTACTACTATGGATGGTGAAGACTTCCCACAACCTGTAAACGCAGACATAGTTAAAAAATACTACGCATAAAAAGAGACCCGCTAGGTTGACAGGCCTAGGCAAAAATAAGGGCATCCCGGCAAACCAAAAGGGTTTGGGCAAAAATTAGGGATATATATAAAAGATGTACACCCGGCAAGTCGAAAACCTGAAAAGGCGGCTTGGGCAAAAAAGGGTATCCCGGTGGATTGAAAACCTGAAAGGGCAATCCAGACAAAAGTTAGGGATTAAAGCGTATGACTATGTCTCGTTTGGATCACCCATGAAACTGCAACCAGTTGTGTTACTTACTCAAGCTCGAACAGATAAAGCTCAATCCAATCATTTTCGTCTCAACAGAAGAAGATGAGATACTTGAATATAATGGCAATAGTAGAATTGAAACTCAATAGGATTATTTCCCACATAGCTGATTTTCTTTGTTTTGTAAAAACTTTATGACAAAGTCCTCTTACTAGGATTTCTGTCTCCTTGTACAAACCTACCTATGTATAGGTCACTCTTTGATATAAATAAAATTCCATTCTTTGAATCCAGATTTACTTTTACCCTATTTACATAAGCGAAACGTCCATTGGTTGTGTTTGAATGTATGTATGCTTTTGAATATGATTGATGTTTACCAGAAATGCATGTATGCTTAATATGATTGATGTTTACCAGAAATGCATAAAAATGTAGTAATAGTATTTACTAAGGACGAACGAGGGAAGGATTTCAACGAAGCTTCGCCAGTTCATCTCTACAAAACAGTTACAAACCCTCGGTAGGACAAATCCATCTTCATAAAGTCACATCTCCCCTGGAATTTATATCCATCTCTTTTATCCTCATACGGATATTCGGGAATTTACTTTCCAATAATAGTACGACGAACGAAGACGGGAAGTTATATATACCTTACTATCCCCAGCAGATGGGAGGTTATATATACCCTACTATCAAACGAAGATGGGAAGTTATATATACCTTGCTATCCCCAGCAGACGGGAGGTTATGTATACCTTGCTATCCCCAGCAGACGGAAGGTTATGTATAATATATTATCAAACAAGACGGGAACGAGTTCCTCATACTCTTCAGCAACAAATCGGGATTTATTTTCCCTGGCCAGCAGTTGTTATACGAAGATATCTGCCGCTTCAGGCAGTATCATATCATACATACATCATTTACATCATACCATAACATACATATTCATAGATACATAATACATTACTTAAGTGCATCATATTATACATGCATACATAATGCATAAACTAATATTACCATACGTAATGCTACCTTGTTTTCAGGTTAATTCTCCAGCATACAGACTTCATTAACAAATTGTGACTATTGGGCCGTTGTTTATCTTCCCAAAAGTTATCATTACCTCAGGACTGCTATATCCTCCTGAAAGCTTCTTATACCTCAGGACGTTGTTATCCTCCTGAAAGCATATTATCTCCTCGGGACGTTGTTTATCTTCCTGAAAGCCATCATCACTTCCTCAGGATGTTGTTTATGCTCTTGAAAGCATATTATTACCTTGGGCCGTTGTTATCTTCCCAAAGGTTATCACTCCCTCAGGACGTTGTTATCCTCCTGAAAGCATATTATCTCTTCAGGACGTTGTTTATCTTCCTGAAGGCTATCATCACTTCCTCAGGATGTTGTTTATACTCCTGAAAGCATATTATTACCTTGGGCCGTTGTTATCTTCCCAAAGGTTATCACTTCCTCAGGACGTTGTTATACTCCTGAAAGCATATTATCTCCTTGGGACGTTGTTTATCTTCCTGAAGGCTATCACCCCTACCTCAGGACGTTGTTTATCCTCCTGAAAACATATTATTACCTCAGAACGTTGTTTATCTTTCTGAAAGCGTATCATTATTACCTCAGGACTGCTTTATCCTCCTACAAGCACACTATTACCTCAGGGTTGCTTCATCCTCCTGAAAGCATATTACTACTTCAGGACGTTGTTTATCTTCCTGAAAGCTATCATTTTACCTTCATATTTTGGACTGCTTTATCCTCCAAGAAATGTATCTGAAGAATTTTTCTCCAAGTGGCATCCTTAAGCCCACTCAAACATATTCAACTAGTCATCTGTATCACTCTATGCACTGGTGAGTGCAAATTTTTGGGCTTTTGTGTTCAATCCCCTTCAACCTTCCAGGTCACGACTGGTAAATATACCAATCTAACCCCTCAGGTTTCAGAAAATTGAACAGGGGCAGCTGTTGCACCCCAAAATTTGCCCTCACAATACAAGACTTTGTGTGCTAAGAAGGTTCACAAGGTTCACAAGACCTTTCATGAAGTTCATGAAGTTTACAAGTCACTTTATGAGGTTCACAAGGTTCACAAGATTCACAATACTTACAAGACCTTTCATGAGGTTCATGAAGTCTACAAGATACTTTATGAGGTTCACAAGGTTCACAAGACCTTCCATGAGGTTCACAAGGTTCACAAGACCTTCCATGAGGTTCACAAGGTTCACAAGACATCTTATGATGGTTCACAAGGTTCACAAAGTTCATAATTGGTCAGAAGAGTTGACAATTCCCTCAGACAATGCACCTCCTAAGTAGTGCATCCAAAACTAGGGTTTTAACTTTAATCGGGATAAATGGATTTCCAAGACTTCAAGTGAGCTTTATAGCATCTTATATGTGTCTAAGAATCCCCATGACAAATTTCAGAACTTTTCTCAAAGGTTTGCTCAGTCAGATAATCAGATAAGTCAAAATCAGTCAAAGCAGTTAAAAAGTCAAATTGAGGTCAACTGTGGTCAAACCAAAGTCAAACTTCATGATTTTTTGCCAACATCAAGTGTATGAATTAAAATTCATCATTTGACCAAGGGTTGATCATGATTCATCAAGGAGATTTCAGATCATCAAGAATCAGGAGTTTCTAAATTAGGGTTTTCTTTAGTAAAAGTCAACTGAACTTTGACCAGCCATAACTTTCACATGCTTCATCACCAAGTATCCATCCAAAGCTCATTTTGAAGGAAATTGAATTCTCTACAACTTTGTGTCTCACAAGCCATGCCCAAAAATGCTTCATTTGGAAGGTATGAGCTAAGACATTATAAGTCCTTTTGAAAGTCAACAAAAAGTCAACAACTTCAAAAGGGCATAACTTGATAATGGTGAATGATATGAACATGAAACCAGTGGGGTTGGTTAGAGGACTCTTCAAGCTTTCCAAAATGTCCAATAACACCCTCATAGCATTAAAATTGAAGGATGTGTGCCCTTGCAAAGTTGGGAAATTTTTGGTTGGTTTATGAAGAAAATGGAGGGTTAAAACCAATTTTTTCTAAATGGGCTTGCCATATGATGACCCAATCCATACTATGACCTCATGCACGACCCAAGTCAATAAAAATCAGATTTTTTATCATTTTATTTTTATTTATTTTTATTTAATTCATTAAAAATCATTTTAAATTAAAATAAAATATAAAAGTCAAAGATTTAAAAAGGATTGAGCTTCTAGAAATTCATAAAGATGATTGGAATCAAAGTGGTAAGAGAATCATGTTGATTTTCCTAAAATAGAAGGTGTTCATACAAGGATATTTGATTTTTAAGGCCTAATCTTTTTGAATCTTTTCCAATCAAATTTCTCACACAATGACCAAGTTTTTTAACCTAAATTCATCACTCTATAAGTATATGACTTAACCCTACTCACTATTCACGAATTCCAGCCTCCAAAGTGTAAGTTTGCATTTTCAAAAACCTCACAAAAGTCAAATTCGGTTTCAACTCCACAAGGAATTTGAAGGTATTCTAAAGACCTAGCAATGATCCCTGGACATCATTGAGTCGAAATCAATGACCATTTGCATTCAAAACATCTCATATCCCAAAAACCGAATCAAGCTTTGTTCTTGAATATGAGTTTTTCGATTTCACATATTTGCTTGATTTAAATGATATTTGATGATTGCTTGATGTTTGTGATAATGCTAGGAACGTTTCTGGGCAGCAACCTTGAAGTTTAGTGACCTCAATCGCATCCCACCATTGTTAGGGTTTGAACGGCCAATTTAGGGTTTTGCGATTTAGACAATATAAATAAATTCTAACAATGTGGATTGATTGTATGAATCATAAGGAATTCATTGGTATAACCAATTTGATGAAATTATACCATTTGCTTGATGTTTGAATTTCGCAGGGCATGAACATGGAAGAACACGCATGAAATTTCGCAGCAAAATTTGTATGAAAATTCGCAGGAACCAAGGAGGAAGAAGACCCCTGCGCGCGAATTTCAAATTTAAACATTTGTTTTAAAATATTATGATATTGTTTCTGTTTAGTATCACAAGCTTGTGCTTGTCCCAGTGGTGAAGGATGCGCGTATGATACTTATGGGCAGGAGTTCGAATCCTGGCTTCACCACCTTTTTCTTGTTTTTTCTAGATAATTAGACATTTTAATATATTATGAATTATGGTGAGATTGTTAACAGGTGCGCTCTCCCAGCTGGATTGGTCAAGGTGTTTGTGTGTATTGTGAAGGTCCTGGGTTCGATCCCCCCAGGCCTTTTGTTTTTTTCTTTCTTTTTTTCTGATTTTCAGGCATAAGGCACAGAAGCAATTGGACCATGCTTCATCACCTGCGCGCAGGCTGGCCCAGTGGTAACTCTTCATCCAGGTTCTAGGGAGGTCCTGGGTTCAAATCCAGGCCTCCCAATTTTTTTTAAACCAAGTTATTTTCTTTATATTTTCCTTTTTCTTATCTTATTCTTTTAAATTTTAATTAATTATTATGTTTTTATAAAATAAATCATATGTATATATTTTGTATTGATATTTTATTTTATAAATTATTAATATGTATGTATTATATATAAATTATTTGTGTAATTGAATTAATATTTAATATTTAATATTTATTTATATAAAACCTAATTTATTGTTAAAACCCTAAAAACATATTCTTTTTAAACCCTAATTGTTTTTCTTCTATTTGTTTAAAATTATCATTTGTATATTATATTCATAATCTAATTAAAATTCTTAATTTAATTTTTAGTAATGTATAAATTATTTATAATTTAAATTTTTTTTTGTATTTAAACATGTTTAAAAATTAAAATTCTTAATATGATAATATGACATAATTTGTTTATAATTTAATTTTTGCATGTAAATAATTTTATTATATGTTTAAAAATATGTAAAAATTGCTAATTTAATTTTTGTAATTATAATCTATTTTTATAATATGTTCATAATTAATTTAATTTTATAATTTATACACTTAACTTAAAATTTTATGATAATTAGTATAATTGTTTATATTTTAATTAAATGATAATTGTTTATAAAATTGAATTTTAATTATTATAATATTTTTGCTTATTGCATTATTATTAATTATGTTTATTTATTTATTACTAACCCCATTAATTTGTTATTTTTATTATTATTATTTTCACTAACCCCAATTTTTATTATTATTATTTAATATTCTGCTTATTTATTTAAATTGCTTTTATTATTATTATGTAATTGCTCCGTGGTGTAATATTTATTTATAATGTTTAAATATTTATATGTTATGCTATGGTTAGTAAATAGGGAGTGTAACATGTATGTTTATTTAAAATTAATTTAGATCACTTAATTTAAAGATAAAATATTAAATTGTACACTCACATACGTAAGTCGATCTTGGATCGCCATCTCACTTCCTTAGGGATACCTCTCATTGTTGCCTAATCAAAAGGTCAAGTGGGGTGTATAAAGCAAAAGTCCCTCAAAATAAAGTCATCTAGTCCCTTAACAATAAAAGATCAAGTCCCTCTTCGAATGTTGCCTTCGTAATGATCTTGTCCCTTCCGAATAAAGATGACAGTCCCTCCAAAAATGCTTATACACCCCACAGTTGCCTACATTAACAGATGACCCTTACTTGTCCCTTACATCCAAGGTAATGACTACCTATTCCTTAATAATAGGGATAGTCTTACCATTTAAAGGATTCTAGAACAGAAAAGACTTAAATTTAGAGTAGGTTCCTCATAGTTACTTGCTCACTCTTCAAAACTTTTCAAACACTTCACACTTTCAAACAAATTTTCCAAACAAAGGTTTTTTACGCATCCGTACATGGATCATTATCAAACTCTTAAGAAGATTTCTATTCACACACTTCACATTTTCAAAAACAATTCAAAGTGAGCTAAGTAACTAAGAGCCCATGGATAACCATGGATGTAAAGGGTGCTAACACCTTCCCTTTACATAACCTACCCCCCGAACCCAAAAATCTTTTAAGGTCTTTCCTGTTCTTTTATGCCCTTTCCTTTGGATAAAATAAAAGTCGGTGGCAACTCTTGCTATCCGCAACATTTAACTAAAGTCAGTTCTCCCACCGTGTTACAATATCATCTGTCGATATGGAGTTCCCGAGCGAATCATTACTGATAATGGTTCCAATTTTAACAACAAGATTATGGCAGAACTTTGTCGGGACTTCAAAATTCAACATCACAACTCTTCCCCTTACATGCCAAAGATGAATGGTGCTGTTGAGGTCGCTAACAAGAATATCAAGAAGATTGTGCAGAAGATGGTAATCACCTACAAAGACTGGCATGAGATGCTACCATTTGCCTTGCATGGGTATCGAACCTCTATCAGAACATCTACTGTGGAAATGTCGTATCAACTTGTGTATGGTATGGAAGTTGTCCTACCTGTTGAAGTTGAACTACCCTCCTTGCGGGTAATGATGGATGTGAAACTGGATGAAGCAGAATGGGTCTGATCTCGGTACAATCAACTGAATCTGATAGAAGAGAAAAGATTAGCAGCCATCTGCCATGGAAAATTATATCAGAAGCGAATAAAGAAAGCCTTCGATCAGAAAGTCAGATCTCGGGAATACCAAGTGGGAGAGCTTGTTCTGAAGAGAATTCTTCCTCCTCATACAAACCACAGGGGCAAGTGGACACCAAACTATGAAGGTCCCTACGTGATAACTAAAGTCTTCTCGGGTGGAGCATTGATGCTCGCAACCATGGATGGTGAAGACTTCTCGTCTCCTGTGAATTCAGATGCAGTTAAAAAATACTTCGTATAAAAAGACCCGTTGGACATAAAAATAGAATGTGAGTCCAGGCAAAAATAGGGTATCCCGGTGATTCAAAAACAGAATAAAAGACTCGGGCAAAAATAAGGGAAAATTAAAAAAAATGTACACCCGCTGAGTTGAAAAGCCACATCGGACAGCTTAGGCAAAAATGGGTATCTGATCACACTAAATTTCACCGTATTTCTGACTCCGATTTCGCATGCATTCTTAGCCTTTATTGTTATTTTGTTATGTGATTACTATGTTTTCCTTTTTTTTCAGGTATTTATCCATTTAAGAGTCACATGCGAAGAAACGAAGCAATTAGGATGAAAAAATGAGAGAAATAGAGCAATTTGCACACAAGACGTTGGCCGACGATTTTGACCATAACTTTTGATCTGTAAATCAGAATGACGCCCCATTCGAAGCACTGGAAAGCTAACACAGAGAGCTACACCATGGAAAATGTGTCGCTCCCGATAAATGGGAATGGCCCAAATAAAGGTACAGACGCGAACGGTCGGCGAAAGGGACAATGAGGACACACAGGAGTGAACTCACAGGAGATGAATAGAGTCGCCAGCTAGGCATTTTTATCCCGGAGGAAAGGCAATGCTGCATAGACCTAGAAAGACATGGATAAGACGGTTGCGAACCAGAGAGACTGAGAAAGGGGGTTGGTTACAACCTGGGAAGGTATTAGCACCCAGATTGTCCGCCGTACTCGATGGGATCCACGCTTGAAAGATTTGTGTTTTAAAGGGGTAGTGTCAGTGCAATTTGTGTATAAAGAGAGCTGGAAAAGGATGTAAAGGTGTCAGTGTAAAGGAAGTGTGAAGTGTGTAAATGATGTGTCAGTGTAAGAAAAGAAATAGGATGCTCAAGATCATGAGGCTAAAAGAATGAAGCTGGAAGAGGGGGAATATACAGAGACTTTTCTTCGATAACTGTTAAGTTATGCCTACGTATCCTCTCGTGCAATGAGGAAGTCAGAACATCGTAGTTCGACCCAAAGAGACTGAAAGGTAAATTGACCTGTGAACTGCTTACTTGTCTATGCTCAAGTGTATGACCTGTCTGGCTCAGGTGCAAACTGTCTTGCATTAGACGGAAGAAGCAAGTTCTCGTTTATGAGTGAATGTGATGAGAAAAGAATCCCGGAGGAGACGATTATTGTTTGTTTTTGAGTTTTCAGTCTTTTATTGCTTTTGAAAGTTTGTCATAAGTTAATGAGCTTAAGCCTAAACCAATGGATTTAGTAGACTCATCACATCTTCCCTCTGATTAGGGGTAATGAGAATACCTTAAGTGTGAAGTCAGCTTCTCACACTTAATCACCATGATGTAGGATTAAGATCATTAACCTACTTGTGATTATTTAGATGTTTTTGTTGTTTTTGTTTAGTGTTAAATAATGAGATTAAGCCATAATCAGGGATTAAATAGACTCATTACACCATCCTAATAGAAGGATAATAGATGAGAATGTTTAAGCTGAGGAAGACTCCTCAACTTAATCCATGATTAGGGATTAACCTCATGACAAAACAAAGCCTTTATTAGATGGATTTTAATTAATGATAAGATGAAGAAGTGAGTTTTATGGTTTGTAAGACAACTTGAGGGGGACTTGTCCATTAACACTAGGGTTAGTCCTTCTTAACCAATTAAGGAAGAATTAGAACCCTAATGCAAGGCCCAAGTTACAAGCTTGATGTCTTGATAATTATTAAGTGATTTGATTAAAGGAGTTAAACACATTAAGGGTTTAACACTTAGGATTAAAGTTATACACTCCATCCTAATAGAAGGATACAGGCATAAACTTAATCACAAAGCCTTAAAGCCTTTATGGTTTAGTCCTTGATTATGAGGTGAGAAGAGAAGACTCAATGAGACACAAAGGTAAAAACTAAGAGGGGAGACTAAACAAAACCCTAATCATTGTCATACATGGTTGTTCCTAAGGTTTGTGAGGTTTTCAAGAGAAGTCTTCAATGGAACCACCAGGAAGAAGATGAAAGGATCAGGAGAAGCAAGGTAACTTGCTTCATTCAAGAAGTCAAGTCACTTGAAGAAAGAAAGTGAGAAGAAGAAGGCTGAGAAAGATCAAACTCACACACATACCAAAAAATGCAGCAAGGATGTAAAAAGAGGTGAAGAGAAGTTATGAGAAGTGAAGGCAAATTCACTTCTCAAAGTCACTTACCACCTGAAAAGTTAGTGAAAGAAATGCAATGCAATGCAAAATGAAATGAAATGGTATGATGTGAACCAAAACCAGAAACACATATATGATGTTAATGATGTTATGTGATGCTACAAACATGAGACAAGACATGAGGATGATCACATGAACCAATGGATGCAGATGAGGCAAGTTAAGGAGCATAAACATACATGAAAAGTTATGAAATGCAAATAGCATACAACATGGGAAATGCAAGATGCAATGATCAAACATGCTTTCAATATGTCTTATGATATCAAATGGATCACAAGAATGCATAAAAAGTCATGGCAAGTCAAGATATGAATGCAAATACAAGATGGATGCATATGGAAGCCCAAATTAGGGTTTATGAACAATACATCAAACAAAAACCAAAATCAGAAGCAAACAACATGACAAAAAATTGAAAATGCCCTCAGAGGATCCCTAAACCTATACTAACCCAAAGCCCAAAGGAGAAGTCCCAACTCTTAACCTAGTTCAAGTTATGATTTTTCTAAGTTTTCTAAGGTTTTAGGGTTCCTTAACAAGAAAAATGCCAAACAAATGGAAAATGGAAGATCAAATCATGGCCATTTAATCTCACAAACTACATGATATGCTAAACACAATGCAAAAAGAATCAAAGTCCAACTCATCATGGTTAGGCAGAAGTGATTTTTGGAAGTTTGGATCAAAATAATGCATCAAAATGATTTTAATTCTATGAAAATTTCTCAAAATGCATCAAGATCAAAAAATAAATTTGGTTTGAGGGTTGGACAATGTTTCTAAATGTTTTTAAATGTTTCATGAATTTTTTTGGTGATTTTTAAATACCTAAAAGTATTTTTAATAAATTAATTCTCATTAATTAATTAAAAAGAAACTTTTAAATATTTAAAAATACTTTTTTAATGCAAAAATTAAAAATAAAAATATTTTTATGTTCTGAAATTAAATAATAACTTGTATAAAAAATTTCAGAATTTTTAAATTAGTTTTACTATTTTAAATAAATTGGAGAAAAGAAATGAAATAAAATGCAAAATAAAATGGATTTATGGAGAAGTCAACGCATCCAATGGCCTGTATTTGAATAAAAAGAGAGGGAATTGACGCGCGCGAGATTGGAAGGCCAGGATTCATTCTGGGGAATTCAAAATTAATCCCAATTAATTAATTCAAATAATCAGGATTAGGGTTTAATGAGAGATCCGGGCCATTGGTTCACGCGGGAGTCAACTAAAGTCAGCCAGATCAAGGGTCCAAATTCAAACTTGCATTAATTACGCTGGTTAACCCTAATCTTTTTCAGGTGGCCGGAGAAGACCTCCGGTCGTCTTCTCCGGTGGGAACCCCACCTGAAAATTCCTAGAATCTTCAAAACGCAACTAAAATGAAATCTAAACAAACAGAAATCCTTCCCATACTTCACTGAATCAAAACCCTAACATAAACATCATTTATATTTCATCAATCACATGAATCGAAACAAAAGAAATTTTAGGGCAAAACTTTCAGAACACGATTAAACTCTCATCTCTTCACCATTTTCAAAACCAACAACATCAGAGTGATCAGTGAACTACAAAGAACAACTTAGGAACTTCAAAAATCATTTCTGGAAAAAAAGTTCTTGAGCTACCTGAGTTTTGAAGCTTTCAGTTTACAGCTTTCTGGCCTTTCTCCTTTGTGCAATCCACTCCTTATGGTCTCTTGATGATGTCTGGATGCTTAGAAGGAGTTTGTGTTGGCTGTTTTGAGAGTTTGAACAGCTTCTGCTCAAGCTCAGGTGAGAATCGTGTCTGGCTTATGTGAGGTTTCAAGGATGAATGAAGGCAAGGAAATGATCAGAAGGATGTGGTGATGAGTTCTATGAAGTTTGTTTGAGTGTTTGTGGCTTGTTTTCTGAGTTTCGAAAGCTTTTGCTTTTGAGAGTGAAAATGAGAATGTCCTCTATGGCTGGCTTCAGGCTTGCTTGTTATTGTGTTTGGCTTGCAATTAGTTTGTATAAACAATGCTGATTGGTCAGAAGATGTGACATGCCCTTTTGTGATAGGTGTGGCTACTTTTGCAAATTGTCAACTTTGTGTAAGAGAAAGCATGGGTCATGTTCTAGCCAAGTACAAGGGGTGTGGGCTGCGCAGCATGGTGAGGGGAAAGGCTAGAGTTGGTCAGCAAAGCAGCTAGCAAGTGGATGCAATGCCATCATGAGTTTTTGCAACTTGGTTTGCCTTTGGTTCTTCATGAAAAGTCTTGCCTCACAAACCATAAAACATGTGATCCCTTTGGCCCATTCTGATTTTTAGGGCTTGTGTGATGTTTGTGCAAAGATTAGAGACCATTTTGAAGTCACAAAATGCCTTGGTACAAGAATTTGCAAGTTTTCCATTTGGTGCATAACTTGAAAATTTAGTGATTTTTGCCAACTTTAACAATCCATAACTTTTGATCCAAAATGAATTAGGTCATGTTCTTGTACTTTTTGAAAAGGGAATGATATATTCTACAACTTTCATGACCAAAGTTTTTCCATTTGAAGCATTTTTGGATCAAAAAGTATGGGTTGAAAAAGTTGCCTAAAATGGCATTTTCATTACAAGTCAAACTTGCCCAAAAAGTCAACTTTGCAAAAGACTTGAAATTCTTGAATTTTGTGAACTTCCAACTTCTTCTATGATCAAATAAAGATCAAATACAATCAAAATGATGAAGAACACCCCTTGGTTGGGTCATTGGGGGCCTCAGATGCCCTGATTTTGCACTGACTTGCTTGAAAAGTCAACTCTTGATCAGATGACTTCCCCATGGAATTTCTTCATGAAAATTGATATGCATACTCCCTATACCATATAGAGATCAATAGAAACAATAATGACCAAAAAATTTGGAGTTATGGCCTCTGAAACCAAAACCCTAATTTTAGGTCATCTGTGCAGTCAAGCCTGGCTCTGCTTCCATTCCATTCCCAGTTCTTGTGATTCTTTGGCATTATTGACTTTGAGAGGATAGAATATGATACTTGAACACACATAGACCTATTTGAAGTGATTGATGGCCTTTGGAGTGGCTCAAGAGGCTCCTGGATTGCTCAGATCACAAACCCTAGATGCAGATGACTTAGAACCTATGCAATGACTCAAAATGTGATATGAGATGGTATGATTGAGTTTATGCATATGTGTGATCACA
The DNA here is from genome assembly GCA_963966055.1 of Lathyrus aphaca. Lineage (NCBI taxonomy): Eukaryota > Viridiplantae > Streptophyta > Magnoliopsida > Fabales > Fabaceae > Lathyrus > Lathyrus aphaca. The sequence continues at coordinate 99,154,763 of OZ014525.1, read as the reverse complement.
AGCCATGGTGTGAATGGGTGAGGGCAAATTTGGGGTGTTTACAGCTGCCCCTATTCAAACATGAGTTAGCTGTGCAGGATGTAAGCGACGACTTATCAGGCAAACAAGGTAACTTGTGGTTGAATACCAAAGACAGTCCAAAATTTGCACTCACGAAATGAAGAAGAAAAAGGGATATAGATTGTAAAAGAAAATAAAGTATATTGTAAAGTATGGGCGACGGAGGACGACCGTCGAGCAGAGGACGACTGCTGGGTAAAGAGCAATGACGGGGACGGCCGACATGCTGGAAAGGTGCGGGAAATAAAGCAATGACGGGGACGGCCGACATGCTGGGGATAAAAAGAATTATGATGGGGACGGCCATCAAGTAAAGCTGTAAAATTCTCTGGGGATTCATGAAACATGACGGGGACGGCCATCAAGTTCATAAAGTAGAGTAACCGACGATGGGGACGGCCATCGGGCTAAACTGAAAGGAAAAGGGACCACGACGGGGACGGCCATCGGGTTAAAGAATAAATGAAATAAACAGATGATGAGGTACGGTCACCAAAGGTGAAGGACGATCACCTAGCAGGGGACGGCTGCTCTGTTGGGTTAAGATGAAGGACGGTCATCTAAGGTGGAGGACGACCACCTGGCAGGGTACGGCTGCCGAAAATATCGCGACATAGGACGAATGCCGGATAAAAGGTCAACGATGGGGACGGCCATCGGATGAGCATGATGGAGGACGACCATCAAGAGGTGGAGGACGACCACCTAGAAGGGGACGGCTGCTCTCAAGGTTTATCATGACGTAGGACGAACGCCAGACAACCAAAATCAACAATGGGGACGGCCATTGGATGAAATGATGAAGGACGATCATCAAGAGAAGGTGGAGGACGACCACCTAGCAGGGGACGGCTGCTAAATATCACGACATAGGACGAATGTCGGATAGAAAATCAACGATGGGGACGGCCATCGGATGAGCATGATGGAGGACGACCATCAAGAGAAGGTGGAGGATGACCACCTAGCAGGGGACGGCTGCTAAATATCACGACATAGGACGAATGTCGGATAGAAAATCAACGATGGGGACGGCCATCGGATGAGCATGATGGAGGACGACCATCAAGAGGTGGAGGACGACCACCTAGCAGGGTACGGCTGCTCTCAGGGTTTATCGTGACACAGGGCGAATGTCAGATAAAAAGAAAATTGCTTTGTTGACGATCTCCTGGGGAGTAGTAAACACGGACGAGTGTTTACATCCAAGAAATAAAAGGGTAAGTGTTTAGATGTTTGTGTATAGATTAAAGATGCGGACGAGCATCCTTAAGACTACGATACGGACGAGTATCGGGTAGAAACAAACGCTTGACGCATGCTCTGAGATGATGATACGGACGAGTACCATCTGGTTAACAAAGAACACGGACGAGTGTTGAATCTGGGGGGCTTGAGTGGTATATACAAGATACGGACGGGTATCTACATAAGTATGAGTGGTGTATAGATAAGTATTCAAATGTTAGGGAGGGTGACACAGACGAGTGTCAAAAGATGAAGAGTATAGTATGTATACAGTGCTTAGGCGACTGCGCTGGGGAAAGTGACATGGACGGATGTCAAGGAATTGTATATATAAGTATCTGTGAGTGCAAAGGGGACTATCTTTGGCTTTCTGCTGGGGGTATGACACAGGCGAGTGTCCAAAAGTGTCTGTAATACGAGTAGTATTGTTTTCACAGAGTGTTTAGGTGACTTTACTGGGGAATGATGACACGGACGGGTGTCAAAGGGTATATGCTGGTGTTTGTGAATGTGAGGCAACTGCTTTTGCTGGAGAATCTCTGCTGGGGATTTTTGGGGGAGTCTGTATGATGGCGGGTTATCATTATTTACAAGTGTTGATTCAAAACATGGCTTATGATTATGCTATATGCTTGATTTTTGCCGTAATGCTCCGTATTAGACGGAATGCTACGCTTTGTGGGTGAATATGATATGAATGCTATGATTATGCAAAGATACCCAACCGGGATCCGGATCCCGTTGCTACGAAGATCTCTGGCCGATCTGCTTGAAATGGACATCCCAGCCGGGGACGAGATCACTGGCAGATCTTATGAGATGATATCTGCTTGGGGATTCAGGTCACTGATAGACCTGTCTCAGTAATGAGGGACCCAGCTGGGGTTTGTAGCAGCTTTCTTTACTCTATTGTGATTCTTTCGTGCGCTGCTCTTCTGGATAGAGGCTGGAGCTCTGTGGGGAGATGGTTCCCTGACTTTTGTACTCGGCTGAGGAAGGAATGGCAACTCGGCTGGGGAGAAGTAACAAGTGGCAACTTGGCTGGGGAGAAAACACTTTGAGTGTTAAGACTGAGCGAGCATTGATTTTCCAGCTTGCTGAGATGAAGCTTACATGCCCCAAGTTGCGTTCTGGATACCTGCAATCCTGCAAAGATAGGGAAACGCACAAGTAATCCCGAGGTATCCTTTACTGGATTCCGTCATAGGAGTTTAGACACTTCTGTGAGTAAGTATATTTCCTGCAAGCATGTGACTTTTATTACATATATTTTTTTGAAGATAAGCATCTGTATTTATGCAACCAGTTTTTCTTAAGAAATCAGACATTTTTTTGCAAATAAAATGTACAAGACGAAACATGACTGAAAATCTGCTTTTATTAATTCATGTGCCCTGAATCGGCGAGATACAGTCAAAGAAACATATCCCCTGAAATGAGGAGATTGTTACAAATTGAGAAACAAAATGCTGGCAATGTTGACGACGCTTCGAGGAGCTTCCTCTTTACTATGACTCGTATGACTTTTGACGTTCTTCTCGTCTTGCTTTCTGAAGAAGGCTGATTCTGATTGAAGCTTGATCCTTTCGAAACTTACCAAGTTGTAAGTGATACAGACGAATTCAGAGTGCAGTTATTCGCTTATTCCCTTGTTTTGCATGGATCGCCCTTTCAGGTTTTCAATCCATCGGGATACCCATTTTTGCCTGAGCTGTCCAATGCGGCTTTTCAACTCAGCGGGAGTACGTTTTTTTTTGTTTATTTTCCCTTATTTTGCCCGAGTCTTTTATTCTGTTTTTGACTCGCCGGGATGCCCTATTTTTGCCTGGACTTACATTCTGTTTTTACGTCCAGCGGGTCATTTTTTATGCGAAGTATTTTTTAACTGCATCTGAATTCACAGGGGACGGGAAATCTTCACCATCCATGGTGCTGAGCATCAGTGCTCCACCAGAAAAACTTTCTTTACCACAAATGGTCCTTCATAGTTTGGAGTCCACTTGCCCATGTGGTCTGTATGAGGAGGGAGGATTCTTTTCAGCACAAGATCTCCTACTTGATACTCTCGGTGCCTGACTTTCTGATCGAAGGCTCTCTTCATTCTTTTCTGATACAACTGCCCATGGCAGATTGCAGCCAATCTCTTCTCTTCAATCAGACTCAGTTGTTCGTATCGGGACCGGACCCATTCTGCTTCGTTCAGCTTAACATCCATCAGTACCCTTAGAGAGGGTAATTCAACTTCAACAGGTAGGACTGCCTCCATACCATACACAAGCTGATACGGTGTTGCCCCAGTGGATGTTCTGATTGACGTGCGGTACCCATGCAAGGCAAATGGTAGCATCTCATGCCAGTCTTTGTAGGTGACTACCATCTTCTGCACAATCTTCTTAATATTCTTATTAGCCGCCTCAACAGCGCCGTTCATCTTTGGCCTGTAAGGAGAAGAATTGTGATGCTGAATCTTGAAGTCCCGGCATAGTTCTGCCATCATTTTGTTGTTCAAGTTGGAACCATTATCAGTAATGATTCGCTCGGGAACTCCGTATCGACAGATGATATCTCTCTTCAGAAATCTGGCTACCACTTGTCTTGTAACATTGGCATAGGAAGCTGCTTCGACCCACTTGGTGAAATAGTCAATGGCAACCAGGATGAATCTGTGGCCATTCGAAGCAGTCGGCTCAATCTTGCCAATCATGTCAATGCCCCACATAGCAAAGGGCCAGGGTGAAGACATCACATTCAGAGGATTGGGAGGTACATGCACCTTATCCGCATAAATCTGGCATTTATGGCATTTCCTGGCATAGGTACAACAGTCGGTATCCATTGTGATCCAATAATAACCAGATCGTAGCAATTTCTTAGCCATGGCATGCCCTCCCGCATGGGTACCAAAGGATCCTTCGTGCACTTCATGCATCAACAAATCTGCTTCTGTCTTATCAACGCATCTGAGGAGTACCATATCAAAGTTTCTCTTGTATAGGGAACCATCAGTATTCAGAAAGAAACTACCAGCAAGCCTTCTCAATGTCTTCTTATCATTGGAAGATGCCCCAGGTGGGTATGTCTGATCCTCCAAGAAGCACTTAATGTCGTGAAACCAAGGCTTATCATCTTTGACAATGTCTGCTGCGAACACATATGCTGGTCTGTCAAGTCTGGACACTGAGATCTGAGGTACAAAGTTGGCAGCTTGAACTTTGATCATTGATGAAATGGTAGCCAGAGCATCTGCAAATTGATTCTCGTCCCGAGGGATACCAGAAACGTTCCTAGCATTATCACAAACATCAAGCAATCATCAAATATCATTTAAATCAAGCAAATATGTGAAATCGAAAAACTCATATTCAAGAACAAAGCTTGATTCGGTTTTTGGGATATGAGATGTTTTGAATGCAAATGGTCATTGATTTCGACTCAATGATGTCCAGGGATCATTGCTAGGTCTTTAGAATACCTTCAAATGCCTTGTGGAGTTGAAACCGAATTTGACTTTTGTGAGGTTTTTGAAAATGCAAACTTACACTTTGGAGGCTGGAATTCGTGAATAGTGAGTAGGGTTAAGTCATATACTTATAGAGTGATGATTTTAGGTTAAAAAACTTGGTCATTGTGTGAGAAATTTGATTGGAAAAGATTCAAAAAGATTAGGCCTTAAAAATCAAATATCCTTGTATGAACACCTTCTATTTTAGGAAAATCAACATGATTCTCTTACCACTTTGATTCCAATCATCTTTATGAATTTCTAGAAGCTCAATCCTTTTTAAATCTTTGACTTTTATATTTTATTTTAATTTAAAATGATTTTTAATGAATTAAATAAAAATAAATAAAAATAAAATGATAAAAAATCTGATTTTTATTGACTTGGGTCGTGCATGAGGTCATAGTATGGATTGGGTCATCATATGGCAAGCCCATTTAGAAAAAAATTGGTTTTAACCCTCCATTTTCTTCATAAACCAACCAAAAATTTCCCAACTTTGCAAGGGCACACATCCTTCAATTTTAATGCTATGAGGGTGTTATTGTACATTTTGGAAAGCTTGAAGAGTCCTCTAACCAACCCCACTGGTTTCATGTTCATATCATTCACCATTCTCAAGTTATGCCCTTTTGAAGTTGTTGACTTTTTGTTGACTTTCAAAAGGACCTATAATGTCTTAGCTCATACCTTCCAAATGAAGCATTTTTGGGCTTGGCTTGTGAGACACAAAGTTGTAGAGAATTCAATTTCCTTCAAAATGATCTTTGGATGGAGACTTGGTGATGAAGAATGTGAAAGTTATGGCTAGTCAAAGTTCAGTTGACTTTTACTAAAGAAAACCCTAATTTAGAAACTCCTGATTCTTGATGATCTGAAATCTCCTTGATGAATCATGATCAACCCTTGGTCAAATGATGAATTTTACTTCATAAACTTGATGTTGGCAAAAAATCATGAAGTTTGACTTTGGTTTGACCACAATTGACCTCAGTTTGACTTTTTAACTGCTTTGACTGATTTTGACTTATCTGATTATCTGACTGAGCAAAACTTTGAGAAAAGTTCTGAAATTTGTCATGGGGATTCTTAGACACATATAAGATGCTATGAAGCTCACTTGAAGTCTTGGAAATCCATTTAGCCCGATTAAAGTCAAAACCCTAGTTTTGGATGCACTGCTTAGGAGGTGCATTGTCTGAGGGAATTGTCAACTCTTCTGACCAATTGTGAACCTTGTGAACCATCATAAGATGTCTTGTGAACCTTGTGAACCTCATGGAAGGTCTTGTGAACCTTGTGAACCTCATGGAATGTCTTGTGAACCTTGTGAACCTCATAAAGTATCTTGTAGACTTCATGAACCTCATGAAAGGTCTTGTAAGTATTGTGAATCTTGTGAACCTTGTGAACCTCATAAAGTGACTTGTAAACTTCATGAACTTCATGAAAGGTCTTGTGAACCTTGTGAACCTTCTTAGAACACAAAGTCTTGTATTGTGAGGGCAAATTTTGGGGTGCAACAGATATCCCTTTTCAGAAATCTAGCTACCACTTGCCTGGTGACATTTGCATATGAAGTTGCTTCAACCCATTTGGTGAAGTAATCAATGGCTACCAGGATGAATCTGTGACCATTTGAAGCACTCGGTTCAATCTTTCCAATCATATCAATGCCTCACATGGCGAAGGGCCAAGGTGAAGACATTACATTCAAAGGATTTGGAGGCACATGCACTTTATCCGCGTAGATCTGGCACTTGTGGCATTTTCTGGCATAGGCACAATAGTCTGCATCCATTGTGATCCAATAACAACCCGATCTTAATAACTTTTTTGCCATTGCATGTCCTCCAGCATGGGTACAAAAAGAATCTTCATGTACTTCGTACATCAGTAGGTCTGCTTCCTTCTTGTCAACACATCTGAGCAAGACCATGTCGAAGTTTCTCTTGTATAGAGAACCATCAGTATTGATAAAGAAGTTGTCGGCTAGCCTTCTTAATGTCTTATTATCGTTTGACGATGCCCCAGGTGGGTATGTCTGATTCTCCAAGAAGCATTTGATATCATGGTACCAAGGCTTGTTGTCAGTGATAATGTCCACAAAAAATACATATGCCGGTATGTCCAGTCTGGATACCAAAATCCGAGGCACATAATTGGCAGCTTGTACTTTGATCATGGATGAAATGGTAGCCAAAGCGTCTGTAAACTGATTCTCATCTCGAGGGATGTATTAAAGCTTAACTGTTGTGAAGAAGGTCAACAATCTCCTCGTATAGTCACGGTAGGGAATCAAATGCTCCTGATGAGTGTACCACATGCCATTGGTCTGATTGATTACCAAAGTTGAATCTCCGAATACATTCAAGGTTTTGATCCTGAGGTCAATGGCCTCCTCAAGACCCATGATACAAGCTTCATATTCTGCTTCATTGTTAGTGCAGGCAAAGGTGAGTTTGGCTGAGAAAGGCATATGAACTCCTTTAGGTGTGATAAGTACTGCACCAACTCCGCGACCGTTACAATTAACTGCCCCGTCAAACATCATAGTCCATGCTTCTTCTGGGTCAGACCCTTCAGTGTGAATAATCTCTTCACAATATTTTGCTTTTAAGTACATAATGTCTTCATTAGGGAAGTCAAATCTCATAGGCTGTACTGAATGTCATACTCTATTAGAATCATTTGCCATCTTGCAACCCTTCTGGTAAGTGTTGGCTTCTCAAATATGTACTTAAATGGATCCTTCTTTGAGATCAATAAGGTAGTGTTGCACCCCAAAATTTGCCCTCACAATACAAGACTTTGTGTGCTAAGAAGATTCACAAGGTTCACAAGACCTTTCATGAGGATCATGAAGTCTACAAGTCACTTTATGAGGTTCACAAGGTTCACAAGATTCACAATACTTACAAGACCTTTCATGAGGTTCATGAAGTCTACAAGATACTTTATGAGGTTCACAAGGTTCACAAGACATCTTATGATGGTTCACAAGGTTCACAAAGTTCACAAATAGTCAGAAGAGTTGACAATTCCCTCATACAATGCACCTCCTAAGCAGTGCATCCAAAACTAGGGTTTTGACTTTAATCAGGCTAAATGAATTTCCAAGACTTCAAGTGAGCTTCATAGCATCTTATATGTGTGTAAGAACCCCCATTACAAGTTTCAAGACTTTTCTCAAAAGTTTGCTCAGTCAGATGATCAGATAAGTCAAAATCAGTCAAAGTAGTTAAAAAGTCAACTGAACTTTGACCAGCCATAACTTTCACATGCTTCATCACCAAGTCTCCATCCAAAGCTCATTTTGAAGGAAATTGAATTCTCTACAACTTTGTGTCTCACAAGCCAAGCCCAAAAATGCTTCATTTGGAAGGTATGAGCTAAGACATTATAGGTCCTTTTGAAAGTCAACAAAAAGTCAACAACTTCAAAAGGGCATAACTTGAGAATGGTGAAGGATATGAACATAAAACCAGTGGGGTTGGTTATAGGACTCTTCAAGCTTTCCAAAATGTCCAAGAACACCCTCATAGCATTAAAATTGAAGGATGTGTGCCCTTGCAAAGTTGGGAAATTTTTGGTTGGTTTATGAAGAAAATGGAGGTCTAAAACCAATTTTTTCTAAATGGGCTTGCCATATGATGACCCAATCCATACTATGACCTCATGCACGACCCAAGTCAATAAAAATCAGATTTTTTATCATTTTATTTTTATTTATTTTGATTTAATTCATTAAAAATCATTTTAAATTAAAATAAAATATAAAAGTCAAAGATTTAAAAAGGATTGAGCTTCTAGAAATTCATAAATATGATTGGAATCAAAGTGGTAAGAGAATCATGTTGATTTGCCTAAAATAGAAGGTGTTCATACAAGGATATTTGATTTTTAAGGCCTAATCTCTTTGAATCTTTTCCAATCAAATCTCTCACACAATGACTAAATTTTTTAACCTAAATTCATCACTCTATAAGTATATGACTGAACCCTACTCACTATTCACGAATTCCAGCCTCAAAAGTGTAAGTTTGCATTTTCAAAAAAACCTCACAAAAGTCAAATTCGGTTTCTACCCTACAAAGCATTTGAAGGTATTTTGAGGACATAGCCATGATCACTAAGCTTCATTGAGTCGAAACCAATGAACATTTGCATCCAAAACATCTCATATCACATAAACCGAATCCTTTTTGTTCTTGAAATTATTTTTTTCGATTTTGATAGTTTAACCATTATTAATGAATTTTGTTTGTTGATTTGTTGTTGTTTAAAGCTTTGGATGAATTCTAGATAGTTTAATTTAATTTTCATGAACTGATACGAATTTCACCATGGCTAGGGTTTATGGCCTCATTTAGGGTTTCGTATTCAAGCTAATATAAATCCATTCTAAAAACATAGATCAATGCCAAATTGTCTCTGGATCATGTTTGAACAATTAATTTGTTGAAATTTTACAATTTTTGTGGTGTATGAGATCCATAGGTTTTGCTGCAAGTTTGATTTTCGCAGGAACATTGGTAAATAAATTCGCATCAAATATCCTAGGGCTGGAGGAAGAAGAAGGCTCAGCGCGCGCAAGCTGGAAATTTGAAATTGGTTTTTAATATTTTTACGTTTTGTTTCTGTTTTATATCACAAGCTTGTGCTTGTCCCAGTGGTGAAGCATGCACGTGTATTGTTGGATGGCTGGAGTTCGAATCCTGGCTCCAACCAGTTTTTATTGTTTTTCCATTTTAATTGTTAAACATTATATATTATGTATTGTGGTGAGATTAATATCAGGTGCGCTCTCCCAGCTGGATTGGTTAAGGTGTTTGTGTGTATTGTGAAGGTCCTGGGTTCGATTCCCCCAAGCCTTTTGTTTTTCTTTCTTTTTTCTGATTTTCAGGCATAAGGCATAAAACCTATTGGACTCCCTCCTTCATCACCTGCGCGCAGGCTGGTCCAGTGGAAACTCTTCATTCAGGTTCTAGGGAGGTCCTGGGTTCAAATCCAGGCCTCCCAATTTTTTTTAACCAAGCTATTTTCTTTATATTTTCCTTTATCTTATCTTATTCTTTTAAATTTTAATTAATTATTATGTTTTTATAAAATAAATCATATATATATTTTGTATTGAAACTTTATTTTATAAATTTTTAATATGTATGTATTATATATAATTTATTTGTGTAATTGAATTAATATTTAATATTTATAATATTTGTATATGGAACCTAATTTATTTTTTCAAACCCTAATTTTTTCTTCTTTTATTTGCTTAATATTATTATTTGTATATATTATATTCATGATTTAATTTTCTTAATTTAATTTTTATTAATATATAAATTGTTTATAATTTAAAATTTTTGTATACATGTTTAAAAATTAAAATTCTTAATATGATAATATAATACAATTTGTTTAGAATTTAATTTTTGCATGAAAATAATTTTATTATATGTTTAAAAAATATGTAAAAAATTGCTAATTTAATTTTTATAATTATAATTCTATTTTCATACTATGTTCATAATCAATTTTTTTTATAATTTATACACATAACTTAGAAATTTTATAATAATTAGTATAATTGTTTATATTATATGATAATTGTTTACAAAAATTGAATGTTTTAATTATTATAATATTTTTGTTTATTACTAACCCCATTAATTTGGTATTATTTATTATTATTATTTTCACTAACCCAATTTTTATTATTATTTAATATTTTGCTTTATTTATTTAAATTGCTTAATTCATTATTATGTAATTGCTCCTGGATGTAATATTTTATAATGTTTATTATTTATTTTATGCCATGGTTAGTAAATAGGGAGTGTAACATGTATGTTTATTTAAAATTAATTTAGATCACTTAATTTAAAGATAAAATATTAAATTGTACACTCACACACGTAAGTCGATCTTGGATCGCCATCTCACTTCCTTAAGGATACCTCTCATTGTTGCCTAATCAAAAGGTCAAGTAGGGTGTATGAAGCAAAAAAGTCCCTCAAAGTAAAGTCATCTAGTCCCTTAACAATAAAAGATCAAGTCCCTTTTCGAATGTTGCCTTCGTAATGATCTTGTCTCTTTCAAATAAAGATGACAGTCCCTCCAAAAATGCTTATACACCCCACAGTTGCCTACATTAACAGATGACCCTTACTTGTCTCTCACATCCAAGGTAATGACTACCTATTCCTTAATAATAGGGATAGTCTTACCATTTAAAGGATCCAAGAACAGAAAAGACTTAAAACTTAGGGTAGGTTCCTCATAGTTACTTGCTCACTCTTCAAAACTTTTCAAATACTTCACAATTTCAAACAAATTTTCCAAACAAAGGTTTTTTACGCATCCGTACATGGATCATTATCAAACTCTTATGAAAATTTCTATTCACACACTTCACATTTTTAAAAACAGTTTAAAGTGAGCTAAGTAACTAAGAGCCCATGGATAACCATGGATGTAAAGGGTGCTAACACCTTCCCTTTACATAACCTACCCCCCGGACCCAAAAATCTTTTAAAAGGTCTTTCCTGTTCTTTTATGCCTTTCCTTTGGATAAAATAAAAGTCGGTGGCGACTCTTGCTATCCGCAACATAACTAAAGTCAGTTCTCCCACTGTGTTACAGAACTGGCGACTCTGCTGGGGATTTAATATTAAAGAGGGGTACCCTTAGGAATTAGATCACTTAAATTGTTTGCCTTGTTTGCTTTATATTACTTGTTGGGCTTTATGTGTGAAAGATCCTAACCCGGATCTAGTGTACCTTAGGTAAATGGCAATAGACCAAGGAAACTGTACGGCGTATACCGATATGGTTGATCTGGTGGCCATAGTTAGTGTGACTTCTTGGTTGGTGCTTATGTTCCTTAAGTCAAGTTGAGGATAATATGAGGCTGCCATATGTTGTCAATACACTAACTAACTTTTAGAACCCTAGTTATCCCATCTTGGCCTTTAGAAAGTAGTGAGATAACCGGCTTTGGTGAAGACTGAAGTTGGTTGATACTCGATACTACGCTCATTGAGATTCTAAACTTGGAGGGTTTAGGTTGGCAAGTAAGATGCCTACTGAACAACCACCCTTGTGAAGGATCAATGATATTGAGATCCCTTAGAACCTGGTTACTTTATAGGACAAGATGAACCAACCAACTTCAGGGGAGGGTACTTACCTTTAAACCTCATGCAAGCCTTCAAACCTAGGGCTATTGTGTGACTTGTTTGTGTGTGACACATGTTTGTGATTGAGCATAACATCATGACATCATCATGCATCATAAGCATAGCATTTTCACTAACCGTTTCAAGGACCAAAGGATTTATCTTTGTTCTTTGTTGCAGGTCATGGCTTCTGCTCGTAGAAACACCATCAGGATCAACTTTGTGGGCATACCTGCTAAGCTTAAAGAGTTGGTTTCTCAAGTGTCTGATCATTCCCAGTTCACCAAGAGACATGGTCACCTATTGGATCTAGTCACCTCAGGGTTCAGTGAAGACATGATGAGTGTTCTGTTTCAGTTCTTTGACCCTAAGCACCATTGCTTTACATTCCCCGACTACCAGCTGGTTCCTACAATGGAAGAGTTCTCTAGACTTCTGGGTATACCTGTCCTTGATCAAAAACCCTTCACAGGCTTGGAAAGAGAGCCTAAACCTAAGGTATTAATGGATAAAGCTCAGGTGTTCTTGAAGGTTATGAGCTATGATGCTTTCGAGGAGATCTTAGCCTTGCTGATCTATGGCTTAGTGTTGTTTCCCAATCCTGATCAGTTCATAGACGTTCATGCCATCAAAATATTCCTGAGTCACAATCCAGTGCCTACATTGCTTGGAGACATCCTACATTCTCTTCACACCCGTACTACAAGGGCAAGAGGAACTTTGATGTGCTGCATACCTTTGCTCTCTAGGTGGTTTATTTCTCACCTTCCTCGCCCAGTAATGAAGAATGAGCAAGGGTTCAGGTGGTCCAAAAGGATCATGTCACTCTCGCATTCAGATATCCATTGGTGCTCCAGATCTATGGAGAATGTCACCATCATTGACCGTTGTGGGGAGTTTCCTAATGTGCCACTTCTAGGCATAAGAGGAGGCATCACCTACAACCCCTCTCTAGCTTTACGACAATTTGGTTACGCTCGGAGTGATGGTCCACATGACATGTTGATTCAGGGCATTGTGTTTGACTATGACAACGATCTTCAAGGTTATTGTCAGAGATTCATACGAGCCTGGGGAAAGGTGAACAAGGTTGACAGCAAGACTCTGGAGCCTAAGTACACTATTCCTATGGAAACTTATCTCAGATGGGTGCGATCTCGTGCTCAGACTCTCATGATGCCATATCCTGCTATCCTGCCAGTTACCATGGAACCTGTTGCTGAAGGAGATACTGCTTATACCATCCTTCACCCAGACATGCCTACTGACATGGAAGACTTACAGAGGTTCTGGATCCAGTTGAAGGAGCAAAGGGATACTTTCGAGGCTCATTACAAAGCAAGCCAAGAAAGAATCCTGGAACTAACAAAGCAACTTCACGAGGAGCGGAATCTCAACTCATACCTCAACACAAAGAGGAAACGTCCATGGGAGACTTAAAACCCCATCTCTTGTATTTACTTCATTTCATTTTCTGTAAGCCCCAAGAGGCAAAATAAATTTATTACTAATAAAATTTTACTTTCTTGTTTGTTTAAGCAAATTTAAATCCTGCGGTCCTTGAAAACATTGCATATGCATTCACATATCATTTCATTGCATCACAGGTTTATAATTGCGCACAGGTTTCTCATCTTCTCGCTGTTTATTTCAGCAATGGCTCTTGAACAAACAGTTAAGGATCTCCAGGCACAAAATTCACAGTTCCAAGAGCTGATCCTGAACCTGACCAAGGGGAAGGATGAATTGAAGACACTGCTGGCCAAGAAGACTAAGAAGACCAGAAGGTCAGGTGGCCTGATCAACATGGGAAGAAGGTTCAAAGGTCTTGCCAAGACCAAAGAACCAGTTGAAGATTATGAGTCTGAAGAGTCTGAAAAAGAGGGAGGCAGTCTCCACAACACTATGGGGGACTCTGATTCTGAGGCTAATTACTACCATGAGCCTAATGAAGACAAATTCAAGATGCTGGTGGATAGAATGGATGCTATGGAGTTGCAGAAGTCTTCCGGGCTGGATTTTGAAGATTTGAGTCTGATATCTGGGGTAGTCATACCCATTGGTTTCAAGGTTCCTACCTTTGTTGTTTATGATGGGGTCTCTTGTCCCAAGCTGCATCTGAGGTCTTATGTCAGAAGGACCCAACCTCACACTGCTGATAAGAAGTTATGGATCCACATTTTCCCAAGAGAGCTTATCTGGAGCTCAATTGGAGTGGTATTATCAATTGGAAAGTGTCAACATCAGGGACTGGAATGATCTTGCTAAAGCTTTCTATAAGCAGTATCAATACAATGCTGATTTAGCTCCTACTCGCATGCAGCTGCAAAGCATGTCTATGGGTGCCAAAGAAAGTTTCAAGGAGTATGCTCAGAAGTGGAGAGATTTAGCTGGAAGAGTACAACCCCCTTTAACTGACAGGGAATTGGTTGATATGTTCATGTGTACGCTGAATGGTCCTTTTTACAGTCATCTCATTGGAAGCTCATCATCTGGCTTCACTGAGTTGATAATGACAGGAGAGCGCGTGGAAAATAGTATAAAGAGTGGCAAGATTCAAGTGGGTACTTCTTCATCAGGTACTGCAAAGAAGCCTCCCACTAGGAAGAAAGAATCCAATGATGTTTATGGTCAACCTGATCGTAATAGAAGGCATCAGTCTGTGAGTGCCGTTCATATTTCAAATCCAACTCCTACAACACCAGAGCAGCCACAGGGCAACCAACAGAGGGCTAGAAGACAGTTCACTAAGATCAACATGTCAATGGCTCAGGCATTGCAACACTTGTTGAAGGCTGAACTTATTACTCTGAAAGAGGCTCCTCAGAATCCCAATGTTACCTCTCCCAGGTACAATCCCAATGCACGATGTGCATATCATTCGAACTGTCAGGGACATGATACTAATAGCTGCTGGGTCTTGAAGAACAAAATTCAAGATATGATTGAGGCTGGAGAGATTGAGTTTGACCCTCCGGGTACTCCAAATGTGATTACTGCTCCCATGCCAAATCACGAGAAGACTGTCAATGCCATTGATGAGGATTTACATATCTATTCAGTTGCAGAGTTGACCACACCATTGTCTGTTATCAAGAAGAAGTTAGTGCAAGCTGGGTTCTTTCCAGGTTGTCGTGAAGATTGTTTGTATTGTACCTATAAGCCGGATAGTTGTTGGAGATTGAGAGATGGAATTCAGCGTCTCATGGATAAATATACAATAGTGTTTGAGAGGACTCCATCGTCTGTAGAAAGTATGGTGGATCATATTACTAAAGGTAGGAAGATTGAAGAGGTTGACATGGTTGACAAAGTGCCGGTAAGAATCACTTCCAAG
This sequence comes from Lathyrus aphaca, assembly GCA_963966055.1. Taxonomy (NCBI): domain Eukaryota; kingdom Viridiplantae; phylum Streptophyta; class Magnoliopsida; order Fabales; family Fabaceae; genus Lathyrus; species Lathyrus aphaca. The sequence goes on along the minus strand of OZ014525.1, from coordinate 99,139,432 downwards.
GGACCTGTTAAAATCACTCATAAGGGTCCAATTAAAATTACTGCTGAAGGCCCTGTGAAGGTTGTTGCTGAAGCTAGAGGGGCTCCTATGGTCATTACCACTCCTGGTCCTATTCCGTATACGTCTGATAAAGTTGTGCCTTGGCATTATGGGTCTGATGTTTATATCCATGGTGTTAAGAAGGAACCCTTAGCTGATGTGCCTGTTGATATTGATAATATTGCTGGGACAAGTAAGATCACACGAAGCGGAAGGGTCTTTTCTCCTCCAGTTACCTCCAAGCATGCAGTGACTCCTGCTGCTACCTCCACCACTGATGCTCGGGGCAAAGGTCCTGTTATTGAACCTATACCTACTGATGTGCCAGCTGCTGATGATCTCTCTACGCAGATGGAAGAAGTATTGAAAATCATTCGCAAGAGTGATTATGACATTGTTGATCAGTTGGGGCATACTCCCTCAAAGATTTCCATGCTGTCTTTGTTGTTATGTTCTGAAGCTCATGCCAAAGCTTTGATTAAGTTTCTGAAGACTGCTCATGTACCCAATGCAATTTCTGTTGACCAGTTTGAGAATTGTGTTGCCCACCTGACCTATGACAATGGGTTAGGGTTTTCTGATGCTGATTTGACCCCTGCCAAGAGGGATCATAACAGGGCTCTGCATATCTCAATTGAATGCAGGGACACTACCCTGTCACATGTATTGATAGACAATGGTTCCTCTCTGAACGTGTTGCCCAAGGAAGTCCTGAATAAGCTGAGTCCCGAAGATGCTATGCTGAAGCCCAGTAATATAGTGGTGAAAGCTTTTGATGGTTCGAGGAGGGTGGTGCATGGAGAAATTGATCTCCCAATCAAAGTTGGTTCTCGAGTTTTTAATGCTACATTTTATGTGATGGATATTCGTCCTTCGTACTCTTGTCTGCTTGGTCGTCCCTGGATCCATGGGGCAGGTGCTGTAACCTCTACATTACATCAGAAGCTAAGATATCCGGTGGAAGGAAAGGTTGTTACTGTCTATGGAGAGGAAGAATATTTTGTTAGCCATGTGAACACCTTCAAGTATCTGGAAGTGGAAGGGGAATATGTTGAAACTCCGTGTCAGACATTTGAAGTGGTTCCTTGGATTGTTAATGATTATGAAGCTCCTCCTGTTGTCAAGAAAGTTCTTGTGGTCACCAGAATACCTCCAACAATGGCTTCCCTTAAAGATGCTAGAGCTGTGGTGGATGAAGGTGGTTGTACTATTTGGGGTCAGCTTCCTGATATCCCTTACAAGTCTGACAAATTTGGTTTGGGTTTCACTACAGAGTCCCAGAAGGCTGTTCGTCGTGCTCGTGCTGTTCGTATCACCAATCAAGGGGTTATGAAAGACCAGATCAATGTTGTGGGTGACTATGATGAAGACTACAATCTGGATGCTTGGATTTTTCCTACTGTGGGTGCTGGGCTCAATAATTGGAAAGCTGAAGATGTTATCCCTATCTCCTTTAGTCAGGAGTAAATACTATTACTGTGTTGTTACTTTTTTAAGTTTGTAATTTCTTGAACAATTGAACTCTTAAGCCTTGTGCCTTTCCCGGGGCACAATGGTGTGCTTGTTACGGGATGTCATTTCATTTGCATACTTCATTCAATAAAAATCAGTGGACGTTTCGTTTTCGTAAATATTGTGTTCCTTGTCTTTCTTTTCTTTTATTTTCTGTTTTATCAGCTATGTGTTCTTACACACACCCACATCACTAAAATGCAGATCCTCATCCACTCTGGATCCTGTTGATAACAGTTCTACTATTGCCAATTATAATTTTGAGAATTCGATCTATCAAACTGAAGACGGAAATAAGGACGATTGTGAAGTACCTGTAGAGCTTGCTAGGTTGTTACAACAAGAGGAGAAAGCTATACAGCCACATGAAGAGCCAGTCGAAGTTGTGAATCTGGGAACTGAAGAAAACAGGAAAGAGGTCAAGATAGGGGCTGATTTAGAGGATAGTGTCAAGAGAAGATTGATTCAGATGTTACGTGACTATGTAGAGATCTTTGCTTGGTCTTATGAAGATATGCCAGGGTTGGATACAAACATTGTAGTTCACCGTTTACCAGTAAAAGAAGATTGTCGTCCAAAGAAGCAGAAGGTTCGTCGTATGCGTCCTGAGATGTCTGAAAAGATCAAAGCAGAGGTAATGAAACAGTTTGATGCAGGGTTCTTAGCAGTGACTTCTTATCCTCAGTGGGTTGCAAATGTGGTACCAGTTCCTAAGAAAGATGGTAAGGTACGTATGTGTGTAGACTACAGGGATTTGAACAAGGCCAGCCCCAAAGATGACTTTCCACTTCCTCATATTGATGTTCTGGTAGACAACACTGCTCAGCACAAGGTATTCTCTTTTATG